>OX387316.1:9872703-10481661 GCA_947562085.1 Eudonia lacustrata | reverse complement strand
TGCCATCCACCATTGCCGTTAAGAATAAAAAGACGAAAATCTGATCGACCTGATAAAATCCGGAAAATCTAATTTATTTAGGATGTTGCTATAAATAGTAATAGTAAAGCTAAAGCTAAACTAATTCATTTGTTCCAATTTCAGATTTCAATATGGCAAACCAATGGGGTCAAAAGGCAGAAGAATTGGAAATATCCAACAGAGTTGCTGAGTTAGGCTTAAAACTGACTCTTAACCAAACAGTAGAATCTGATGATTCTCCTGATGCTGCTAACCCAGCTGAAGCCTCACTTTTAATGAAAATTATAAGACAAGGTTTAGTTGAATCAAAGTTAGATATTGAAGTTCAAAGAAAAGACCCTAATTCTCCACTTTACTCAGTAAAAACTTTTGAAGCATTACATTTAAAACCAAACTTGTTAAAAGGAGTTTACGACATGGGTTTTAATGCACCATCTAAAATTCAAGAGACTGCTCTGCCCACATTACTGGCTGACCCACCACAAAATATGATTGCTCAGTCGCAATCTGGAACTGGTAAGACTGCAGCCTTTGTTCTGGCTATGTTGAGCAGAGTTGATCCAACTAAAAATTATCCACAAGTTTTGTGCCTAAGCCCTACATATGAACTTGCAATTCAGACAGGGGAAGTGGCTGCTAAGATGGCAAAATTCTGTTCAGAAATAAAATTGAAATATGCTGTAAGAGGAGAAGAGGTACCACGCGGTACGAAGATAACAGATCATATTATAATCGGTACTCCAGGAAAGATGTTGGACTGGGGGGTTAAATTTGGCATGTTTGATTTAAGTAAAATCAAAGTTTTTGTTCTGGATGAGGCTGATTTAATGATTGACCGACAAGGACATCAAGATCAATGTATTCGTATCCATAAATGCTTACCATCAACTTGTCAAATGATGTTTTTTTCAGCCACTTATGACAGCGCTGTTATGGAATTTGCTGAAATTATTGTTCCTAATCCAATTATCATAAGGCTGCTTCGTGAAGAAGAGTCTTTAGATAACATTAAGCAATATTATGTTAAATGTAAAAATGCAGAGGAGAAGTATAGAGCTATTTGTAATATTTATGGAGTTATTACAATAGGCCAAGCTATAATTTTTTGTCATACAAGAAAGACAGCAAGTTGGTTATCAGAGAAAATGTCTAAAGATGGCCACTCAGTTGCAGTGTTGTCAGGAGAATTGACTGTGGAGCAAAGGATAGCAGTGTTGGATCGTTTCAGAGCTGGTCTTGAAAAAGTATTGATCACTACCAATGTATTATCTAGAGGTATTGACGTAGAGCAAGTCACTCTTGTTGTCAATTTTGATATGCCAATGGATATGGACAAAAAAGCAGATTGTGAGACATACTTGCATAGGATTGGGCGTACTGGAAGATTTGGAAAAGCTGGAATTGCCATTAACTTGATAGATTCTCCACAGGCTATGGATATATGTAACAATATAGAATGTCATTTTGGAAAGAAAATACACCTCCTAGATATTGAAGACGCTGAAGAAATTGAAAAGATTGGTGCATAATACTTTGTTCATTAAGATTATTTTTTTATACTTTGCTTTATTCTTTTTTTAGGATAAGCATGTTGAAGAATTAAATGAAAATAATTTTGTTACTACTTAAACAAATGTTTTATTTTTAAATAATAAGCTTATTAATGGTTCTTCTCCCATTGCACTGAAACCTGTTGCTGGTAACCCAACAGTATAAAAATGGATTCATGACCCATTTTTCATAGTTAATAAAATTGTATAGATTTTCAACAAACAGGATTTCTTTTTTAAGAATAAATAAATCTGCCACAGAATTATTATTATGATAATTTCGTATTTAACGTGCAGCTTGAGCTGCTGGCTCTGGATTAGTTGCTCCAGATATCATAACAAAGATGGCAACTGGAACTATATACATCCACTGAAACAAAAAGAATTATTAGTAAGGACAAACTATTTTAAAATAGTTTAATTGTGAACTTTCAAAAAATAATTGTAAGATATTATATACACATACATGTTGAGTTTCCAAAATAGAAAATTCATGTAAAAACAGTATTTAAATTGAATTGTGAATTCCAACTTACATATTTAGCTAAAAATGATCTATTATCTTTAACTTCTCCTTTTTCTCTTGCTTCTCTCTCTCTTTCTAGTTTCTGTATGTATGATGCAGTATCAGGTCTAAAACAATTGAAATAATTGCATGTTAATATAAAAATTACAAAAGGGGTTCAATAAATCAGATGAATATGTCAGACACAGGTTGTGGCTTTAGCTATCAATTCCAAAATATCCTTACACTGGAGCCTGCTCCACATGACGTAGATAGAACTTTGATTGTATTTTGTAATTATTGCTTCCATGTAACAAGGGTTGTGAGGAGTTGTCCACTTGGAAACTGACTGCCATTACCGCTCCGTTAGGAAGGACCCATGCATTTATGACATCTGAAAGACCGCTGTTAAGAAAAGCCTGTGCTTTTACGGATGAGAGAAATTCGGTTTCCTTGTTATCTGGTGAAGTGCACACAGTCCTTACAGTGTAGAAGCCATCTATATCGGCTAATTCCTGCAAAATACACAACATAATTTTTGATAAGATTTAATATCTCAGTTCAATTAATTTTATTGCACTCAATAAGTAATAACACATGAGTTGTATGTAACATTACTGTTTTTTTAATGTTAAAAAAAACTTACTTTTAATTCATCAATTTGTTGTTTATTCAATGATATTTGATCTATAACAGAAGTCCCAGATCGAACACTTTTTAGAGAAATATTACCACGGCTGCAGAATTTCTCATTAATGCAATTTATTGAATGTTGAATTTTAATATTAAGCCAACCATCATAATCTATTGCTACCTGTAAAAATTAACAGCTAGGGTTAGTTTTTGTTTTGTAACAATTATTGCATAAAAAATTGTTCTAAAGATAAACTTACGGTGTGATGGAGTAATTGAAAAACATTAAAAAGAACTACAAAATATTTCATGTTTAGAAAGTGGTATTATGCTTAGCTTTGATAGTTTTGGTTTTATGTAGGTATCGTTGTACAGACAAGCAGTGGAAACACCTCGACCCCTAAACACGTGAAATATTTATGCTATGGTATAATCATGTATTCCGTTGATCAGTAATAATATACATTTGATAGTCTGTGCTGTTAATTGCAAAACACCGATTAACTAAAGTAAGTTATAGTACCAAATTTAAACAATAAATTATTTTTTTCGTACATAGATTGAAAACGTCAGGCAGTTGTCTTCATGCTATCTATTGTCATTCATTGTCAATGTCAATCGACAGAGTTTTGACATTTTACACATTTTTTTCTTGAAGATAAGCAAAGGTAGATCTCATTCAGCCAACTGATTTTATCCTTACTTTCTTTTAAGAAAACAAAAGAAATTAACCCGTTCAGTTTATTTTTAGTTTTTTTTATTGAGAATAGACAAATGATGAACGATTATTACGAATGTTACGATTTCCGGTAGAAAAAATTTGCGCCAAAGGCGACCCCTAGAATCTCAGTTAATACTGTGATCCATCAATATTTATTTAATTTTGTGATATACCTATACTGATCGTGTAGTCTAGTGTATTGACGAATGTCAGTATTTATTCCGGATTTCTAGATTACTTAATTCCATATTGACAGATTGTGATAAATACTGACATATGTCAATTACTAGACTACACCATTAATAAAATACTGTGGTCGGTCAGTCATGGGTTAAAAACGACTAGCACCTGAGCTTGAGTCGTGCTTTGTGCTCGATATTCAATCTCAAGCTCTTATAATACGATGGATTTATGGTTGGGTGTGTTTTGTATCTTATAAATTCTGCATTTAGTCTGTAAATTAAAACAAGAAAAAACATAATGGGGCTCTTATTACAGTAAAAGTTGTTTTAATTACTTTACCGAATAAAAAAACACAATCCAACGCACACGCCTTACGAGATTCACGACCGGGGGCAGCACGACGACCGACTGACGACGGCGGCAGCAGGGGCTTTCGGGTAGAGCGAGTGGAGCCGCGGCGGCTCTTGGCGCTCGGGGGCAAAAGGCGCCAAAATGCCAAATTGCAATAACAATTTCGAGAAAAAAAAATGATAGGCGTCTTTTGGGATGAATGAGTGGTAAATGCTTTATTTACATTTTCGCGGCGCGGTGGCTGCTTAGGAGACAGTGGTACGAGTATCGAGCGCAAAAATGACTTTGGAAGAAGGTAGATCTTTTTGTCTGCTCAATGACCACCCGAAACAATTTCAGTTCATCCGTGATCTGAACTGAACTGTGAGCTGTGCCGAATATCGGATACGCACATCACAAAAAACAACTATATCAAAAATAACTGTAAAGAGAAAAAACTGAAAAGAAAAAAAACAAGCTCTAAGATTCCAGAATTAAATTTGAGCAATGTTGAATGCAACGTGAAATATTTCTAAATACATTGAATATTGATAGTTGTCGCAGGCGAAGACAATCACCAACCAAAGAGTGTGGATTTAATTGAGCTAGCCACGGCCGCTTGGTGTTTTTTCTTTTCAGTTTTTTCTCTTTGCAGGTATTTTTGATATAGTTGTTTTAGCAGTCGGGTTTTTGTTTTATTTTAATAATTTATTTTATTTCAAACTTTTTAGTTTTGTAAAGTAAATAACCAAGCATTTCAAAACCTACATAAAATAATTATATTAAAACGCCTTACTCTTTTAAATAGCCAAGTCATAGCGCACACACCAATTGGCATAAAAACGAAAATCTTGACGTCTAGTACCTACCTACAAAAGTAGGTAGGTACTAGACGTAACGTAACGTATGTAAAGTGGTGGTCATTTAATTAAGAACGCTTTTGTGTGATACAACATTTTTTCAAATAAACTTGTATAATTCCTCCTTACACGTTACATGTTTTTCATTTTTGTGCCATTGCAAAATGTTTTCATGCTATCGATTTATTCATTTAAACACGTGACTAATTAAAAAACAAAACGGATAAATGACATTCAATAAACTTTACACTGATTATAACAAACATGACTACTAACTGGCTGGCCACATAATTAAAGACGCTGAACTGTTTCTTTTTTTATTGAAATTTAAATATCGAACACTGTGTCTATGTCACCTCTAGTATAATATTGGCGCCATTTAGTTAATTATAATTATTGAAAGATATTTTTTCGTAAAATAATAATGAGAAAAATAAAAGTTGCGACAAATCGACTAGGGAAGTCAAAAATAATAAAACTTCGTAAAAAAAATTGGTCGTACAAAAAGGTAGCTGGGTGCCCAGTGCGAGTTCATTCGCTATTCAATCACGTTAACGAAAACGTGAATTTGTATGGCAAAATTTTAACTCCTCTCGTATGTCGCCAGGAAGCGCTGCTTCAATGCCATACTAAATTTTGTTTTCGTAAACGTAATCGAATGAATACGGATAGTAAACAAAACTCACATGAGGCACCCAGATCATCAAAATTGTTCGAAAACGATGGTTTACCATGCTGTGAAGCATTTTAATATGCATCAAACGACTTCAAATATTCCGCGCGCGTCTAAACAGAGAAAGTCATCGCGACGAGATGATAGAAATATCGTTCGTTTGGCAAGACAAGATCCCTTTAAGGGGTCTAACGAGATATGGAAAGCATATAATTAGGAACGAATTACAAAACAGAAAAATTTTGAACAAATCATGTAATATTTTTTTGTTTCTCTCTGAAATTAGCATATGGGCTATAAAAATAAAACAAAAAAAAAGTAAAAACATCGGCCGGGTTAGCTATTAGTAGTCTTGACTCTTGCTTGACCCCAAAAAACTGTTAGATCGAACACACGATCAAAATTCTTCAAACGAAATACAACGTCTACGGAATTTAAAGGATATGGCCAATGAATTAATAATGATATAAATGAATATTATTAACTCCATCTACGTTTTTTTATGGTGTTTTGTTTTCAGGAATATTAGCAAATTTTATTCCCATGTTTAAAAAACTCAAACAACTTGTCAGTCAAAAGTACTAGACGTCAAGAGTTTCGTTTTTACGCCATATTCAGATTATTGACAATAAATTGGTGTATGTATGCACTATGCCTTTGCTATAGGCGTTTTAATATAATTATTTTATGTAGGTTTTGATAGCTTGGTTATTTACTTTACAAAACTAAAAAGTTTGAAATAAACCAAGTTATTAAAATAAAACAAAAACCCGACTGCTAAAACAACTATATAAAAAGCAATTAATAGTTACTCGTAAAAACCGGACTAACATATAGATTGCATTGTTCATAAGCAATCTTGGGTAAGGCATTAGTTTACAAAAGAAACTAAAGAGGACCTAAATGCACGTATGCACGTATGCATGTATGTATGAATGTATGTATGTATGCATGCATGCATGCATATACCAAGCGGCCGTGGCTAGCTCAATTAAATTCGCACTCTCGTTGGTTGGTGATTGTCCCCGCCTGCGACAACTATCAATATTCAATGTATTTATAAATACTAATTTATCATAGATTTTATTATTTAAGTATAGGTATAGGACAAGGAAATATTTCAGGTTGCATTCAACATTGCTCAAATTGAATTCTGGGATCGTACAGCTTGTTTTTTCTTTTCAGTTTTTCCTCTTTGCAGTTATTTTTCTATGTTGGTTTGGTTTTTACGAGTATCTATATAATTGTTTTTTATATAGTTGTCTTTTAAAATTTATACAGTGGTCGGGATAGTTTATAAAGTTATAGTAACTAATACAAAAATAAAATTGTTTAATTTACGTGTCTGCTAAAAAAAAAACTACGCATATAGGTACTTACTGTTTTTAGTTTGTGCATTTATTCAGTGAGGCGTTTTACGTCGATTTGTTTCATCTGTTACCTAAGTATACGTATGCGGAAAGGGTAGGTAGACACCAGCTAAAAGAGATCTATGTTGATATAAAATATTTGCATTGGAGAAGATTTAAATTAAACTACGTCATGTACTTAGATGGTAGCCATTCCGGGCCAACATGGGCCAGTTATCTTGCCTATTTATCAGTAACGTCGATATAGTATCAACGGTGTCCAAGCGGCAGCTATCAAACTATTCGATAATTGGACATGCCGAGCGTTAATGAAATTTTCTCCCAATGAAGGGCAGTTGCCAAGCACGACCTATCAACGCTCGACGTAATGTTATTATCAACCCCCAAAATAAATCGAGGATCCTCATGGGACAACCCTTTAACTGTGCCTATAAAGGTATAGGCTACAATTAAATAATTTAGGGCCAACGTTTTACTACTTCATAAGAAATGGTCAGATAATAATTAATGTACCTAAATAGGTTAAGTCTTTTTTATATCAGATTTGAGAAATAAAGTATATACACACAGTTATAGCTGTGGCTTTCTGTCAGTTAAAAAGGTTGATTACAAAAAAAATATATCAGATTTTATGCAGGGCACAAAATAGGTACCTACATCTGAAGCTTTTTTTGTTTTGGTTTAGATTTTAGGTTCTTCAGTAAGTAAGTATCCTCCAATATCATGCCTGTCTTCTTATATACTTCAACATATCAAACTGTTACACTAGTTAACATATCTGAAGCGTTAAAGAAAAACAAGGTAAAAGTTGGCAATGGGATCAAAGTCTTTGGATATTGAGCCAAATGGCCAAACTACGAACTTTCGTTTCAATCTATGTGCTCAACTGACCAAACAGGACACGCACATGTAGGATAAATTCCTTAGGTACCTGAGTGCCAAGTGCGAGTTTTTATTCGCCATTCGATCACGTTAACGAAAACTAGAATTTGTATGGCAAAATGTTAACTCCTCTCGTATGCCGCCAGGAGGCGCTGCTTCAATGCCATACTAATTTTCATTTACGTAAACATAATCGAATGAATGAATATGGATAGTTAACTCACACTAGGCACCCTGAATGACATTATATGGCATGGGATCTATCTATCAGCGTCTGTATTAATTATTTATGTCAATTTAATAATATAGTTAATATTTTAATTAAACTATGTTGTCTAACCACATGCATGTTTGGAAATCGAAATTAAATTCACCCAAAACTTCACATGCCCTGCGCTGGCAAGATAGACGAACTATACCTACCCATCACATTCCATCCTAATGTCTCTATTTTATGTGAATAAATTATATTTCATTTATATATTTAATTTAATTTTATTTCATTAGTCTGCCTATTCCAACAAATATACTAAAGCTGATCGGATGTCAAATAAAACTCGCACTAAGCACTCATATTCCGTCTGAAAATCGAACAGACAATATAAAATTATTAAATTTAAGACTAACAGGGTGGTTGTGTCTGTACTTCTGTCTCCTTTTTTAACCGACTTCAAAAAAGGAGAAGGTTCTATGTTCTACTCTATGTATTTTTTTAAAGGTAGTTTCACTCGAAAATTTACCACCTACTGAATTTATTTTGACTCCAACTATGTATATATAGTTTACTTTATAAATGTTGTTAAAATGTTGCTCATCCTACTCATATTATAAATGCGAAAGTTTGTGTGTATGTATGTTCGTATATTTGTTGCTTCTTCACGCTGCAACGGCTGGATGGATTTGGATGAAATTCGGCATACAGATAGTTTATAACCTGGAATAACACATAGGATACTTTTTATCCAGATATTCCCACGAGAACGGGAACCACGCGGGTGAAACCGCGAGCGGCCGCTAGTAAGATAATAAATGGTTAGCAATTGTTTTGGCATCAGCAACCTTGTTGTTAACACATTCACTGCCTTGAAACGACAAACAATTGAATTTCTATTGTGTCTCCCACGGCGCGGCGCCGTTTATTGGGCAGTGAATGTGTTAATCTGGATACTACTAAGTTTTGATATAGATATGATAAGGTTAGCTCAAATGCTTCCAGTTTCTGCGTGACGCTCACGTGACGCTTGAACAAGAAAACTGTCATAGTATTAACTATTATTTATTTTTGGCTCAAAAGAATAAAAAGATTAACCTTTTCATCGCCCAACTATCCTGCACGCTATGTCCTGCTGTACGCCAACGTATAAATGTATTTTAATAAAGTAGGTACAAAGAAGAACTTCTATAGAAGTGCTGGCGTGGACGGCACGAAAATCTCGAACTTCTATAGAAGTTGTTGGCGGTAAAAAGGTTAAGTAGTGTTGATCGTATCCATAACGGCAGTCTTGGTGTACAATACTTACCTACTTACCTATCAAGTTCCAGAGTCATGGGGGCCTAGTGTTAGTTTTGTTTTCTATCCGTAGGTATTCATTCGATTACGTTTACTGAATAAAACTCGCACCGGGGTGCTAAGTTCAAGGTTCATTCGCCATTCGATCACGTTAACTAAACCGAGAATTTGTATGGCAACATGTTAACTCCTTTCAAAATTTAAAATTCAAAATCATTTATTCAGTTTAGGCAACAAGTAGCTCTTGTGAATGTCGCTATGCCATCGGTTCGTAAGTCTACTCTGGGCGGGGATCTTGTACTGAGAAGAACCGCAAGAAACTCAGCAAGTGTCCAGCTCTTTTCTCCCTTACAGCGTCAAAAATATTGGAAAATGCCCTATCATAGTAGGACACTTTCCATTACAAATAAACACAAAAAATATAGAAGACAACCACAACAAGTAAAAAAACAAAATAAAAAATCTAAGTTAACAAATTTACATCAGGTAAAAGTTTCAATTTCCACAATGCCATACAGTACCACTACAGTACTCTAGTAAAAGTCAAAAATTGTTTAAGAAAAACAAAGTCAAACTACATATAGTGAATAATACTAAAAATAAGAAAAGTATGCAAGGGCAGACCAGCCTTCACAGGCGGCACCCGTTCACGAGTATGACATATGAATCGCTTCGCTCAACCATATTTTAGGGAACGTAACGACCCGACGAACACGCCACCACCGCAGAGACAATAATGTCTTGAGTGTGTCATGCTCTCTGCATGACACACTCAAGACACTATATAAAAACTTAATGATCTATTTAACGCAACGCTGTTTGTTATCTGTAGGACACTGCTGATAAAGGCTATCATATCAGTATAAAAATTATATAAATTAATTTTAATATATTGATTCAAACAGAGTATAATGTGATTTTTATTATAACCAGGCTGTTTTATCATCTAAATATTATTTGACTGTGAAATAACCTTTTATAAGTAATAAAGACTTCAAATGTTTTTTAAACTTATCTAAAGGTAAATCTAGTACAGTACTTGGTATTTTATTGTAATAGTGTAGTATACCTTGCCCCATAAAAGAACGAAGAGCCTAATCTGAACAGTGGCATTACAGGAAGTAGTAAACAGCCTATAACTGTTCCACTGCTGGGCAAAGGCCTCCATCATTGAAATCAAGTCATCGCTACAATTGATGGGTAATGGCTCAATCACCACGCTTGCCAAATGCAGGTTGGTGACCCGGGTTTGTCCGGGGCTATGCATCAAAAAATCCGAAACACACTGCTCGACCTGGGAATTGAACCCGGGACCTTCGGGTATCGGGCCGAGCGCTCTGCCACTCGGCCACCGAGGCATTACAAGTTTTGTCTTATTTCTAGTATTGAAATTGCGGACGTCACCATGTTTAATAAAGGAGTTGATAATGCAACGTACAAATACTATACAATTATAAATATATTGAGATGCAACTGTCAGGACACCAATCTCCTTAAAAAGATTTCCTAAGGAAGTTGATATCCTAGTTTATAGATTGTTCTTATTGCTCGTTTCTGTAAAATGAATATAGTTTTAATATTAGCCGCTGTTCCCCACAGTAGGACGCCATACGACATGACACTATGAAAATAACTAAAATAAACTGTTCTAGCAGTTTCAACGTCTGTTAACTGCCAAATTTTTTTAATGGCATAAGCAGCAGAACTGAGTTTACCGGCCAATTTCGATATATGATGATTCAATTGAAGTTTTGAGTCAAGGGTTATGCCTAAAAAGACTGCAGAATCTACCAAATCTAAATGATCATCGTTTATTCTAATATCAGTTGGTTTATTTTAGACATTATGGTAATATAAATTTAATACATTTTGTTTTCTTAGCGTTAAGCTGTAAATTATTAATAGTAAACCAAGGGAGTATCTCTGAAAGAGCTTTATTTACATTTTCATAATTAGTCCTACACCTAGTCACATTAAAAATGAGTGAAGTATCATCTGCAAATAACACAATTTCACAGAAGTTCTCTACAAAGAATGGCAAGTCATTATTATAAATCAAGAGGACCAAGAATCGACCCTTGTGAAACTCCCATTTTTACATGAAACCAAATGATTTAGTACCATTTATATCGACAGTTTGTGTACTAGAGCTGAGATATGACTGTATTAAATTTAATGCAAATTCTTTGAGAATGTAATAATGTAGCTTCATCACCAGAGTCCAGTGCTCAACGCAATCGAAAGCCTTGGACAAGTTGCAAAAAACTCCATGAGCGTTTTGAGACTTCTCCCAGGCATCAAATATATGTTTTAGTAGACGACTAGAACGACCTTTAGTAAAGCCATATTGCTTACTATGTAAAAGCTATGTAACTATGTTGTATATGCCGCCAGGAGGCGCTGCTTCAATGCCATACTAATTTTCGTTTTCGTGAACGTAATCGTATGAATACGAATAGTAAACAAAACTCACACTAGGCACCCTGAGTGCGAGTGTTATACACGATTTTAATCACGTTAAGAGCGTTTACGCCGCACACTAGCGCCGCCAATGAAAAAAAAAACATATCTAGTAATTAGAGATAGAAAATCAAATTATGCTCAACAAACTATCTGAATGAAGTAATTTAGCATTTTTACGTCACATAATGAACACCTGACATGTTATGGTTTAGTTAAATATCGCGTTATAGTTAAAAGTGGCCGTAACGTCTTATTTAACTAAACCATAACATGTGAGGTGTTCATTAGGTGCTGTAAAAATGCTAAATTACTTCATTGAAATAGTTTGTTGAGCGGAATTTGATTTTCTATCTCTAATTACTAGATATGTTTTTTTTTTCATTAGTGGCGCTAGTGTGCGGCGTAAACGCTCTTAACGAAAATAAGAATTTGGATGGCATTTAAGCAGCGCATCCAAACATACCAGGTGAGTTACAATTTTTCCATACTTACATTTTTTATTTCATTTGCTGTGGCGAGAAGGACTACAATATGATGGCGCGGGCGATGCTATAATTTATAGTGGACTGTATTTTTTTATTGGCGGTATACTAGGCGAGGTTTCGAACTGCGTGGGATGGTGACATGGGCAATGGGTAAGCAGTTTGAGGATGTGGCACAGGACATACCTTGATCAGCAAGCGGCAGGCACCAGGTGTGCGGCGGGCGGGCGAGCAGTGTGAACCGGCACGAGGTTGGTGGCCAGTAGATGGACTTGGCTCCTTGGACATGGACCTGGACCACCAGCGCGTGGTCTCTCACAGTTTTAACATTCTAAACGCGGTAATAGTTATTAGATGTCCAAAATAGAGATCTCCTTTAAACGCGGGCGAAAGCGATCATTTTTCCAAACGTTGTCAGGGCACTAAGTTTCCGGTTGCAGCCGCAGCGCTAGTTGGCGTGCGGCGTTCTTATTGCGGTCTTCTTGTACGCGAGAAAGGTATTGGAGGGGATGGGTAAAGGAAGCTAATATAGCGCCAAACTACTATTATCAAATATGAAAATACGAGTATTACGATAGCGAAAAATGCATGTAACTCTTTTTGCGCGGCAAATTTAAAAGTCACCAACTGGCGCAACCACCATTAAAGCTGTTCTTCGGAAAGAGTTTGCTGATGGCTTTAATAAGGCGGCTTTTTCAGCGTAACATGATACACTAAACATGCACACTCGTTTAGGCCAAAGACACTGCACTCGTAGAACAAGGGTATGACGACCCGGATCACACGCGCTGTTTTTCAGGTACGATACCTGGGTGTAATTTTAGGTGACGGTTACCAAAGTAAAAAATTCACCTGACATAATTTAGGGGTTGTTGGTGAAAACGAGCATGAAACTGCTTTGCATAAGAAAAAGTTAATTGAATTCGTTCTGTATTCTAATTGGGTAAGTAACGATGTTAATGCAAATATGGAAAATTTTACAATAATAATAACAATTTTCATGTTTATACGTGTTGCATAACAGTTCTTATAACTTAACTAAGTCATTTGTTTTCATAAACAAGGTGATAACTGGTCGATTAATCGCTGGAGTGAGGACTACTGTAAATATAGTCAATACTCAATAAATCTTTGACTTTAAACATTATCATTACTTCAAGACGCTATATAAGAGAGTTGTCACGGTCATCGTAATACACACAATCCATCTTATCAAGAGCATCTGTATCACTTGCAGCTTGGGTAATTAACTTCTAAATATAATTCTTCTTATTATTAAATTCTTAATATAACTTATTGACTTTATGTTGACGACTTACGATTACTTACGATTATGACGACCTCCTTGGTCAAGTGGTTTGTATACCGGTTTTCATGGTGTCGCCATCTCTGAGGTCCCGGGTTCGATCCCCGGTCGGGTAAATTAAAAAATATTGTTTTTCTAAATTGTCTGGGGTCTGGGTGATTTCTATGTACTTATTTGAATATGTATTTTAGTATTTTAAGTATGTTTATCCGTTGTCTAGTAACCATTTTAACGAGTTTCATAACGAAGCTACTCTTGGGCTAGATAATTGGTGTGAGTGTAGGAAAGTTTATTTATTTATTTATTATTATTTATATAACGTTGACTTTTGTTGTAATAGTATTGTTTCACTGAAGCGAGCATTGGCAAATGAGCTCTTGGCATTCGGAAAGTCGAGTTATTCAACAGTTTTTGAATTTAAATGGAAAGGAAAAATCGTTATAATAAGGATGTATTTTTGTATATTTGGAGGTTTATTAGTAGCTTGTAGATGCTACCTACTTAGTTGTACAATTACCAATATTGGCTATACCTTCGTTTGAATAAAATAAATTATAATAAAATAACTTTGTTAACGTGAAAATAAACATCTACAAGCAGAGCTTGAACCCCCACCCTTTGTCAAAGGGGACCACTTGCGCAACCAACTAAAGCCAAGGGGGTAGTTTTTTAAAAACAATTAAGTGCGTAGGTAATGAAAAATATTTGCAATAAAATTATCAAAACGTATAAAAACAACATTAATGAAACTTAACTTGAGCGAGTTAATTGGTACAAAATAATAGCTTAGAAAATTGTGTCGATCAGTCTCCCTTCTAAAATAGAAACAACTTAGAATGTTGGAACGAAGAAAACAATTTACAATCGAAGTTAGCTACAATTCATTGTATCATATTAATTTCATTACCCGAATGTGGTCAGGTAAATTTAATTCTACCAGATATATATTTTTTGTTTAATGTTATTTCTCAACAGAGGGAATAGTTGCATAGGTATGTTGCTTTAACTTCACGTTGACAGAAAATCTTCCTGCGATTATGGGGAAGTCTCAATGTTTTAAAATTCTAATACATCAAAGCATGTAGGTAAATTATTTACCCATATAGTAAAGTAAGTAGTAACAAGTAAGGAATAGCCTATATCCCACAAATGGGCAAACATTGAAATCGAGTCATCGCTTCAATTGATGGGTATGCGGATTGGTGATAAGCAACCCGGGCTACTTATTAGTACTAATATCTAAAGATTATGTCAAAATTAACATTGCCTTACAACTTTTAAGAGCGTTTACGCCGCACACTAGCGCCACCTATGAAAAAAAAAACATATCTAGTAATTAGAGATAGAAAATTAAATTATGCTCAACAAACTATCTGAATGAAGTAATTTAGCATTTTTACATCACCTAATGAACACCTGACATGTTATGGTTTAGTTAAATAAGGCGTTATAGTTAAAAGTGGCCGTAACGTCTTAATGCATCATATATATAAATCCCATCTTTTTCCAGAATAAAACATATATGAGTACCTATATTTAATTTGCTCCTATAATTCAAAACCATCTATAGCAGTAAGAGTGAAAAAATAAAGAAAATTATTTAAGGCTCTATTTTTTATATTTTTTTATAGCACTTATAACTATCATTACAGGCAGGCACCTAATGCGATAGCAAAGCAAAATTTACTATTGAATATTTAAAAATAAAATTAGTACCTAATAAATTTATATAAACAAAATTAATAAGTACATTAACATTTCATCACATTTCATTAATAAAACAATAACAATAAAAAGAGTAAAAAAACACCATTATTAAATTTTGCAAATTCGTAACAAAAAATATAAAAATATAACAAATTAGATTTAATTACTATAATTTAAACAATTATTCTTATTACTAAAATTAATCCATTAAAATTACATGACATTAATAACATAATAAACAATAAAAATACCAATAAAAAAAAATGAAATAATTAAAATTTCATAACAAAAAAAACTTAAGAGATCATTAACATCATAGTAGCATTATTTAATCAGTTGTTCCCATTATTATAACAGATAATAAACATTGCTACCTTTTTGTGAACTCATTCAGAGAGCAATAAAACAGCCCCCCAATTCTGCTATTTATTTTGATCTGAAACGAATCTGAAACGCTATAGTTTGAACGTTTTCGTATTCTGCTAACTAGGAAATCAACTCTATAAAGTTAAAATTCAAAAAATAAACACTGACAGAAAAAACGCAATAATATTTGGCGTGTTTATTTTATTTTATTTTAACTCTATAGAGTTGATTTCGTAGTTAGCAGAATACGAAAACGTTCAAACTATAGCGTTTTAGATTAGTTTCAGATCAAAATAAATAGTAGAATTGGGGGTCAGGTCGATTGCATCCGCTACGCAGCGCCCGCGTCAACGGCGCCTCGGTCATCAGGTTGTAGGTTAGGTCAGGTTTATGTAGGCACTCGTATCTCGTATATCCGTAGATAAATATTATTGTTCACCTCGATTCAGAGTCTCAAATAATATTGGCACGACTTTGTCCGTTGTTGTTTGTTGAAATTTATTTACAGCACAGATAAAAACAAAATATTTATGCTACACATCTTTAATGATTTGTCGCTACATGTGACTGATAAAGTTATGTCTTACTATTGTTTAGTCATTATTATCTAAGCTAATCTTTTCAGTAACATGACAACAAAGAAGTATGCCGGTCCTTCTCCATACACGCTCGAAGAAACTTACAATAAAGAAGATTATTGGCACACACAGTAAGTAGTTACAAGGTATTATTTTATTAAACAAATAATGCAATGTTACGTGATTATGATGAATAAGTATTATGTTTAAAACCATTTGAAGGGTAATAGTAGGTAACATTATTGGGCGTAGGGGTATCCTACTAATATTATAAATGCGTGAGTTTGTGTGTATGTATGTTCGTATATTTGTTGCTTCTTCACGCTGCAACGGATGAATGGATTTGGATGAAATTCGGCATACGGATAGTTTATAATCTGGAATAACACATAGGATACTTTTTATCCAGATATTCTCACGGGAACGGAAACTACGCGGGTGAAACCGCGAGCGGTCGCTAGTAATAAATAAAGTCACGCTCGAGTGTTGCCCATAGTGTTGCAACCCTTGTTGTTATGATCTGAGCTTAGAGCATCATAATGCTCTAAGGATCTGAGGGCAGAGTGTGAGTTATTTTTGACATTCAAACACGTTAACGAAAAAGATTTTAACTCATCTCGTTTGTCGCTAGGAGGCGCTATACCTACTAATTTTCGTTTTCGTAAACGTAATCGAATGAGCACGGATAGTAAACAAAACTCACACTAGGCACCCTGAGGTTGCAAGCGTCAATCTTAAGGCTGCGGTGACCGCTTGCTAAAGTATAGTAGAGGGGGGCTGAACTTTTCGCATAATGTCGATTGTCCTAAAATAGTTTGTCAATCAATTGGCATAATCATCAAATAGCATAACACACTAATGTCAGATAATTTTTCCTTCGCATAACTTATAAGTGGCTTAACTGTCTAAAGGCATATTATTATTAAGCATAATAAATTAAATCCCTAATTTCATTTGGCATAATATTAGGTAGTCCTAAAATTCTTTAGCATAATTTAATGTGTCATAATTACTGAAATTCCTTAATTTTGTATGGCATATATTATTTAGTCCTAAATCTTATTGATTAAATCGAATTATCACCCAAATTCGAACTAGCACACCCCGACTCCACGTGACCTTGTCCTACACTAGAGTGTAATTTAAGCCCGCGTAGGCGTGGAGGGGCGATGCGGCCCGTGGTTTGAAAGGTGGTGGTGGACGTCGCCGCGGCTGAGGCTGGCCGGCGAAGCCAAGTCGAAGCGGCTGAGGCAAGCCGAAGCTGCGGTGGTGAGCGTAGCGTAGACCATCTGCGATGATAAGCTCGCGTGGGACCGCCAGAGTCCCGCATGCCTGCTTGCATGCTGTATGCCGCATGTATCTTATTATGTTGTGTTTATTATGATTACAACAATTATGCTTTTAAAAAAATATGCGTAATTCTATTATTCCTTGTGATTATTATGCTTTGCATTCATAATGCTTTAAATAAAATATGCGTTAAGATATTATTCGTTGTGATCATTATGTTTTACATTAGTATATGCTTTTAAAAATTCTGCCTAAAATTATTCTGCGTTTCAAATTTGTACCTTTTAATACCTATGACAAACAATTTTGGCCTACACTATATTAGGACTTTTAAAATTATGCGACGCGATAATATGCAACGTGATGAATATTGCTATTAAAATTATGGAACATGATATTATGACAATAAACGTTAATATGCTTAAAATTACGGAGCCATTAGAGATACAAGTGTCTTTGGATCAGAGTCACGGTAACAGAAAGCTGTTTAAATGCCGACGATGCATTCACATCAAGTTATTCAGTGTTTTGTCTCTCTTCATACGATTCAAAATTGTATTACAGTGACGTAAACAAAACGCTGAATCAAGATATGGAGAGTGTACCGCTTAAAGCGCCTTTAGACAACTTTTATGCAGTCATAATTATATTTTAATGATGCTTTTAGTATTATCAAACCAATAAATAAATAAATATACACTTCACTATAAAAACTTACTCAGGTATGTGAACGACGTGACCACTAACCACGTGTCCAAGTCGCAGGCGACGCCGGTGGTAGCGGCCATCTTTGGACTCGGCCGCGCCGGCTCCATCCACCTCACCAGTATCGTCAGCAACCCGCGCGTGCACCTCAAGTACGTCGTCGACGATTGCGTCGACAGGTTCGCCGATCTCAAGAAGTACTGGAAGTTTGGCGATGACGTCAAGTTTCTCAGTTCCAAACAATCAGATGTTGTGTACAAAGATAAAAGGTACACTCATTGTAATTTGTAGGAATAAGATAATTGAATGGTATGTACTCACTGTCGTTTGTAACTATCATGATTGTGTTGAGCGCTGCTGCTGATACGAGCTACTACTCTCACTCATCTACCTTTGCTTGCCTGACTTTTCGCCGATGCTGATTATGTCAGAATTAAACCAGTTTTTATGTGTCATTATTAGATTTAATAAATAAATTGGTTTCAGCGTAAACGTTGTAGTAATCGCTTCCCCAACATGGACGCACCATGACATAGTAGTGAACTCGATTGCAAACAACAAAGATGTGTTCTGCGAGAAGCCAATCGCTGAAAATATTGAGGATACCAGGAAGTGCTACGAGGCTGCCAAAGCCAAAGGCCGTACTCTCTACGCAGCTTTCAACAGAAGGTTCGATCCAGCATACAGGGGCTTGAAAGAAAGAGTCAGAAATGGAGAAGTTGGACACGTGCAAATCCTGAAAGTCACAGCGAGAGACTCACCTCTCCCTACAATCAACTACTTGAAGACTTCAGGTACCTTACAATTACTTTTGAAGTTTAATCCTTGTTCAATATTCTGTCAGACCGCAATGTTAAACAAAGTAGACTCGACTATTTGAAAACGTTTTTATTAAATGGGCCCTTGGTTTATAATTCCACCCGATTTCTCCGAGGAGTAGTCTTCTAGACCGATTTTAATTATTTCATATCATGTAATATCAGAAGTTTCCACAACTAAGATATTCCTTAAATATCGTGCATGGTAGATACCACTAGCATAATTATTCTTAGGAGGTACGTCATTAGTATTACGATGGACTAATATATATATCATCATCTCAGCCAAAAGACGTCCACTGCTGGACAAAAGCCTCCCCCAATAATCTCCACAACGACCGGTTTTGTGCTGCTCGCATCCAGCGGCTTCCCGCGACCTTCACCTTTAATATATATATAATACTAGCTTTCGCTCTCGGCTTTGCTCACGTGGGCTACACGACTTGTGTTCATTCGTAATAAAATGATGACGATGATGATCATGATTAAACATTAAGATTTAAATTTTTAATCAATATTTTTATTCAACCTGTCCATGCGAGCTAGAATTAGTAAAAAGTATCTAACACAAAACTACGTAATAAAGATCACTCTGTATAGGTAAGTAATTTTGGTCAGTTTTGAATCCTGTACAAATTGTCATCTTACTTAGGGAAACTACTTAGAGAAATTATGACATGTTTCAGGATTTTTGGAAAATGATTTCCAAAAATTCTGAAACATGTCATAATTTCTAACCAGGTCAAATACCGAAATTTAAGGAATGACAGATTTCCATACAAACTTTCCACACTTATTTCGCCCCCTAGGGGAGGTTTTTCAACAAAATGCTGAAACACGTCATTCTTTATTTTCGTTGAAGAATCTATAGATCGATTAAATTATTTCTCTATATAGTTATTACTTTTAAAATAACGATTTCCCCAAAAACAAAAAACTTATTCCCTTTTTTACTCCTTTAAAAGAAAATTAACAAAATTCCTGAGACACGTCATTCTTTATTTCTTTTCAAAAGCCAAACACCATTTTTTATATATTTTACTTTAAAACTGAGACTTTCATACAAACTTTCACCCCCTATTTGACCCTCTTAGGGTGTGATTTCGGTAAAATCCTTTCTTAGTGGCTGGTTACGTCACTTAATTAACCTACAGTAAAAAAATTCGTCTAAATAGCTTCAGCGGTTTAGGTTCGGCTATGATAAATCAGTCAGGACAAGTTATTTTATGTATACAATATAGATGGAAGATACATAATATATATATAACATGGTATTACGATGGATGTTCATTTAGAGACCATATAAAAATTTATATTTATGTGAGGTACGCTGTAGAAGTAAGTGTCATTAAAAAGCCAACTTAGTGGGCTGACCCTTTGATAGAGCTGATATATGTCCTTTAAACATTGTTATTCCAATATTTATAGTACTATACTAGGAATGCTAACATTGCTCAACCAGGTGGTGTGTTCCACGACTGCTTGGTGCACGACTTCGACATGGCGTGCTGGGTGCTGGGCGAGCTGCCGTGCCGCGTGCAGGCCTCCGCTGTCGCCAACATCCCTGAGGTGAAGGCCATCGACGACTTCGACACCATCGCCTTCCTTCTCACTTTCCCTTCGGGTGCCGTGGCACTTGGCGACAATAGCAGATACTCGGCTTACGGTTACGATCAGAGGCTTGAAGTTTTCGGAAATAAAGGTAAGCGACTTCGGTTATATGAAAAGTAAGGTAACGTTAAAAGCGATGTGTAGTTAAACCGGTGGTACCACCACAAAGTTTTGATATAGATTAAATGGGTTGTGACTTACAACCTATATAAGTCTATATCAGTATTGACAAAACAAAGTCTATTTTTGGTTCCTAAAAAATAAAACATTGATTTGGACAGGTTAGGCTTAATCATGTACCACATCACCAGTAATCAACATTAAGGGCTCTTTCAATTTAGATGTTTGTTGTCGAACGGCTAACGCACGTTTCCACTACTTAAATATTAATACAGTCGCCGCGCCGTCGCCGAATTAATAGTTTTACCAAAGTCAAAACTTACTAGTTCCGACTTCTTAGATTAGCTCAATATGAATCCATTAGCATTATTCACAAAAAATAACAATTACAAAAACTATAAAATATTGATTATTAAAATTCTAGCCAGGTCGGCATGCATACAACCAAACCGAGTACAACTGTATGGGATGCATACGGAAGAAGGGTATACAAATTAAGTGGTCAATGGGAATCAAACCTAGAAGAGGTTTGAGACCGGTGCTCTACCACGAGTCACATGATCAAAGAGACGGTTATTAGCATCAACAACTGCTAATATCATATTATACCGTTTTTTTCAGGTATGATTAAGGTGGAGAACGAAAGGCCGAGCCACTCTACTGAGGTGATTATTGGCCACGAAGGCGTGAAGGGCACGCCGATCTACTACTCGTTCCCGTCGCGCTTCAGGCTCGGCTACCAACGGGAACTGGAGCACTTCTTAGATGTTGTACAACGTTAGTACTCATCACTACTCATTTATTGAGGCTGAGGGCCTACTTTTCTTATGAAAACGAATGTTGGGTACTCACCATAATTAACTGCGTTCACTGTGAGACCAACTTGGAGAGCACAGTCACAGCTGTTGTCGAAATTAAACAAAATTGAATTTAAAAATTTGGAGCGTTTAAAATAAATATTTTTTGTTAAAGAATAAGTTAATAATTAATTGTTTATATTTGAAAGTACTTAGTAATTTTTTTGGTTGGATCTGGTGTGGTGACCACTAATCTCGTTCGAAAAAGACATAAATAAGTCACCGTTGATTTCATAGACATTATTTTATTACGATACCATGGCTAACGCGATTAGTATGAATGAGCAAATTGGTTTATTTAAATATTAGTTACTATTTTACAATGATATTGCTAGATGGCGTTGCCCAAGACGTGACGAGTTGGCAGACGCTGGCTGTGAGCAAGATCGCCACGCTGGCTGAGAAGAGCGCGCGCACCGGCCAGACCATAGACATCGACTGGACCAAGGACAACATACCCGCAGTTTACTCCTAAGCCCTATGCACCAACCAAAGCGTGTTCGTCATTAAAAAAGTTTAAAAAGTGTAGTGTGATGCTGTAACCGGAAAAGAATATACATAAAAATGGCTACATGGTATGAAATTAATGTTAGATTATTTGTTTTTTACTGTACATTATTGTTTATTACATTAAATAAATGATTAAAATAAAACATATATAGGTATATATAGCTTTTGCAACTCATTTATATAATATCATTATTTTGATGCCATTAAGTAAACCTGCCTACTTTTCTACTAAGCTTTTGTTTTAATAATCACATAAGCCCCAATAGACACCCTTTTTCAGATTTATCCCTTGCGCGTTTGTGCCATTGCGAAAGTCCGCGGATTATGTTCATTGTCCATTAATATCTTATATTAACCATACTTTTCAAAAGAAAATACGATAATTAAAACGGAAAAACAAAGACAAAATGTTAAGAAACATTAAAATCACAATACACAACTCCCCTACAGATATCTATTCCTATCCCGTTTAACAAGTCTTCGGAATTCGGGTTCAGATAAAATACTTTTTACAAGCTCTACCTACATAGCGGATGAAATTAAACATGAATACTTGCTTTACCTCTGACGTGCACATTCCGGCCCGATAGGTCCACTTTGAACACAAGGGAAGATCCAGGAGGGTAATCGGGTTTTAGCAACGTATATCAGGCTCGGCCGCAATGAGATAAATTACTAAAATCATCTTGACTTTATTGGAATTCCTTTGCCCGTCTTGAGGAAACTTTTTACGGATTCACGACCTATAAATTACAGCAAATGGGTTGATCGTAAACGTTGAGGTAACTTTTAAGAGTCAAAGGTTAGACAAATTGTACTATGCAAATTGTCTAGACCAGTGTTTTGGATATGTTGTAATAATAATAGCCTTACCTATGAAATTGGAGTATGAAATTTTTTTATAAAATTTTATTTTTCATACTACCGTTTTTTTTTAATTTTCTTAGCATCTATTTGTTTTAACACTAAAAAATGTAGAGTGTAGTGTGTTGGTTTCACTAGCAAAATATAGCAGACATTAAAAAGAAAAAAATCAAGTCCCTTCAAAGTTACAATGAAACAAAAGGAAAATTCCGCGAACAAAAAAGTTAGTCAATTAAAAAAATAAATTGGGCGATAAAGCCAAATTTCATAATCATTGTTATTACTGAAGCCTAAGTAATATAGTCCTGATTAAAGGTGTATAATAATATTAACAACCGGTATTGACTTTTAGAAGTAATACACCTATTAATAAATGAGAAAAAAACTCCAATTTCATTGGTAAGGACCTATTATAACCATAATTATAAATAATTCGCCTATTCTTAACTGATCTTTAATATTTGTAAAAATATTAAGATCGGATGTTTGGCTTACAAAGTAAGAGTACATAGTGTTACTACATTTGCACGGGTTGGCCAGCCAGAGCCACGATAGCACAATTGGAATTTAACCTGACCCGATATGTCAGAGGGTGCGGGTTCAAACCCCGCTCGTGGATAATTTTTCAAAACACTTTTTCCAAATTTTTTATTACACTTTAATAAACTTAACGGTGACGGTGTTAGCAGCGATCATTCAAAATGAATTGTCGCATCTAGCAATTTAATCTTACCCGTTGTTTCTTTAGAGAGTTGCATCAACACAATTTCGTTATAGTTCAGAGTAGGATAGATAAAAAGGAGCATTAGTTGCGCCGTACACCTACATTGTTCGCAGGGTAGACAGACAGCCGGGACAAACTTAATTTAGTTGTAGTTGAAGTGGATAAGCGCGAACGGAATTATTTATCCAATGGCGGCGACGACGGTGACGGAGGTGGCACGCTCGCCGTCCGCGGCCGTTGAACAAGCGCTAGCGGTTTGTTAACATTTGAAGAGGACTTACCATCAACATCATTAGCCTATAAACATGCTGGGCTCAGGCCTTCCCATATAAACAATAGCACATTAGGAAATTCGGCTATAACTCGACACGATCTGGCATAAAGGAGGCTAAATAACAATAATTACTAAACTATAAATTATATAATAACTTAAATATTTATTTGTTTATCTATAAGTTTTATAAGGCTAACTGTAGATTCAAAATAAAAAACTAAAACATTACTTACATATTTTTGACTGTAAATGTAATCTAACAACTATTAAACAACTATTATTTGACTGAAATTGTGTGAGCTAACAAACGGTTACTTGTCATATTATTTACGAATAAAAATAAAAACTGAAAATAAAAACGTTACCAGATTAATAAGAATAGCGGTTTACAAAAAATACACAGAAATCGCCATTCGCCGTACCTGTGGCTCGCTATTGTCTGTGACGGCTTTTGCCGTCGCCGACGACGGCTTTAATTGAAAAATACAGTTAGTTAGTGCTTGCGCTTTAATTCCTAATACCCGGCCCCAACAACGCGACCAGCTATCAATTCTAAGTAGCAGTTCACTGGACGTCTTTGTTGCTCACTTTAAAACTACTTTATCGTTAATTTTATTTATAATAGAAACTCAGTTTGTGTCCCTCTGATCATGAATAAAGGCATTTCTTAATAACTTACCAATATGTTATTTTTCTTTTATGTCAAGAATTTAAAGCACTCTTTCAATCTCCCGCAGTAAAGAATGACTAAAAAGAAATATATAATAAAACAATTGTGTAATAATCGGATCATAAATATATCGATAATATATCGGTTAAAATACAGCATGAACATTTTTTTTGGTTAAAATGTTTTGTACATTTTAGAACAACGTACCGAGCAACTAAACACGTACGTGATACGGAATGTTAATACAAAAAGCTCTTTTAAAATACCAAGAAAATGTCTTGACACATGATTACTTCTTCTTGTTCTAGGTCCCTTGAGTTGTTACGTTATTTTTGTATGAAAACGTAGTTTCTTGGAATCCAATGTATTCTTTTCTATGGCAATAAATAAACATACTCCCTTTCTTATATTATAAATGTGTACCGTAAACTTAGCATGTAGGGTAGTAGGACCAGTGTTCGACACGAACCAATGATCAACATTTTTTTTCCTTAGTCATTAAAAATAGCGGTCGTCAGCAACTGATTTTTGACTTTAGCAACAGACCACTTGCCTCCCAGTTGTCGTCCAATATAATTTCAATGAAATTCTATATTAGTTTTTGGCGACGAAAATTGGTGTTGAAACTGATATATACACTATGATAGCGAAGTTTTTATTTAAAGTTCCCTTAAGATAGGCCCAATAAAGTTTAGAGAGAAACCTGCTTGCAGACACCAAAGACCACAACCGAAACAATTAGTCAAGCAATCCTCAGTGTGGACTTATGGTGTGGATGACAGACCAAAGGTCTGTGGTGTGGATTTAGATTTTATTTCTTAAAATAGACCAAAGAGATACCAAAAACTGTAAAAGAAGAGTCGTAACACAAAAATAATGTATATGCAAAAGGACTTTAGTTCAATTACGTTATCTATAATCGTTATTATCTTGAATAAGTCAGTACTCTGTAATTGCTATTACAAATTTGCAGAATAATAAACATGCAAATACTTACGTATTTTATATTATACTATGGTACACAGCAAACTCGTTTACAATAGCGTTATAAATTAAAAAATACTTCTAATTTGCAGTGTATGTTATATTGCAAGAACGATGAGCACTTATTGACAGTAGATTGTTGGATGGATGACATAAATATTGGACGCGGTGCGCCGGAAAATTAAACGGCGCCACGATAAAATATGACAGTATTTTAATATTTATCGATTAACCTAGACTTCCTATAATTCACGTAAACAGTCATTGGCGAAATACTAACTCTGTACTGTACTAGTACAGAGTTAGTATATATTTATATTATTAAGGCCTAAGTGTTAAGCCGATGGTGGCTCTGTGTCTTGCACGTTCGGGTTATGATCCTGCAATTTAGCGACATTTGCAAATATATCAAACTCATCTGTATTTCAGTGGAGGTTGATGGGCCGATTTCTCCACGCGCTATTGTTCTTTTGGGAAGGGTTTATAGGCTGATGATGATGAAGTAGTAATTACACCTTCTTTAAGTCTATCTTTTGTTAAGAAACGTTCTTTTATGTAATTAAAAAAGGTTTCCAACAAGAAGGAATTTGGTCAAACATATTTGCTAGTTCAATACCTAATTTTGAAAGCACTTTCACAACATAAGACGTAAGATCACAGGTGGATTTTTGATTACCGAGAGGTGGTGGCTGATCACTGACATTGTGTGTTCACAATGAGCGCTGATGAGGGCGCGTTCATTGTGCTTGCGCCTCACGTCGACACCACCACGGAGAATGTAAGTTTTTTCTAGCGGCGTTAGATTGCCCTAGCACGTGAACTAGTGACCTTTATTAGGAGCTCAACAGACATTCTATACAACGTAAAATATTTAAACTAAGTAAATGCCAAAATTAACACTGTCTGTTGGTATTCACTCGAGCGCAAAGATCATTTTAACTTATATAATATCGTCGCCGTCGCTAGCAAGTTTCGTGTCAGTAAATTCATGTATTCATTGTAAACAAATTAAACGAACTGCTTAATTCGAACAAGCCCCCTATTTACTCATGAGTACAATTGACAAAACACACATTCAAATATAAAGTAATAATTCGCGAAATAAGTGTCGAGTTCAATGAAAGCAGCCATCGACAGTCCGCGTTGCTGTGACCCAACGGTCAACTCAGTCGCCATAACATCGATGTTTGTAGCATTGTTGTGTTTCGGCAGCTATACGTTAGATAGGCAGGGCTTTAATAGTTGAAGATTTCGGGTGCGCCTCCAACTTCGGCCTAATCATCACATAATAACACCTGGTGAGATGAAGGCCATCGCTTACCCGTATTTTTTTATATTTTTTTATATTGATAGTCTGCAAACGAGCAGGCAAAAGAAAATTAAACAAAAACTCACGAAGGCAAACGAGAACTATTACTAAAACTTAAAGAAATTATAGAATGCAAACGTGATAGATAAAGTAAACTACCTTTCCAGAACAACGTTTAATTCAAGTCAACTTAAGGAAGAAACTGAAAAAAAAACTGTGCCTTTGAAAATGAGACTGATGAGATCGCGTCGTGTAGGAGGTACCGCTTACAAAAAGGGTATCAAACTAAATAAATAGAAAATTTGTAACGAGTCAAGAAACAGTTCATTAACCGCATGATTTGACAAGAACCCCGTGATAAGGCAGTATTCATCAAAAACAAATTAAGTCCTGTCCTTTCCAGAGGATTTTACAAGGTAATTTGGGATTTAAAACAATGTTGTTTTATTCTGGAAATATTTAGCTTCGAATGGCGTGTAAAGTACCTGAATTGATGAGATATTTCATTGGTTTTTACCTTTTATTTCCCCCCCCCTCAAAAAAAAAGGAAACGTTATAAGTTTGATAGCCTGCTGTCAGCCTGACCGTAGATCGTTAATTCACTAAGTTATTTTCTTTTTCAAAACTTATCCTTCCTATTTGGATGAAAAGATTTTCCACTGAGATTGAGGTCAGGTCCATAGGTATACTTACATAAGTTAGAATTGCACCTTACCTTATGTATGTATGTCAGAGGTTGCGGGATCATATCCCTCCCCTAGAAGTTAAAATTTCCACAAGCGAAGATTTAAAAAAACAGATTTGATAATCTTCGGGCCTTATTTATAAAAGTCTTTTATTCCCGTTACCATTGAATCTGCGAGTACACATTTTTCGTATAGGTTTTTAATTCGGAACGGTCGGCTAACATTAAAAGGTTAATCGTTCACATAAAACACGGTACAATAAAGAACATTTCACCATTCACGGGGCTCCGAGTCAGACATCTCGCGTTATTATACTCGTAAAGTTCGCCCTTTCCTTGCATAATGACATGACGAATTGCGTTCGCGATATTTTTACTTCTTTATACGATGAGGTCATTACGCGCCAGTTATGATACGTTAAAGGCCAGGAAGGAGCGTGCTTCCGAATATATTGTTGCTGAACGTTTTATAGAACTTGGGATTTCGAAAAGAGCCAGCCAGTAATGTTTACGAACATCTGACGCTGAAGTGCGAACGTATTGTTAGCAAAGTTTTGTTCAGCAGGCAGTGTACTAAATACCCGGAGGTTGCAACTCGGTGCGTTTGACTTGTTTTTTTTAAATACAGGCAGCTAGGAAATTTTAAATAAATTCGTACGGAGAGATAATGGAGTGCGGGAGTTTCGAGTAATAGACAACGTGCGGTTGGCAAGCGGGGTGAAAAAGTACAAAAGTTGTGGCTCGCACCGAATAAACTCAGCCACGGACATAAACAAATTTATTGCGTGATACATCATGTGGACCGTTTACCCGTCACGGCACGTGTGAAGTTAAAATCTAATCGGAAAATCGTAATAAACGTCTGAAGTATGAGAACCATTTTGAATTTTATTATACTAATATGCAAGTTTAAAAATATATATTTAAACTTTACTTAGGGAGTATAAGATCAAGTTCATCATCTGCTACTGAGAAACTATTAATCGTATTTTAAACCTAAAATGAATTTACATAACATTATGGTAACCAAAATTTTATTTATATAGAATTTTGTGCCGGTCGGCCAGACCCAGAGGTCCCGGTTGATTGCCAGGGGTACATATTACTCCTTGGTAGGTGTTTGGGTTTGCTTTAAGTCCGACTGGCTAGATACGACCAACCAGCACACACTATAAGACAGAACGAAAATCACCGTTGCAAGATATGACAGCTGCAATATGTATTGAGTCTGTTAGATTTATGTTATTATGCAGGACTGATGGCCGCTGGGGCGGGATAGTCCTGGAGTGGCGACCGCGTACCGGAAAGCGCAGTGTGGGCAGGCCTCCAACAAGGTGAACCGACGATCTGGTGAAGGTCGCGGGAAGCCGCTGGATGCGAGCAGCACAAAACCGGTCGTTGTGGAGATCCTTGGGGGAGGCCTTTGTCCAGCAGTGGACGTCTTTTGGCTGAGATGATGATGATGATGATGATGTTAGATTTGATCTCATTCTCAGTCTCACATAAAAGCCGCAGGTTTCTATGTAACATCGATTGAAAAGATTTATTAGAGACGATTTAAAATTTAAGTCAAACTTTAGATCTTTTCAATTTCAATTCATAATTCTTCAAACTTGAATGCAAGTGAGAAGCTTAAAATAGTAGTAGTAGAGCACTTTCCTTCGATTTTTATTTTCATTTTGAAGTTGGGAAACTCCCCGAGGAACTTACAACTGAGTAATTTATAAGGCTACGCGTCATAATAGTCCTTAATCTAATATTATAATCGACTCCGGCCTGCTATTTTCATAATCGAGTTTAATAAGCAACTATTACAGCCGTTAGTAAAAGTTTAACTTGGAAGTAGGTACGCTCTACATAATTAAGAGCCGTAAACGTATGCATTTAATAATGTTCCGAATTGCACAGAGTCACTATACGCGCCCGTGGATTTTTATTGGGATCGGTCGCCTTATTATTACTTGATTCCACATAGAACAGAAATTTTCTGTTATATGTTCTGTAATTGATAAGTAACTTTGTAACTATATTTTTTTTTAAAAGCTCTGTTACATTGAATCTCTTAATCATTAATCATTATCATTAAAGTTAAGTAATAAATAAGTAACTTTTTCATATATCTACAATTTCAAAAAACATAATATTTAATTGTTACCATAACGATAATTCCTGAACCCACTCTGTAAATTATTAGTTCAAGAATAATAGTAGGTAATTAATAACTATTAATAATACATGAAACAAAAGAAATGTTAATCATTAAAACTAAAACCACTGGTATAATAATAAAATAAATTCTCACCCATTCGATCGGTTACATAACGAGTGGCACCTACATCTGGCCCCACGCAGTATTGAGTGTTTCTTTAATAATTTCATAAAAATAAACGAGCAAATCTCCTCCTCAGCGCAGTGGGAGAGCAGTTCGTGCCTGGAATAAATATCTTCAAAGGGATCGTTTTCAATTTCATGGCTCAATCTTCGGGATCTCAGTGAGAATATGTAAAAGGGCATTTGTCGGTGTCAACACAATGTAATGAGCCCCTTTCGCATTATCTACGTGCTTGCGGATGTCTGCATCACCTCCACCAGCTATCGGTGGTGATTTCCTTACCTAAATATTACCGTATTAACTTTAAGGCTCCGTTTAATAACAGCTAATATAACGTTTATAATTAGAAATGCTATAAAACACAGGGTTTCATAAATCCAGGAAGTTTAATAAAGTGCTCCTTTCGTTATATGAATCAGTATATATACTTATAGTTATTTTTGTTTTGTAATGAAGGATGTAAATTATTCGGAAATATAAACAATACTACGGGTATTAGAATTTAAAATGCTATAACAGTTTGATTTCAAAGTGTTGAGAAATGCTTTTTTCCTGCTTGAAATCTAAGTGAGTAAAATTTTATAACCATCTACGTATTTGATCATAACAGCAAAAGGCTTTTTGAAGTCTTAATGACTGCCTGCGGCTTCATTACACCTTTCTTACAATTGGATATCTACTTCTAATTTGCTTAATTACGGTTTTATGGAGTACCGGTGGAGGAGTTATAATTAACTCTACCAATTTAACGGTTTGAATTAAGCAAACTAGTTTCCAGATTCAAGTCTTGCTTGGCATCTCTAAGGTTGGTGTGTTGTCTACTTTTGCGAAGCTTTTAAATAAAGCAACTACACTGGCCTGCAAAATTAAGTATCACACTTTTAAAATTGCAATAACTTTTTAAGTACACAAGATATACTTTCGAAACAAAAAGGAAAATGTTACTAATGTATAATTTACTTTAGTTTTAAAGAAAGCTGATAAAAATTGCTGCAAAACGTTTATTATTTAAAAATCTCTAACTTCTATAGTTTAGTAAATAAATAAATATTAAAAGTGTAGTACTTATTTTTGCAGGCCAGTGTATAATCATCACATTGTTATGGCACAGTAACGAGTTCGGGGAATATGTTTGACGCTTAGAGACTGACCCTTGTATCTCATCCCGCACCCTGCGACTCATGAGTGACGTCACAATTCGTGACAATATATACAACGTTATGATGTATGGGCCTACGATGATATGAATAATTTCATTCACTCAGATCTTGTCCGTCTTATTCGGATGCATTTGAATTCGTATACCGAAATGTGGCAATCTTCTTTCTCTTTGACGTAGGAGTTCCCCTATTGTGAATTGTTTCAGCGGAGCATTCGCCATTGGAGCAGTAATAACGTTTGTTCAAGAAATTCAAACGTGAAACTATTGCGGCGCTCCTTGAGGAGAGAGCGCTGTGGCATAAACGTCTCCTGCAATATTGTGTCGCGCCTTCCATCAAGGCATTTGCACAAACATTCGATAGAACGAATAATCCAGTAGAAATATAACAGTGTGAATATTTACTCGGAAATTGGGGATCTGTCGTTTGTGTTTGATAACTCGTCGCGAGATGGCGCGATATGAATATTTCTTAGTACTGGTTGGCACGGGCGGGCGTGACAGCCAGTCGGCTCGTAGGGATTCTTGCTCGTTATTTATGACATGTCCTAATGACTGACTGAATACTACATACTTACGGATTTAACTGTAACAGGTATATGTATAGAACTACTTTATTATACGTTATATATATATATATATATATTTAAAATTATTATATCTTATACATTATATGCTTAATCTTTAAAACTTTTGATATTTTTTTATTTTGGGTTTCATTTATGATAAAAAAAAATTATAAAGTAAATTTTTACCACATAGTACTGTTACTTATTACTAAATTATTAATGAATTTTGTACAAAGAAATACATTTAAACACACGTTACACAGGACATACACAGAGGTGTTTGCTGTTCTGAAATAAAAAATAAATCATTAAAATACTGCTGAGATGATAAATTAAAATAACTAAATGTATCGAGTGATTTCCTTAAATATTAGTTCACATTACGAACATCAGTAAAGATACGTAAGTAAAATCATAAAAATATTGTTGAAGATAAATATTACTTGGCATTTTATTGACAAATATTTGCCACATATATTGCGTCGCAGATTCGAAGTTGATTTGGAGTAACGCAATGACACACAATGAGTAGAAAGAGCCCTTACTGATGAAGCAGTGTTCGACACAGTGGCGAGGGGATGAGGTGAGATTGCGACCCTTTTGATTACACAATGTTGGCTTTCATCCCTTGTGCAAGTCGCGCTCCGGAAATCTTTTGTGATTCGACTTCAGTTATTGTGGCAAGGCATACTAATATGGGGTAGGTGACGCCGCTGAAATATGTGACGAGCCAAGCCAGGGCCGACGACTGTAATATGTGTATAGCACATGTTTGAATACAATGGGGGAACTACATTTCTCGTAACTCACTTCTAGTAGTTAAGTGTGTTTGGCAACAATGGGTACTCGCGTAATTATGTTGTTTGTAGCGTTAATATCCGTGCGGGGTGCATTCTGAGTTATCCGGTGGTCGTGCATGCGGTCAAGAGCTAAATCTAATTTGTGCCGCCCGTCGGCTCCATGATCTACAGGACTCTGGGCACAATTGAGCTGCTTTTAACTATCTACATTCACAAATGGTTTGCGTTTAAGCCAGTTATTATTGGAAAGTTTGAACTCTATAAGAATTTTCTTGAAAATCAAATGATGGGTAATGGGAAATATTAAGTAAGTTATCTAAAATGGCATTTCGAATCAAATCTCTATTCTTGGGTAAAGGATTTAAGTTAGTATGTCGAAAGCTCTGCGAGAGTGTGTTTCTCTTCTGATAAGAATTCGTAAGAGCATAAAAATAAAAGTTCACATCGGAGGAACAGGGAAAATGTCGCGGGATAATATTTGGGATTCCCGTTTTATTTGACTGCAGACCCTCTGCGAATGGAGACAGAGATTTCCCGAGATGGTCCTATCAAACATTTATGGAGTAGCTTTATAAAAGGACAACACTTAAGAGCAGTTTCAATAAGTGTTCGGCGTTACAAGATCGTGACGAATTCGAGTACTTAAAAGAAATCTTGATCGCGTTTACCCTTTTCAATCTTTTCCGAATGGTTTTCGACATGGAAATAAAACAGGAAATAAAACTGGATTTTCCCTCTATAGTTACGTTTAGTATGTATTTAGCTACGCTTTAAAAGCATGTGTTCAAGCATAGTTTAAAATACGATTTCCGGGCTTTTATACTTATACAGGGGAATTTATACTTTCAAGATGTTATTTAGGTTGATTACTGTAATTGCTATATCAATATAACCAAGACGCGACCAAAATTATAATGACGCGTATACAGTGATAACCGATCTTGCTTTGTAGCACAGCTATTGTATCTGACTTATCTCTCGTTATTAATCACCTGCTAGATAAATTGAATTACCCTAATGAGAATGCGCTGATGTATGTCTCGGATGTAGTTAGTTTCAGGAATCTTTATATATTGCTGAGCAAGACTCACCGTTTAGATATTGATGCGGTTTGGCCGAGCCAGCGCTAGCGACTCGTATAAATGCAAATGAGCCGATTGTACTCTACCCTTGATTAATTTGAAACATTCCCCAGTTTCCATCCGTATTTAATAGGTTCGTTTAAGTTTCAAAAGTGTGGTCATTTATTTGTTCCAATCATTGTGTTTAATAAATGATTTACACTAATTACCTACTTGTATACAAATAAAAAATACTTGCTACATTCTGATCGTATAGACTTTTTGCGACACGTCGTCGTTTATATAACATTTATTTATCGTTCGCGATTCAAAGAAATTCCTTTTTGGGGCGAACAGGCAAATAGTTCGTCGTTTGAATTTCCCTTGTGTAAATGTTATTATGTAACGTTCCGTGGTAGGTAGGCACTGTATGTTGCAGGTGAAGCATTCTGCAATAACGACCGAACATTTTCGACAAACTGAGATTTGCGGGTAATGCCGAGGAAAGTATCGAGTCTTCTTTAGAGACATGTAAAACATCATACACTAAATCCTTTTTCGGTGTAGCTGCTTGTTGCCGATGTAAAAGTTTGTTTATGTCTGTGCTGATACGAGGCGACGGACGCCGCGTCGTCGGCGTTAACCCTTACACGTGCCTTTTGGTAGTAAGCCAAAAGCTCTAGGAGAATATTTGTTTGACGTCCGACTTTTACGAAAACACAAGCGGCAATTCGTACTTTAAAGACATTTTTAAAGTTGTAAGATAAACCATTGTCCCTTTTACGTAAAAACAAAAATTCTATAACGTTTATTACCATCAGCCGCGTGACGCGTCACCTGTGTCGTCCGACATAATTTACAAAATAACTTCGTTAAGTAAGACTGATAGACTTTGCTTCTAAAAAGCATAAAAATAAGATTTGATTGACACATAATTAATGAATTTTATTCGACATACCTTATGAGATTATGGTGTAATGATAAATTCTTCATGCTGGGGAATATAAAATATATTTTATCGCTGAGTCCTCGTGATTGTCATGAAAGGACTAGACTATATGGTAACATATATGATGCCTTAGTACACTAAGGAATTATTAAGAAGTACATTAGACCCGTTAATAACGTAATTCGTTACACCGGGATAGAATAATATGTCAATTTAAACGACAGTGAATTCATAAAAAATATAATTTTAGAAACTTTTTAATTTTTTATGAATCTTCATATGTTTATCTTCATATCTTCATATAATTACATATTATGATAGGTATAAAAAAAATAAAACTTAGTGTATGTAGGTGACGCTGTGGACGTCTAGCAGCAAGATGGGTCAACGAAATCATCAGCGTCATGGGTCCGAGGACCGCGGAGAATAGTGCGAGCAAAGAGAAGTTTAAACCCAGCCGTGGGTGAAGTCGGGCAGTTTATGATAATGATGACGATGTAGAATATCATTATTATCATTATCATTATTTCATTGTTTGTGCCCACTACTGGGACACAAGCCTTCCCTATTGAAGGATAGGATGGAAGTAGAAGAAACAAGAACTTTATTTTTTAATCTAATTTAAAGTTTTTTGTATTCAAATGGCAATTTTCTACGTATAAATGTTTGTCTTTATTTAAAGCATAGAAAAATATTATGATTGCGTATTACGTAAACCCTATAGTTGCAGACAGGGACAGGTATCGCAAGCAGGTGGCTTTAACAACCGTATTTGTCATACGAGTACACCAAAATGTTCCAATTTATCACAAAACTGATATTTGCAGTTGTATTCACTGCTTTTGTTTGAATTTATGACATCACTTTGTAGTTTTAATTTATTATTTCAGCGGCACATACTTAATTGTTCAATTTAAGGGCACATGTGGAAACAATGTAACAATATGATGTCTGAATTTTGCACTAGTTGTTGGTTATGAATGATAAATATGATGAAACATTTATTTATAGTGTGATGGAATAGTCATAATTTCAATTAACTGTCTAATTATATTTGTAAATTGCAAAACTACATTCCACTTCAATTCATCTATATTTAACTTTTTTAAAATAGAATTTTGGTCTTTTACGTTTTGAACGGTTTATTAAACTAGAAATAACATTTTAAATGTTTACTTAAAATGATTTAGATTATGTTTCGAAACTAGAATAGATTGATTTGTAACTGGCATACACAACAATAAACTATGGTGCTTTAACCAAGATATGTTAGAAGTTCACATTTTGAAGAATTTGCCAAGCCTCTTAAACGAAATTACTGAATCAATGATAAAAATAATTTTGTGATGTCAATATAATTGTCTTGCAAGATAAATATTTTACGAGGCAAACACCGAAGGAGCTTCACCTAGAAATAGTGAGGGGTCGTTTGGATCGCGAAGTTTTTATACGGTGCGGCGCGCGGGCCACATAACGGCCACCTGCGACCTCATCTGCATAATGTGGACAAGTCGGTGAACTCCCCAGCCCAACTGGACTGCTTTGTGGGTGGCCCCAAAATCAAAAACCTTTCATACGAGATTTGATAAAAATACCTACCGGATGAAAAATTGCACGTTTGAACGACCTACATACTGAACATACGAGTACCTAACTTTTTTAGGAAATTGTTATTATATTGTTATTTACAACTTTATACTTATGCGTTTTTATTAGATTATTATTTATAAGCTATAACAACATTGATGTTTACCTAGAAACGTAGGTATGGGTAGGTAGTGTAACGAAACTATGGGGATCTCGCATTCAACCTAAGCTTAGCCGTTCTGCTAACGACGACGGCGACGCTTCAATGCAAAAAAAATATAGGGAGTCATATGGAGCTGTTTTTTTAAAATTAGAATTACTATACGACTTTTTTGCCACTATAGTAGGTTCAATACCTCCGTCATAAAGGAACCTTTAATCAAAATTGTCTATAGAATACTTGCTTCATCAAAAAGTGTTTGATAAAATAAGAAACCGTAGTTTATAGTAACAAAACACTAGCGTCATGAGTGTCAACTAACGTAAAATGGAATGGATGCTGTGGGACTGTGGGTGATCAAATAAACCGCGCTAGCCGCGGGCAGTAAGACCGGCACCTTGGGGCTCGTCAAGTGCCCTTTACGCTCAGGAGGGACGCTCTAGTGTCACGCCTTTTTCTGACTTACCTTAAGAGATAAACTATTTAAAATTTGACTTGTTCGTCAACATGCATGTGTTGAAAAAAAGCCAAATAAATATAATTATTATATAAATAAATAGTAATTACACACGTACAAGTACACAATTATTTATAAATAATTTTGAAAATATAAGGCCTACTTCACCCGTTGGGGTATTGTATTTTTTAAGTAAGTAAATAACCTAAATACTATTCCACTGAAAAAACTCCATCATTTAAATTAGTCACCGTTACAACTGATGCGTTGGTGATCCAAACCCGGAGATATGCATGGTAAAATGCGAAACACTTCGGGTATCCGGCCGAGCGCTTTGCCATTCGGCCAACGAGGCTTATATTTTTTATTAAAGTATATTTTATAGAAGTATTCAAAATGTTTTATTTATTTTCCTATACATAATATGTATAAATAATAATAAGCACAATGCTTGCCATTTGGCCACTGATTCAATAAAACATTAAAGTTTAGTATATTATACAAATACTTTTTATAGTTACGTGTACATAATTAGTTAAAATTTTACTGTCGGTCGAGTTGACGAAGAAAAAAGTAGGTATTATCAAATGGTGCCAATTCGACCATTCGGCCGAGTTTTTTTCGGCCGAGTTGACGAACAAGTCTAAAATTTTAAGTAATATCTTGTACAGCCACGAGGACAAGTTGTTCTAGTTTCTTCTCACTTTAAGTAGTCACATATTTTTGACGATAGCGTCACTTGTAACTCTAAGAGTTACAAGCCGTTTAAAAATTAATAGTAATTCATACCATTTTATTTAGCTGCAATCGTGTAGTGTAGACAGACATTGATAAATACTTTTCTGCATTGTTGCTCCACGGTTAGTTAGTAAGTGCTATTTAATTTCCGTAACAGTGTTAGTAGACACTATAAAAATTAAGAGTTTTAAGGGTAGTGTAGACAAACTACTCTTAAATTTGTCTTAATTTTTATAGATAAAAAGAGAGAGAGAGAGAGAGAAACGACAGACAAAAATATATACTAAGTATTAACACAGAACACATCATGTTCAATCAAGCATTTGAGAATGAAGTTATAACAACTAATAGTAGTAATGTCAACGTTGTAGTTCTGAAAACGTGATATTATTTCTTATTTTATAAGAGTATACTCGTGTATTAAAGTAAAATACAAAATAACAATATTTATTTATTTTTACATGGCTAACTTAATGCCTAAGACATTCTCTACCAGCCAACCATAGATGGTGTAAAGATGACATGGTAGACAACATCGTGGGAACTATTAAATGGCAGTTTGGTATCTTGTAGGACACTGTCGGGGTCTGTGTTGTAAGGTTGTAGACATCCACTACGAAAAATTTTCTTTTAATCGCTTAAGGCTCTATTATTTAATGAGTATAACGTTTTAGAAATATAGTTTCTAAAACATACATTTGAACCGAGATGTAAAGCTTGTTTTATCAATTTACTACTTTGGGATAAACACAATACCGTGTCCTTAAAGAAATTCCTAAACAAATCCTGCAAACAAGAGAGGGGCTCAAATATTTGTCACTTGATTGTCTTTGTTTATAGACTCGTAACTAAAAAAGTGTGCTGAAATAAATGTAACAGTTTTGTTGACGGCGCCCTTTATGCGAAGAGGAAACGCAAACAAATAAAATTCAGTTCGTATGGCACACGCTCGCTTGTCGCAATTTCTGAGACGAGCCGGATTGTCTTTATTCGGAGGGAATGGTTTTCATAAAAATCTACGTTTACACACCAAGTATGAACGGCTTACTAGTGGACAGACACCATCTATATGTATTTATATAATTTATTTTTGGAGAGAATTTGATGTTGTTCTAGAAGAGGAGCGTGGACAGCGAAAAATTTTGTGGTTCCTCAAGTCTATTTATAAAAGCAAAATAACAGACGTACTGACTAAATATGACTCTTTAGAAGGTAACTAAAAAGCCTGGTCGGCCAGGTGCGGCGGCTAATGTGGCACCATTCTGCTTCACTTGCCATCTTCGTATCTGGAATCCTCGGGTGGAGAGAACACATTTGTTAAAAAAAAGGTTGTTAAGACAAGACGTTGTTGGTTGTTAAGTGCACGATGTCGAGGGCAGGCTGATAGCTTTTTCATACTCAATCTTATTTGAAGATATTCTGGGATCAGTTCGCATACTACCATGCAGCTTAGTTACCTACTTATAACACAATTGGCCATTTAGCGATAGGTGAAGATTCATTAAACAAAGGCATTGTTATTATTCCATTTTTTATGTTAAATTTTATGTAAAAAAAAATGAAGAGTGGATTTATCAAGTGATAGTACACAGGAACGTATAAGGAAGCTTTTTCACATAAAAGACAAAAAGTACTCTACTAATGTAGCGGTTGCGGTTTCAATTAAGTACGACATCGGTACACTGTGCGATCACAGTACACTCGTAGAAAGTATCTCTATGCGTATATTTTATACACCTTTTAACAATTTGTTATAAATGCGTTATTTAGATACTGTGTATAACATGTTTCTATATTAGCCGTAAGGGATTACTTTATTCAGTTTTGTTAAAATTACAGTGCACTGTGCCTATTCGTGACTAACATCGATCAATTCATAACATTTAAAATTTAGATTTGTGTTTTTTTGTTGTTGTTTACATTACATTGTGTAGTGCTTTTTGAAGTGCCCTTATTTTTGTCAACCCTGGCTGGTTGCCGACACCAAGATTAGATTGGATTAGACTGTGAATGTTCATGGCATAGCAAAATAAGGTGTTTTTTTTACAAATACAAATATATTTATTGTTCTTTATTATAATTGTTTTTCCTAAAAATACATTTAGGTTAATAGCTAATACTAAAACTTTACATTATTAACAGCTCCCATGGCACAATCAGTTTACTTATTATACCGTGTTTATGTGTTGTGTGCCGGAGCACAGTGTCACGCGGTCTGCTGGCCAGTCGCCGAGAAGATTGAACTGCACGGGGTCGTGGTATTCCGGGATGAGGTGTTTTTGTTCTTCAATGCAATTGCTTATCTGCCATATACATTTGTAACATTACTGACTGGGGCTGGCTGCAAGGATTAAACTCCAATATGTTTAAAATTAAATTTAAAACCTGGTTAATGGAAAGAGCATTCTATAGTTTAAAAGAATAGACTTTTTATACGATACGGTAATACGATAATAATTTAGTGTTTGGAATCCTCAACCGCTGAGGTACAGGATAATTATTATCTCTCACTTCACTATCACACAACACAGCCATGCTGAACATTATTGTTATTAACACACATGTTATTTTGCTGTTTTCAAAAATATTATTTTTATATTATCAAATACAATAAAATTTTAATTGATAGAGTTTCGCTCTTTCTTTCAAAGACCATGAAAGGTTAAATAGATAGATTAAAAAAAACACCTTTATAAAGTATTTTATTTATTTTGTACTAAAATATAACTGTGCAATGTGCTTGGTGCAATAAACACAAGAACATCGGTTTGGCACTAAATTCTATCAGTTCAAAAATGTGCTGACTATTCAAATCACAAAATCTTATTACTACCGTCTATACATAATCAATTCATTAATTTGATTGCATTATCCGATTCGATGGTATTTTGTCCACACTGTTTCTCTGTATTTTGAAAGAATGGCTATTGTGTTTAGTTATGATTATGTGACAATTATTTAAATTTTTTAAATCATTTTGTAAATTCCAAAAGGTTTGTAACTGAACTGAATGTATGTGAGAGAAAACTCTCAAGCCCATGTTTTTCTTAAAACTCCATGAGTGGACCATGGTCACATTATTATCTTTTTCGTCTTGTTAGACAAACTTATATATATCATACTTATTGGTGATAGCTTATAAGTATGTTTTTAGAATAACATCTATTTCATCTCATAAAGCGGAATGGGTATTTATTTCATGATAGCATTGTCAAAACGTGACAACGTATAGATTATTATATTGATGCAAAGAGTAATTCAGTTTCTGGTCGACTTGAGCATACTCTTAAAAATTCTTTAGTATTGTCTATTTAACGATGTTATCGTCTGTGGCGTGTTGGTATCATCGACATAGTTCGTCATCGTTCGACGCGCAGGCTCCCTCTGGCGCCGCGAGGAACAGCTTACCGGTAGCGCACGCGCACAGTTGATATACTTTCATAGTTCTTACATTTTTCTGTGATTTGTCCGTCACGTTGGCTTCTTTGAGGTTGCTGATTATGATATTTTGGGCCTCAATTTTGATCTGGAAACAAATTTACATAATATTTATGAAGATCTACATGAGTGCCTTTTAAAGTTACATAAGACAAGTTAGGTAGGTAGGTTAGTAGCATTAGCATAAGTATCATCATTTATACATACCTATCCCCTTTAGTAAATTTACAATAATGAAATAATTTTTAAAACTAAATCAATAAAAGTTTAATAAAAATTTGGTGACAGGGAATTCAGTTCATATGTTTGATAGTACTTACAGCTCCCACGTCGGAGTCAAGCCTAATGTCTCCATGAGAAGTGACGTCGATGCTGCCCGCTCTGCTCTCGAAGAAGATTGATTTTGGGGCCTTCAAGATTAGGCGTCTCGTCAAAGATTCTAACCTAAACAAATAAAATAAAATGATTGCTATTGCAAATAAACATAAGAGCAAAATCTTCAAAACAATTTCAGGATGCATTCTTGAACAGTATATTTCTTATACAACGCTGAGTATCACGTGATAGTGTACTTTTAAAACGGATAAAATCTACCTCTGTTATTCTATCTATATTTAATCTTTATCTGTTTACCGCGTCAAATCTGCTCAAATGATTCTCACTGAGTAGCTCTGTTCCCTGGTCAGCTACTTGTTTGTGTCAACTGTCAGTTAGCACACGTCTTTACGTTCCTTAAAATTGGTTATTAATTCTTTCTCAGCACAAAGTTTCATAAACGTAAAGAACAAATGCCAGCTACATACTGCAAGTCCGAGCCGGGCCCCCCTTAACTGGTTAGCGTTCCTGACGGAAATTCTTCCAGGTTTGTCAAGGAGAGCGCGTCAGCGAACACGACCACCTCATCACCGTATAGGGCACATAAATCTTTACAGAGACGTTAAGAACAAATGCCAGCTGCGCCCTGCAGGTCCGAGCCGGGCGGGGCCCTGTCCGCGGTCGCCTGGATAGCGTTCCGCACGGTGACCCCGCCGGGCCAAGCGGCAAGCGCATCTGCGAACACGACCACCTCGTTGCCGTATAGGGCACATTAATCTTTATAGAGCTTTAAATAACAAATGCCAGCTACGCACTGAGGGTTCGAGCCGGGCGGGGCCCTGGCCGCGGTCGCCTAAGTAGCGTTCCGCACGGTGACCCGTCAACGGCGAGCGCGTCAGCAAACACGACCACCACGTCGCCGTTTAGGGCACATTAAACTTCATAGAGACGGGAAAATCAAATGCCAGCTACTTACTGAAGGTCCGAGCCGGGCGGGGCCCTGACCGCGGTCGCCTGGATAGCGTTCCGCACGGTGACCCCGCCGGGCCCGTCGACGGCGAGCGCATCCGCGAACACGCGCACCTCGTCGCGCGACGCCTGAAACACGCCGCCGCCGCGAGCGTCGCGCACTTCGAACATTCGCCCGCTGCACTCCATGCTGTCGCGCTCTGGAATATATTATATGTATATGTTATGGACCAAGTAATAAATTGGGGCATTTTTCATATTGCCCGGGTATTATGAATATTGCCATGTGGTTTTCGGGCAATCTGATAACACCCTGTGTATTTTCCCGTCCCCCTGCTCTCCGTTCTTCTTGGCCGGAATATTGCCTAATGTCTTACTGGCCAAGTAACCATTATATTTAATTAAAATTAATTAATAGATCTTTGTCCATTTGACGTATTTATGCTATTTTTGACATTATTGTGCAAAAAACAGTAATAAAACCAGGTTTTAATTACTCTGCCCCATAGGTGATAAACATTATAAATAATGCCCCGGCGATTTGATTATTTCAATAGTTGTAATCACACTGCCCTATCATACTGGGCATTATTCAAACTGCGCGGGTATTTTTTATAATGCCCTATTAATCACTTGGTTCATTACTACATGTTTAAAGAAACAAAAACGATATTTCGTGCTCTTGTTACCCTAGAAAGCCTGGTGCTTTACTAGATCACGTTCAAAACCTGAGTTTTGTTAAAAGTGCTTTTATGTTTTTCTTAGTTTTATGAACTATGAGGTAAAAATTCAAAATTCAAAATCATTTATTCAGTTTAGGCTACAGAATGTAGTTTTGCCATCGGTTCGTAAGTCTCTAGGGCGGGAGACCTTATACTGAGAAGAACCGGCAAGAAAGGCCGGGTAAAAATATAAATTAAGTAGAATTCAATACTAACTTTCAAGAAATATTATGTTTATCCAACATTGCTTTGGAGTTTTGTGTTGTGAGTTTTGTGTGTTTAAATTCAAACTTATTTCTCCGCAAAATCTTATTGTACTCGACCTGACTTTGGGCTAAAAAAACTTTCTTTATTCAAAACAAAATTTTCTCTGGTAGGTACTAACTGATTAATAGCTTTGCGAGTTCCAATTGTTGTAAGCTCTTGTTGTTTCCAAATGTGGGCTCGGAAACTAGCACGGTGAAATTGCGGTACGAGTGTATGGTGACGGGCTGAGCGGGCTGCGACGTGATTGTCGACGCCACCAGCCTGTCCACCACCCACGCGTCGCTGTCCACTTGTATACCGTTCTTCACGATTTTAATTGGACCAATTCCATTCTAAAAACAGTAAATATTATTAACTTAACACCTTAAGCATGATATTTCCATAGTTACTACTTATAAGGATAAAATATTTATTTACGGATCTACTAGCGTTAATTTGACGTAATATTTTTGAAGTGAAAATTTCTTTAGCGGCGTTGTACACTTTTTTTGTAATGGGTAAAAAATGTTAAATTCGCGTCAGGACACGTGGCCTGATCGAAAATTCGTAAGACGGATGACAGCCGGCACGGCGTAGGAGAGGAAGTATCCCCCTCTCTTTCTACGGCGCGGCAAAAATGTATGCCTGCTGTTTCGTTTAGGCGGCGCAGGGCGCTTGCGCGAATGTTCGAGTGCTTTTTAATGTAATATAAATTGTCATGTTTGTGTACGATAGCGCAATAAATAAATATTGTATTCTACCACATAAATGATAGTACTTTTATACTGATAATTGAAGCAATTCGTGCAAAATTATTCCCTAACCATTCCAAAATATCAAAAATGCACAACGTTAATATTCAAGTTTTCACTTCTGCCGGCACTCCCGGCGTGCAACCCGTCGTTTTTTTTAGAACTCTTTTGCAGGGACCGTGGGTTCAAGGAGGCCTGCGACCACGGGAGCTTATTATAAGTGTTTTATTTCAAAGTGTAGTTTCTATCAAAACTTTAGAAAATGAATATAGGTAGCATTTTATAATGCAATTATATTACAAATGCTATTTAAATAACTCTTACCATACTCAATCGAAGCGTAGCTATAATCCATAAGGTAAGAGCGATGTTGAGAAATACTAACACCATCAATAGTACTAAGATCGTGTAGAGGCAACTCCTCCGCCAGCCTCGGACGAGGACAGAAGGTAGGCACGTAGTTCTCGAGCTGTCGCCGCGGGGAACGGCGGAGGGCGGTGGCTCCCCCGTCGGCGTGCAACCCCATCCTCTTATAACTCCAGTACTTGTACTCGCGCTTCTATCCTCTATGCTCATGGCGTGTGACCGCTCCCTTACTGCTTTATTGGTATTTGATGTTATCCTGTAACAAAGGATTAACTATAGTACAGGTAATACCAATCTATGGAATTAAGAGTTAATGTTAATTGAAATAATTTACGTTGTAGCTTAGATACTTTTGTTGTTTTGGAGATGTAATAATTTAAGAGAGTTGGAGCAAATGTTTCTGTGATGTACATAACTTTTCATGTATTAGGGCCTCTGTCACCATCCAAAAGTAAGTTCCCATTAGCGTTTACTTGACAGATAGTCCATACAAAACTTTCACTATAACTGTCAAGTATCTCCTAATCAGACATTGTGAAACAGACCCTTAATGTTTCCAGTTTATCTAGTGGTGTATAGGTAGGTATATAAGTGATTTAGGACATTTATTCCCTAGTTGATGGGATTGTGGTGCATTTCACTTACTTATATCCTGATAAACGATTGTAATTTACATTTATGATTTCAGTAAAGAACTTATTATATCCTTGTTACGCTTGGTACATATTTTATTATGTTAGTACTTAAACAAACTATGTTAACATATTATAACAGATTGTTAAATTTAATCGACCCAAATTAATAAAAGTAATAAAAAAGTTATTCTTTCATTAATTTGAAAGACAATATAACTATCTTTTCGCTGCCTTTGCAAAGGTTAGAAGATAGGAATCTTTTGTTCCTGACTTTAGAGGTATAAATGTCAGACGGAGACTTATGTAAAACCGATATGTTCGATATATCCGAGCGGCGCTGCACCGGGTGTCTGGGGGCGCCGAGTCAGACGCCGCCGCCGCCGCCGTGTCTCATCTCCGAGTGTGCGAGTCTAAGTGTACAATGAAACGTATTATCTATCCATGACATTAACTGGGTGCCTAGTGCGAGATTAATATGACATTCGACCACGTTAACCAAAACGAGAATTATTAGCAATATTTTAACTTTTCTCGTTTGTCACTGCACTGGCACTGGCACTGCTTTAATGTCATACCAATATGTCATACTGGTTGTCTCGGAAGAAATCGGTTGAAAGCGACAAGACCGCCCAATTTTAACTATGTAAATCATTTACTTTTTGTTCATGTTTATGTTTTATAGTGTTGCAATAAAAATATTATCTATCTATCTATCTAATTTTCGTTTTCGTTAACGGCACCCAGGAGACAGATCAACATTTCATAATATAAACTTTCTACACACTTTTAAATTATCGCCTTTTTTAGGGTTCCGTACCCAAAGGGCAAAACGGGACCCTATGACTAAGACTCCGCTGTCCGTCTATCCGTCTGTCACCAGGCTGTATCTCATGAACCGTGTTAGTTAGACAGTTGAAATTTTTACAGATGATGTAAAAAATAATGGTACGGAATCCTTCGTGCGCGAGTCCGACTCGCACTTGGCCGGTTTTTTATTTGAACATACTCATTGTTTTATACCGGAGATTAACGTAACCTAGTACTTATTAAAGGTACCATAGGCAAAGTCATGGGCTGAGCCCGTGACTACGGCCGGTGTTAGACGCTCAAAACGTCCGGTACAAACGTATGCCCAAGAATCCCCGTTACAAAATGCTGTATGAACTTTCTAATTAACTTGAACATGTTTACATTGTACATAGTTAAACAATATACACGAAATTATTGATAGCCAAAACGAGCCAAATCAAAATGTTTAATTGAATGTACATCTGATTATGTAGCCTAATATTAATACATTTCAATCTGTTGTTAACGATGATGCATTTACGAGAAACTGTAAATTCCATTACCTACTCTACTCACATTTTGTATTGTTGCCTTGATACTCCTGTACATTTTCATTTAATTGAGTGAATAGCAAGCTGGGAGCGAAACAAAACTTGGGGATCAAACACAATGTAGTGCGCTAATGAACGGCGTTCTGCTAATTAATATAACACAGAGGCTTTAAAAACTGCCCTCAAATAGGCGGAATGCTGTTAATAACACTATAACGGGCTGCAGACTGGCCCATTGTGACTGCGGCCTTGTCGCGAGCACCCGGCTTACTAGGTACGTTCCGTCCGACTGTTTTGCTGTAGTTTTAAATTCATTCGTGTTTTGTTTTGTGGTTTCATACATGTACGAAGTACATAAAAATGAATCTTTGTTTTTATCCCGTATACGTTCCTATAATATTCAAACGATTGTGTTGAAACTTTAGTAAGTATACCCTGCTACTTTAAAGTTTATACTGACACCAACCTTACGGTTATAAAGTTAGGTGTCAGACATCCTTACGCAAGCACAAGGGACCATCTACGTCAGGTCATAACGCAGATCAGAACACGCCGAAACGCATCCTTCATCCGGTAGTAAGTACAGTGCGCACGCCCATAAAGGTTTTTGATTTGGTAAAACCGTTGCGGGATATGGAAGTTCACGCGGATAAAGTCGCGTGCGGGCTAGTGTTTTTATCTTAAGAGAAAACTTTGTGCCCCTTTTTAAGCACATTGCGTGCACGAAGGAATTTCAGATTTGGTATTCTTAAAGTTTTTATGGAGAAGGAGTCCCGAAATATAAATTTTATGTATAAATGTGTTACATTAGGAAGGTATATTCTATAAACATTATATATTTTGTGAACTTCGACCACACGACGACTACTTACTAATAATAATAAATTCGTATGTTTTATAATGTATATATTTCTCTTAAAATTTGATTTATACAGGTTGTTTGGTAATATGTGTATAATCCCGAAACATAGCCATGCAACCAAGTATAAGTAACTCCGTGGTAATATGCGAAAATCATATTTATGAAGATTTCCATACAAAAACTCAAATTTACTTTATTACATTATTTTTGTTCAACCTTGATATGTTTTGACGTCTGTATCGTTTGGACCATGAGGTTGACGAACAAGAACAATGTATCAGCTGGACCTAGGGTTGTCACTGCACAATTTTACTTAGTAACAAACAACCTTAATATCTCGCCCATAAGGTGCTTTTCTGGTATGTTTATAATTTTCCGGGGTTCGACTTGTACGACCTGTGCCCTATCTGCCATATTCGGGATTATACAGGTATCACCAAACACCCTGTATATCGTTCGGCGTATTTAAAGTTCAAAACGGTTTTAAACATTAAGCGACATTATTATGTTAGTCAACATGCAAAAGAGTTTGTTGATGTGGTTAATGGACAAACAATATGATTCCAGTACTTACTGGATATTTTGTTACTAAAATAATACTATTATGCATACACATTAATTATAATAATTGACAGTCAATACAATTACCTACCCATTCAATTACCATACAACTATCAGGAACAATAATTTATTAACATTCGAGAGAAAAATAAAAATGATGACTATGGATATTGCGGTCTCGATATCTTTTCAATTCATGAGGTTTGTGGTGGTCCTTCCTCTACTGTTGGGCAAAGTATCCTGATGAACTACACGAGTATTCTAAAAGATCCTTAACAATAATAAAAACATTAAAGACGAGATAGAATACGGTTTAACATTATTTTAAATTGTCATTTCGCATTTAACGACACTGAAAATAAGCTCTTCAATAAGGATGACTTGCCTTTGCGGCACTCGAACCTAAATGCGTGTGGGCTCGAATCCCAACTAAGGCATGTAATCTTTTTTTCAACCTACTATTTCCACCAATTATATGAATTAGGTAAAGTAGAAACTCTTTATATAACTACCATCATCGATTCAATAAAAAACATGAAATTCGTTTCAGGTATCTAAAAACAGATACATACGGGACGTACGACGCGCTTTCAGAAATTATACATTCAGCCTAAAACTGTGCAGTAAAGTCGTGTGTTGATGAAGCGGATAGAGCAACGAACTGCATTTTGACCCGTTACGTGCTATTTTCCCGTTCCAGTCAGTTATTTCGGCTGATTGCATACGCTTTAGAATTTCAGCAGGAATGTCTGAGTTCTATGTGACGTCATCGGCTGGATTTTGGCGTACCGCGAAAAGACCGTGCTAACGGAGACAATAATAATATATAAATCGCCGTGATTGATATTATACATAGGCTTTATTGTGTAATTTTAGCACTATGATCAATCATCAAGGGACTTAAGCCCAAATAAATGTGAATTAAACTGTTTTACTTGCTGTTGTCGCTATCTAACATTATTGACCAGAAAGTGACATCATCGGTTTTAGACTAGCTTATACCACACTTAGGCCATGTTCCACGTTTATTTGAAGGACTGATAAAATATATTTAACCTCTATCGATATATTGGACAGAAAAGAATTTGAACTTGGTATTTTGTTTCGTAAATGCCAGGTTGGTGGTCAGGTGTATGTGCAAGTCTTTGCTATTCTTGACTTTGTATTTTGATTTTATTATTATAACCTATTCATATAATCCGCGCCTTGTATTCTGATCAATAAAAGAAACCATAATTTTCAACTTTATACTTCTGACATAAGCTCGAATAGCAATTAAATGCCTTTGCATTAAAGGGTTAACTGCACTGAGTGTTGACTAATAATGCATAAATTTGGGTTTCGAACGTTGTTTATGACCTTCGTTCGTTGGATATCAAGTGCCTATAAAACTTCTACACTCTTTGCAAAAGTCGACTGTGTAAGTGTCGACCAATAATAGAGTCTTACGTAGATGATGCACTAAAGGCTTTGTCATGCCGCTTTTCATGTCAATACAATGGGGTCGTGTGCTACAAAGTTAGTTTAAAGAGACGAATAGCGCTCGACCGCCACAGAGGTACGTTTATTTATAGGTATGCTATATTTATAGTCAGTAAATAATGCGCTGTATTTTTTTTTCAATTTCAAATCATTCTCATTATTTTAATATGTGCCGAATTTTCACATTGATTCTAAGCCATTTTTATTATATTTGAATTTTGCATTCACAATTCTATATATTATTATATAGCTACAAGATAAAATTTGTTAGAAAAAATCAACTAGCCTTAGAAACCTTTGGATTCCCACACTAAGCTGGTTGATTTTTTTTGTAAAATTTTATCTTGTAATTTTAAGCATGTTTGTTTCTCAAAAAATAAGATTTTTTTTTTAGTTTGTGTTGTGACTATAAAATTATGCTCTCTCTAACTTTGAAGTTATTTTTTAAAATTTGTATTTTTTTAAAATTTAATTTATATTTATTTATATAATATTCACATATATATTTGTATATTATTATACAAATGTATATGTGGATATTATATGTTCGACAGTTGATCAAGGAAGCACGGAAGAGTAGCGGGTGTAGGTACTGCCTCATACTACCAAGTAGGTATTATTTTGGTAATTTTTATTTTTATGATGCTGAGCCAGAAAACGGGCATACGGTCCGTCTGATGTAAAGCAACTATCGTCCAAGCCCTATCGTGGGCGCTTACAACACCAAGGATTTCACACTCTAGTTGCTGGCCCTGAAGCTTCAGTTCTAGTGCTTCTATGCCTTTAATATACCCTTCAAACATGAACACCACAGCAGCCACCCAGTCAGGGTTTTAATAGTCTTACAGAATTATAGTCTTGTTAGGTAAATATCAAATTAAACTGATTTAAATCAAGACTCCTTTTCTATGAAAAACATTTTGTGACATTAAAGTTTGATTTAACTAAAGTGCAACATAATTACTAAATGAAAGTTAAGACTAATCAATAGTTAGATATCCATAACGTTTGTTTGTATCGATTATTTGATTAGATTGAATACAGTTTCCAATCGGTTACGGTGTTAAAGTAAAACAGCCGTGGCAACAACATAAACAGAAGTCATTATTGTAGTTCTAACAATAACAAAGAAATTATATAAAGTCCTATATTTAGAGAATTTCTGCTAAATAAGTTTATCACAACTCATGCTTACACTTTCAAGATTAATCCCTAATATTGTAAGTTATTGTAAAAGTGTGTAAATCAAAACTAATATAAGAGATATTATCATATGAAACGTGCCATTAGAGATCTGAAATAAACTTACTGTTCTTGTTAAAACGATGTCAGTTGAGGCGCGCACGGATGTCAAAACATAACCATCATGAATGAAATGTCAAAGCGACACTGAAATAATCTACTACGGTCCCGAACAGCGTTCACGTGCAACTCGCCAGTCGGTCACGAATCGCGCAACTACCGTTTACTCGAGGTATAAATTCGATAGTATCGCTTAGAGGTTTATTAAGCGGATGCGGGCGGCTGCACCGGGCGTGTTCTGTGACTGAGACTAGGTAAATTCATAGGTGGTAGAAGCAACACTCGAAATATCTAGCGCGAGCCGGGACGCCGCGTGCTCCAGAATATAATATCAGGCGGTGGAGTGGCCTGCGCAACGCTGCCATGCCACTACTCTGCCCTCATAATAAACGATATAGTGCGAAAATAGAACCGGAATGGGTATCGCCGCTCCCCACGTAAATAAAATACCGACGTTTGCAGCGTTGCTGTCTCCCGCTGCCCGCGTTTCTGTTTTATGAACATCAGTAGGTACCACGATCGATCTGATCCCGATTTAAAAATAAAGAGCGCTATCCCGCGTTAACGTTCCAATTTGTAAACTAGGTCTGGCTTTCCTTTTTGCACGTTTTCGGCGTGGAATGGCGTTAAACCCGTTAATAAACACAGTTACGGAATTTCATGAATAATTATTTCTGTTCTGTTTAGCTCTTACGCTGATGTAAGAGTAATTTTGGTGCCCGATGCATATTTATGGACGCGTTAATGGGTCACTGTCACTATCACAAGGTCAAACAGCGAAATAAAGTTCCGATTTGAAGGCAGGAAGCGACCATCCTGTGGTGGCGAGCTGGCGGCACTGGCTGGCGGCGCGGCGGGTGCGCCAGCGACGGCGGTGTCGATTCCTCCTCGTTTTGAAGTGCTGCATTTTTAATCGAGCGCCTGTCTCGCGCGGGACATAACCCGGGAACGCTCCGGTACAGCTGTGCTCCCCTTTATTACAAATTCTAGTTAACGTGTCATTAACTGACACCTTCATACAAAGCCCGTTAATATTTAATGTTGATGCGGCCCTGTTATCGCGCAGCATTCTGGGTGGACGAGTGTCGGAACAATGTTTGTCTCGTTTTTGATTTTGTTAACTTTAGGTTTTTCTACGCTTGCTTGATTATTTTAGTAATAAATATTAGCTGATTACAACTTGAGGTTAAAATTATATATAAGCACTTAAAGATTTCTTTATTTTGAAGTTGGTAAACAATTAAATTAGTTTTACATGTAAATATTGTGGTACATATAAAGTATTCTCTATCAATATTTCGCGCCAGTTTTTCGACTATGGCTTACTCCATACTGCAGTGCTGTTAGCATAGAAATATTGTAAAAGTCTATTATGCGGGCATATTCCATGTCCGCGGTGGAAAAATCAAGGCCCAATTGCATTTGGCTTTCATTTCATACGGCATTTTTTAGATGAGTAAGCACCAGTCGAGCCGGATAATGTATGGAGTTTGAATAACTTTAACAAAAGGATAACTTCTTCCAAAATAAATAATAATATGTAAAAATCACGTAGATGCCGGATGTCTCACTTAATAATCGCCTTGGCAATTTACAGACTTATTAATTATATTTCAATTCTACATTACATTTATTGGTATCATCTAGACACGCGGCAGCGTGTCAAGCCAAGTTCAAGCTAACAGAACTGGTGAGCAGCACGTGTGTAATATTACACGATCCATTTGGAGCTACTTTTGACCCACTCATAACTCAAAAACTATTTCACATAAACATGTCAAATTTGGCTCATATATTGAGACAGGCGAGATACATATGTGCTCCAAATTTCATAAACACACTTCAAACAGTTATTTAAATATTAACGTCCAAAAATCGTCATTTTTATCACTGATTGATTGACTCACTGACGATCTATAGATAGATCAAAACTCTAACCCAGTTCCAGATGCCCTAGAAAGTTCAAATTTGGCATCCAGATAGATAGTTAGGCGAGTACAAAAGGATCATCAAATCAGAAACTATAATTTTTTTTTAAATTTATTATATTTTTCAATTAATTGATTCTATTAGGAACATTTACTTATAGATGCCTGTAATTTAAGAATCATCAATCAAAATTGATGACAGCCGCTCTTTATGTGAATTTTAAGGTCTTTACGTGAATATAACGAGTGGAACACCAACCTTATTTAAAAAAATCTAAATATATCAGTTTTAGTACTTATAACTACTTTTAACTAAGAGTATAGACGACTTTCGTATTTATTACGTTATTATTAACTGGGATTTAGTATTAATTATTATTTCAAAAATTAGCGCACATCAATAGTGTATGATCATTATGAGAACTAGCCAAGTCAGACCTTAGGCTTCAATATATTATCCTAAATTATAAGAAGCAATGATATTTTAAGTTGTTATAATATATTTTATGTTGTTATAAATAAATTTCAGGACTGACCATTGAACTTGGCACCCATTTAGATCTCATTTCTTTTGTCGTTGAAATTAACAACCAAAGCATATATCATAATATTGAACTTGGCTCTCATTTCACATTTATGTTTTTGAGGGGATAGTGTTATCTGTACTAACTCTTTATTGTTTTGGTGCCCGCACCTTAACTAAATATCGAACCACATGAGTAATTATACTGCAATCTACGTTTACAAAAAATGCATATAAATCACTTTTCTGTTAAAACAAAGAGAAACAGGAAAAAGGAATTTACGATGGTTAGGCTTTTTAAATACTAATTAATATTTGCCTAATTTATTTAATTAAAAATAGGTTTAAAATAACTTTTCAGCTCTCTATAAGTAGGTACTCTTATTTTATTTTTAATTTAACTTACTTTGAGAGAAAGATTCGTATTTTATAATAGGATAGATATGCTAACTTCCGGTTAAATAGTTATTTATGCTTTTATTCACCTTTCAATGAATTTAATTTATACCTTAAGTTAAAGATATAATATATATTTTGTCCGCGATTGCAGCTCTGAAGAATGGTTCCCTAGAGATTTGTGGTACGCTCGACGTTAACTATATCAATATCAAATTTATGATAAAGCCGGCAACACATTGACAAATAATGGCATCTCTATTACAAATGGGAGCTCCACGAAACGGGACACGCGAACAAAACTATCAATTGATGAGCCGTCGTCCATTGTCACAATATTACGATGCGTCGTAGTTAAATTAAGTTTTTAACCCACTTCAAATCAAATAACTATGTGAAATAGAAACAGAAATAATCTTTATTAAACATTAAAACTTACATACTATTTGACAAGTAAATAACATAATGGGTTTACAAGAAAACAAGAGTAGGTATACAGGCCAAAAGAATAAAGTTCACACTAGGACAAGCCTGACTTGCAGCAAACCAACGCCATAATGCGAAGGAAGCAGGTAAACTAAATAATGAAATTAAAAATAAAATAATAATAATATTAATAAACAACATCTAATGAGGCTCTCGTTAGGCGGCTGGATCAAGGGCCTGATTCAGAAGGCAGTTCTCCACGATACGGCACGCATTGTGAGGAGGTTCCTGTCTCTGGAGCCCTAACCAATAAGGTGCGCGCCTTTAACGCTTGGGTGATGCCCCTACTCACGTACTCCTTTGCATACTAAGATGAACTCAGACTGAGTTAGACGCTCTGGATAGAAGAGTCCGTCAACAGCTCACAACGCATCGCATGCTTCACCCACGCTCGTCTGTTATGAGACTTTACATCCCGCCTAAGTGTGGAGATCGTGGCTTTTTAAACGCCAAGACTCTCCATAACCGCAAGGTGTACAGTCTTAGGGATTACTTCCTTAACAATGAGTGTGGGATGCACCGTGACGTTGTAGCAGTAGATAGGAGCCTCACACCGCTCTCCTTGGCAAACGGGAATTGGCGTAAACCAATGGTGCTGAGTACTGAAGACAGCTGGAACAAATGGAAGAGTAAGGAGCTCCACGGGCGGTACTACAGGGCCCGATGTGGATCTGCTCGCGTAGGTAAACTGGCTACGATTCGGAGACCTTTTTGGGGAAACAGAGGGGTTTGTCTGTGCAATTGCAGATAAAGTCATGATGATGAATAATTACCGGAAATATATCCTGAGGGATGGTACGGTCGACATCTGTCGGGCATGCCGCCGTGCCGGTGAGCCACTCAGGCATATTAATTCCGGTTGTTCTCATTTGGCTAACGGTGAGTACTTGCACAGTCATAACCTTGTAGCCAGGATTATCCATCAGCAACCAACTTCGATGTGGTCTTGTAGAGTCTGAGCTGTCGTACTATAAGTACACGCCGGTGCCAGTTCTCGAAAATGGTTATGCAACGCTCTACTGGGATCGATCTGTTATCACGGACAGGACTATTATTGCCAATAAGCCTGATATCGTGTTGACAGATCGATTGACGCGCCAGGCAATGCTTATCGATATCACCATTCCGCATGACGAGAACCTTGTGAAAGCCGAGAAGGGCAAGCTCTCTAAGTACCTTGACCTGGCTCACGAGGTGACCGCTATGTGGGGTGTGGATTCGACGATCATTGTCCCCATAGTCGTATCTGCAAATGGCCTTATAGCGAAGAGTCTCGACCAACATCTCAAGAGGCTTTCGCTGGATGGCTGGATCATGGGTCAGATACAGAAGGCAACACTCCTGGGCACGGCACGCATTGTCAGCAGATTTCTTTCTCTGCAGCCTTAATCGCCGGTAGCTTGAATCCTGCTCCGCTGCTGGCGGCGTTCTAGGTTTAGGTTTTTATAAAAGTTGTATTTTTGTATGATATTTTATTATATTTTACTTTTTATATAATTTTTATGAAAAAACCTAAATCTAATATTTAAAATAAATCAAGAGTATAATAATACCAGTAGACAAATTAAGTTCACACTCACTAATAAACATTCAGCTTTCACACTCACTTTCGAACACACGACAATACTAACACATTTAACTTCCTATACTTGGCAAAAGCCTGTAGAGGAAGATAATATACCAGCTCTTAAAAAAACACAAATGTTGAAAAAATTTCCACGAGCAGGGTTTGAACCTGCACCCTTCTGACATACCGGACATACCATATTACTTCTTAACTGATCTTTAGTATTTGTAAAAATATTATGATCGGATGTTAATGACGGTAGTTGTTAACATTGAATGGGCGCCTTTGGCTTTCAAAGAAAAAAGTAAATAGTGTTGAATAATTTCGGCGGGCTGGTTAGAACCACGATAGCTCAATTGGAAGAGCACCTGACCCGGTATGTCAGAAGGGTGCAGGTTCAAACCCTGCTCGTGGAAATTTTTTCAACATTTGTGTTTTTGTAATTTGTTCGCAACAAAATTTGCGTTAAAAATTATATAAACATTTATAAATAGCTTGCCTACTTCTTAACTGATCTTTAGTATTTGTAAAAATATTATGATCGGATGTTAATGACGGTAGTTGTTAACATTGAATGGGCGCCTTTGGCTTTCAAAGAAAAAAGTAAATAGTGTTGAATAATTTCGGCGGGCTGGTTAGAACCACGATAGCTCAATTGGAAGAGCACCTGACCCGGTATGTCAGAAGGGTGCAGGTTCAAACCCTGCTCGTGGAAATTTTTTCAACATTTGTGTTTTTGTAATTTGTTCGCAACAAAATTTGCGTTAAAAATTATATAAACATTTATACCAGCTCTTACTTAAACAGTAAGAGAGAAGAAAATCTACCAATATAATAATAAAAATAAAAATAAAGAGTATAATAATAATAATAATAGGTTGTCGACATGTGGAATGTGGATTCGGCTGTCATCGTACCGATTGTTGTTACGGCCAACGGCCTGATAGCCAAGAGCCTCGATCAACATCTAATGAGGCTCTCGTTAGGCTGGATCAAGGGCCTGATTCGGAAGGCAGTTCTGTTCTCTTCGATACGGCACGAATTGTTAGGAGGTTTCTGTCTCTGGAGCCCTAACCACCGGTAGCTTGGACCCTGGTCCCGATGCCGGCAGACCCCTATTTTTTATATTTTTAAATGTTTTATTTATTTTGTTTTTAGAAAATATTTAAAAATGTATATTTATATGAGAAAAATAAATAAATGCAATAATAATAATAATGGACACTTTATTCGGATTAGCCGTATTTCGTATCATTACATCAAATACAATACTTGTTAGCTAACATCGCCGCAACACAACACAACTGCAACTACAACTGTCGTCTGGTCGCGGCTCGTCTTACGTTTCGAACCATGATGACATGAAGTTATTACTTTTCGTATTGTTCATATTATTTTATCATTCATGACGTTTCGGACTTTGCAGGGTCCGTGGTTACTAAGGTGTTGTTGGTCTATAAATCAATTTGTCAAAGCGAGCATGCCCTTTCCTTTCTGTAAGATACAACATTTGTTCTTTCAAACAAGGCATGAAAAGAGGAGGAGTAAAGAAGAGGAGCTCAATGGCGCAGTGGTTAACGCGCCCCGGTCTACGATTGCTCAGGTTAAGCAACTTTCGCAAAGGCCGGTCATCGGATGGGTGCCCAAAAATGTATTATCTCGAGCTCCCCCGTGCTTCGGAAAGCATGTAAAGCCGTTTACTCCCTGCATACACTGCTGCATTAGCAGTCGTTAACATCAATGGCCCGTTCTCCCTATCCATCCATAGGGAAGGCTCGTGCCTCAGCAGTGGGGACATAGAAATGAACTGGTGATGGAGACTGAAGAAAACACAGACAACTTGAACAGTTATTTTCTTCAAGTTTGGACTCCTCTTTCCACTTGACATCATGTGAGGTACTACTAAAAAAAATAAAATACTTAATGTTAACAAAATCGTCCTTCACTATCATTGCATTCTACGAGACTATACTGAATAGAGTATAGTTATGTACTCATATAATATAAAAGAAGACGAAATTAGAAATTCGGTTGGTTCAAGGTTATTTCGTACGTGTTACGGTTATTTCTGTACTTATGTAATTTCGTAATTGTACGAAAGTTTCTTTATTTTTGGAGAGAGATTGCTGATTGCCTCAGACAGCATTTTCAGCTTCACCGGGCTTTTTTGGGGGCAGCGAGTAACTTAAAGGGTTCCTCAAGCCGTGTGATACGAATCACTTTCGAAGGTTTCCTAGAGGGAACGGCATCACGCACTAGTGCGTGTCCCCGTGCCCTACTAGATTCTCCGAAGGGTTCGCATCGGATCGGGGTTGTACGAAGGTGTTTACGGTAACGGTTATTTAATGTTGTGACCATCCGTCAAAGGCAAGATATAAGTACACTAGCACTTTAACCGCGTCCTCGTCCGCATGAATCAGACTTTAAAAATAAACTTTTTTTACTTAAAATATAACCTACTAGCGGCCCGTCCCTGCTTCGCACGGGTGGACATTTCTTTTTTAATATAGCCTATGTTACTCAGCGCTAATGTAGCATTCTAATAGTGAAAGAATTTTTTAACCGGTCCAGTAGTTTTTGAGTTTATTCGTTGCAAACATACAAAAATACAAAAATGCAAAGTTTTCCTCTTCATAATATTAGTATGATGTCACCCACAAGATTAGACTAATAGTTCCAGAGATTAACTCCGACATACAAACAAACAAACAAAATCACAAACGTTACCTCTTTATTAATAGTATAGATTAATTTATTCTGAGATGATGGTACTACAAATACCCAATGAAATGTCAGTATAACGACGGATATTTTTGTTTAAATGAATTTAATTTAACTGCTGGTGAAATTCTATGTTGGTATGCTAGAAATGTTTGGATAACAGATCTTGTCGACACGCAAGTCCAACTTGATATAATTTGATTTTGTGTAACGTAATTCAACATAAACATTTTATAAACGTTTAAGAAAGAAAGAAACGTTGAATCGACATTTCAAAAAAATACATTTAAAAAAAAATTGTGCAAAAAATTTTAATGCCAAAACGGCTTCTCCTCAGCTCAATGTCACAACCGGAGCCATGGCGCTGGTTTTCAGGAGGAACCGGTAATTTGATTTACAAGTGATCCAGCTAAGTTTTGTGTTTTTTTTAGCTGCTTTACTTACTATTTTTTATTTATATGAAATATAAAAGCATCCTTTACCGGGAATATACTCAACTTATAAGGAACTGTTTTTATAATAGTAGACTATATTTAATAACAGAATCGAGGCCTAAGTGTTACTAACATTGCTGTAATAAAGGCAGATGCCTTAACGAATAAGATTATTCGTTACTTCCTTAAGGGGGAAGCGCTTGGCCTGTATTTCACTGCCTAAAGTAAACCTTTTTAATGGCTAAAGTAAGCGCATTTCACCAAGCATTTTCAACTACTGAACAACTGGCTATCTTAAATTTATTAATTTTATTATCAGAACACAACAATGCTATTTAAACTGTTTTTGAGATAGCCAGGTGGACCAAAAGCCCTATCCCCAATCAAGCCGACTACGGTGAGATAAGAAGCGACCCCGGGACCTTTGGGTCTCAAACTGGGTTCGATACCACAGAGAAAACTTAAATAATAATAATAATAATAATTTAATAAATTTTCCTACACTCACACCAATTATCTAGCCCAAGAGAAGCTTCGTTATGAAACTCGTTATATGGTTACTAGACAACGGATAAACATACTTAAAATACTTAAAAACATACTTATTATTCGTAGAAAACACCCAGACGCGAGACAATTTAGAAAAACAATAATTTCTAAATTGACCCGACCGGGGATCGAACCCGGGACCTCAGAGATAGGGGCCGGGGCCAAGGAGGCCGTCCATATAATAATAAATAGCACGGTGTTGGCCAGCCAGTGTTTTATTGTGCCGACAATCTCGTCGATTGTAAAAAAAATGATAAATATCTACGCCCTGTTTCTATATTCTTTCAAGGCACGCAGTAAACTTATACTTGTATTAAACTCATCTGACCGAATCACATGCTCGATTCAAACAACACATCGAAGTGGGTAGAGTGGCACATAAAACTTTACATGCACGCTCAAAGGAAAGGAGGCGTAATAATCCAGAATATTTCATGTGGCCCGTCTTACAGGGCCTTTTTTGAGCAGCGATGAAATCATATTGGATGTCACCGAATGTTTTCATGGAAGTTTTATTAGCCTGATAAATGTGACCCCTCGGGGACGAGCCGACACTTTTTAGATAAGTAAAAAAGGAAAAGGCCTTGCGAGTCAACTCACTCGATTGTTTTGCTTTGACTGTATTCGCACATATCATTCTTTTTTACGGCACCAACTTAGCTGGGAGTTTATTTATACAATAGGTACATGCCAGGCGTAACTTATATTTTCTTTGTAACGAATAGTAAAATAAAAAAAGCAGTAATAATAAATTAATTTTACCTTTATTGGTATACACAAAAGTTAAGAATCAAATAACAACTCAAAGAGATGTCGAGACCCAAAAAGGTGTACACACGTCATAAACTCTATCACAATATACAAGTATTTTTTTAAAATAAACATACTTATATAATGCTCTAACACAAAAACAATGGTTTTTTAACAATCAGCACACTAACCTTGTTAACAATGAATTTGTTATATCATAAATCAATTCAAATAACAATCAATGCCAATTCATTGTTATTCATTGTAATATTACTGTAGGTACACTATATGACTGCAATAAATGATTTTAGTTGATGGAAAGTGGAAAACAGAACTGACTCGCATTGAACTATCATTATAACGAAATGTGAAAGGGGCCGGTACCGGTTGTAGTGTGCACTGAGCAGATGGAGGATCGTGTTCACGTTTAACTCAGATGGCGGGCTCGGCTCGATCCTGTTTTAGGAAACAATCCCCATGATCCCGCCGTGATGCTGCATAATGGCGCCTTCCGCCTCGCCAAGCGCTCTTATCGATTTAAATAAAAGGTTGTGGAGACAAAAATTAAAAAGCATCACTCTCTTTACTCGGCATAAAGGTCTAAGAATATTTTAAAAATGAAATGCTTATATTCCGTTAACAAATTTAAATTTATTCATTTCCATGTTCATTCTATATTTCGTTTATCACAGTCATCTTTTGGTGAAGTATTCCATCAAAACATACATTAAGTAATCAAATTTTAAAATTTATATTAATGCTATATTGTTTCACAATTTTTTATAGTAAACCAAACACAATTTTTATATAAATAAATTAACGAAAATTGTTTATTGTTCATTTTATAATAAGATAGAAGAATGGAAACATCTCTCCAACAAAGACCAGATTTTTCAAACCTAGGCATTGAAGCTTGATAAAGATCAAGCTTCAATGCCTAGGTTTGAAAAATCTTCTCTTTGTTTGGGAGAGTTGGTTCTTCCATCAGATTCTACGAATTGTTATCTACATGCACATTTGCATTTCTGAGCCAATTGTTACTAGTAAATGACTATTATTATTATTACTACTATTTGACTGCTCAGTCTAAAAATAAATGATCGTTATTATTGTTTTTTTCTTAATGAATGCGGCCCAATGTTAAATCCTTTACTCAAAATAGCCTGTACCACTTTTATGAATCCCAACAATGGCAGTCATGTGGCGTGGTCCGAAGCCAAAGTTGCTCTGATACCTGCGTCACTTGAAAATTGAAAAACTTTCGCAATGCTTTTCTTATGGAAATAGTTCACGTTTACATTTGAGTAAGTTGTCATTGTGGGGCTTCAGCGCTGCACTTTTGTTCCAAGTAATTTGTTGTTCTTCACGACTTTTCAATTGTAAGCATATTTGTTGTTTATAACGCGATTTTGTTTTGTGGCATACCTAAATATTATTATAGATAATAAACCTAAATAAATGAAGTAAAGTGTAAATTAAATTAGCGACGTGGACTTCTTTCAAACGAAATACTTATTAATTATGATTTCATATTTATTAATTCGTAAGACTCACGTGTTTGGCTAAATCGAATTAACAAAAGTGCTCGCTCATGGTTATTAAAAAATATATTCTAGATATTATGTATACATTTTGTAAATTTAAAAGTAACTTTTCAAAACTATTTCTGTATTATACATATATATTCATAGAGTTAGTCATTATAAACTCTAACCCCCTTACAAATAAACAAAGAATAAGGTCCGATTATTCCGTGTTTTGTCTCTTTTACTCATATTTGAATTGACGTTTGAATGACAGGAACAAAACACGGAATAACTATTCGGACCGTATTCTTTGTTTATTTGTAAGATTTAAGTGAAGAATGACATACCAAAAATATTAACTAGGGCGTTTAATTCTTACTTATAAATGCTGCATCGATATTTTTATACGATAGGCCACAGCGCGCGTGGGATAGCCCGTGTAAATCCGCATGAAATATTGATACATTTTCGTGTAAACGTGTAACAAATGCGGTAATTTAACCCACCTGCTGGCGCCGGTGCCGCCACCCTTGCTGCGCGCTCGCTGCACCACTTTTGAACTGCTTTCTTTATGTTGCTATAACTATCATATCGTTTTTTAAAATCGACCGAGTAAGAAGTATTTATATCAAGTGAATACTTTCACTGTTACATTGTATCCCAAAGTGAGCGTAGTTCAACTTATATAACTACTTCGAGTATGTATCAATATCCTGTCCTGTGACCTGTCTACATAATAAAAGAAATAACATAACAAGAGAAAAATCATCTTGATAAAAATCAAGAACCTAACTTGGCACGACTTGCCGAATAGTGCGAGATCGAATGCCGCTAACAGAACTTTTAAATTATTAGTTAATAAAAAATAAGGGAACAAAAAAAACTTGCTGAAGTTTAAGTTATTTCAAAAATCCAAAAGCCAGTTTGTACTAATATCGCGTTACTATTTAATTGTTACACATACCTAAGTACAAAGATACACAAAGCAAACCAACATTAGTATTATCAAGTGTATTGATACGCTCGAGTTATTCAATTACGTGTAAATTGTTCGTAACAAGTATTAGTTACGTCTTCTCGTGTTAGGGTTGCCAATTTATGCTTGGGTGAAATCTGGTGATTTCTTAGCGGTCCCGAATTACCTTGGAAGCACGTGAGGGGCACAGGAGTTCTCAGTGGGTATGTTCTCCCTCTCCGTTGGATGATGCCGGAGTGATGTGTCACATATACTACATCTCTCCGGACGCAGAATTATGCCTAATGCATTTTGTCATGTATAAAAACATTTTTTTTTTCTTTACTGAAGAGGTATTTTAAAAGCTAGAAATAAATATGATTACATTAAATAAAAATACACTGTCTGTAAGCCAATTTAACAGACAACGTAACATGTGTTTTTATGGTAACATTACAAAATATATGTATATATATTTTCATCTTGTAAAAGAAAAGCAAATATTAATAAAAAAACTTGCTACATTATAGTATCTTGTAACGTGTAAGTGGCAGCCCTGTTCCAAGAGCTCAGTCCGTCACAGGAGCGGGCCGGTATTTGCTCTGCGTTTACAAGAACATCCCAGCTATTCATTCGTGTTAGTTTAGGATCGATGTCATTAGCTGACTGAACGCCTCAACGCAACCTTATTTCTTTAACTGTTTGCATTAGTTTCTTCATAGGTGCCACGAAGCAAATAACAGCTGATTTTATTTCGGTGTTATATTTTCTATACTGATATTTATATAATTTTATAAAACAACGAGTGTATAAAGATAAATATTTATATTTCTTTTTTTATAGAGAGGAATCTTATACGAGTTCCCAAGGCTAATCCTTGAAGGCAAAATTTCTGGAAAGAGAGCTACGGACCGTCCGCGATGATTTTATTTAGTTATTATGTTTTCTATACTGATACTACGAGTAATATAATTTTATAAAACAACGAGTGTATTAAAGATAAATATTTAATATTTCTTTTTTTATAGAGTTGATTCTTATACGAGTTCCCCAGGCTTACACTGAATGAGGTAATACTCGAAGGCAAAATTTCTGGATAGAGAGCTACGGAACGTCCGCGACGCAAATGGCTGGAAGACATCAAAAAGTGGACTAGATAAGTCTAGCTAGCTAGATGGTTTTAACTTGCGATAACTAAGGTTATCGCAAGTTAAAACCACCTATATGGGATCGCAGAAATTTTGTATACTGGTCTCAAAACTTCAGTATGAAGATGGCACTAATTGATGATTATTCATATGTCCGTACATTCACTAACATAAATGCGTTACCAATATGGACAAGACTTCAAGCTGTCACATACTTTTGAAGCTAGCACTAAAAACCACCTATGATAATTATATCGTATTTCTCTGTAATCGTGTACACAGAATTTAATAAATACTTTTATTGTGCAGATATTGTCGTTAATTTGATCATAGTAACTTATCAAACCTTTAATTAAATGTCATAAAAGTTTCATTTTCATAAACATACGTTCAACGCAATATTAGATAATAACTATCAAACTTAAAGCCAATAGTCGAAAGAGGTTAGAAACTTCTCTGAATTTGTTCTTGGCAAATAAATACCCAATAGGGTGGAGTCACTCGGAAAAGAGTCCACTAGTAATGGCGCAATCATCTAATGAATGCTTCCGGGCAGATAAGCTTCGATTAAATGGTCTCTTTATTGCTAAAGGAAAGGCGCGCTCCCTTTATGTGCACATTGAGATATCTATTATGGATACACAACAGATATCTAGAAACATTCTTTATACAAAAGTGCTCTGTTTTACACAGATTAGCTACCGCAAAGCGGCAACAAAAGAAATTGTTTTGTGTAGCAAAGCGCAAATTGGAAAAAAAATATTTTAAACAGGCAACTCCGCCTCGAACAGTAGACATGTAATTATAACGGAATATCAATTACAGTTTAATAAATTATTTCCGCTATAAAGACGTCGGGTTGCGGTTAGATTTAAGATAAGTGCCTACTGTAGGTGTGTAGGTAACGTAGTACAATTTATCGCCTGCATATCCTTTCAGCGGGTAGATAATGACCGCAGTAAAACGTTTAAGCACGGTATAACTGCTGCTTGGAGCCGTTATTACAATATTATGAATGGCTTCCCCGCGGCCGCGCCTCACGCCGCGCCGCCGCCGCCGCCGCCAGCCATCGCGGCTTCATTCTCTACGCCAGCATATTTCAGCACACACTGCCGAATGTTTTAGTTATGCCAAAGTGCGGTTCGGTATCTGCTGTAGCTACGGTCAGTGTCGATGTATGTGCAAACTTTTATAGATTGCGATTTTGCGGTGCCGGTCATTTACAAATTCACAAATAGTGATTCATTGTGAATAAAAACGTTAGATTTTAGAGCAATTTTAGATGAAAACGACATAGAAACATAGAGTACATATTGTTGAACTCCTTCTAAATGGCTGGACCGATTTGGATGAAATTTTCTGAGTGTGTTCAAGTGGATTCGAGAATGGTTTAGATTTACAATTGGACCCGGTAGGTGGCGCTGCTATAGGGGTCCATCATGGGATACGGATACGGGTGTCCTTAAGCGGACGATTGATTTGTTTGTTTTGTTGTCATGGTAACTGTCAAAGTTACGAAAGTCAGTACGAAGTCCGCCGGTCAGCTAGTAATATGTAAAATATGTACAATATTGTAAAATATTGTAAAACATTGTAAAATATTGTAAATATATTGTAAAATATTGTAAATATTGTAATTATTGTAAAATATGAACAATATATAAAAAATGGCTTTGCAGCTTAGCGTTTTCGTTTAGTGTTTTGGTGTCTGGTTCAATTTCCACAGGTATCTGCATTATGGCACTCGGTTTGGTTACCTAAGTCATTAAGTTGGCTATCTTACCTACTTACGTCTGTCGTCATAACAAGAACACCAGCATCATTGTTAGTTCTGATAGAAATAATCCAGTATCATTTGCTTCGCGTAAAGTTATGCCTTCGGCGTTGTCGTCATTTACCATCAGATGAAATAAAAGCTAAGAGCTTTTCCGTTGTGAAATAATAAACAACTATTTACCTATGTACAGTCACAAGTATTAACATGTAAACCATATAACTCTTAATACAGTGGAATACCCTTCTGTTTGGTGGCGACTGACCAGAGCATTCGATGCGAGCATTCATGCGAATGGACAGTACAGTGATCCGAGCTGCTCACCGCGAGTTTCGTGTGCACTCTGTTGAACGGTTTACATATCGAGCTCGCTGCAAATGGTACGTTACAGTTACGTTACGATGATACGGTCCGGTCAGTCGCTACCTTTAAGTTCTAGTTAACGTTGATTGTCTTAAGTAACGTGGTTATTGCGGTTTTAATTCATTTTGGACTGCTTTGGAAAATAGAACTTCATGATATTTCATGAATTTGCAAGCGTGCTCGAGAGAGAAAAAGAAGCTTGCCGATATTGAACAGGAAAACATTTTCCGATTTCATAAACTAACCTTTGCCTCAAGGAAACTCGGTGTACCTTTCTAGAAAAGCAAACATTCTTACTTAAGGTCTCTTATGAAATGGGATATTATATAACTATTATCTTCATTGCAAAGTCATTCTACAACATTTTATGTGGAATCAATTTAAAACAAACAAATAGTAATCAATTGTTTTTCTAACATCAGAATTACATTGCAATTGTTTTCTATCTACGAACAAAAAGCGATTTAACATCAATTTGTGAGAACCCGGTCGCATTAATCGCGCGGGGCGGTCCAATCACAAACACGCGTACAAGTACAGTCAACAGCAAAGGTAACTGATGATTGGTCAAGTTTCAAATTATGAAATCAGTATGAAAATAAAAACTTTTTAAACGCATATCGAAAAACCTTCGAGTGTCTACTAGTACCTGTAGACTTTGAATGTAGTTATATAGAAAATACCGACTTACACTATCGAAACTTAATTTTGAAATCTAGTAAACATCATCACTTTTGCTGTTGACTGTACGAGCTCAAAATACTCGTATGTTCATGTTAGTACTTTTGATTCGGACGTTCGGGCTTAAAGCACAGTATAAGGCCTCTGTGCTCCTGTGGTTAAGACCACCGGTTTAGACCCAGAGGTCCCGCGTTCGATTCCCAGCGGGGGTACATGTTTGTGTACTCGGTTTGGTCGGTGGTAGGACTTGTTTGTCCGCCTGGTTAGCTACTACCATTTTATCTAAATATGTCGCCATAACATTAATGTTTGTAGCATTGTTGTTTACCGGCAGGTAAAGATAAGAAAGCCAGTGCCTCTAGTTGAGGATCCCGGGTGAAGTGTGCTTCCTTCATTGGCCTTATCAATACTTAACATCAGGTGAAGTCAAGGCACTGTGCTTACCCAGTAAAGTAATAAGAGTTCATCTTTATCATCGAATTCGAAAGATTCGAAAACAAAACAAAAGAGCGTTGACAATTGATAGTAAACTAGAGGCTCGCTCGCGACTTCGTCCGCTTGAAAACACCCGTATCCCATGATGGATAATGCAGCGCCACCTATCGGGTCCAATTGTAAATCTAAACCATTCTCAAATCCACTTGAACACACACAAAAAAAATCATCAAAATCGGTCCAGCCGTTTAGAAGGAGTTCAATTACAAACACACGCACAGAAGATTTATAAAGGTTGTAAAAGTTTTAATTGTACATGACATGTAAGGATACCGACTTATTTCTCGATCTGGATTCTTGTGTTGTCTTTTAGTTCTTACAGCGTTCGTACATCGCTTTCGGGGCGAGTAATTAGCGCACCTTCCTGCCATGCAAGCCTTAGCTTAGCCTAGTGTTGCTTATGACTTATTTCATGAGTAGCGGTAGTACTAAAGGTGGTGTATTGGATTCCATAACTATTTTATAATAAATACTAGCTGACCCGGCGGACTTCGTACCGCTCACAAGCAAGTCGTTAATTAGTTTACGCGTAGAAGGGTATCACACAAACAAACAAACTCACTTTTTTAATAATAAGTATCCTATGCCTTTGATTAGGTATACTCTTGGGAATATATGTATAAAATTTAATGATGATCGGTTGAATAGCATACGCGTAAAAGCGTAACAAATAAACAAACACACAAACATACTCACTTTCGCATATTAAGTTGGGTTACTATTAGTTAGAATAGTTAGGGTATTAACTCTGATTTAGACACACATCTGCTTATAACGTACACCATTATTGTAACCCTGTAAAGGCCATCCCAATCCTATCCAAACTACTCGGAGAATCTAGAAGAGTGCGGGAGCACGCTTGCGTGATGCTATTCCCTCTAGAAACCTTCTGACGTCGTTTTGGTCGTGATCAAGCAGTGTGGCTTGAGGAACCCTTTAAGTCCGGTGACGCTGTAAAGGCCGTTTACAGATAAAAGCAAACTCTCTCCTAAAAATTATTGAGCTTATCCAAAGCTTATTAGCGAAATCAATCTTTTATTTATATATTGATTCAACCTATTTTGAATAAAATCGGATTGAGTTTTCAAACATGTGTCAAAATAAAATTTAATTTAAGTCAAAAGCACTAGGAGTATGTATAACAACTTCAAAGCAAATCACCGCCAAAATAACTTTCTACCCCTTTTTAACCCCGTTAGAAAATGAATTACAATAAGATACGAAACACGTCTTAAATTAATTCTATTAAAAAAGGTTTATAATAAAGTAGATTGGACCAAGGAATCACGTTGTCCCATACAAACTTTGCCCCCCTTTTTCACCCCCTTAGGGGTAGAATTTCGGAAAATCCTTTCTTATCGGATGCCTACGTCATACAAAGAACACACCCTCCAAGGTTCAGGTCTCTACGATCAGCGGTTTAGGCTGTGCGTTGGTCCGTCAGTCAGTCATTCAGGACAAAGCATTTTATATGTATAGATTTTACTGGATCGTAATCACGTTTTCTGAATTATTGTAAATAAATAAGGGTATAAAGATACAAGCAAAGCTTTTTTGCAGTTTTAGCTTCGTGTTATCTTGAACGTTTCTAAGCCTAAGTTTATAAGCATGTCGCAGGGATACAAAGCCAGTTCTGGCTGCGGCTGGCGAGAAAAGAGACATGCTAATTACCCGTCGCCGCGAGCAGTACAGGAACTACCCTGTGAAGAAATGAGCAAGCTTTCTGTGTGGTGTGTAAGTCATATAAGTAAACTTCGTATTTCCATTTATATAAAATAGGAGTGGGTTAAGAAATCTTTTAATTAATTAATTATTTCTTCATAAAAAAGTATCTTTAAAACAAGAATAACTTTATCTGTATAACATTTTGCGTTTTCGAACTAGCGTTACTTTTATTATTATCATAAGTCAAATTGATAAGACTGGGCTCAGCACCTAAGAAGATTAAATCATAATCCATTACGCGCTTTCTGAAGTGTGAAGAATCTCAAATAGTTTTAAATATTTATCTTATCCTCGGAAAATAGTAACCAATCTACCAGGTGTTAGGATTTTTTAGAGTGGGGCGATTTTTGAACCGGTGAATAATTGTCACGGTATGACATCAGTTACGACTTACGAGTGGTCCTTTTCTCACATTCAAGGTCACTGGTAAATAATTGTTGACACCTAAAAAACTCGAACGATGTTAATCTTAATATCAAAATGTAAATAATGCAAAAATATTATATTTCATAGTGTGTTTCATAGTATTACTTTTAATTTCGAGATCACCGGTGTGATTCAAAAATCCCAGTCGGATGGGTAGAAATAGTTATTAGGCTACCACTATTACTGTGTCCAGTAAAGTTACAGTGTGTGGCGGCCTGCGGTCGCCACATAATTTCTTATCTTCACGTATGGTTAAGGAGTTTATAAACGCATTCCTAATCGCGTGTAGATCTGATTAAGATAAGACACAGCATCCTCCCTCCAACATCGACATAGTTATAGTGTATAAATAGTCTTGTAAGGTTTAGATAATAAATCAGTCACAATGTAGTCACTGTAAATATACAACATCACATATAGAGACGCAGACGTTATTTACCATCGCCATGGACCACTCCATCACCAACTCAACCGTCACCACCTCGACCTACGGAACACAGTGCACTTAAAAATTAACCCCCTTACAAATAAACCAAGAATAATGTCCGAATAGTTATTCCGTGTTTTGTCTCTTTTACATGACAAAAACAAAACACGGAATAACTATTCGGACCTTATTCTTTGTTTATTTGTAAGGCGGTAAATCTTTAGGGTCGTGCTTCTTTATAGTGTAGCAAGCATCCATGTGCTGCGGTAGCCGTTTTCCACCAGGCAGGCCGTATGCTCGTTTGCCAGTTCAGTAACACAAAAAATATTCAGAATAAGTATGTGGAAGACGTTCTAGTATTTTTAGTACATTTCTCAATACACTTTACGATGGATTGATACGAAGATATGAGGATAAAATGAGGAGCTCGATGGCGCAGTGGTTAACGCACCTGGTCTGCGAGTGCTGAGGATAAGCAACTTTCGCAAAGGTCGTTCATCCGTGCTTCGGAAGGCACGTAAAGCCGTTGGTCCCGGCTGCATTAGCAGTCGTTAACAAGCCCGCGTGGTGGTTTATGACCTGTTTTCCCTATCCATCCATAGGGAAAGCTCGTGCCCCAGCAGTTGGGACATAAAATGAGCTGATGATGCTATGAAGTTTGAGCGCACGAATAGCATCGCATCGCACACAAAGCCCGCTCATTTGGCCCACATGGCGGTTCCTGCACGGCTCGCGGCGCGTAATTAGCGCGCCTTCCTTCCGCGCCAGCCTCAGCCCTACCCTTGTGTTGTGTCCCTGCATAATCGTGACCCCTTAAAAGTATATTCGTAGATACGTCTGGGGAAAATAAAGTTACGTTACATTCTTTATTTGAATTTGCGTTTTTATTAAGTTTTTAATTTTTAGCTCCTTGCGTGGGAGATAAATAAACGGCCATGTTGTCTATAGCTTCGTGAGCTGAGTGCTAAGATATGTTTTATTTGTGTTTACATGTTTTAAACTAATTATTGCCAATGCATTAGTATGTGCGTCAGCTGGAAACAGCGAGTGTGTGTGCTCTAGATACAAAGTCCGAGCTGACGCTACAAATTTTACTAAAGTTTATAATGAAACTATTGAAATGCCCTATACAACGTGTAACAGAAAGGTGTCGTAAAAATGAAAAGATACAAAGTGTATCCGATCTAGATCATGTATGCGTGTTAATGTCTATTGTTTATAATTATTAACTTTAATTTGTCATGCAATTGAAAATTAAATATTTATATTAGTGAAGTCATGCGCGTCAGGCGCGCAAGCAAGCACGAAAACAATAAGCAAGCAGCAGTGATCATATCATATCCTGTGATGTTGTCCACGTGGGAAGTCCTGTGCCCAGCAGGGGATGTTTATAGGCTGTTTATAGGCTGATGATGATGAGTGATCATAAATGCAAGTACATAGAGGTTACTAAACCACTAGTGGTTTTGAGGTTTAGATGTGATGTCACAATAGAAATATGTAATTAAAAATTGCATAACAAATTAAAGTTAACAATTATATCTTAGTATCTCTGCATACAAGGTCTGGATCAGATACACTTTGGGCCTTTACATTTTTTCCCAATTCTTTCTTTTACACGTTGTATACTACTCCATTGATGGATAAAGTTTCGTTTCATTCTTTGTTAGAATTTGCGTGTCTGATGATTTTTATTGAGTTTTTAATTTTATTAAAGTTTATAATAAAACTAAATATTGATATGTCCTATATACTGCTCATTGCTGGGTAATCCTCTATCTGGGTGGCCTTTATTATTGATATCAAATCATCGCTACAATTGATGTGTAATGGTGGTAATGGCTAAATCACCACGTATACCAAATGCAGGTTCAAAAACCCGAAATAAAATTAACTAAAGTTGTACGATAACGCTCGACATTGTTATATTTTAGCTGACTCTAACAATAACGTTACTTGAACGATTTGTATATTTTATTAAGTAGTACAATAAATACACTCCACGGTGACGGTCGTCTTACTAAACCTCCCCGCCCGTGCAATATAACCTGCGTAAATTACGTAAACATTAAACCTACCTTCTTTTACTAAACTACAATAATCTACCAACCTTAACAACTATCTACTTGCCTTGTAAATGCTACTGCGTTAACAAAAGTTTAGATAGGCATACTTTTTAAGTTCCTGACGAAGGCAGGCCCGAATTGCCATCAGTGCTGAAATTAAATGAAATGAAAATTCTTTATTCAATTTAAGCATATAAATTGCACTTATGAACGATGACTTATGCTCTGACAGAGAACTATGCTACAAAACCAATGCTCCAGAAAATGCAACTACGAGCAAAAAATTATAGTGTTTCTAAATACAAACAGTTAAACTAACCATTGTTGATTGCTAAAGAATCATTAAATCTCTCAAAAAAATGTTTTTTGTAGATTGATGAGCATGATGAAATAAATTAGAAGGGTATCTTATTTCAGTACGTCTGCATGCAGACAAATTTATTTCAATTGGCACCCACTGCTCACAATCGAGGCAACAAAGAAATTGTAATCAGTCCCCATACCGCGTACAATAAAGTAGATATGTCATATTTAGTTAACAAAGCTTTCTTTTACGACATAAAATAAAACGAGAAAATTCCTTCTAATTTTAAAAAATACTTTTCTTGTTCATATTCAAATTGTCATCGTCCTTTAAATTCCTCATAATCCGTACAATCCTGGAACGTGGGGCGTCGCTCGGGTCGCAGTAATCAAGACGGCTTCACTTGGATTTCATTCATCCCTACACTAGATGTGGGGACCGTTTTTATTGTATTTTTCAAAAACATTAGAATTTGAAGTGAAATATTCCTCTTTAACAAGCGACGACGAATGTGTTTCCCCTCCATGTACCAATTAAATAAGAGAGTTTTATTTTAAATGGCGTGGTCTGCATAAATCGTGAGTACTCGTTGCACATTAAGCCCAGTGGAAGTCGACAGGGTGTGTGAATGTGTTGCGCATTTAAAAAACTCATTACAGGCGGCAACCGCGTTGCGAACGAGTGGCGTCTTTGAAGGCCTGCGCCGCTACTGCGGTATTATTCCAGATTATACCCGCTTCCATACAAATGAAATCTCGCTTAAATCCACTGCAATTTCGGAACGAGAAAATAAGGCTCAAAAGTTGTTTTACTGCACTCGCACTTTCTGAAAGTCCTTTTCAACTAGAGAGGACGGTTCCTGTTTAAGTTGGTTACGCTTAGGAAGAGCTCATTGGGAGAATATAACGTAAAGGCTTTGAGAGGTAAAGAGAGTTCAGCATTAATAGGACACCACGTAGTAGATGTGTATATGGTAAATTGGGTGTTCCGTAACTTCATCTGGTCAGTTCGAGGCGGGTCTAAGTGTAGCGAGGCCGCATCGAATAACCATTACATATTTAGTTAGTGTGTCCCCGGAGACTGCGCTTGCGGTTCTTGCCATTAGTGCGATTGAGCACTAGCCGGCCATACCCGCTTTAGAAACCTATGTGTAATCGCTTTACGATCACGGTAGTCAAAGCAAACATTTTTCAAACATGCTTTCATTTCTTATTACATTATCAGAGCCAAGATGGTTTCATTTACATATTTACACCTTCGTTTCGATACGATGGTAATATATTGCGCGTTCTTATACATATATGGAGAAGTTTTACGTAAAATATCGAGGCACCGTTGTTTGCGGCAAGTCAGACTCGTATAGATGCAGATGAGCAAACTATTTGTCTTGCCTGATAGCTGAGGCTTGATTAAACCGTGAAACATTTAGCGGTGTTTACCTGCTGAAGGTAGCGCCGCTTATCGGTTAACAGCGAGGCTTCCACGCGAGCGTGTTGCGGAGTCGCTCTTTCACTCAATTTCAAATGTTTTACTTTTATTGGTTTCATTTATAATGGGGTAATGATTCCTGTAAATAGGCCAGCTAATTTAATAGTTTAACCTTTTTGATATACTTGTAAATAGAAATAGAAAAAAATGTTTATTATTCTTAGTTCTTTTTGTTTTATGTGATGGTTAGGTTACATAACGAAAATCGCGACATAATAGATTTTATTGGGTTTTTTTTAACAGATCACATGAGTACAAACGGCGCGTTCGCATAGTGATTAGGACAGATAAATGACGGACATTACTTGTAATGAATGTTTAGGTGGTCGTAATCGCATCGCGTAAAGTGTCGGCGCCATTACTCGGCAGCTGCTGTTGCCGCGATATTGCCTTAAGCACCGTTTACCGCCTGCCGTGGATTTATCCTTTTCAAAATCAAGGACAAAAACTCTTTACTTTGTTATAACTCTATTATCCAGGTTATAAGCCATTCAGTTTTGTAGTTACTTTACAGCATTGGAAACCAGTTGATGACTGAGCTGACGATATTTTTGAAAAGAAGTAAGAATGAGGAGTTAACGGCGTGGCGGCTGCTGAGTTCAGATGCATGTCAAGCAACTTTTGCAATGGCTGGGTGACCAAATATGTAATTAAAGTTGTTTACACAATTTACATTACATTATTTTAAAATATTTGTTCTGTCGACGCATTGATACAATGTTAGTTTTCTAAACCAACTATTGAAATTGAGACCCTTTGAACGGAAGCGCGAGCAATACTCGCGTTTATTCTAGATTTTATGAAAAAGAAAACAACACACTACTTGTCTGAGCAATTGCATGCCAACCAAAATATAGCATTTTTAAGAATCAGCTGATATTAGAAACTTAACAAAACTTTTTGCTCAAAAGTTAAAAGTCGCTAAAACTCAGTTCTATATATTTAGTGAACCGGCGTTCACGTTCACTACAATGTTGGGCTCTTCAACTGGACAGGTCGATTAACTGCATGCCGTTAACACTGCTGCAAAGACACCCTAAGACGAACCTGAATGTTCAAAAGAGCAGCGAACCATGCATCAATTTCAACAAAGAAAGAACAAATTGAATTAATGCTGACAGTGTTAGTCAAAGTCATACTATAATCGCAACAAGGTTGGTTTTGACCTAACCACTTATGCAGCCCCGATAATTTTGAGAGATTTGATAAATTTTGAATGCTGAAGTTGATGCTAGACATCGCCTCGCTTCACACTCTAAAAGTAAATGTGACAAGGTTTTACTTTACTATTAGCATTTATCCATTATGTTAACGAAAACGAGAAATTCGAATGGCAAAATTTTAACTCTCCTTGTTTATCGCCAGGTGGCGCTGCTTGAATACCATAAAAAACTTATTATTGTTAACGTGATCGTATGTCAAAAGAAACTCGCATAAGCACCCTGCTAAGTTTTCCAACAAATATTTTGAATAACGTGACATTCGAATCAGCAAACGATAATTTCCTATAAATGGTATCCTACGTACAAGAGTTGTTACTTACACAGCTATAATGAATATGTTAGAAATAAAAAAGTTTATGTATAATATGTGTTACATAACATTGTATAAACATTGTACATTTCGTGATTTATACAACCGAATGTCGCCCTCTGGGCGACCACTAGTATCCATTAAACCTTCACACAATCGAACATACAAGTTTTCTAACATATATTTCGAAAGACGTCTCATCCGAATCAGCAAACAATAATTTCCTAAAAAATGGTGTATGTACTTTACCGTGAATACAGAGTTGTCACTTACATAGCTATAATGAGTATGTAGATTAGAAAGCAGTCAGCATTTGGAAGGTGTGTTGATGGAGAAGTCACAATTTCCTGCACTTAACAACACAGGAAGCAATTTTGACGAGTCATCAAACGACGGACACCGATCGACAACTTCGTCAGCCCGACGCCTGTCGTTAGTCACCTTTAACAAGAAATTAGTGGATGTTTTATGCGTTCATAAAACTTTTTGTCGAGTTAATTAGCTGGACGTGTTTATGAGTTGTTTTATTGTACGCCAATACTTTTGAATCTTTATCTCGGATGTGGTTTTGATATAACTAGTGGTCGCCCAGTGGTCGAAACTCGACCGTAATTTTATTAAGGCTGCACGGATTGTATCATAAGCAATGAAAAAATAAAAAAGATAGAATATGAGTTTGGATTGGCATTGACAGATTTTGGCCGCTTCTCTTCCATTTTCGAAATTTTTGAAAAGAGTATGTACTTAAGCGTTTGTGTCAAATACATGGTAGTGTGTGTAATATTTGTTTTATTGATTTAATGTATTTTTTATGCATAATTTAAAAACATATAAACATTCTGTACTCCTTCTCTAAATAAACTACAAGTGTGCCAAATTTCATACTCCTCCGTCCGCGCAATTTTCGTAAAAAGGGGTACAAAGTTTTTGCTCCACGTATTAATATATAGATACTAAGTATAACTAATTGTAGTTAGGCTAAAGATTTTAACTAAGAAAACAACTATAGTAGTATAAAATACAAGTAAACAATAGTTTATACTAACGCAGGCCACTAGCTATCCACAAGTCACAAAATATTTTTTTGTCGCATTCACTATGTGCCTTTTACGAATCAAATAATTTCTCTAGTTAATAATAAGGGATAGTTTTATAAGAAACAAAATGTAAAGTAAAATTCAAAGGTATTTATTGCGAAGTAAGTGTAAAGAAAAAAAACAAAACATCTAAGAAGAGAGAGTGAGAAAAGATATCACAAGGATATTACGATATAATTAACAGGTAAAATTAGGAAACAAATAAAATATTCGATTTCATTTTGTATTATTTTGTATAAATGGTATATTTTATTACACTGCATGTCTGCAGTCACGTATTGTTTAAGATAGAACTCTGTTCCAACTTCCTTTATAAGTCGAACAATTCTATCTTAATTTTATACTCTGCAATAAGATTTTCCATTCGGAATATAAGCCACACGCAAACAACTTCGCTGCCGCAGCCACAATAGTTTGAGGAACAAAGCGTCTAGTTTTCAGATCAGACAGCACCAAAGTTCGTGAATTAAAAGACGTCCAAAGAGCTCCCTTCAAGTGTGAATAGTCTGCAACAAAAGTCTACAAATCGTCGGTTGGGATGCGCCGTTCGTCCGTCATCAAAGTTGGGGAATTGTGGCCATCTGCCGCGCGCCGCGTCGCTCTCAGATTACCGCGGGAGCTTCGTTTAATCGTTTTATTAATACGCCGACAAATCGTTTAACTGCACCCCCGTTCCTTCGGCGCTGTTTTTCTATAAATTTACTTTAACTAAAGGAGTAAGTATTTGAATGCTTTATCATTCAGCTGCTTCAGCTTTACAAAAACATAATGTGTTTTATTTATTTTAAAGGCCGGCAACGCATCTGCTGTGATTCCTCTGGTTTTGCGGGTGTCCATGGTCGGCGGTGATTGTTTCCCATCAGGTGACCCACCTGCTCGTTTGCCTCCTTCTAATATAAAAAAAAAAAATTGTGACGTGAACATTTACAAATCCATTTGATATACCTACATGAGTATACACCTAAATAATTATGTTTTTAATAACTTTTATAATTGCAGCGAAGATGTCGTTGGTCGTAAGCGTAAAAAGTCGTAGCAACTACGCCTATTTTACTACGCGTAGTGGCTTTCGTAGCGTTCGTAGCAGACAAAGTCTTTGTTGCCCTCACAGTTTAGGATACCTGAAAATATTAGTATTAGGGCTAATTTTTCAACCGTTTGTTAAAGTTTATTCATTAATTTATTTTTTTGAAAATATCTCGCAATGACAATGTTATTCTCTAAATAAAATTTTTTTGAGTAGTGAAAAATCAGGCCTTAGGGAAATGTTCTAAAAAATTTGATGCGAAGCCGGAATCGAACCATTTAAAAAAATAAATAGAGCCAACTACAATATTATGTTGTAATTACCAAGATATAGTGAAAAGCTAATAGCAATTCACATATACAGGATATTTTATTATGTATTGTTGGCTCAATATTTCAATATACTTGATTTATAAATATGTCAGTTTCAATACTTGCAACTTCGTACGCCATTTTAACTAAGCTCATAATATGTTTGCGGAGTAGTTTATGCAAAGGTATCGGGGTGGCAGCGTTAAATATTCCAGACGAGTTCACGGCTGGCAGGACGCTCATAGGTAGTGCAGTCGATCCCGCCAGTTATTAGGGATCGTAAATAATAAGTATTAAAAGCTTCTTTGCCTTGTTTTATTTACAGACAGTACGTGTACGGCTTACCGTGCCCACATAAATAATTGGTAAAGAAACCGGCGCGGCAACGTAAATATACGTAATGCATTGTTAACTGCTTTGGGCAGGGCGCGGGTAGTTCACGGTTTAATATAAAGGAGTATTTATAATATGCAACAAACGTCTGTACGTTTGCACGCTACACGTAGGTACTTTATATTAGAATTAGATCCATACAAATAGATGGGCTGAAAAATAGAATGTACTACCGTCTTATGAATAAGAAACTATCATAGTAGTACTCGTAGAAGTACTTTAATATTTATTTAAGTTTCTTAGCAACAAATTACATAGAGCTAATAATGGTCAAATACTTAAAAAAATACTCAACCTTTTTTACTCGTAGTATATTTACTTTAAATTTTTATCTGAGAATTTTATGAGCGTAACTAACTTATGAACAAATGCGATAATAATAAGAATTTGATTCGAATATTAAAAGTTACACCATTGAGTGACATAAAGAGTATTCTGCTGTAAATAATTATTGTGAGGAAAGAGTGGCTAAAAATATACTATTAACATTTAAACATATAATTTTTATTGGCTGCAAAGCGATATATGAACGTAATTACACGTCACACGGTGACAGTAGTGGGGAGTTGGAACGGCGATGGCGGCTCGATGTGCGAAATTGACACCCGTGCCCATCGCCATCGCCTCTGATTGGATTAGCTCGGGCGCTGTCGGTGCAGCGGCGGGCTCAAACGTAAAATTTTACGTGACCACTTTTGAAGCGGCGACTTTTGACACGATTGCATACTTCTGGTCGTACTGCCGGCTGCGATCAGTGCGCGCCGTATTATGTAAATATGGCCAAGTACGCTACAGAGGTGTGCGGTGGCGTTACGTTACGTCGTAAATTTGGAAATTTCTAATCCTCACGGTGCACTCACAAGTTTCTCCCACTCGTGAGATTTGAATTCGTTAAGACAGAGATGTGAAATGGTTTGGCTTTTAACTATGAGTATGACAACGATTTGATTTCGAACAATGTAAATTTAAATTATATGAAAAATAAGGTTTTTGGCTACGGCTATAAATAGTAAAGCTTCTTAAATAAAAATATAGTTATATTGATGACGACTTTTGATGTTTACCTAACTGTTGGTGTACAAAACGCAAAAATACGTCTTATCCATGTATTGAGAGTAATAATAATAAAATAGATAACCATAAAAATATATTTTTTAGTTTCAAACAATATTCCTAAATCGATTTGAGTGATGCAAACCGAATCGTGTGCTCTACATTAACGTGTGATGTATATTTTCTTAATGTTCTGGATTTATTCTCGAAGGAAAATTTATGCGCCATTTGCCGCACCATTCCTCTTTTCCTGTGAACCAAGGACGGGCTTAAAGTAGTTTAAACATACTTTTTATTTAGTTCACATGCGTTACCGACGGGTTGGTTCGTTTTGCATTCCTTTTATAGTCTATGACTAGAAAACGGTAAAGTTTCTTTCGTAACGAGTTACATAATTCCGAGGTTTTATAGAAGCCATAACCTGAATGCCGCCATCTAAATCTTATAAGAATGCCGTTACATCCACATCTCATTACACGTAACTTTGAAGAATTATGACTTGGCAGAGTCCTTTATTGGAAATACCTTCACGAGCCTGAAATATTGCTATGTCGTGAAGAGCTAAAATTTCTAATTAGAAATTCTTTTGTAAAACTTTATTAAGTTTTAACTTGCTGCAAGAAGGAAGCTAATGAAAATGCCGCTGTGTCAGTCGCTTTTGAAAACTTGATGAGAATAATTAAATTAAAATAATGATAACAAACTAGAATAAGTTTCACGGGAATTGCCTTTCATCAATGATGCTTTGAAAGTGCACACAAATTCCAAAGCAACTACGTAAATACATAAAATTTAAGTGAAGATGGTATTTCTTAAACATTAGGAAAATGTGTGTATTTTTATCTTTTATATAGGTATAAATCTTCTGTACGTGTGTATGTTATTGAACTCCTTCTAAAGGGCTGGACCGATTTAGATTAAATTTTCTGTGTGTGTTCAAGTGGATACGAGAATGGTTTAGAATCTAAACCATTCTCAGTCCAATTGTAAATCTAAACTTTAGATTTACAATTGGACCCGGTAGGTGGCGCTGCTAAATAGGGGTCCATTATGGGATACGGATGTTTTTAAGCGGATCAATGATTTGTTGTCATGGAAACTGTCAAAGCGGTACGAAGTCCGCCGGTCAGTTGTGTATATAATTATAGTTTTATTAAACATCCTTTGCTATTGAATTGGAAAAAACATAATTAAACAATTGCTTTATTTTCTTCATTCACCCGTATTGTAGATAATAACTGATTATGCTTCAGCAAAAACAAAAGAAGATAAAGACTACTGTTATTTATCTACACGTACAAAAACAATCCTGATTATTTCTTCTAATAAATCTCAAATAAATTTAAAATAAATCTTCTTTAAATAGCTATGAGATAAAAAATAAAAAACGTGCATTAAACTTTTTTTTTTAATATACCTGGCTCGGCAAATGACTCCCTGATATTAAGTGAAAAAGGAGTCCAGACGCAAGGACAACTGGTGCAGCGTGAAAACGACGCAGCATCAGTCACCCTGGCAGCCCACAAGGTACTTTTTCACGCCTCGTTCGATGAACCCCATGTCATAGGAAGGAGGGAAAACGTGTGCTGGTAGACTATTCCATCTTTTGGAAGTGCGACAAAGAAACGAGTCACCAAAAAATTTCTTTGTGCGCGATGGAATGTTCGAGACAGTACAGCAGTGACTCCGGAGAGCAGCACGCGTACTGCTATATGGAGGGAGGGAGAAGGTAGGATAAGGTCAAAGAGTTCTTTAGAACATTCGCCGTTATATAAGCGGTAGAAGATGCTGAGTGACGCTATATCTCTACGCAATAGCAGGGATTCGAGAGTATTAGTGATCTCAGCATTGCCGATAATGCGTATAGCGCGCCGCTGCAATCTGTCCAAGGCATCGAGAAGGTACTTTGCGGAACCGTCCCAGAGGTGCGAACTCCACAAACACAACTGATCTGGCTTGAAGAATCGCCGCACCCTGTTCAAGACACCAGTACGTGAGGCTGTTTTATCACGGCTTCGATGTAGTCCCTCTGGTTCAGATCGCAGCGAATCTCTATACCGAGCATGTTAATACTGCTCTGCAGGCCGAGTGATGTGTCTTCAAGAAAGGGAAGAGGTAGGAATGGCGACTTTTTTGCCGTGAACGCGCATACCTGTGTTTTCTTGGCATTGAACTCAACAAGATTATTGGAGCCCCATCTATATATGTGGTCCAATACCCGATTGAGCTCAAGAACAAGATTGAGATTGAGATTGATTAAGATTGATTAAAACCTGTATTGAACCTGCATGTTTACCTTCTCATTGAGGTGCTCTGGTACATGTCCGTATGAATTTTGTGCGGCAGGTCCTTGAACCCCGGTTGTTTGTCGGCGGTGTTTGCCCGCAGCCGTTGTTTGGGCCAATCGTACATTTTTATGAGCCATGGATAAGGCGGGCCCACCATTATGTTTGCTATTTTCGTCCGACTATTTGCCCCGGCGGGCGACGTTATTCAGGCCAATGCATTAACCGCTTTACGTGATGGTTTGTTTTTCAATTTGAATTGTTTATTCTTCGTGCAATTATTGTTTGGAGTTAAATGATTGAGTTGGATTTAAATATATATGGAGCTAGCTTTCCGCGACTTTGTTCAACTTTTTTATAATTTTTTTTGCCTAAATTACGTCTGGCCCTGCCTTGATAAAATCGACGAACTATATATAAACTAACATAATTGTAAGCACCTACTATTACTATACTACTATTTTCAGTGAATAAATAATTTACTTTAATTTGAAGATTTGTATATTAGTGAAGATTCCTAACATTGGAAGAATTTACATAACCAGTTCAGTTAGTTGTTTCAGAGATTACCAAATACTAAAACACAAACTAATTTTTCTCTTCAATAAGTTAGTGGCCAAGCGCTTGGCCCAATCTGGCGATCCTGGGTTCAATTCCTTGGACGGCCAAAGTATGTCCTTACCTATGCAATTGGAGTTTTTTTCTCACTTATTAATAGGTGTATTACTTCTAAAAGTCAATACCGGTTGTTAATATTATTATACAACTTTAATTAGGCTTCAGTAATGACAATGATTATTAATTTTGTGTCCTTATCACCCAATATTTTTTTTAAATTGACTAACTTTTTTGTTCGCGGAATTGTCCTTTTGTTTCATTGTAGCTTTGAAGGGACTTATTTTTTTTCTTTTTAATGTCTACTATATTTAGCTAGTGAAACAAACACACTACACTCTAAAATTTTTATAGTGTTAAAATAAATAGATGCTTAGAGAATAAAAAAAAACGTTAGTATGAAAAATAAAATTTTATAAAAAATTTTCATACAAATCTCCAATTTAATAGGTAAAGACCTATATGTTTTGAATTAACGAAGCGTAGCCCGTGTTTGTGATCACTAAGCTATTACTAATAACTGCAATAGATGACTTAATTTTAGGCCATTGTCCAATCAAGAGGCTGTATGTAGGCTATTTATTTACATAATGTTTGTGTAAAGGATAATTGGGAAATTTAAATGAACCTAAGTTAAATGACTAAACAACCACTACTGGATATTTAGCCCGGGTTACATTACACTAATGCATATTAGACACGCATGTTATAAAAACATTAATGCGATCACGAACTGGTGTTACAAAAACTTATGGGAGTTAAAATCGTGTCGTAAATTTTAACCTTTAAAAGTGAAAACGATTTTTTATCGACTGAGCCCGCCAACAAACAATGGATTCATCAGATGTAAACGGCCACGGTAGCGTATAGAAGTTTGTAACACCATATATATAAATCGCGCGTATCGTCCTTGAAGCCATTATTATTATACCCAGTAATTTAACTGGATCTCATATCTATAAAAGCTAAGAACGCAGAAATAAGTATGCGGTTGGTAACCATACAGTAGAATTAGCCAAAATAACATTAAGAAAACGATAGCGAAGTTCGAAAAGAATAAAATGTATGGGATTGACATAAGCCGCGCTAAATCACGTGGTCAATCTTATGTCAATCCCATACATTTTATTCTTTTCGAACTTCGCTATCATTTTTTTAATGTTACTTTGGCCACCGCCACTGGTGAGTTGTGGACTACGGTTAAGAAACAGACAAATTTTGTTTATTTTTATAAGTGCCACGATATCATGTTCTCACACATGTTCTTTTATGCCAACAGCAATTATATAATTTTCAGCTTTTAAGTACCTACTTTAGCAATTAAAACTAGAAATATTATAAAGTTATGATTATGGAAAAGCGGAGCCTTCTGTTACAGATATTTTCATGTCTACTAGGAGGCTCCAAGTGATAATATTGTTACGATGTTTCTAGTGCTCAAATAAAAGTTTTTTGATTTTGGTTTTTTTTTATCATTGTTGGTAGTGCAACTGGCCTGGTATGTCATGAGGTGCGGCTTCGAATACCGCACGTGATAACTTTTTCAACGATTATTTAAACTTAAAATACTTATTTGCAGAAACTTCAATCTTTTAAGACAATAATAATTTTAATAATTACATTACAATGAGTTTTTATATGGTGTGAATACTTTTTAAAACCATTCAACTGTCTTACCACATTTTAAGGCAATTTACCAGCAGTTTTCGAACGGGTCCCCGACGATGGCTCCGTATCGTTAACAGTGCATTAGACATTACAAACAATTACATTACCTCTGCATGCGCCGTTTGGCGCGCTACCAACGCTCGCAACACTCGTTTACCACGCCTGCTATTTTCAACTGTTATTGTACATATATGCTATATTTTAGTCAGTAGCACATGATGAAACCTTAAGCTTTTTAGTGAATGGTTAAAGCTTTTTGAGGATGTAACAATTGCAAAAAGTGACCGGGTCCCTGAAATACTGATAAAACAATGTTGGCTTAATTGTACTACTAATAGTAGTTTAAGAAACAAGCACTTAAGAGTTTCGGGTGAAATAAGGTTCGAAATTATGGAAAAATCTATTTATAAATTTTGTCTCGTACTAATTTAGCTGCAAAATATTAATTATTAATAAAATATGTAGATTTTATCTTAATTACATATACTATTACTACTATAGATTACTTCGAGCAGAAGTAGAACTCATGATCGAGCCATGTCCATATCTCTTGTTCGTCTTTAGCACTGCTGGCTTGCTACCAACACTCCACGACGTTCGCGGGACACCAACCAATACTTTCTACTGTTATTGTAACTTACATTCGAGTTTATGCTCCGTCTCAGCGGCAAGTCGATACTATTCAATACTGCAGTAATAGCGTTTCTGAAATTGATAGTTCCAATAAAATCTCATGAATGTTCTAATAGACCATTTTCTGGCAAGTGTTTTACATAATAAAACATGTTGTCTTATTATAGGTAATAGAGAAATTCCTTAATATGACTGGAAAATAGCTACAGCAAGTTTGTTTTGATATTTTGAACAATTACATAACTTACTTTAATAAACAAATTCTTTGGTTTTTTTATTGAGTAGGTACCTTCTATGACGGCGACAGCATATTTTCGTGAAATGTGACGGAAGTAGGTGTAACAGTGTGACAGGAAGTCGGGGAAGCGCGCAAGCGTGCACCATTTTGTAAATTTGAAATCGATATTATTTGTGACATATTGTGTCATTTGACTATCAAAGGTCATTTTGATATGTTAAATGTCTTCTAATGAGTATTTACTGCATTTATTTCATAGTTATAAAATGATGTAATACCTTACCCATTTTTTCAGAATATCTATATATTAATACGTGAAGAAAAAACTTTGTACCCCTTTTTACGAAAATTGAGCGGACGGAGGACTATGAAATTTCGCACACTTATAGTTTATATAGAGAAGGAGTACAGAATGTTAATTTTTTTTTTAAATTTTGCATAAAAAATATATTAAATCAATAAAACAAACATTACACACACTACTATGTATTTGACACACACGCATATTTACTCTTTTCAAAAATTTCAAAAATGAAAGAAGAGCCGAAATCTGTCAATGCCAATCCAAACTCACATTCTATCTTTTTTCGTTTTTCATTGCTTAGGATACAATTCGTTCAGTCTTAATAAAATTACGGTCAAAGGAGAATGGCAAACTGGGAACCACCTATTCAAATTCATAAAAGTTATCATGCCCAAATCTGACTATATGAAATATAAAGGTCGTAATGAGGTAGTTATTTTTCAATTTAGGATGTTTTAATGGAAGCTGGAAATAGTTGGGAAAACATGATTGTAGTATCTTCTTTTTCTCTGAAACGAAACGCTAATCTTATAGTCTATCTTGCAAAAACAAAACGTTTTTTACATGTCAATCATCCTGTGCTGCCATAAAATAATAGTATTATTATAAATCGATTATTCTGATTTAAAGAAAACCTAAAATACAATTTGTTAGGTATGTATTTATAATAAAGGTGTCTAAATATTTAAATCCATTAAGAAAAGTCAAATACCGTTATTTCGATTCCATTTTGCGCAATATCTATATTGATTTTTAAATCGTTTGATTATAAGAATGATTTCAAACTTTTAATCGATTATCATTTCGTTTCAAACTTGTTGACAGTGACACAAGATAAGCATCATTTAGTAACGTGGGATATGCCGGTTAGAGTTTTATTTTCTCCCTTGCTTCATTTTGTCCTTTTGTCTATTGGATAGGTAAGAAGGTCCCGCGGCGGATCTGACACTCACCACCTTCCCTTCTATGTATTACTGTTATTGATTGTAGTACCTTTCCATCTATATATTGCTGTTCACTGAAGTAGATCGAAATACCTGCTTTCGTTCCTATCTACGCAGATAACAGTAATAATAGTACTAACAACACGGTAACAGTAATAATAGTTACATTTCCTACTAGAACTACTATCACATGCATAATACGTTGGGCTGTTTTGAGGTTAGGTTACAAAATCAACTTATTATCCCCAGCTTTATAGTATATCTCACCATTACATTTTTTGATAAGCTATATTAGAGTATTGAATCCCTACTATTCACTTCTTGGCACGCTAAGCCTTTAAGTGGTTCTGAAAATACACGGGAGTCTGCCAATCTCCTTTCGACCACTGGGCGACCACTAGTAATGTTAAAATTGCTTATTACTAAGGTGAGATGTCATACGTTACACATCATATGTGACTACTGTAAGGCTCGCTTCTTTTTTATTGTATTTTGTTGTTGTTTTTAAAAATTGCAATTCACTTTACCTGCACCGCCTACATAATTTCCATAACGTGCAATATGAAAATAATTCAAAATATGATGTCATCATTGAAAGGCAGCCAGCACCATAAAAATGCTAATTATGTCGATTCATTAAAAGGTACACGGAAAGTAATAGTGGCATACCTTTATTGGAACGAGAAGGAGAGCCAACTTGTATCTAAAACAAAGAGATGTTGAAGAAAGACGAAGGAAATAATTTAGTTCTTTGTCCGCGCAATATCGAGCAGCGCGACTCCGGCCCGGCGGGCATGATGATATTAATCGACGCAAAGCTGATTATGCAGTTGTTTCTATGGCTGTCTTTCGAGAGTTTCAATTTCAGTTCCAACCGTGTTCAATTTAATGCCTTATTGCATCCAGTTTGTTTGGCTCCGTCTGCCTAATCTTACGTTAGTTCAAGACTAGGTGAGGGTCGTTATCGGGTGCTTGATAAAGTAATTGGCATATGCGGGCTGGGTAAGAAATAGGTTTTGAGATTGTTACTATGCCAACGCAATTTTGTGTTTAGCTGCGCAATAATAATTGGAGTTCTATAAAGAAAACATAATTGACTAAAGATTTTTATCTACACTAATGTTGTAACATTCTACTTATGTTTCCAATACTTGACTTATAATTACTACTGTTATAGCGCAGACAACAAAACACTCAATTTAAGCAATTTCACATGATGGTATAATATCCACATCGATATCGTAAAATCTCATTATAACATCAATAAAACGCGACCAATTAACCTGGCGAGCCTTATGTCAAAATCCTCATACAAATTGTATAAAATTTTGATATTAGGCTGGCTTTTGAAAACAGTTGGGTTATACGTGAAAACTTCGTCGAAACTACTAAACTTACATACACAAAACTCTTTGGTAAGATCTTGTGCCAATTAAATAAAAAAGAACAGCGCGCGCTCGCTCCTGATTGGCCCTGCGCGCGCAGCTGCGCTCTCATTGGTTAGATTTTAATGGCGGCAAGTTCACTGTGACAATACACGTACGCGTGAATTTAATGTTTCGCAATGTGTTTTGTTTTTAAAATACAAATTAAAAGTTAAAAATGGACAGCGACGATGATATTTGTACGCCTCCGGATATTCTAGAATTGGCAACAAAAGTAACTCACAATCTTTTGCCAGAAAAATCTAGAAAATTATATGAAAAAAAATATAATAACTTTTTGGCATGGAAGATCGAAAAGAAAACTACATCATTTTCTGAAAATGTCATTCTTGTGTATCTCAAAGACCTCTCCGACAAATTCAAGCCATCTTCTATGTGGGCTAAATATTCTATGCTCAAGTCCACACTGAGTATCTACAACAATATTGATATCACGAAGTATTCAAAAGTCATAGCGTTCCTGAAACGCAGTTCAGAAGGACACAAGGAAAAAAAGTCCTTGACGTTTACATCAGGTCAAATAAAGATGTTTACGGACAATGTCAAAACACTAATAACCTGCCCTAAAACTAGACACTGGCTAAATCGTAGCGAAAGCCATTTCTCAAGAAATTGAATTGAATTGAAGATGTTCCTGAAAGATTCACCAGATATTTTGTATCTTTTTGAAAAGGTAAGTGTATTTTAGTTCTGTTATTTAATCTATCTAGTACTTACGTTCTACACACGCAAGTTATCTAGACACTCCGTTTAAGCGCTTTGTGTATAAATTAGGTAGTAGGTACCTACACTTTACTACTTCATAAATCATAGTTTTTGCCTTGGCTATGTACCTCAAGCTTATTATATCGTTTATTGTTACAGGTTGCACTAATCTTCGGCATAATGGGGGCATGCCGAAGGCAAGAGCTATACAACATCCAGTTCGATGAAGTCTCTAACATAGACGACAGTACAATCATGGTGAAAGTTTCGAAAACAAAAACGAAAATAGATCGTTCTTCCGTTGTGACAGGCAACTGCTATGCCGTATGTAAAAAATACATGGAACTTCGACCCACCCCCTGTCGAAACCCTGCCTTTTTCTTGAGCTATAGATCGGGGAAGTGCGTCGATCAAAGAACTGGTATTAATAAATTTGGTGCTCTGGGAAAAACTATCGCAAGTTTTTTGAATCTGCCTAACCCAGCGTTGTACACGGGGCATTGCTTCCGGCGCACCTCGGCGACCCTTCTCATAGATAGCGGTGGTGATTTGACCGCACTGAAACGACACGGGGGGTGGAAGTCTTCTACTGTGGCTGAAAGCTACATTGATGAGTCTTTAATGAATAAAATTCAAGTCTCAAATACGATCTTGAACAGTATAGAAAACAAGACGAATGAAGTAATTATAAATATTCCAACTCCGTCTACGAGCTCTACTGCTTACCCCGCGACCGCTACAGCTGCTGGATCAATAATTAACATTAACTTTCAAAATTGTACCATCCAAAATTTGAACAATTATTATAAATAAACTATTGTCAGCTTTTACTCTTGTTGTTTGACTAATTGCATTAGTGAAGATAAAGTAGTGTATGCAACTGCATATAACACGGGTATTAAAACACTCGTTACTATTATGAAACTCGCTGCGCTCGTTTCATAAACTCACACTCGTGTTTTAATACCCTTCATTATATGACAGTTGCATAAACTACTATATAAATATGAATAAGAGCTGTTTAGATTTCTTTATGCTCTGGGTTTGCATTTCTCAATATCACTCGTGATCTCGATATTTCTTATTAACAAATAAACATATGACAAAAAAATATTTTTACCTAATGCAACTTTTTTTTACTTACATCCTTACTGTTTGATTTTTTCAATATCAAAATAGTCACCGGTGACTTCAAATATGAATGAAAGGAAGCACTGGAAATTGATATAGCGTTAACAGTGTTAAGAGTTATTGTCATCGGTTCAATAATTAACTGGTCTGAAAGAATTTCTTCAAAAGAATATGAAGCCGGTTGTCATTAAAGAAACTATTTTCATGCAACAAAATCTTTATTTTATAATTGCTTTTATAAAATCCATGTACTAAAGTAATACAACTAGCAGAATAGCTGAACAGATTTGAGTAGCCGCAACAGAAAGTGTGCGAACTCAAGGCCTACATCAAACGCGGCTTAAGGCCGACGGACCCACACCGCGATTTGCAAGATCCGCTCTATCGCAACCATACACGCCCCAACAGTATAGGGTTGTACTCAAAGATACTTGGAAATAGCTGGTCACTACAAAAACAAGTACCTATAATAGGGATGTTGAAAACAACAACAAATAATTCCAGAATATAAGACAATTAAATGAAATCACGTGACAGTTCTTTAAAACATTGACCTTTTTGATTTTTAGGTTAGGCTTAGGTCAAATAAAACTATTTGATCTAAGCATGTAACCTAAAAAATCAGACTATTATTATAAATGCGAAAGTTTGTGAGTATGTCTGTATATTTGTTCCTTCTTCACGATGCAACGGATCGAAGGATTTGGATGAAATTCGGCATACAGATAGTTTATAACCTGGATTAATACATAGATAGTTTTTATCCCGATATTCCCACGGGAATCACACTATGAATATACTAAAAACAACAATTGAATTTTCTAATACAAAATGATTTGTTTGTTTTGTTGTCATGGAGACCAAAGAGAATTTAATCACTTGATGGAAACTGTTAAAGCGGTACGTAGTCAGCCGGGTCCACTATATAATAATATACACTGAGTTGACGGAACAAAATAGAGACGTCATAGTTCACCATTCTCATACAATTTCTATTTAAAAAATCGTTTTGACAGTTGTAAAAAAAGTTTCTCTTTTGAATAACCAGTCAATTATCCTATACGGTTAATTCATGTCTCATTTGTCATTCCGAAAATATTTCTTTAAAAACATTATACTATAGTATAGACCAATGGACAAACGACTGTTTAAAGTTTAAAGTCATTTATTTTCTTAGATTTTGATCTTTATGAATATTGTGATATACTAAACATTTGTTAAAAAAACTTTTTTCTTTTTCCTGAGAGTGTGCGTCGGGTCGTTACGTTCCCTAAAATATGGTTGAACGAAGCGATGGCTGATTCATAATGTCATGCTCGTGAACGGGTGCCGCCTGTGGTGGCTGGTCTGATCTTGCATACTTAACTTATTTTTAGTATTATTCACTATAGTTTGACTTTGTTTTTCTTAATAAATTTTTGACTTTTACTAGAGTACTACTGAGTAGAGTAGTACTGTAGTAAAGTACGGTAGTACAGTACTGTATGGCATTGTGGAAATAGAAACTTTTACCTGATGATTTGTTAACTTAATTTTTTTTTGTTTTTACATGTTGTGGTTGTCTTCTATATCTTTTTGTATTTATTTGTAATGGAAAGTGTCCTGCTATGATAAGGCATTTTCCAATATTTTTGACGCTGTAGGGGAAAAAAGAGCTGGACACTTGCTGAGTTTCTTGCCGGTTCCTCTAAGTACAAGATCTCCCGTCCAGAGTAGACTTACGAACCGATGGCATAGTGACATTCACAAGAGCTACTTGTAGCCTAAACTGAATACTTATTTTGAATGAGCGTAAAGCGAGCTATCGAGATATCCGACTCGTGCAAATTTAGTCAACACTCTACTTACTTTGTAAGTATCTTAAATCACTTGCTATCCGATCTCTGATGTAACACAACAATATAGCAAACAATGATTAGGTATAGCTTAGTTAGGTAGTTGTGGAACAGACCTTGAAGCTTGGTAAAGTTGTGAGAAGAATCGTGTGATTTCTAGAAAATTTCGTTGTGTCTAGTGTCTGTGCGCAACCCTATTTCCAGCGCCCCACAGTCCCGCTCGAACGTACGCCGTTTCGCAGATTGCCCGTACTTACCTCGCTCGTTATAATCTACGACAGACTATGAAATAATGGGGCGGTTATAAATTCTACTCAAATATTAACACTCGAAAATATTCGGTTTTATAACCGCAAATGGTATTAAAATGTTTCATTTACTTAGTTTTCATTAGTTTTGTTACTTAGTTTATATTCGTTTACCTAGTTTTTATTGTATAATTTGCATAGATTTAACTAAGTGAAGCTAATTTGTAAGAATTACTACTTGCTTACTTTTACTTATTATTAATAGTATCTGGATGACAGAGCTTTGCTCGGTATTTTTTTTTGGTAATTTTCTAAAAATGAAACCTAGCTAGATTGATTTATCGCCCCCGAAACCCCCGCATACTAAATTTCATGAAAATCGTTGGAGCCGTTTTCGAGATTCAGATTATATATATACAAGAATTGCTCGTTTAAAGGTTGTAAAAATTACTACATACTTGCTTACTTTTACTTATTATTAATATTTGATTTTTTTAAAAGTAAATGTTGGTTTTATTAGCTACTACAGGATAACACAGATTAAAAAGGAGAATAAGAATAAGAAGAAAGAATAAGAAGATAAGAATAATAGTAATATAAGAATGATTTAATTGAGTTAGGTAACATCAATCAAATGGATCAATTGTTGTCTCACTAAAACATACACTTTAATAGTATTATACGTTGCACAAAACTATTTTAATAATTAAGGACAGTAACGAGCGGTGTCTGTAGGAATTATATTGACAACGCGATTGCGACGTAAATGCCAATTGTCGAATTATGATCCGTATGTCGGCATTTATTGCATAGCACGTCTGTAATTTGCATACGTTTGAATACTAAGTACCAGCAACGTCATGGTTTGAAGCCACTTTAATTGAATAGTTCGATTTGTGCTTATTAGTATGGTCGTTAAAAACTCATTTAATTATTGTAGTAGTAAAGTTGCTTTTAAATATTTGGTGTGAATGTAAGTTTGTAAGTCTTGAAAAGGTATAGATAATTTATATAAAAACTAGTAATACTTGTAAATCTTAATTTCATTTTTATAATTTACTATTATAGTAAATCTCTTGATTATTACGCGTCCATCAATTAAGTTCCCTTATATCATTATTATCAAAGCAATGTTGTGATGTGCTCGTTAGTTATTAAATAACCTATTTTCAAAATATATAAAAAATTCAGAATTTGTACAAGACAGGGCAGGGCGTCCTTTACTTGACAGTTTTCTTTATATTTCTTAATCTTTGCCAAAAACACAGACAGCATTTTAAATACCCACCGTGTGTTAAACGCATCTGTAGAACTTTAAAAAGCTTTGTTCTGGTAAGTTACTAATTATAAAACGTGCTAGTAAAGACATTGTTAACCCCGTATATAAGTGTAGGTACTAGTCATTAGAAAATATTTTCAGTCGTAAAGAGTGCGACCATTAGGTACATAGGACCTGTAGACAGCACGAGAGGGGTTAACGTACAACCCTGCGACTACCTAGACAAGTTGATCATTTATTTATAAGAAGTCGCCTACCTGCGAGCCTCTGAGCTCGTCTCCCTACATGCACAGAGCTAACTGCGAAACGGTCTCAATTCTCAATTGCATGTTCATGTTTATGAACCAAAATTGTATAGCATCGAAATAGAGACAGAGTTTTCTTTCATTGAAATACGATATGAAGTATCTCCTCAAGGGGTAGTAAAATTGAAACCGGTATCATTACTTAGTATGCATTGGGCGCCGCGACGAGTTGCGATCGGCCGCGACGCCGGCGCCGCCGTCATCGGCGCTCCGGTCACGTTTTTCCAATTGTTTTCTGACGACCTGTATCATTCTTTTAAATTTGATTTCATGTTTTTTGTCGCATTCTACGAGCGCGCCGCGTCAGACGTCGCGGCCCGTAATGACTCGCCTTGGAGTGGAGTGATATATCGGTGTCATTTGTGTTAGCAATGCGAAACTCAATTTTTCTTATGCGAATGATCCACAAATAGCATCTTTAGTATTCATAGGGTTGGTGGAGGTAACGCATGACATTTGCAATTTTTGTTTCATTAAGAATTCAGACGTAAGGGATTGTGGAGAATGATTCGCGGCGTGGCGGAGGTGCGAGCGGGGCGCGAGGGGGGATGGCTTGTTATAACTTCTATCAATCTCGGGGCAGCCGGGCCGCACGGGTCTTGTACACGTATTTAACCTATTTGTCAAAATTCTTATATTGTAACCTCTACGCTTATAAGTCGTCCGAAACATGGTAAGTTGCACCTTAAACGTAAGGTTGAGCATTATAACACTATTGGGTTATAATGCTCATGGGGAAATCGAATCAAAACCCCCTTGCTGGTCCAGTTCGAGTTGATAGGTTGTAGCGCTGTTTTACGAATACAACTGAGATTTACTGAATACGGCAGAGCTAGAGCTTGCCTGCCATGTTACGACTTAGGACCATGAGGTTGACGACCAAGAACAATGTATCAGCTGGACCTAGGGTTGTCGCTTTGAAATTTTGCTTAGTAGTAAACAACGTCAATTTTCCTGCCTTATGGTGCCTTTCAGGTATGTTTATAATTTTCCGGTGTTTTATGCACCGTGCTCTATCTGCCATATTCGGGATTATTTATTTATTTATTTATGGCACACAAACAGATTACAATCAATACCTACAATAATATATTTGGTTAATCTTATTAGCTAGATGGTAATCCAAAAGATGAAACAGATATTACCAAACAACCTGTATATAGGATCGAAGTAATTGTACCCTCTGTGACAAATGACAAATATCAAAATCACAAATACCCACATAGTTGAATATACGGATAAAAAGGGCGATGTTTTCAAAAAGTCGATTTATTTTAATTTTTTTTATAACCTATTATTATTTCAGTTAAATCAGTCATTGTCTTTCTAATGTGTCAAAGTCAAATGTGTATTTCCTACAATATTAAAAAGGAACAGTTAAGTTAGAGAAAGGTCATCATTTATGAAATTTTAAACATAGTTTTCACGCGCTATCCATCACCTTGAGTGTCAATAACAATTTGTATGAAGCACCAGTGGAAAGTTAGACGGTATCAATCATTCTAACCTAATTGTTTAGTTTGAAATATGCTACCATACATAGTATGATAGCAGCATATACGTAAAATAGAAACTACTCCGTAAAAACTTCATGTGACGGACTTTATGTAATAGAAGTGAGGTATGTTTATGTATGTTTTGTTTGTGCCTTATTTAACTTTAAGGATTACAATGAAATTTTCAGATTAACACTTTATAACAAGCCTACCATACAAAAGATAATATACAAATTGTAAGTGAAATAACAATTTTGGCAATTAAACCGCTGCAGCGCTGGCTTGCAGGGTAAATAACAAAGTACTAGAAAAATTCAACGAGTGTTCTGGGATCTCTGTAGCTCAGCGGTCAGAGCATTGGATCGGTTATCCAAAGGTCGTGGATTCGATTCCCACTCGAGCTTCCTGAGTTTTTTATCTTGTAATTAAATTAGTTTATATTAATTTAAAGAAGTATTTTCTAATGCTGGGTACCAATTATTTTTGATATGTCAGTAGAATTGTTGTGTTCCATTATTTCTAGGAACTGTCTACCTTATCTATAAGGTAGACAGTTCCACAGTAGTTTAAGATTCCGAGTGGAATGTTCTTTCCGTTTTGGCTTTACTGTCACTTACCATCGGGAGATGGAGGCCAAGCGTTTCCCCGTGATGCAGCCTATGAATTTCATAGTCTTTGAATAAACAGGGATTTACAAGTTAGTCCAATAGTAAATTAAAAGTTCAAAGAGGTATCCTGTAGGTATTAAAAACAAGTAAGTACAGTAGTCACAACCTACTTATTACTAATTAAAGCAACATATAACTGTCCCACTGCTGGGCAAAGGCCTCCATCATTGAAATCAAGTCATCGCTAAAAATATGGGTAAATAATGTCTTAATCACCAAACGCTTGCCTTGCTTGCTTGGTGATCACGAATCCGGGCTATGTACCGAAAATCCGAAACACACTTGGCCCGACCTGGGAATTGAACCCGGGACCTTCGGGTATCGGGCAGAGCGCTTAGCCACTCGGCCACCGAGGCGTTATTAATAATTAATTCTACTTAAATTATTCATATACTGCATTTTGTTGCTTTCTTTACCTAATTGTATATTTAACTAAACGAAATCCGAATTCCCAAGTACCTAGAGCTTAATCCATAGTGTGGTTTTGTCTAACTTTGCTGTTGCTGTGTTTCAGTAGTTATAATGGCTCTCTTTGGCGGTCAGGGAATTGCGCTAATGCAGCCTGTCTCTAGGCAGACCCACTTGCTTATCAGCGTAATGTTTTCATAACTTGCTACTCTGCTAGATAGTGCTTGCATATCTTAGTTAAATATCTATATTTTAGCTGTTGGATTCACATAAGTACTCATTTCTCTTTAAAATACTATATAGATACAATCTGATATGACATGACATCTTATATGACATGAATTAATAATTAAATATAGCATTAAAAGCTCAGTAAAATCTCATACGATAATTTGTCGATAGAAATAGGTACAAGGCGTAAGGTTCGTCCGAGCCGCGACTCTACACCGGCGTTTATAACTCAATTAATTTAAAATATATCAGCCACGTATGGTAATCCGAACCGCAATTGGCGGTACAACTCCAAATCCGAGCCGCAGTGTACGCAACGTATTGTCATTTGTCCACATTAAACGGACAAACGTGTTTCATATTTCGCACGCGCGTGGCTCGCTTGTAACAAATGAGCGCGGCCCGCGCAGCTTTCGCTAATCCCGTGTCAACACTCGCGCTCGCCCACGCTCCGCTTCTGTGTGCTTTGTATACGTGTACGCTGATGACCACATGCGAGATCGATGCGAGATTGTTTGCGATTCATTTGTTTTAAGAACTTTAGCTTTTCGGGGCTGTAGGTTAAATGGTGAGCGGTAACAGTCAAAAGTCCTAAACGAAGCACTCAGACTGGAAGGTAGCGTAGATAGATGGATCTCAGATTAGTTATTGTAATTGTTTGCAAGGATTATTAACAGCTCTTTATCTAGCTAATCCTGTGGCAACACTCGCACTCGCTCACGCTTCGCACTGACTGGCCTGGCTTCTTATGCGTGTGCTTTGTATAGATTATTATTTATTTATTTATTTAAACTTCAAATTCCTGCTACACTTACAGCAACGCCAAGGCGTGTAACAGGTCGATGTATACGTTGATCACCACAGTTCGATGCGAGATTGTTTGCGATTCATTCGTTTTAAGAACTTGAGCTTTACGGGGTTGCAAGTTAAATGGTGAGCGGCCACAGTCAAAAGTTCAAAAGGAAGCACTCACACTGGAAGGTAGCGTAGGTAGATGGATCTCAGAATTTTTAATGTGATTGTTTGCAAAGATTATTATCAACAGCTCTTTATCTAGCTAATCCTGTGTCAACACTCGCATTCGCTCACGTTTCGCACTAACCGGCCTGGCTTCTTCTGCGTGTGCTTTGTATAGATGTATACGTTGATAACCACAGTTTGATGCGAGATTGCTTGCGTTTCATTTGTTATTAAGAACTTGAGTTTTCTAGGATTGCAGTTTTAACCTTTAATATGCGGCATGCACGATTGATAATCAGCGCCGCTACAAAATTGAAATTCTATTGTGTCTGTATTCACGGCAGACAACGGATTAATGGTGAGTTGCAACAGTCAAAAGTTCAAAAGGAGGCATTCAGACCGGAAGGTAGCGTAGGTAGTTGGAATAGATCTCTAGAATTTACTTCTCTGAATTATTGATTGTATTGGTTTGCAAGGATTATTAACAGCTCTAGCTAATCCCGTGTCAATCGCCCTCGCTCCACAGGCCAGGCTTCTGTTAGCGTTGTAAAGGTGTACGATGATGACTACAGTTCGATGCGAGATTGTTTACGTTTCATTTGTTTTTATGAAAGAACTTGAGCTTCTTCGGTTTGCATTGCTGGTTGAGGTGAAATGGTGAATAACAACAGTAGTTAGGATATCTGTGCTGTCGAGGGCAACGGCGTATCCACTTTGAACTTTATGATGAAAAATGAATTTATGATGTAACATATAAATAATCGACATTAATAGCAATACTGCTGTATGTGATTGAAAAATCGCCTTCGTTTACTTTTTATCGACACAAGTAAAGAATAGATACTGTAATAGAGAACTAGAACAGATGTTGCTCTTATTAGTGAGGCACAAATTTTAGTTGTAAACAGGGCGAATTTTACACAAAAGGAGGCAGACAGACCGGAAGTTAGCGTTGGTGGATGGAATAGATCTTTAAAGTTTACCTCTTGGCTGATTATTTCCTTTTGCAAGGATTATCATGAAATGTAAGTACATTCGGAACCTAAACATAAATCTTGATAAGTTAAATATGTAACAAGTAAAGTTAAAAAAATATTAAATTATGTCCTATTCTATGTTAGCTGATAATAACGTTTTAATCGAAGTACCTAAATTGGTTTGATATTGAATATGGCATGAGGGCGATTTAAATATTAAGTACTAGTTATGTTCTTCTCTTAAACATGTTAACTTTAAAACTTGTAGCAAAATTTTTAAAATGAATAGCAAATAACCTACGGAGCTGTATATGAAGGATTTAGTTAGAACGATTCTGGCTTAGAACATCTTAAATCAAACATCAAATCAAATCAAATCAAATAATTTATTTTGCTCACTGTTACATAGATTATGTTTAAAAAAAATAAAGATACTAAGGTGAGCAGTGAAACAGTGGCAAAAGAGTCTCCATGGCGCTGATTTTCAGACGGAGGCCGAGTTGCATTCGTACTACGAGTATTATAATTGTTCCATGCATCAATAGCTTGTATAATAAAATTAAAAATATATTCAGTACAATAAAATGGAAATAAATAATTAGTAATCAAATTGATCGAAAAATATAATTTTCACTTATTTTTTTCGCTATGTGTTATGTGTGGTAGGCTCTACCAGAGCAAAGGTTCAAATTATCAAAAAACATAGAGGTAGTTGTAACGTATAATAAGGCGTGTAGGTACTTGTACATGTGTTGCCCAGTAAATGTTAGAGTACACCATGTGGCCCGGCCGGCCTTCAATCGAACGCTGACACAGCGGCTCGGTGGGGCGCGCCGGCTCAAGCAAAATATGTTGTTTTCGTGTCCCCGTTCCCCCGAATTTATTACAGACCTTGCTTGGTGGGTGCATTTCTAAACTACTGGCAATTTAACATACGAACGAGATAAAAGACACTTCTATGTCAACATTTTACAGACTATATTTTCGAGACATAAGATATAAAATTTTAATTCTGCTTGTTTGTGTATGTTATCTTAGATGTAATATATTATATTTTACATATTTTTGTTAAGGTTTTAAACAAAATTTAGTTTTTGAAACTAAATTTTGTATTCCAACGTCCAACAAGCCTAAAGACATCGTGAGCAATAGATTCAAATATGTTGACGGTAACATGTGAGAATTAATTTTAAGACGGTAGGTCGACCTCGCCTTAGTGTCCTATGGACCCTACATAAAACCCAAAAATTGGGAAGTATTTAGCAAAAAAAACCAGAATAAGGACTAAATGTAAATGTAAATGTTTCTACACTCACACCAATTATCTAGCTCCAAGAAAAGCTTCCTTAAGAAACTCGAGAAATGGTTAACTAGACAACGGATAAACATACTTAATATACTTAAATACATACTTATTATACATAGAAAACATCCAGACCCGAAACAATTTAGAAAAACAGGTATTTCTATTTCTAAATTGATCCGACCGGGGGGGTCGAACCCGGGACCTCAGAGATGGCGACACCATGAAAATCGGTGTGCAAGCCACTCGACCAAGGAGGTCCAAGAATTAAGAAAAAAACCGAACAGAAACTGTTAGGTTTCAATTACAAAGTTCCAGATTTATGTCGTTGCTCTAAGGTAATATTGTTATAAATTAAGACGATAAAGTGTTATGTTATGCAGGAAGTGTTCCTGTGTGGGCTGAGCTCACTGTTTCTGGAATGTGGACCTATATCATTCTCATGACGTAAATGCACCTCTCCGAATCTGGATTGCCAAACAACTGAATCCGTAATAAATTGAGATGTTGGTATTTTTATATCCTGTATTTCTTCACTTAGCTATATTACTTTAAGAAAAAGAATAGTTAATAAGCTCAGTTTAAATATCTATTTAATTAATATTTTGGACCATTATGTAATGCTTCAAATTAATAATAAGACGCTAGAAGAAAGTAAATGAAATCAATGATTCGATTTGTTAGCCGTAGGTCCAATACGCCGTTCGTCCAAATTGTATTTCAACGCTCATTTTGTCCGACTCGTATATAGTCCAACACGCATTTCGTCCAACATCTATTTGTCCAACACGTATTTGGTCCAATATACATTTTGTCCAACAAGCTTTTAGTCCAACAGGTTTTTCGTCTAAAAGGCATTTCGTCCAACGTGTATTACGGACAATGGACATCATAACACATTAAAAAAAAACATTTTGTGCCAATTTTTAGGTATTCTGGAGAACCATTTTACGTGTACAACGTGTATTGTTATCATTTCATTTAGCAACATAAAAGTGCTAGTCACCTTCACTGCAGCGCGGCGTCAGGCTCGCAGTGTTGTGCTGATGGATTTTATGCAATTTTCAGTATCTATCACAGCCAGGCTGGCGCGGGTCTTCTGGGATTAGCCCGATCTTTTCTCAATACTTGCGAGGTAAACAGATCGCGCCTTCCCCAAATAACCTGTTAAGGAGATAACTCTGACGCGTTCATGATTCATAAGCTATATATATATACCAAAGTGTAACTTAATCGAAATTGCATAATAATGTATAATTAAGTGTATGTAATATAACTATGTAATTGTATAAATAATTTAAAGATATTTCAAATCAAAAAATTATTGAATGAAAAATTTATTGTTCGCAGGGTACAAAGTCTTTTCATCGATATTCATAACGAGGGCAGTAAAGTGGTTTCTAAGACATTTCAGTTTTCAGGTCATTCGGTCTGATAGACTGCGAGGAATGATTGCATATTATGAAACACGCGGTGCATGTATTAGGTTTTCTACTTTGTAAAATAAAATAATATTAATATTATACTAATATAATAAAGCTGAGGAGTTGGTTTTTTTGTTTGAAAGCGCTAATCTCTAAAACTACCAGTCGAATTTGAAAAAATATTTTTCATTTGACAGCCCAATTTTTGTGGAAGGCTAATAGGCTATTTAATATCACGCTATGACCCTTAAGAGCCGAGAAAAAAAAAAGTCAGAAGTACCTAACTGTCATTTGTTCGGCTCTCGTGAAAAATAAAACTGAATATTAAAAAAAAATTGCTTTTGCCAGAGATAAATCAACTATTTTTCTTAGATTTCTTCCATTGGCCACCTATTTATTACCTTTACAGTGTAATCGGGCATAACGGCGAGAAACTTGGTGGTTCCTCAAGCTCTAGTGATGGAACTATTAGAGGTTAGCTAGAGGACACACCGCTATGTGTGTGTGGGGATAATTATATAATTACTAGCTGACCCGGCAAACGTTGTTTTGCCATATAAATAATTAAAAAAATTTAGGGGTGGACTACCCCCAACATTTAGGGGGATGAAAAATAGATGTTGGCCGATTCTCATAGATACCGGATAAGCACAAAAAATTTCATCAAAATCGGTCAAGCCGTTTCGGAGGAGTATGGCAACGAAAACTGTGACACGAGAATTTTATATATTAGAAGAAGATGAGTATGGAAGTGTCAATATGTTTCACTAATACAGGTAAGGTTATTTACGGATGATCATTTGTTTGTTTTTGAGAGAAATTGATTTGGCCTCCTTCAATAGTTTAACAAAACGTTAACGCACTTTAAACAAAACGTGTGAAATAACGGGCAGTCCTCTGAAATAAGTCCAAGCGTATATATTGTACTGAAGCAGAACGCTTTACTTTATGAATGTTCGTGAGACGATTCCTTAGTAAGCACTACAATGACTAGTGCTCTAGCGGAAGCGTACCTGAGAAATGAGTTTTTTAATACATTGCTTGTCAGTTAAGCTGCTGCTTCGGAGTTAGACTCAAAAATCTGGAGCAAAGGTTTTTAATTATTTAGTATTTACGTTTGCGGATTTATCCAACACTATCCACTTACTATATACGCTAAAGTTTTATTTAATGTAATTAACTAGATCATCGACATACGTCATATATGTTCTATGCAAATAAAGATTTATTATTATTATTATCTCTCTATTTATTTTTTACATATTAATTTACATTTTTAAATATTTTCTAAAAAACAAAACAAACATTTAAAAATATAAAAAATAGGGGTCCACCGGCATCGGGACCAGGGTCCAAACTACCGGTGATTAGGGCTCCAGAGACAGGAACCTCCTCACAATGCGTGCCGTATCGAGGAGAACTGCCTTCTGAATCAGGCCCTTGATCCAGCCGCCTAACGAGAGCCTCATGAGATGTTGATCGAGGCTCTTGGCCATCAGGCCGTTGGCCGTAACAACAATCGGCACGATGACAGCCGAGTCCACATTCCACATGTCGACAACCTCATGTGCTAAGTCGAGATATTTGATTTGTTTCTCTTTCTCAGCTTTCACGAGGTTCTCGTCATGGGGAATGGTGATATCGACAATCATCGTGCGGCGCGCTAATCGATCTATCACCACAATGTCTGGCTTATTAGCTACAATAGTCCTGTCGGTGATGATAGATCGATCCCAGTACAACGTGACATGATCATTTTCGAGAACTGGGTTGGGCATATACTTGTAGTACGGTACCTCAGAATCCACAAGTTTGTATTTCAAAGCAAGTTGCTGGTGTATAATCCTGGCCACTTGATTATGCCTGTGCAAGTACTCGCCGTTAGCCAGACGAGAACAGCCAGAAATAATATGTCTGATAGACTCACCCGGACGGTGACATGCCCGACATATGTCAACCGTCCCGTCCTTCATAATAAATTTCCGGTAGTTATTCGTTAGCATAACTTCGTCCATAATTGCACAGACAAAACCTTCAGTTTCCCCGAAGAGGTCACCGAAACGCAGCCAGGATACGGACGCTAAAAAGTCTACATCGGGTCCGTGGAGGGCCCGATAAAAGCGCCCGTGGAGCTCCTTGCCTTGCCATACCTCCCTGCGGTCATTGGCACTAAGTACTACGGGTTTGTGCCAGTTCTCTTTAGCCAAGGACAGCGGGGTGAGTCCCTTGTCCACTGATACCACATCTCGGTGCATACCCACATCGGCTTTTAGGAAATATTCCCTGAGACTGCACACCTCACGGTTGTGGAGGGTCTTAGCATTTAAAAAACCTCGACCCCCGCACTTCCGCGGGATGTACAGCCTCATTACCGACGATCGTGGGTGATGCATCCGATTTGCGGTCCCCCCTCTGTAGACCCGTAATATGCGCGCATGACATTCTCATTTATTTTTTGAGTCCATTTCATGCGCTGCACACAACCACCGGCAGCGGGGACCCGGCTCGGGGCCGGTGGGCCCCTAGGTCCTAAGCCGTTCGGTGGCCGGCCTCTCGCCTGCCGACGCACAGGTGGTGGCGACGTCGGTGGCGAAAAATATTCGTCGCTCAAGCTCGACACGACTGCCGCGGCCGGTGTCACAGCACTCACGATGGGGCTGGTTTCCGGCGGCAGCAAGGCGGAGCTGAGCAACGAGTCCGGGGATGGTGGGCGTGCACGTCGTGATGCTGCTCTGGTCAACATTTATCTCTCCTATTCATAATCATTTTTATTTTCTATTTGTTGACAGACGTCATGCTGCGGATTTGATTTTTTATGTTTCTAAAATTATGTTAAATTATTATTATTATGATACGTACATACATTTTCAAACCTACTTCGTATTTTTCGAAAAATAATAGAATCAAGGATTAGTGAACAATTATTGGCAAGCATGCTTAAAAAAGTGTTGATTCTCAGCTGTGTATTATTGAACAACGTGACTCCATGCAACACCTACGTTTGTCACAAATCACGAAACTCAGTTTGAAATGGTTCACTCTTCTAGACACGTTTCCAACAAAGAACGTAATCTAGTTCATAAAACTGTTGTTAAACACGAAACAGGAATAGGTCCATGTAGTGACGATATGCGGTGAACGTGCACGGAATAAATTTTTGTTCATAGAAACCATTTTCAATTTCACGGCTCAATCTTTGTGTGCTCGGGGTGAATATGTAAAAGGGCATTCGTTGGTGTCAACAAAGTGTAATGGTTTCGTGCGCTAGCACGCTTGATCTATGAGTTAGAATTGAGGCTGGAACCAAATTGAAAAAAATATTACTGAAGTGTCGTTGCGGAGGTGATCCATTTAGCGATTCCGCCACAATGTGTTTGTTACGCACTAGAATCTATAATCTATATCGAATCTATATCGTAACAATAAAACCTAGAGAACAAAAGTCGTTTGGAACAATACGAGTATACCTACCGTTACTACTTTTAATATGTAGGTTTCCTTACTGAGTTTTATATCGCTTGTCATATTTGTAGTGTCATTTGAATGAAAAGTCGCTAACACGAAGTGTCAAAAAATGGAATAACTACTCGGAAACGTCCCCGGTACGAGCAGGGAGCGAGTTTTGACAAATTATTTAAGAACGTGTGTTAGGGGACGTGGCCTATTATGCGGGTGATTGATAGTGCTGATAGCAAACGATGCCTTTTTAATATTTTCCGACTTAGTGGCGTTTGTGAAAAGGCGATTACCCATTTTTTTTCACTTCACCTTTTATGATGGCCGTGGTGGTATAAAATAATTCTTTGTTGATTCGGATGAGTATTTGAATAATAAAATAATCTGTATGAATAACAATTTTAACTGTATTAGTACAACTAATTACATGAATAAAGGTTTCCTTTCGTACTTGATGATCAGCCTATAGGGTTGTTAATAAAATATATATAACGAGAAAAAAAAATAAACAAAAATAGTACCTTAAACAAAAGCAATAACATTAGTTTTTAAATTTGAAAAAAAAGTATTAACAAAGTTTTTGAAAGATCTCACCAATACCTTTTTACTTGAACGAGGCTACTCGAGTTTCTAACGTTTAAAAACTGTTTCACCCAATTTGGCTCCAGCCGAGCGTAACCTCTTTGTGCATCGCAATCGCGCGTATACGCACTCACCCCGCTTATTTCATTAATACGAGGGTATCCATCATCTTGATATCGGACCGTGTTATGACAGCCGCGTAAAGGTTGTTGTGGATATTAGGTGGAATTAACAGCAGTTCACGTCACTTTCGACGTGGAATAATGTGTTCATGAAGCGTTTACCGAGACCAGTCGCTATCAGGACGAGTCTTCATAAGTGGAGCTTTTTAATAGGTTCTGGGCTTAGCGCGGTACGTCTGTTTTTACTACAAAATGTACGAAGTCTACAAAGTTTGCATTACTGTAAATTGTTTTTTTCCTTTATGATCAGAATGTCTCTTCCCTGTTTGCAATGCTTGATTATTTATTAATGACGTATTTAAGTTAGGTTCAGACTAATTTAATTTAGAAGCCCCTAACAATTAATGTTTTTTTGGACTTGTACAGTCAACAGCAAAAGTAAATGATGTTTACTAGATTTCAAAATTAAGTTTCGATAGTGTAATTCGGTATTTTCTATATAACTAGTAGACACTCGAAGGTTTTTCAATATGCGTTTAAAAAGTTTTGATTTTCATACTGATTTATATTTTGAAACTTGACCAATCATCCTTAAGTTACCTTTACTGTTGACTGTACCTTACCTACATTTGTACACTCATAAAAATATACTAATCATCTATTTTTAGAATTTTAAATATAGAAACAAGTTCCAAGAAGGCTTATAGAAATAAATCGATATATGGTTTTCATGAGCAGACCCATTTTATCGCACAAGCACTACACCGCGAACTTCGCGAAATCAATCTGAAGCTACTTAAAAGTTTTAAACTGTCAAGAGCACGATACCACTTTGCTGAAATGTAACGGCGCAGGCGATACAAGGTATTTTATGAATCATTGTTTAGATCGAATGAAGTAGTACAGGCCAGCCGGGAGAGGCGGGCCGGGAAACTTGCGTCTCCCATGGGAAATCAGCACAACAATTACATCTCAAATGCTACTTCCAATAGCACCAGGCAAACCTTTAAAAACACCTTTTCGAACGTATTTCCGATTAAAGCTTTATTACGTTACGATATTTGCTAACATGAACAATGCCACAATAACAAACCATTTCTACTTATTTGAAGCTGAGAGGTATTATGTATTTACGACGATGCTCAGTTCTGTAAGTCAGTTTGTGGTAATACTATGAATATTCAGAAGCTTCCATCCTCGGGGACAAGGATGGAACCCTTTCGAGCATAAGAGAGGAAGCGCGGATGGTGGGTTTCAAAACAATATGATATTATCGCGGCGTTTAAGCGGTCCTAATAAGATTTACCTCAATATTAATGCGCTTCGCGGCGTCCATTATTTGGAGGTATTGTATAAATACTAACGGAGCACTCCCTGGAATCCATTTACAAGCGATTCAAAATTATGCTTTACTGCCGTAAGTGGCTGAAGAGCGGCGATATGGAAACTATTGTGATTTCATGCTTTGTCCTAAATGATCATAGCACTGTTTTTTTTAATAACAAAGGAACAACCCTACTATTACAGAACAATCGTGTCCTCCAACCTTTAGCCGTATAAAAGAACGGAATGATTAATTGTTTTTCCGACCTCTTCAAAACACCGTCTTATTCTTTTAAATACTTCCGCTATTTTCCAACTCGATGACGGTGAGAGGGTGATTTTCGACTACAAATTAATATTAAATTACGGATTAATGTAAAAAAACATATTTTCGTTCGTATTTTTGGGATTGTGGACGTTTATTTTAAAGGGTGGCATTTTGTTCATTTATTCATTTGTATTCTTTGGAATGTTAACTGTTACGAAGGATTTTCAGAAGTTTTTAGGTATTATTTGTTACTTTACATTATTTTTTGTCTCATCATCATCATCAACCTATATTAGTCCACATTTCCGAGAAAATGAGGTCCAGTTAAAAAAATGTTTTAAGGTTTTTACTAAAACTACAAGATAGTGCTGAGTAATGTTTAATGTCTTTTATATCATTTCTAGCTGACCCGGCAAGCGTTGTTTTATTTCTAGTTGTTGTTTTGTTGTTTTTTCCTAAAATTATTTCTAGGGAATTTGTAGGGTAGAAAAAAAATAACTAACTTTATTAAATAAGTGAAAAAAAATAACAAAACACTAAACATTAATTTTTTTACTTTATTCTAATTTAATTATTATAATTTGAGGAGCTCGGTGGCGCTGTGGTTAACGCGCCCGGTCTGCAAGTGCTGAGGTTAAGTAACTTTCACAAAGGCCGGTCATCGGATGGGTGACAAAAAGTGTATCATCTCCTCCGTGCTTCGGAAGGCATCACGTAAAGCCGTTGGTCCCGTTTGCATTAGCAGTCGTTAACAACCACCAACCCGCACTGGGCCCGTGTGGTGGTTTAAAAGCCCGTTCTCCCTATCCATCCATAGGGAAGGCTAGTGCCTTGATGATGATTATAATTTATTCCTATATATATCATTAATTACGACAATAACACTAACAAACAATATCAATTCGTTAATGCTGCACTGTGTACAATATTTTTTGTAAGCCCATCTTTAGCTAACACCTTAGCTAACACAAACAAACTGGATGGTTTGCCCACTCGAGAGCATGCCGCGTATAATTTCCGTGTGAAAAACATGGTGTGCTCAAATCTAAGCCACAAACAGACATCGTTTGGCCTTGGGACTTATTGATTGTCATTCCTACTCCGTGCTGTTTACTGGGTGAGAAGTTACACCAGCAGACGCCTAGCGGAGACAACTGATCAAGTGATTAATATGGCTATAAAAATAGGTGTTAGTGATAGAAGGGTGAAAACTTAGGGTTGAATGTATTTTTTGATGCCACTTATTTTAAGCAAAAGAAATAAAAAAAATATCCAAAAAAAAAATGTTTGGTGTTTATCACTTAGAGGTATAAAAAATAGACTACGACTGATTGTCTGACCTACCTATATATATACATAAAAAATTTCATAAAAATTGATCGAGCCGTTTCAGAGGAGTATGGCAACTGTAGGTGACTTATACTTATAATTATACTTATTTAACTTCATACATAATAATAATAATAATTTCTTTATTCATGCATACATACATTCTTCTAACATATATATATTGCAAATAAACATATAAATATAATTCATATTTATCTATATATACACTTATAATTTATTCATTCATCATTCATGCATCACACGTACAAAACAAATATATTATTATAATTAAATATTGATATCAAGCATCGCCGCGGTATGCTGCTTAAGTAGCGGCTGGACGGTGCAATGTATGCATAGCTATAGCTAGGCGTTAAGACACCACAGGAGCGCACAATGAGATCGGACGGCCGCCAGTCCGCAACCACACCTTCCACGCGAAACCTGTGCCGCCTGCGCGCGCGCCTTTGCTATAATCTGATTTACGTAGTGCATTATTTCTTTCGCCCTGTCACTACTTAATACTTTTGCTTACAACCTTTTATTTATATAGCTTGCATTGTGTGTATGCCTCTAAAGTATTGTGTGTAGATGTTGCAATACAAACTTACTATAAAGTACTGGACTCGTTTCTATTAACCCTACACGCAAGACACCTCGCACTTATTTGCTATAACTGGTGACCCCTCACTGTGCACGTTACGTTATGAGCTCGGAGAGTGACACGGCAGATTCGCAGGACAACGTTAACACGCGGCCTCGGCAGCAATTCAAAATGGCGGAAGGGGTTGAAACGGGTGACTTGAAATCAAACGTATCGCCTTCAATGTCTATGCCCATGAAGATACCACCATTTTGGCCAGAAAAGCCAGCCATATAGTTTGCTCAACTAGAAGGCCAGTTTGCGATTTCGAAAATAGACGATCAGGCGACAAAATTTTACCTTATACTGGGTAACCTCGACCGGCAACATGCGGCAGAGGTGGAAGATATACTCACTGGTCCACCGGATTATGAGAAGCTAAAATCTGAGCTTATAAAACGCCTTTCCGTATCAAGAGAAAATAAGGTAAAACAATTGCTCATGCATGAGGAGCTAGGCAACCGCAAACCTTCCCAGTTCTTACGCCACTTGCAGCACTTGGCTGGCCCGACGGTTCTGGAAGATTTTTTAAAAACGATTTGGACCAGCCGCCTGCCCCTCAGTATGCAACCCATCATTGCGTCACAACCAACGCTCTCGGTGAACGCACTGGCAGAGCTCGCTGATCGTGTCCACGACATAACACCCCAGGTACACCAGGTAGCTGTGGCTGCTACATCTTCACCACTGGATGAACTGACACGTCAAGTGGCCGAACTAACCAAGCAAGTCAGTGCCCTCACTAGCCAAGTGAACAGTAGGGCGCGTCCTCGTGAACGACAATACGGGCGTCCGAGCAGCAGATCTTCGTCACGGCGTTCTGACTCCAACTGTAAGAAGTTTCCAAACTGTTGGTACCACTACAAGTTTGGTACCCAAGCAAAGAAATGTCAGAAACCCTGTAACTTCACAAAGGGAAACGCTACGGGCAATCAGTGATGGCGACCAATGATTGCCAAGCTTCGACGGGTCGCTTATTCATCACGGACCCCAATTTAAAAGTGCAGTTTTTAGTGGACACGGGAAGTGATATCTGTGTTTACCCGAAAACCGCCATTCGCGAGTGCCGTAGTAAAACCACGTATCAATTAAGTGCCGCTAATGGTTCGACTATCGACACATATGGTTTTATAGAACTTAAATTAAATCTAGGTTTGCGTCGCGATTTCCCGTGGCGTTTTGTCATTGCTGACGTAACGAAAGCAATAATTGGAGTTGATTTTCTATCGCATTACCGCCTCATTGTTGATGTTCGCAACCGTTTGCTTGTCGATGGTCTAACTAATATTAGTACCGTAGCCGCTATAGTTAATAAATCCGATTGTCTGTTGGTGTCAAGTGTAAAGGTGCAGACTGGTGGCAATAGTAAGTACGATGCAATTTTAGCTGAATTCACTGAAATTACACGTCCAGCCGGTACTCCTACTACAGTAAATCATAACACGAAACACTACATTCGCACCACTCCAGGACCTCCAGTGTCGTGTTCTCCGCGACGACTCGCACCGGATAAACTTCAAATTGCTAGAAAAGAGTTTGAAGCGATGCTTTCTTCTGGTACGGCTAGGCCTTCTGATAGCCCTTGGGCATCTCCCTTGCACCTTGTTTCAAAGAAGGACAACGGATGGCGCCCTTGTGGTGATTATAGGTTACTCAATGCGCGAACAATCCCAGACATGTACCCCATTCGTCACATACAGGATTTTTCGCACAATCTGTCCGGTTGTAAAATATTTTCAAAAATTGACATGGTTAAGGCGTACAATCAGCTACCAATTGCTGAAGAGGATATTTCGAAAACAGCGATTGCTACGCCGTTCGGGTTGTTCGAATTTCCTCGTATGACTTTTGGTTTACGAAATTCAAGTCAAACATTTCAAAGATTCGTCGATGAAATGACTCGCGGGCTTGATTTCGTGTACCCCTACTTAGATGATTATTTAGTGTTCTCTAAGACGGGTTTAGATCATGAAAGCCATTTACGCCAACTCTTTACCCGTATGAGAGATTATGGAGTTCTCGTAAATACTGCAAAATGTGTCTTCGGTGTTTCAGAGGTAACGTTTTTAGGTTATCACATTACAGAGCATGGCACTAAACCACTTACCAGCAAGGTTCAAGCCATCTCTGACTTCCCCACCCCTAAGACCGTCCGAGAACTCAGACGATTTCTAGGCATGGTGAATTTTTATCGAAGATTTATACCCAAAGCAGCCCAAACACAAGCACCTCTTCACGCCTTTTTAGTAGGAAAACTGAAGCCCAACCAGCCAATAAACTTGAGCGGGGATACTCTGCAAGCATTTCAGGACTGTAAAAATAGCCTTTCCCAAGCAGCACTCCTAGCACATCCTGACTCTCAGGCTAAATTAGGACTTGTCACTGACGCCTCCGATACAGCGATAGGTGCGGTCCTACAGCAATTTAAAGATGGCGGTTGGCAACCTCTAGCGTTTTTCACTAGAAAACTCAGTCCAGCTCAAGTTAAATACTCACCTTATGACAGAGAACTTCTCGCTATCTATGAGAGCATTAAACATTTTCGTCACATGGTAGAGGCTGCCAACTTCACAATTTATACTGACCACAGGCCAATTTGTTACGCTTTCCATGACAGGAAACGTAATTGTTCTCCTCGTCAGTTCAGGCACTTAGATTTTATATCGCAATTTACCACCGATATTAAACATATTTCTGGTAAAGATAACGTAGTCGCCGACACTCTTTCTCGGATAGAAGAGCTTCAGGCACCAGTTGATCTGAACATCCTTGCACACTCGCAATCCACAGATCCTGAGCTTGCACAGTATCTTACAAGTGAACACTCACTCCGTCTAACTAAAATGACCATACCTGGTAGTCGTACTGATTTGTACTGCGACGTCAGCACAGCGATTCCCAGACCATTCGTCCCTAAAGATCTTCGGAGACATGTGTTCAACTGCCTCCATTCTTTGAGCCACCCCGGAGCCAATGCTACCACCAAGCTTGTTGCACAGCGTTTTGTCTGGCCCCGTATGCGTAAAGAATGCCGTGAATGGTCTAGGGCGTGTTTAACTTGCCAGCGTGTGAAGGTGACTCGACACGTACACTCACCGTTAGGTACGCTCGACTTACCTTCAGAACGTTTTAAATACGTTCACATAGACCTGATCGGACCACTACCTCCAGCTGGAAACTATCGGTATTGTTTGACAGCCGTCGATCGTTTCACACGGTGGCCGGAAGTTGTCCCGCTTACCGATATCACAGCAGAAACGGTGGCCAAAGCGTTAGTCTCATGTTGGGTGTCTCGGTTTGGTTGTCCTACTGACATCGTCACTGATCGAGGTAGACAATTCGAATCAGCACTCTTCCAACAGCTATCCAAATCCATTGGGTTCCAACACCGGAAAACAACTGCTTACCATCCGCAGTGCAACGGCTTGGTTGAGCGATTCCACCGGCAGCTCAAGGCAGCAATCACATGCCATGCTGATTCTAATTGGACTGAGTCATTACCACTAGTACTTCTCGGTATAAGAAGCGCCTACAAGGAGGATCTCCATGCTTCGTCTGCCGAGCTAATGTATGGTGAGACCCTTCGCCTACCTGGTGAATTCTTTGGCTATGATGTGCCATGCTACACAACCGACTTATCTGACTTCTCGGCTCGCATGAAAACCTTTGCACAGGAAATCCAACCAGTCCCAACTCAGCATCACTCTCGTAAGAAGATTTTCGTGTATAAAGATCTCGCCACCTGTAGCCATGTGTTCCTAAGGGAAGACATCCTGCGAGGCGCACTTCAGCCCGCTTACACAGGGCCACACGAAATTCTCAAGAGAGGTGCAAAATTTTTTAAATTGAAAGTTAAGAACAAAGATATCACCGTATCTGTGGACCGCCTGAAGCCAGCCTATATACTCGCTGACGAAACTCTCTCGTCTCAAAGTCCACAGCCATCCCCAAACCCAGGTAAACCTCAAGCACAGTCATCTTCTGACATTAAAACCACGCGTTCCGGGCGACATGTTCGCTTTCCTAACTATTATCGTCCGTAGACACGGCCTCTGAAGGGGAGTGTTGTAGGTGACTTATACTTATAATTATACTTATTTAACTTCATACATAATAATAATAATAATTTCTTTATTCATGCATACATACATTCTTCTAACATATATATATTGCAAATAAACATATAAATATAATTCATATTTATCTATATATACACTTATAATTTATTCATTCATCATTCATGCATCACACGTACAAAACAAATATATTATTATAATTAAATATTGATATCAAGCATCGCCGCGGTATGCTGCTTAAGTAGCGGCTGGACGGTGCAATGTATGCATAGCTATAGCTAGGCGTTAAGACACCACAGGAGCGCACAATGAGATCGGACGGCCGCCAGTCCGCAACCACACCTTCCACGCGAAACCTGTGCCGCCTGCGCGCGCGCCTTTGCTATAATCTGATTTACGTAGTGCATTATTTCTTTCGCCCTGTCACTACTTAATACTTTTGCTTACAACCTTTTATTTATATAGCTTGCATTGTGTGTATGCCTCTAAAGTATTGTGTGTAGATGTTGCAATACAAACTTACTATAAAGTACTGGACTCGTTTCTATTAACCCTACACGCAAGACACCTCGCACTTATTTGCTATAGCAACCACATGGCAACTAACTTGTGACACGAGAATTTTATAGATATAGATAGATAAATAGACTGTGTTTTTGTGTGTTTAGCGTTTTGTTATTATTTTTATTTGTCTATGTCAGCTTATTTATCATTGTTTTGTGGACACGTCACCGATTAGGCCCCTCCAGAATACCAGCGTTGCAGCGCGCGGCTTTATGTCGCTGTAGCACGTTTTTGCTTTGTATTGTTATTGTGAATATCGTATAATTTTGTAGTGTGTGCCAATAAATGTATTTCATTTCATTTCATTTCATTTACATTTCATTTCATTTAAAGCTAGTTATTTTGGTGCAACCAAACTACTTACTTGGGTTTTATATGTGTTGGTTTAACTTATTTGTTTTAGTATGTTAGTAACGGAAAAAATAGGTCACGTAGCAGCTCGCGGGTTGCTATCCAAGTAAGAGAGGTTTTTATACCTTTTTTATATTTCTATAGCGGTTTAGCTATCTCTTTTGTGGTTTAGCCATTTAGCCAATGTACAAGTTACAGATAATATGAAATAGAAATGTCTTTGTTTAATAATACCTACCATGATAATAAGTGACCATAAAAGTTTTGAATGATTTTCCCAAATTTTCTTCAGTTTATTGAAAATATGGGACTTTATTAAATCTCACGCGGTCGTTTTGTTTAGTTTCTAGCATTAATCCCTATGCGAGTAGATAGTGTGTCCTGTGGGCTAGCGCGCCTACGTGCTGATCGAATCGGGAATCGCATGGGCGACTTCAACAGGAGCACTAAAAGCGAATCGTCGTAAACAAGAATTAACGCCAAACCTGCATTGACCGCTGCACTCTACTTTATGTGACATGATAAGGGCTTCTCCTATACCGGCGGCTGTTCAGTATACAACCGTGTCATAATAAGTTTTATAAGTGAGCAACTTAAGGTGGATGATATCGTTTCTTTGTAAATAATCTTATTGAACAGTTAGTGCTTTTTAGGACTTAGCCCACCACAAAAGTAAAAGTTAAAAAATATGTTTTTTTAGTTAAGTAAGATCACTCCTATTTGCACTTTTAAATATTCGTGTTTAGACCAACTGTTCAGAACATACACTTAGAAAAAGCCTACAACATGTTCTCCACACAGATGAAAGCACTTAGACCTTTTTAATTTTAGATGCATTAATTGGGCAGTGGGACGAGCGCTCTATTTTCATACGGTGACCAGACCAAAACAAGGCTTTTCTGTTTTTTTAAACTCTAGGGCTTTATGGTTGCTATTAACTATTTAAACGAAAAGAAGAAGTAGGCCACTGACCACAAAAATGGAGACAATTTAACTATCATCATCATCAGAATCAGCCGTGTCTGCTACTGCTAGAAATAGAATTCTCCTAATGCATGTTACTGTCAAATATTTACATTATAAATATACACTTGACTAAGGGTAGTAATGACTGTATTTTCTGTTAGGCAAAAGCTTTCATAATTGAAATTAAGTCAGCGCTTCAATTGCCAGATATTCAATTAATCATCACCCTTGCCAAATGCGGGTTGCTCATAACAAATCCGGCAAATGCATCGAAATTATCCGAAACACACTTAAACGCCTTGAGAATTGAACCTATGACTTCTGGATATCTGCCACTGTGCCACTTTGCACCGCAGCGTTCGCCACTTCGCGCGCTCGCGGTTTCACCCGCGTGGTTCCCGTTCCCGTGGGAATATCGGGATAAAAGTATCCTATGTGTTAATCCAGGTTATAAACTATCTGTATGCCGAATTTCATCTCAATCCATTCAGTAGTTTTTACGTGAAAGAGTAACAAACATCTATCCATACTTACAAACTTTCGCGTTTATAATATTAGTAGGAGTGCCAAAGCACTCGGCCCGATACCCGATGGTCTCGGGTTCAATTCCAAGATCGGGCAAAGTGTGTTTCGGATTTTTTGATGCATAGCCCGGGTTTGTGATCACCAACCCGCATTCGGCAAGCGCCGTGATTAAGCCATTACCCATCAATTGCAGTGATAACTTGATTTCAATGATAGAGGCCTTTGCCCAGCAGTGGGACAGATGTGGGCTATTTACTTTTCTTTTTTTATTATTAATACACTATGTGATAGATTTTTGTTGATGCCAGGAAAGAGGAATTTTCAGTGTGAAAAGAAAGACAGTTTTATCGTTAAAAAAATATACTAACTCAGATATAAAAACATGTAAAACGTCGTCGGAAGAATTATAGCATAATCCTGATTTCTTTTCGTGCTCATCGAAACTGCTCTACTGCTATAGATCAAGTCGTGTTCGGCTTGACGTGGGTTCCTTAACAAGAGGTCTGGCGAATGTTAAACACCCGCCCTCGTTAACCAACTTAAAGGGTTCCAACCCTTAAGGATACACGTTTAGACTGTGTTGTATATCAATTAACACCCAATTGCAGCGTATCACGAGGTTTCTTTGTTATAGTAATACATCTACTTTTATATTCAGAATCATAGAGAGAGGAGTGTCTTTAGTCAGTTACCAAAAAAGCTAATCAAATAATAATATGAAGTATCGTTAAATTTGTTTTGACTGTGGGAGTGACATAGGCTATAAAAAAAAGAAAAAAAAAGTAAAAACATTGGCCGGGTTAGCTATTAGTAGTAGTCTTGACCCCAAAAACTGTTCAAATTCAAATTCAAATTATTTATTGCATGCCACATTGGTGTACAAAGTAATTAAATAAATAGGTACAAAAGGTGTTAAAATAAAAATGTAGCGCCCCGTAAGGGCATAGCAAACAGATGGAGTATAGCTAGCTTATTAAATATTGTATTATACATTTACTGTTAGATCGACCACACGATCAAAATTCTTTAAACGAACTACAACGTCTACGGAATTTAAAGGATGGAAAAGATGGAATTAGTTAATAATTTTCATTTAGATACAGCAATGTTTTATGGTGTTTTGTTTTCGGGAATATTAGCAGATTTTATTCCCATGTTTAAAAAACTTTAAGAACTTGCCAGTCTAAAGTACTAGACGTCAAGAGTTTCGTTTTTACGCCAATTGATGTGGTATGACTTTGGCGTTTTTATATAATTATTATATGTAGGTTTTTAATAAATATTTCTATTGTAATTATGACGTCACATCAAAATAAACAAGTCACAGCCCTAGTGGTTTAGTAACCTCTGTGTAGTTACAATTTTATTATGATCACTGATGCTTGCTTCTTCGCGCCTGACGCCCATTAATTTGCTAATATAAATATTTAATTTACAATAGCATGACAAATTAAAGTTATTATTTATGTCTTTTAATGCTGCATACAAAATATAGATCGGATACACTTTGGCTCTTTACATTTATACCACACCTCTCTGTTAAACGTTGTTATAGTCGAATAATAATATATAAGAAAGTTCAACGTATTAATTCATTAATGCGGGCATTTACCCCTAATACAAGAAATACTTTACCTTTTTTTGACATGTTAAAATAGCTTGTATATAGTTTCCTTTAAAATGCGCGGTTACGGTCGATAATAATTTAACTTTTGCGGTGGCTTGCTCAGAATGCGTGCCGCAAAAGCCGTCAAAGCCTTTATTCGCGTTCATCGAGTCGTGACGTCACGCGGTGGCGATGCCGAATGGCTGCTAACGTAGCTGCACTATTTATTAAAGGGTGCCATAAGAGTTAAAGCCCTTGAGGTCGCACCTCGAGAGTTCGCCCTCGCGCACAAGAAAAAGAACTTGAATTAATTGATGCGTTCCTCAATAATATGTGGTACGGATCATAACAAGTGAAGGTAAACATGATGTCGGACAAAACAGTGACGTAAGTAGTTTAGAGAGCTTGAAATAAAATATTAAAGTTAATAGATTGATACTTCTAAAATACTTACTGAAATTTTTTTAAGTATAAAAGGTTTTGAAACTAAAAATTTAATAGAAAATAGAAAATAATGAAGTACCTAGCCCAATTAACTTTCTTTGCGCTTTATCGAAAGCGATTTATTACTTAAAGTTGAAGCACAGCGAATCGCAACCGTTCTGAGTGAAAGCTTAAAGTTTCAGTGAGGCAGTTACGCTCCCCTTCCGGGCGATCAACGTAAATTATTCCCCCAGAAGAAATCTCTAAGGGCTGAATGACGGATAAGGGACGAGCAGTTTTATTGCCTGCACCGGCCCGCGTTTGTAACCGCCTTAAAAAGTGACCCCGCAATGTTAATTGGTAGCTAATGTAATTCAATACTAGGTACTCCCTTGATATAATTACGGGCCGAAAGTGGCAGATGTCAATAAACCTGCCGGAATTAATGCCAAATGATATTTCGTAACAAAATTAATAAATCTCTTGGACCGTGTTCCCGAGAGGTATTCGACGGCAAATTTTCTAATAATTCGATATCTTTAACCGTTTAGCTATTCTGTTCTAAATGGTTTATGGCAGTAATTTTACGCGGCTGAAAGGCGTTGTAAGTGATAATTAAAAGGCCGTTACTGCAGCTGTTGCGGGCGTCATTCCCGAGTTTTAATATTATGCTACTACAATCATACAATGAAATGGCAATCAGGTGCCGGGATGTGAAGTAACGACCATAAAAACGCGATTTGTAGAATTAGAATGTGCGGCTCTGGTATGCACATGTGAGAGAATCTTTTTAATTAAAACGTGAGTTGAATGAAACTTTATGAAGTAATGAAAACTTAAGTTACGTTACTTTCTGTCCAATAATAGCTTAAATGAAACATGTCGATGGCATGTAGAAAACAGTGGCATTGAATCAAGTCCCAATATTTTAAGTTAGTTTGATCGATGGGCTGACGAAATTACGCTGACTTACCATACGATTGCGTAGTATGTGTATTTATATAGCCACCCATAAGCGTTACGATCCGGAGGTTCTGCTTAGCGAAGAATTCTTCGCGCAGTCTGCTACATCCTGTCGTGAGCGCTCTTCACGGGCGGCAGCACTCCATTTAAATGTACTCACAAATAAAACCGTTACGCAGTAATTCAAACGTCATAACCTTTGTGAGACGTATATAATCCGCTTACAAAAAGGGGATTCAAAAACTCATTTGCCTGACATAATCGACACGAATTTTTCACGTATATTTCTTTCACTCACAAATCCAATTTAATTAAGGCGAGAAACTCGCGGTTAAAATCCTATTTAAGCCGTTTTTATTACCGCCCGTCAGGCAAAGACGGTTCGCCACAACGCTCCAGGAATTTGTGCGCGGCTGAGGATATACCCGGCTTTTATTCCTCAAGTAAGTATTACAATGGTAAGTGATATCGACGGCTGGTTTTAACCGCTTTGATCAATAACAAAGCGTGGTTAACACTAGTACCTGCATAGATATTACGTAGTGTTTTAGAATATGGTTGTACAATTTGGAGCCCATTCTATAAAATATACATAGAAAGTATTGAAGGCATTCAAAAAATTGTTTAAGATTTCTATCTTATCGCTTTCATTTAGGCAGGTCTCTTAATTCTTACGAACTTCGAATGATTAAGTTTGATGTGATTTCGCTTGCGGTTCGTCGAGAACAGTATGATTTAATTTACTTGTTTAAAATATTGCACTCAATAATCGATTCCCCTGAATTACTTTCTTTAATTCAAATAAATACTTTGTATCGAACCCGGGCGTCTAAGACTATTGTACTAAAATAATATATCATATTACAATCCCATTGTCAGAATGTGCAGTTTATACAATGAACTCGTTACACTTAATAACAATATCGACATATTTTCCATGAAAATACATGAATTAAAAAAAAATGTACTGGAAATTCTTGGCTCGGCATCTCCCACTTATTAAAATAACTTCACAAAGTTGTCAACATTATTTAACCTAGAATAAGTTTTGAATTTGTTATATTTTATTTTACACCATTCTATGTATATAATTAGTTTTTAATTGGATACAGTCTTAGATTAGGAAAACTTTAACATGGACGCTTATTATTAATCGTGTTGGGTACACATGTTTTAGATAGGAATTTAGCCCTTATACAATTTATCATGCTTTTTTGTTATTTTTTATTTCTATCTGTTTTGTGTACCTAATAAATAAATAAAATAGATAAAAATATTAAAAGTTACAAAAAAGGAATCGCAATTTTAGGTTTTATTTGCTTACAGTCACGACGAGCATTAACATGTATCTCATGTTGACTCTTATTCCATTGTATTAGTAGTTACATTGTTTACATGTAACTTAAAAAAAATATTTTACGGGTAAGCACAGTGCCTTGATCTCACCTGATGTTAAGTAATAATAAGGTCAATGATGGAAGCGCGCTTCACCCGGGACCTCAACTAGTGAGGCACAGGCTATCTTATCTCTAGCTGCCGGAACACAACAATGCTACAAACATTGATGTTATGGCGACATATTTAGATAGGATGGTGGTAACTAGCCAGGCGGACAAACAAGCCCTACCACCAACCAAACCGAGTACACAAACATGTCCCCCCGCTGGGAATCGAAACCGGGATCTCCTGGTCTAAGCCGGTGGTTTTAACCACTAGACCACAGAGGCCGTTGAAATAATGTTAATGCTCGTTGTACAAACCACAATAAAACTATTAATTTCACATAATTTTAAATAATTAATCATTCTCGTTTTTGCGACATGTATTAAGAGGTTAACAGCAGTAACGAGATTGTCCTGACGTGATTGTTCAATGCCACATTCTTAGTTAAAATAAAGATATATAAATATAACATTGGGGGAGGCCTTAGTCCAGCAGTGAACGTCTGTTGGCTGAGATAATAATGATGATGATGATGATCATGATGTAAATATAAAGTGTATATTTCACTACACCTGCTCCTATAACGTCAAATAATACAACTTCATCGGCATGGTCCGTAGCGCAGTGCTACGAACTGTTAATGCGTCTACGGTTGTGCATGCTACAAGAGCTACGAGTGATCTCCTCATACAAAGTAACTTAATGCTGCTTGCATGTGATTTCTGTTGTCCTGGTACTTGACTCCTACAGTTTATGTTACGCGAGCGTAGTGGTTGGTGCCTGGGTGTGATATTATCTACTAATTTCTCAAACGATACTTTGTGCCTTCCTAAGTTTCTGTTTGCCTGGTGCTAACTTGTGTCGCTTGTTCTATCAACTCACCTGGTGCGTATAAGTCAGGAAGGAGAGCATAACATACAGAACAAAGTTGCATCTTAAAATGTCACTTACACGAACTCCGCTGAAGTCTAAGACCAATACTCCTCGTACCCCACAATAACAGTCTACCGAATCAATGGATTCATCGCCTCTATTGAAAGTACTCAACTCTGAAGAGTCAAGTCATGTGACTGCTCGTACTAAACGCAAGCGTGAGAACGATTCTGCAATGATGATGGAAAGGATTCGCACCCTTTTAAAGGCCTCAGACTCAAAACAAGATAAAAAACTGTCTGGAATTCAACGTTCTATGAATGAACTCGTAACACAAAAATTACGAAATAAAGGAATCCATATATTTTATGTCGAAGCAATATGAAGAGACGAAGGACAAGTTTGAAAGAGAAAAAATCCCGACCGCCAGTACATCTCACAGCTTGAAGTTAAAATTGAAAAACTGGAAAGTAAAGCATGTACGGCGAAGCTTGAAATTAAAAACGTCCCAAAAAAGTCTATTGAAACTAAAGATGGCATTTGCGGCACTGTATGTGATTTAGCTAAAGTCTTACAGGTGTCTATACAGAATGATGATATTGCAGAAGCTTTTCGGCTACGCAACAAGAGGACAACAACAAACCACCAACCATTGTCGTTGAGTTTAATAGTATAATAAAAAAAAAGTACTTGAGAGCGGTACGCCAATTTAATAAGGAACATACAGACTCAAAACAGGATACTTCTCATCTTAACCATGAAAAACCGTAAAAACCAATCTATCTGTCTGAAAGTTTGTCAAGCTAGCCGGATAGGTTATATTTCCTCGCCAGCCAGGCGGACAAACCAGCCCTACCACCAACCAAACCGAGTACACAAACATGTCCCCCTCGCTGGTAATCGAAACCGGGACCTCCTGGTCAAAGCCGGTATGGTCTGAACCACTAGACCACAGAGGCGGTTGAAATACTGTTAGTGAAACTATTTAGTTCACATCATTTTATATGCCTAATTAATAATTCTCGTTTTCGCGACGTATATTAAGGTTAACAGCAGTAACGAGATTGTCCTGACGTAATTGTTCAATGCTCACATTCTTATACATATAAATTAAATGATCATGAGATCATGATGTAAATATGAAGTGTGTGTGGTTTCAAGTAATTATAACGATTCGTAAACATGCAGGTAGACATAATATCAAATAATACGTGATTTGCAATTCTATAAAGATTCGTAAAATACCTCAAAACAAAATACATAAATAACAGAATCATAAAATAAAATAAATAGGGATTTTTAATTCATTCATTCAATGTTTTTGAAAACTATTAACTTAGCAAATTTTCTCAATGTGGCTTTTTTAAACATTATTGCTACATGTAACCTTTTCTTACAATTTGAACATTAACTTTGTCACTGAAAAACGTCTGGTTAACACTTCTAGTAAAATAAGAGTCCTAAGTCTGTAGGCAGAACAACACTAATTATAAGCATTGTTGTGTTCCGACAATTAAAGATAAGATAGCCAGTTCATCTGTGGTTGAGTGAGTGTGCTTTGTTTCTGGCCTTTTCGACACTTACCTCTGGTGAGATAAAAATTACTTAAAATAACTGCAACACTGCATTTATGCAGATTATCAGGTGCCAAAGCTATTGACGTTTTGCAATTTAACATGCCGTTCGTAGCATTTGCCATTTAGTGATTAAGAAGCAATGGATTGCAGGTATAGCATAGGCCTCGGGACTACACTACACAGACACGCCCTGCACCTGAGAGCCACTTTAACTCTCTTAAAACGGTAGCCTCTACCATCCTATCTAAGCCTGTAGGTAAAACATCAACGCTAGTAGCATGTTGTGTTCCGACAATTAGAGATACGATAGCCAGTTCTTCTGTGGTTGAATGTGTGTGCTTCTATCTCTAGCCTTATCGACACTTACCATCTGGTAAGATAAAAACAGTTTCTTATTGTTACAAAATTTAACTGTAACGCTTCGCTTGTAGTTTTGACCTTACCAACTTTAAAAGTAGTTTATCAGGTAGCAAAGCTATTGACGTTTGCTATTTAACCTGTCGTTCGTAGCATTGCCAGTTAGCGATTAACAAGTAATAGGATTGCAGGTATAGCAGTTGCGGCCCCCGGGACCCGCTACAGACGTTGCCCTTCCGAGAGCCGCTCTAACTCGCTGCGATGTGTTAGTGCAACTCTATTGTGAGAGTTAAGTATTTGTGAGTTGTATTTTTTGTTGTATTTACACTTGAAATTGATCGCTTGTTAGTTGTAACAACCAGCAGGAGCTGCAGTCGTGTTTTGGGATGTAGGTTGTGGTAATTGGGTTGGCAATTGCATTTATGTAAGGCAAAATGTTATATATTTATGCAACCTACAGCATCCTTCATTATCCTCTTACATAAATTTAGGGAAAATATGTATTAATATTATAATACAATTATTGAATTATAAAGTTCAAGGTCTCTCTCTCTTCTTTTAAATACTAAAATATTTTAGACGTTATAGACTTCAAACAAAACTATAATAGCTAAAGTGTTATATATATTTTTATTTTTATTAAACGCACTGTTTGTGTGTATTTTAATAGCTGATCGCTACCTCTTTTATAGACTAGACTTCGCAAGCAAAATTGTACGGTAAATTGTAAATATAATCTTGATACGGTCCTGATGGATAGCGGTCACCGTAACATATTGCGTTTACACCACAAACATATGACCAAAAACTGTTATACATGCATACATGTATAACTCTAATATAAAACTAATGAATTTATTATATATATTATTAAACAAAACTATTAACATAGCGCAGATTAAAAACAAAAGTACCCATAACAAAAGCTAAAAACATAAAAATCCAGCCCGCATGGTTGCGCCACGCTAGTAATTACTGATTCAATTCGTTGCCTTCCAAAGTATTTGAACGGGGGCCAGCTAGGTAATGATCCGAGAGTGCATGCATAATTTACCCACAAACAGCTTATTTCGTAATGTTATTAGTTGGTAATCTCGCCGGAAAACAGCCAGCAACATTATTTCGCGCCGGCTTAAATATTAAAATAATTTATTTTCTACGCGAGCTTAGTAGGGACGTTCGCTAGCATTCAAATACAAATTAAAATCTGAAATATCCTCGTTTTGGTGCAGCTTAGTTTATATTGCGAGATAAGAGACTTTTAATTTATTCGTAGTAAGTTGCTGTACTGTTATATCATACTCGTTCTTTGACAATATTAGAGTAATTATTGACGGTATTCTTACGATCGGGTTTCTTACTATATTTCGGCACAGACGATTACGGATAGAGTACATCCATAAAAAATAATAATAAACATGGTAAGAATTTCGTTCATAATTATTATTACTTTAATGTAAGTGACCATAATAATCTTCGATCAATAATAATGTTAAAAGTTTGACAATATTTTTTTTAAATTTATTTATCGAAAATACAATTTTACTTATATATTTAGACAACTTTACGCCTTTAAACCTAAATGGTTTGTCTAGGCGTTGCACATTCGGTTCGGACGCAAAAATTTTCTTATTCTAAATTTGTCACGTTTTAAAAGAAAACCCTCGCTCGAGTGTTTTTCTTTAAATAAATCCCTATCTTTAAAAATATATACATATGCAGGGGTTACTATACCTTACAATAAAACTTATTAAGTTAAACTTATTATTTAAAAATAAACTAAAGAAATCTGTTTCCATAAATGGTAAGTTGATGGAAAATAGAACATAAATTGTATGGTGAAAATGTAGGTAGAGATAAAAAAGAATCTGTGATTGGTGGTTTATATTGTAGCTTTTATTTATTATTTAATTTTCACTATGTCAATAATAAAGTTAGATTGTTGAGTATAGCGGCACGCTATATACCATATCTTAAAACTAAATTAAATCACTTATATTACTAGTCTTCAAGCATTTAAATCTGAACGCTCTATTAAAAAGCTTAAAGTCGTAAACCTATTTTAATATTTTAAAGGTATTAACAGATAAACGGAGTTATTCTTTGAAAATAACCTGTAAATTTTATAGTCTGGGCAATCAAACAAATGGAACAGTAAAACTGGTATAATTCACGGGAGCGATGAGCGAGAAATAACTTCGCAGCAGTCGTAGGACTTTGCAATGATAATTTAATCACGATATGAGTCATTCTTATTGCTATACGGTTGGGCACGTGGCTTTGAGCGGAGCGGATGCGATGCGACTAGCGACTTTTTTTTAGAGGTAATAATTACTTGCTGATTGTCTCAAACGGCATTTTCAGTGTCACCGGGCTTTTTTGGGGGCGGCGAGGTACGTAAAGGGTACCTCAAGCCGTGTGAAATGAATCACCTTCGGAGGTTTTCTAAAGGGAACGGCATCACAGACTTAAAAGTGCGTGTCCCCGTGCCCTACTAGATTCTCCGAAGAGTTCGGAGCGGATCGGGGACTAGCGACGTGAAGGCCGTATTCTGGATGGCAGTAGCAGCGTTTCCATTTGCGAATGGGAATGGTTTTGCTTGATAGCTTGATGGGGACAGATTTTCATTCAGTTGTTATCGCTGCGCATTATGATTGTTTACCGACTCAGTTACAAGGCCTAGGGGTGGGTGCCTAACCAGATTTATGGGTGTCAATACAGTACAATACAGTACAGTGTAATCAGTACTATACAATGTACAATGTTTTTATTAAAAAAAAAAGTGTTCTGAGTTATGCATTTTCGATTATATTCACATATAACGAGATTATTGTTTATACATGAACTCAATATAGATTGAAAATACCTGTGTGTGTTTATCGCGCGTCTTGATAATCACGCAAACGCATTTTGAAAGCCTGCACTCTACCAGGTAAGAAACACTGTTTGTAAAGTCGCGTCTCGCACTGCTTGTCGCAGCAACGAATCACTCCACAAAACTTGTTCTCCTTCAAACTCTCTAGACGCATGTCACAGCGAGTGCCCGAGTGCTTAAAGTAGATTCCTTTATAAAGTAAGCGAGCTGGCTTTTAAATTATAATCGTCTATATTCCGGGGAGGTATAAACCCGTAATAAAATTTGCTCAAATGGATTGTTATATTGCTGGCTAATTGTTATTCAAACAACGATCGCGTTGCTTACTAATGGACGGTCACCCGTTTGTTATCATGAAGTTTCAGAGTTTTTCAAAACATTATTTAGTAGGTATTATTATTATTATTTGTAGACAATGTTCCGTAGGTGGCTAAAACTTTTTCATAGGAAATACAAATAGCCTTTTAAAAAATATTGCTATTTTACATCTTTTTGAAATATACATTTTATTTATTTATTTTTTAATTGGCACAACTACAGAATACAATTTAATAGATTCACAACAGCAGGTATTATACTCGTATTAAACTAATTCCCACATTAAAATTTAAAGAAAAACTTTTGAGAAAACCTTACGTGCAAGAAGCACGTTTTACCAACGATTAATCAACAGAATCTTGTTAGTGGACAACATAAAAACACGTACTATATATTTCGATTTCTGCATGTACATTTATGCATAAGAAAATTTAAACTTCGAAGTTTGTATGGGATATCGAATTTTATAAACGCTCTTAAGTATGCGGCTGCATAGTGGTCCATAAAGAATGCTAAACCTGCGCCAGGCGATGGTCGTGCGCCTAAACAGATCGCGCGCGAGTCAACACTGAGCGGGCGCATTAAGCGGCTCGGACGCAGGCCGCAACTAGGGTTGCCAACCGTCCCGCTATACGCGGGACGTCCCGTTTCTGAGACCCTTAACAAGACGTCCCGCTCAGGGTGTGAGCGGGACGCTAAATATCCCGCTTTTAACTACGCACGACATCAAATACGCACGACTATCACCGATAGCCGCGGCCGGCCGCCGGTCGAATAACAGACTGGAGGCGCGCTCAACGCGCCTGCGTTCTGTGAAGTCTGAGCTACAAGTTTAAATAAATTTTTCTTAGTCATACAAAAAATTTTAAAATTTTGTACTTAAAAATAAAAATATCCTGAAAAGTGCCAAATCTCAAGAAAAATACTCATTTGAAAGTAACTTACAGTTTTTACAATAAAGTGTAAGTTACACTATAATTATAACTATTGTAACTGTTTTTTCTAGTAAATGTTGACAATCATTTATCTAACAAGGTATTTTATTCTACTTCTCATTCTGATTTGCAAAGAAAAGTTCACGGTTTTTGTATTCTAAACAAAATTTGTTAGATCCCGCTTTTTAAATCCTTGTCCCGCATTTGAAATCAACATTTCCCGCAAATTCATATTTTCAAGTTGGCAAGCCTAGCCGCAACTGTCGTCCGTTTGCTCACGGCGACAAACAGCCGGATCACTTGCTAAAAGCACCTACTTACTTGTTGTAATATACCGATGCAGTGCTCAGAGTATTGCTGCGTAATTTTAGGCTTATTCAATACTTTAGGGTGTTCACCAGATAAACTAAGTAAATCCTCTTCAATTATTAGTAAATTTAAAAATCTGGGCAATCAAACAATGGAATAGTAAAACTGGTATAATTTTACGCGAGCAATGAGCGACAAATAACTTTGCAGCTGTCGTTACAATTACAGTTACAGTTGGGTCAATTAGCTTTGAGCGAAGCGGCGCCGGCGTGCGATGAAAAATTCTCATAAGCCGATCTTATAAGTATGTCAACGTTATCGTCACAATTAGCTATAGCTGTAAGTAAGCGGCTGCATAGTAATCCACAAAGGCAATGCCAAACCCGCGCCAGGCGGTGGTCGTGCGCCTAAACAGGTCGCGCGCGAGTCAACAACTCTCTGCAGGCGCATTCAGCGGATCGGACGCGCGGGGCGCAACTGTCGTCCGTTTGCTCACGGCGACAAACAGCCGGATCACTTGCTAAGAGCACCTACTTACTTGAGTTAATATACCGCGTATGCAGTGGTTAGAGTATTGCTGAGCCCTTTTAGGCTTAATTCTTAACAATATTAACCCTAAAAACACAAATGTTGAAAAAAAAATCCACGAGCAGGATTTGAACCTGCACCTTTCTGACATACCGGGTAAGGTCGGGCTTTGGCTTTCAAAGTAAAAAAGTAAATAGTGTTGAATAATTTTGGCGGGCTGGTTAGAACCACGATGGCTCAATTGGGAGAGCATCTGACCCCGGTATGTCAGAAGGGTGCAGGTTCAAATCCTGCTCGTGGAAATTTTTTCAAAATTTGTGGTTTTGTAATTTGTTTGCAACAAAATTTGCGTTAAAAATTATATAAACAAAAAAAAACACTTTAATATTAACCATTTTATCGCAGCACTGAGCCTTAAAATAAAAATGTGTTTGTTGATTTTTCATCTATTGAATTACATAAGTATGTCAATTAGACTAAGGTTTAGGTTACAAAGAAAGGCCTTAGTTAATGACTACGATCTTAAGTCATAAACTAAGATAACAGTATTTCCGAAATTGCGGTAGTTATTTTATTAGTTACCGGTCAAACGTAAATAGCAGTTTAAACCTATGTACTGTACTATGTACTGTAATACACATAACGTATAAAACTAAAGGAGCCGATCGCATTTCGATTAAGCTTTAGATAGAGATCGTAGAGCACATAAACGGATTTCATAGGACAACACGCGCTTTGGAGCAAACAACATGGCCTCTGCAATGCAACTGTTTTGAGAGATCCATGCAATTTCAAGTACGAGAATGGACCGTAAGATACCCTACGTCACTTGATACTAAGATAAGCGCCATGGCATACGTTCAGAAAAGTGATGATAAGCTTGGATGTATTAGTCAATGGATACCGATTTGGCCGAAAGTACAAAAAAAGAGGCTAATTCTTGTGAAAAAAGACGTGACACTTTACATCATTTGATAATGATGTAATACTTATGGCATCAATTACTACTTCATTTGTAGTGACAGATAAAGCCAGTCTGCCAGTTCCTTTCTGGCCGAAAGTACTTGGCAGACGGTCTCAAAGATGACGATTCGGGCTCCTATTTTACGTCATCTGATCAAAGGTGAACATAGTGGCAGATGTTAGGTATCAACCCTACGTTTAAGTATAAATTAGTCTGCCAAAGTTATTATGGCTATAATCCCCCCATTATGTCAACCATATTTTGTGACGATACCAAGAAGAAAGTTTCTCGATTATTTTTGGTTTAGTCTAAGTTTAGACATTAGATTAGAATAATTTTATGTATTTATTTATGTTGTATTACGTTATTATGTTACTCGTTAACATGTCACGGGCCAACAGTATTTTTTATTAATTCTATTTATTTATTTTATATTATATATTTATTTCTAAAATCCTCTCATAAGAGTAGGTCGCAAGGGGTATTTAATATATGAGGCGTTATATACTCGTAATTCCCATTAGTTTATCAGAATATTTGCAGAAGACATAATGTTTGTTTAAGTCACAATTTTGTCTTTTGACTATAAAAGCATAACATTTTATAAACAAAAAATCAAAAATATACAACAATTAATATGAAATAGACTTAACTTAAACCTTAATCACTACATTCGTCTGACGAGCTACAAATATCCCTACTTTCACAATAGTCGTCACTGCTTTCATCGTCGCTTGTTATTGCCATGTCCTGTACATTTAAAGGGGTCGGATCACCTTCGAACCAGAAGGGTTCGTATTCGTTATTCTCATTAATAACCCAACCTTAATCTGTTGCGCAAAGTTTCAAGCAATCTTTAGAAGTCGCATTTAGCAACATAGAGGCCACGAAGACTGTTCTTAAAATTTTGTATTTTAGATCTATTCCAATCCAATACCACGAAACTAATACCGCAATGGTATTAGTTTACTGTCATATTTATTTTGTATTCTAAACGAATACCACTTTCAAAACGAATAACAAAACAAGTTTATTAGGGATTAGGTACAGTCAAGAAAAAATGCTTTGTATTTTAAAGTCTTCCAACATGGCGGCATTACATTGGAGTTATATTTTTTAATTTTATTTTGTTTTTTTTTAAATTATCCATTTGAGATAAGGTTCCTAGGAAAATTTCTAATCGAGCCGCTTGGCTCGATTAGGAATTTTCACATAGATTCACAGCTTTACTGTATGGAATTAAAAACTGCCAATCTGTAAGTTTTTACGGATTGGCAGTTTTTAATTCCATACATTAAAGCTGTAAATTCTTCAATATCCCTGACGGTCTGTAAGTCAGAGAGTTTAAAATTTACGTTTAAGTTCATAAAAGAATTTTGAAACTTTGTTTCTTTCTAATAAGATAATAGCTGTTACTTTGTCCTGGCGGAAAAAACTAGCTGTGTAGTCACTTCCAGTAAATGCGTGCAAAGCGAGCAGAGCACGGCAAAAATTTTCACCCAGTGTGTTATAAAGATTTGTGCAATTCGTGCAGGCAAGATCTTTTATAGTTCTCGCAATTCCTGATATTAGGTAAATATTTGTATCACCCAATTTACTCATGTTTGCTAGTAAGATGACTAGAATCTCAGTGTCTGAAGGATTTATGTCGATTTCCCGTTGTCGTTCATGAAGCTGAACTATGTGAAAAACTACTCTAGTGTTGGCTTCTTCATAGGTATTTTCAAAAACTGCTACTTCTTTTTTAATAACCTTCTGATCTTGTTGTTCATAGGAGTTGCATTTCTCGTTATCAGTTAAAAAAAAAACTTGTTTCCGATAATTTGACTGAATTCGTCGTTTTGCCAATTTACGGCCAGAAAGCTTACTAGGGCTTCCTTGAATTTGGGACTTTTAATTTTTTTGATGAAATCTGTAGGCGTTCTCTGAAGTGTACTACTAATTTCAAAGGAAATTTCTTGTTCTCCTATCTTTCCACGTTCTTTATTCTTAACGAACGACGTTAACGAGTAATATAACAACGTAATACAAAATAAATAAATACATAAATTCTTCTACATGTCTCCTACGCCGACCAAATATTGCTAGTTAAGTTTCTTTTGATTTGTTTTCTTTTAGAGTCTAACTTCTATATATATTTAATTTGTCTGTTAATCTTCCTAATACATGTAAAATAAATAAATAAATATAATAAAATAATTATATTCTAATGTCTAAACTTAGATCAAACCAAAAATAATCAAAAAAATTTCTTCTTGGTATCGTCACAAAATATGGTTGACATAATGGGGGTGTCTCGGCCATATTAACTTTAACAGACTACTTTATACTTAAACGTAGGGTTGATACCTTACATCTGCCGCTATGCTCACCTTTGTATCAGATGACGTAAAATAGGGGCCCGAATCGTCATCTTTGAAACCGTCTGCCAAGTACTTTCGGCCATACAGGAACTGGCAGAGTGGCTTTATTTGCCACTACAAATGAAGTAGTAACTGATGCCGTAAGTATTACATCGTTATCAAATGATGTAAAGTGTCACGTCTTTTTTCACAAGAAGTAGTCTCTTTTTTGTACTTAGTTTATCCAAGCTTATCATTACTTTTCTGAACGTGTGCCATGGCGCTTATCTTAGTATCAAGTGGCGTAGGGTATCTTACGGTCCCCTCTCGTACCGCTTTCTTGATCCTTACCAATTTTTTTTGTGCCTACGCCGCCGTCTGCTCTCAGTAGTCCTAGGACAAACAATTATTAAATTTGTGTCGTAAAACTCGACAACGTAAAAGAGGAATATTGTTAGGAAATTGATACAGCACCACAACGTTTGTAAACAGAGCTAACATTGAATAACTAAATAGAATGATTATTGTATAGGATTGACATAAGTCAACGATACGTATAAATGACGGTTATGTCAATCCCATAAAGTAATCTATAAAATGATTTTCTTATATCATTAGCGTTTTGCCACTTGTCTAGGGGGGCAAGTTGGGTTGGTTGGGCAAGGTTTGCCACTTGTCTAAGATGTAGTTTCATAGAATTCATGACATTAGCATGACATTCCATGTCATGCCTAAGGTTTACGTCACAGAGTAGACATTTTTACGTTATCTTTTATGATAGAAGTCCATGCTAGGTTCACCGGTATCAAAAACAATTGCTAAATCAAAATTAGAACGACTTTAAATTCAGGCGCACAGTTACAATGTGTAATTAACAGTACGACAGGCGAGCGTAAAGGGAATGATTAACTCGGCTCCGGTAATGATGCGCCTAAACGCAGGCCGGGATGCGGCGCAATGTCCCAACTGTCGCCTGTGTGCGCTCCTGCTTAGCTGCTACATACTGCTTACCGAAATGGCCGGGAATAAATTTTGAACTATCTACTGAAATAGAACTAGTACACAGTAATAAAACACTTTATTTGAATTGCGTGTGTTTTAGGGTTCCGTACCCAAAAGGTAAAACGGGACCCTATTACTAAGACTTCGCACGTCCGCAATCCGTCCGTCCGTCACCAGGCTGTATCTCACGAACCGTGATAATTAGACAGTTGAAATTTTCACAGAAGATATATTTCTGTTGCCACTATAAGAACAAATACTAAAAAATAGAATAAAATATATAATATTAATATTAGGGGTGCTCCCATACAATAAACGTGATTTTTTTTTTGCTCGTTTTGTCTCGATATTGATAACGGCAACAGGTAGGCGCTTGCAAAATTCACAGTTCATTTAGTTATGTATTCACTTTAAAAATAAATAATTAAATTAAAATAAAACATATACTCAAGGGGGGCTCCCATACAACAAACGAGATTTTTTTGTCGTTTTTGCTCGATATTGATAACGGCAACAGGTAGACGCTTAAAATATGCACAGAATATTGAGTGATATTATGCACTTTAAAAATAAATAATTAAATTAAAATAAATTTAATATTTAAGTGGGGCGGGGCTCCCATACAGCAAACATGATTTTTTTGCCGTTTTTATAGATAATGGCATGGAACCCTTCGTGCGCGAGTATATCTCGTATTTTATATGTCTCTGGTCTCCTAGTATCGGAACAGCACTAGGTTCCCAATAAGCGCTTTAAAATTAGTCCAAGAAATTAAACAACAAATACTCTTTGGTGGCCTTATTTCAAATTAGGAAGGACTTTTCTTTCTTTCTTTGTTTCATTACAGTATTGAAAATAAATAATTGTCAATCTTAATTGACATTTATGTTCAAGAATTAAGGTTTTTATTACGCTATCGATGCTATAAAACGTTTTTTTTACATTATGTAATAAGATATTTAGATGTATAAGTAAGAAATCACGTGTTTAAACTCAATGTACATATTGAAATTAAAAACTTTATACGGTATTGTACTCGTACGCAAAAACTTAAAAAAACAATATATTCAATACAACTTTAGGGCAAGCGAATTAAGTAAGCGATATTGTTATAACACGTCAACTTTCTGTAGTATTAAACAAATTAAATAGAAAATCATATAGTTTTTTTTAACTCAGATCATATCAGTTCACTGCCTAGCGTGTTAAACATTTTTAAATATCATTTGTTCTACTAATGAGAAGTCTCTAAAAACTTATTCTTACTGGTAGGAACGGTAAAGTCCTCTATTGTTATTTTGAACAGATGAAACAAGAACAGAAAAGAGTAGAGTGAGATTTACAAATGATAATGTCGACATTAAAAGTACTACTTGCTCGACGCCACTGTATCTTGCTTAATGCGATGTGAAAAGATACAGTAATTAGCTTAGGCGGGGTTAAGACTCCACGTAGAGTGCATTAGATGTGGGACAATCGAATTAAAACAACTCTCCTCTGGCACTAATTATCTATCACTAACCAAGTCAATTGTACAGTCCCCATACAATTCACTGGTTTCTTCGGCAATGGCTTTATTCATAGCCCATTAAGATATTCATACCCTTGAACTACGGCGAGTGGACAATGGGGTTCGGTTAACTAAGTTATGCGGTGACCGGGTCATTTAAACGAACAAGGGGCAGATTAAATTTGAGCGGAGGTCTATTGGTCAATGGATAAGGGGAAATCTTGTCGTTGACATTTGAATTTGGAATAGACTTTCTTTTAACAAATACGAGTACACGAAGCAGGTTAAAAACATGTTCGATAAAATTGCAACACCTCAGCGCCACAGATCATAATAACTAGGACGTTACAGAGTACGTGCTCTATCTATGCGGACAGCTGATTCAGTACATTATTACAGCGCGGATTTACACGTTTGTTTTCATTCCAGTGGTCGTGACAGGCTTTAGAAAGGAAGCGGGGCTCGCGGGGCCGTCTCGTCGTGTGCAGGTGATAAATCGCATACACCTGTCACTTTTTACTAACGAGACATGTGTCTTGCGCCTGCTTGCAAACATATTCAAGCAACGATTGTTACGCCGCGCCGCCGGCTTTTTGCCACGAAATATCTTCTAGCTGTCACCCTTAGGGAGTTGATGCTTCTTATTTATACACGGATTATCATAATACCTATGCGTAGGAGATTCGCATGGTAGTCGCTGGGCAACGAAACGAAAAATTTGATAATCGTGTATTCCCACTGGTTTTACTTTCATAGAATATATATTTGGTCTCGTTAATAGTACATTAGTAAAGTAAAACCCTTTATTAAAAGATATCTACGTTCCGTTTTATAAAGACTGAGTGTAAAAGTCATAAAATTGGTATCGCAATCCAAGCCCAACGTTCAAATCAAACGCTTACAACTGCGCCTGTTGCGATCCGAATGTTTTCCCGCGCGTCGAGCGAAACTTTTTTCAGCAAAAGTTGACGCCCAACACGGGGGACAGTCGGGAATGTTTTCGTCCGATTTCGGGAATAGAGATTTTTGAGCGCGGTTCAGTAAGCGCCGCCGTGTCGTACAACTGCACCGATGACAATAAATATCAGAGGCGGCGAGCCGTGAAATCGAATAGGCTCCGTCTGTGAGCGCTTTACAATCAGCCGTCGCACGCACCCCCGCCCGCCCTGACTTACAACTCTTACAACGCATAAAAATTGGTGGTTTCAAGTTGTTACTGATTTGTATAGCATAAAATGAAATGTTATGTTAAAAGTGTTGGAATACTGTTTAATGTCATTCGCATATTCGATATAGTATTTTTTATAAATAACGAAAGTATTTAAATAAGCTGTAAAGCTTTTTTAATTATTATTGAACACTCATACAAGTTCAGTACAACAAAAAGGGCTTGCAAGAAAAACTTATATTCATCATTTTATTTTTTATTTCACGACGGGAAGCGCTTGGCTTTCATCTACATTATTTTTTAACTTTTAATATTAACACAACCTATCAATCAAGGCATCGTAAATATCTCTCCCAACTCATCGATTAATCACTGACTGAATAATTAAAATCAACGAGCATTATTCGGGAGGCATTAAGAATGTACCTCAATAATACATTTTAAACATTCGCACGCAGAGTGTCGGAGTAATTTGCGGTTGTGACACCCCCCGCCCGCAGCCCTCGTCCCCTGACGCGTGTTCGATTAGAGTACAAGTAATTCCGGAAAGGAAATTGAAATCTTAAAGCAATGCCCCACGGACATTATGCTCGTACAAATGTTCGGGATGAAAAACAAACTCGCTCCCAGATTGTGGCACCGCCAGCATCTACTGTACATAAACCCCTTTGTATTAGTTTATTCTAGTGATGTTCGGTTTTATGATGGTTGCTCTTGCAGGATTCATTTATTTAATGTTTAATGTATCTACAATAGATTCGATACTGATAGCTCCGCAGAGCCTAAGCCTTCGAGCGGCAAGATTATCTCCACTAAAGAGATCGTTTATTAGAGATAAGCTCGAATTGTATATTATCATGTCTTAAGTAATATAACTTACTAGCGGCCGCTCGCGGTTTTACTCGCGTGGTTCCCGTTTCCGTGGGAATATCGGGATTAAAAGTATTATATGTTTTAATCCAAGTTATAAACAACCTGTATGCCAAATTTCATCCAAATCCATCCATCCGTTGCAGCGTGAAGAAGTAACAAATACACACACATACATACACACAAACTTTTGCATTTATAATATTAGTGTGATAAACATATACTACAACAGCGTTATTCGTTTGTTTATCTTGTATGTTTAATTGTAAAACTTTAAGCTAAGCGTAGTCTAAAAAAGCTAACATTAATTCGCGCGTATTCTAATTGCAGCGATTGCAGCGCACGCAAGCTTTCATTCAGCGGTGATATTTTAGCGCAGCGCATTCGCGAACGGTGCGGAGTAATCGGGTGTGGAGTAATGAACACAAGCCCAGAGGTTTAATTTTCCTCTTCCGCGCGGTCCGCGCCGGCCGTGCCTCATTAATGGGCGACAATACCTCGGCATCATTTGCGACGGTGCCGGTGGCGCCGCCCTCGCGCCTCCACGAGACGTCGTGCCGCTTCGACGACTAAACAAAAGAGAAAATGCATTGTCACTGCACTAATGTTGCGTTTTTTTTTGTTATGGGTGGATATAGGGTGGTGAGATTAGATATGTGCTGAATTAAAAGTGCAATTAATTATAGTTTGTACTGATCACGAGTGTTTGTAGATTTCTTGCACATTCACAAGTTCTTCTTATATAGTCCAATGATTAAGTTAGTTCATTTCTTCTTTGTAAGATTGTTGATAAATAAGTTTGATCACAGAGCATTTCAACTTGAAAATGTGTATACTATTTTCTATTTAGTTAGTAAATTTTCCAATTTTAGTATTATATTTATAACAATATTTTAAGTCAAACTTATATTTTCTAAAGCACTAACAGTGTTCATGGCGCATTATAAAATAATAAAATGTCGCAGCAACTCCAGTCTCCATTATTCCGCCGCCATTGCCGTCTCAATATCGGGCACAATAATGTCTAGTACCTCAATTGGCCTGTAACGTAGTCTCATGAATGAATCATTGCAATCGTGTCCCCAGACCCCGACGGTCGTATTCGATTAGCGCGAATAATTCCGAAAGGGAAATTGAAAAGCTAAGCGATGCCCTAAGGACTTGCTCTTTCTGTTATTTGCGGCCACCAGATGCGGTGGGCGCGGGCTGAATACACAACTAGGCTAACACTACTTGCTCACTAGTCGTTCACAGTAGACTTACTCTTTCTCTGAAGACAGTGGCGACAAGAGAGGTTACTTTTGTCGAAAAGTTCTCATTAAGTTAAGTTAGACAGATATTTGGTACTGTGAATTAAAGAGCAATTTTTATATCTACTAAGTTAAGACACCAGCTTAGCAAGAAAGTTCACAATTAATTACCAAACAGGGACATGTATTTAGTTAGACCTAGTTCTATGTGCCTGTAAGTTACTCTAGATGAAACACCATATAGATATAAAATATGACATCATCGATGACGTTATGCTGTTATGTGACAACTTTAACAGATTACATTTGAAATGAAACAACTTTTACGAATCTACTCTCGTTTATTTTATACATTAGTTTTAATTAATATTTATCCTGACGTTTTAAACCCTTTGCTGGGTCCGTGGTCACAGGGATTTAATTTGTTACTAATGTAAGCAGGCTTACCTGCTTCTGCGCGCTCGCAAGTGTGTTTCGGACTGGACGGTAAAAATACAAAAGTAACATTCCCTAGGATCTGTAAGAAAAAAACTAACAATGATAATAACATACTCCAATGTTTTTATAGCGGATGATACTGTACGCAGCGTTCATTGTGGCACCTTTGAGATCGTTATCGGCCTTTTGTTTTGATTGGTAAGTGTACTTACAATATCGAAAAGGAGGGTATATTCGATTAATATGTTTATATTGTTCAGCTGTGCTGCCATACACCTGGTTTGTACCTTCCTACTTAAACCCTCTTATTCTTTACTTATTTACTTTATTTTTTTAACCGGTTGTTCTGGACATCCTTGGGTAAGCTTTTATCCAGCAGTGGACGTCTTTTGGCTGAGATGATATCGATGATGGTTATAATAGGAGGCAGGTAGGAAAAAAAATAAAAATAAAATGATTGATAAATGTTAGAAATAATACTTAGTTAAAAATAATCTAGTAACTCGCAATAAACAAGGCTAAAATTAATTATTCATATTCATGATATTCTGTTTTTTGTTAATATTTTTTTTGTGAATTGTTGTAATGCAAAATTGCATTAGCTTTCGTGGCCTAAGATCCACAGTTGCAAAGTTTTTCTTTGTTAATATGTGGATAATGTCGTGGGTTATAATATTGTATATGTTGATGTGGTATGATTATATTAGATTTGTAAGATCTTATGTTTAAATAAGAAATTGTAACTGTTTAGTGTCCCGAAATAAATAAAATAATACAACAGTGAACTTACAATTATACAAAATTTCATTGCCACTTATTACCAACCGTCTATACCGCATTGGTCCCGACTGGTGGGTTAGGTTACGATCCTTGTACAACTCTCCCAAGCAAGTTTGTAGATGGATGGGATGGAATAAAAAACATTTCGTATTTCTGTCGTGCTTATTAAGGCACCTTAACATACCCACCAACACATGTTTCACTTAATTTAATGGGATAAAGAACGAACAGATTATGTGTTTTTCTCTGTTTACGTGAATACCTATGCCCAACAGTGGGACATTTATAGTCTACACAATGGTGAAAAGTAATTACACTTTCAGTAACTAATAAATGTGTCCGGGCCTAAAACTGAAAACCCTAATTCGAACACAACTATCCTTATTAAGAGATAATGGAAGGCATCGGTCGCATTATTTGCTTTGTCTTGGCCGGTGTAAACAGTAAGTAGCGGCGGACGGGTCGGTTCGGTAATCCACCGTTAATTAGCAGTTGGTTGAGCGTGCTCGTGACACACGGACGCGTGGGACGGTGAACTTGTGGGGGGCAGAACAATGAGAGCGCGGGAACAAAACAAAAGCAGTCAGTTTAAAGATTGCATTGGTGCCGACAGAACTTATACGTTCGTAAGTGTGTGATATCTTGAGCGATATCAGACAGAGAGAGGTTATAGAAGAGTTAAGACTTTCTTCCAAAAGCTTTAAACTATAACGTTTGGTTTATCAAATTTAATTTAAAAACTATTCAAATTGAAGTCTATTTTTAAATGATATATAGCGGTATTTTGATGTTGCCGTGCAAAATGCACTTTTATTTTAACAATTATTGCTCATAATATTAATAATCGCATAATGCTGTCATAAGGCCTAATGCTACTAAGCTAACGCCGGACTCTTGTGAATGTTATATATCGTGGGTGATGTTGGCTATCCGGCAATACCAGTACCATTCCACCTTGTTGTAATGTGACTGGTCAACGTGTGCCGCATACCGCCGGCTTTTACCACGCCCGCTGCCGGTCGCGAATTCATAATCACCTGCGAATTATACCACTGTGTTAATGTTGCCGGGCACAAATAATAAATACTACCCTCACAAATAATTTTTATTTATTTTTTATTTGATGCAATTATAATTTGTAATAGTTTTTTTTTATTAAAAAAATCGTTAAAAACAGAATACACTATACTAAAAATAGCATATATATACACTTTGTCTTTTGATATATATGATAAATTGTAAATGGAAAATAATAGTTTAAAAGTTCTTTTAGGTTTTATAAATGTTTCTTAGATAGCTAATCTTATTAGTTTTCATAAGTTAAGTTTTAAGTAGTTTTTTTACTAATAATAATGCAAAATATGACATAAGCTATGTTTTGGATGTATGTGTGCAGCAAAAACCTGTCAACACACCTTTCATAAATATTATTAAACATCGACCACAGTGAACTAACACTAATACACTACCTATTCAGTTTTAGACAATCATGGGACTTAAATGAACTTTGAAATAATTAACAAGCAATCTCAAGAGTATATTACACTAGTCAATCTGGCGGGAGTCTCACTGGCGAGTCGCTAATCCAACCCTAATTAGTGGCCAGAAGATTATAGGACTCGAAACGAGAAAGCCAATGCAATTACTACGACAACGCCTTTATCCCGGCAAATGTTATTGTAGGTACCGTTAAAGTAATCAAATATTCAGTACAAAACAGCGATGGATTTCATTGAAACTCATCAGTATTGAAAATGTCGTTAAAGTCCCTGAAAGTCATTAGAATCCAAAGTCTGGTAACATTACGCGACACAATGTAATGTAAAGTAAAGTCATCTCGAGATGAAAGAAACACATTGAAATTCTTAAGGGGAAATATTACTTTGCAATCGGGAAATTCTTTGCAGAAACAACTCGCGGGAAGGTAACGTTCATTTCGTCAAAAGACGAGCAATATTCCGTGCACAAAGGAAAGCACCCGATATATTCAATGCAGTGACACAAGAAATGCCGGCACAAAGCGGTAACAAAGCTCATATAGAGAGTTACATCGCCGAGCGAGCGCGTCGATCAGGAAGCGCCGGGCCCAACTATTTTTCATAAGCCCCGTGAACTTCGAAACTATTAATTCTATCTTTAATGTTATTTGGCCGCTATTGACGCAATTTAAGAAATCTCTGCAAACTTTAGTCGACAGAAAATATTGATACAATGCATGTTACGTTATTATACAGATACAAAAATCGTCACACTAATATTATAAATGCGAAAGTTTGCGTGTATGTATGTGTGTATATTTATTACTTCTTCACGCTGCAACGGATGGATGGATTTGGATGAAATTCGGCTTACAGATAGTTTATAACCTGGATTAAAACATAGGATACTTTTTATCCTGATATTCCCACGGGAACGGGAACCACGCGGGTGAAACCGCGAGCGGCCGCTAGTTACATATAAAATCAGGTGACTAATAGTTTACTAAATAACATTTTGTTTATATACCTATATACAGAAATAAAAAAAAATATTTACTAGAACAATTAACCTATAACTAAAAACCTTAAAAAAATAATAATAATATAATAACTAGAATATATTATTAAAAGGAGTTCCTTTAGGCAATTGTTGTCATAACATTTCACAAATTTTCATTTAAAAAAGTGTTAGTTTGATAGTCTGCGGGCCAGCTGAGCTGAGCGGGTGCCGGAAGCGGGCTTGTCCTTACAGATGAGCGGGATGTTATCATAGCTCACGCCATAGTGTTAGGGTAAAGTCGTGGGCCGCAGACTTAGACAAAAATCAATTAGGAAATTTATGTCTCTTTAACTATTTTAAAATTTCAAAGCGTTTGTGCATTGTTTATTAAAGTTGTCATTTGGCAAAAATATTGTTTACTTACTTACTTACTTTTCATATAATAATACTTTGTTACATTGTGTTGTATACAATTTTTTTGCTGCTTTGCTTTCCTTGTTCATGTTTTTATATCCTTGGTTAGTGGAATAGCTGTTGCTAAAGCCACTAAAATTTGATATGGTAAATGACATACCTTTAAGCTTTTGTGTTATATAGTCAGCATAGTCAGTATAGCACATAGTCAGCATCAACTTATTTCAATATTTGATATAAGTTTTTTGAAAAAATACGGAAAATGTGATTGTTCAATTCAAGTATGCAAGTACTTTGTACAATTTTGATGTCGCCAATAAAAAAAAACAATTATATCTGTCCAACCATTTTACACACAAATATTTTATAAATAACATTTTATGAAATCCAAAGAATTTTAACGTACACAATATATTCAAAGCGATATAATAATTACAATATGTACATTTGCACGAAATTGCTTTGTTTATATAAACAATCGCGAAAGGCGCATACAAACAAGAGCATTTTCGTACAGAACATATCAAACATTCGCGCGAATTCTTATGAATGATCGTCGTTTTGCTCGATCGAATGATTAGGTATGTCGCATCATCCTGTAACCTCTCTGTAAGCCAGCTACTCAGCAAATTATGGCATTTCAATAATGTTAACGAAATACTTCTTCTTCTCAGCCTGATTCAACCATCTCGACGAACAAGGTTACTGGTACGAGTTATATTTTTATGGGAATTCCCATTTCCATTCCCTTTCTCATTATATTTCGGGCTAGCCCTCTAAATTTAAATCGTCTTGATATTGCCTATTTTCATTCTATTCTGAGCTCGTCCCAACCCATTCCTATTTGATATGGGCAATCTACTTGATAACATTGGCGATTTGGCTTACTTGTCGAAGCCAGATATTGACTGGCTTTGCACGAAATGCTAATGTAATAAATTAATCTTCTTGTAACCTCTTTTTGAGCGTGTGACGATCACGTTGCATGAGCATCTTTTTTTCTGTGTTTCTGTTAACGTTACAAACAGATGACCAAACATTACAAAGAATGTAAAGAGAACGTCAAGATTGATTCAAATGAGCAACTACTGTATCTTTTCTGTTAGCGTTCGAGAAAATGATTACTTATATCACCTGACATTATTTGTAATTTGAAACAGTTGAAGGCCGCCTCACAAATTCTTTGATTGAGCCATGATTTTTCTGTTCAAACATGGTTCAAACGTATACATGGTGCAAACGTTGCTCCGATTAGCATTGCAGTTCTTTTAACTTAAATTTCTGCTGCTTTATTTTGATTAATTTGAGAATAACACCGATCGTGATGTTCTCTGTTCGGTTACTAGTGAATGTACCTACGTTATCATCGTACTACAAGCAGAAGTTCTTTTTGCACAACCCACTCTGCCAGACTGAATTAGCTTACTTTCACCAGAAAGGTGGAGGTATAACGAAGGCATGCAGTTTTTTCATCTTCAATTTCGGCAGTTCTAGAGTTATATTGAAAAATCTCGCCAAACTCTCTCTCGTGATTTCGTGATGTTCGCTGTTCGGTAACTAGTGAATGCACCTTTACGTTAACATCGTGCTATACCATCAGCGCGTGATTTGCATGCTAATAAAACATCATTATCGATGGCGGCCCTAAATAATGACACAGCATTTTGCTGGTCCTCGCAAATCCTGTTATAGTTACGAGTTTTGTTTTTATCTAAAATTATCAATGAGTATTATGTGTTTTTTTTTTAATTCAGTCAACATAGTTTATTTTCTTAAATTATATTTATATTAGATTTTACGATAATGAACCACTGAACTGAAAAATAACGTGATGATAAGTTTGTTAAGTTAAAAATATGACTACTACACGTACAAAAGCTCAATAAGCAATCATTCTAATAAATAATCGAAGTTACCAATTCTCTAAACTTTTGTTTTATTAAGAGTATCTGGGATTAAGTTTTATTGGAACCAGCACACAAAATTCATATTTTTTTTTTTAAATTTTATTTTTTTAATTAGCTGTTTGGTAGGTTTTCAACAGAACAGAATCTGTCTAAGCTTAGAGACACAAAAAGTTTGCGTGGATGCCTGTGTTTGTTTGTCTTTTTTTCTGTAACCTTCTATTTTTAAAACGACCAGGATCTTCGCAAAGTTATTTTTTACAGAACTTTTTCAAGGTGCATTATAAAAATCGTACTCGAAAATAATTATGGAGTTCTCGCTCATCATGTTTCCAAATATTATACTATTATGAATAAAATTATACCGTAGTCAGAGTCACAACAAACCTCAAAAAAACAATAAAAGGTGTCAAAGAAATCGAGAAACGACATAAAACGGTTCTTAGTATGTTTTCTATATTTTCTAATAGTAGTTAGTTCCATATTTTTAATCTACAGCAAATTCGGTGTTGCTTATCAGTCCAGCATCGGACTAGTTCAGGAGTTTGTGAAATTATTAAGGAGATGTACGCATGCGTCCGTTTTACGCGCCACCCCCTAAACCTTACGACCGCCTCCCTAAGGGAGACTTTACCTGAAATTTGAACTCTCAGCCCTAAGCATAGAGATCTTCACTTTGGAGATTTATCATTTTGCGAAAACTTTGAGGCACTCGTCATCCTCAGTTGTAAAGCCGTCATTATGTTCATGCAGGAAGAATTAGATTTTCGTAACGGATTCTCTGATTTCTCACTCCATCGTCGTCGGCAGCGATTCTCGAGTGAGTGAAGTGAAAATGGACTGAATGTCGTTCGCTTTAGGGTAGATATTGGTTGGGAAGCGGCGGGCCGTCCAGGATAATTTCGGAGCAAAGAGTAAAGTCCTCAGTCGACTACGGGCTTCGTAGACGTGCGGAGGTGCCCTCTAGTTGGCACGCGGTACGCGTTACAACTTATTTCGTAGCAACTCTCGTAGCGTAACAATATATCTCATAGAAACTTTATAGTGACTATTATATACATAAAGTTCTACGTTTAATTGCGGTAATAGTTAAAATCAGTATACATTATAAAATTTTAAAGTTAATGTAATATATTGTAATGTAAAATAAAATGTTGTAGACAAAATAAATAAGTTGCATTACTCAAGGCACAAGAACATATTAAGAATTTTAAATAGTATGTAAGTGAAATTATCATTTCCTTTTATTATTTTAAGTGTCATTTCCGTTTATACAAAAAACACACTTTTAAGATTTTTGTGACTCAAAAGAATCGTCATGGCAAAATAAATTCTGCCTCGTTGGCAAATGAAATTAAATTGTGTTGTACTGGACCTTGTAAATAAATAACAGTGAATGTAAATCGTAGTTAGCGTAGGCGAAGTGAGGCGGGGAGCGGCGGGCGATCCTGGCATATTTGCCATTTCGCCGACATTCCCCAGTTAATTAAAGCCCATTTGTACACTGTCTTGCAAAATATAATTTATGAAATGAGAAAGCGCTTTCGAATATTTGTCCTTAATAATTTTGGGCTGGTTGTGATTTGTAATTTCGTTATTACCTGAAGTGTTATTTTAGGCGGTAACAGTTGTATATAAAAAAAGAAAGACAGTTAATAAGCATACGTTAGTGATTAATACGGAACGTATCTTTCGTGAGAATACAGGGTGAGCACGTATTGATAAACAAGTGCCACCACTCCTCCTTGTCGATTCCAAATAAGCCCGCCTCGAGGGAAGCCCCGCCTACCGAAGGTACATTCTTATGTAAACACTCTTATGTACTTGCTGGTACACAGACCTTTTTACCGCTGTACATATATCTGGGGAACGTTGAACGCCTACAATTGTATATAATACGATGATGTATATGTACGGGAGAATAGTTGAATGAAACAATATAGTACGGTTATTCATTACTTAAATTATTAGTCTTATATCAAATAAACGGTAGAGTTAATGGCAGGTTTTATTCTTGTAAAATAATGTGTAGGTGTACCTAACATTGGGTCAAAAAAATCAACGATTTGAATTAGTTACAATTAATGTTAACTTTGTAACCATAGGTGTTGTTCGTAAAAAAATAATGGACATTGTACCTGCAATTTATTTCAGAAATTTTGCATAACTATCATTAGAGTGCTATTAGCTACGCTAAGTAATTATGAACTAAGGATTATAATTACTGGACACTAAAAGATACCAAAATTAAAATCTATCATCTCCTTTACAGATACAATTATTCCAAACAAAAAAAGAGCACTGATTTAAGCTAGGCACAACTGTGCATCCGAACTAAAACTTGGAAACGAATGGACAAAGGGGTTTTTGGCTCCAACAGGACAATGTTAACAAACAAAATCAACAGAGCTGGCAGAACTTCTAGCTGCTAAGAAGTCGGAACTGTGTGTACAATGTCGCCGCGAGCGCTAACAAGCCCGCTCTCAAAGTTGGAGGTGACCGGAGAATTATTCTGACGGCCGCTCTCTAAACAGACAGTTCCATTCTAAACAGAACCCATATCAGTTGAAACTGCGAGCCGAAATACTTTTTGTTTGAAATAAAACATGAATATACAGACTTTCACATCTGTGAAGTTTCACTATGACGCGAGAGTTTATTAAAGGAGGTTGCGTGTCAAAGCATCGACAATAGATATACCGCGTAGATCACCACGCTAGTTTCATAGAAATATCGGTATGATTGAATCAAACTCCTTGAGCAGGAGTCAGACTCCTGCGCCTAGGAACCACATAGTCTACACGGACCACAAAGGAAGAAAGTAAGTACCTTTTGATATTGATTTGTTTTAAATGTAACACTATTACCTACTCACGTTTATTTTACATTTGTTTATTGTAGTCCCATCGAGTCCGTCTAAAGATTTATATTTAAAACTGATTGGCGGAATAATAACATTTTTTGTTGTATTTAATTTTTTCATGTTTTGGTAGTTAGTTAAGTCTCGGTCTTTTAATGGAGAGTAAAAAATTGCGACGGGTTTGTGTGTTATATTCGCATTATTGTCTAAAGTTTTTTTTCCATCAAGTATATAAGTATTTATATTTTATAAACGGATCAACGCTAGATTATTTTACATTTTATTTTATTTTAATTTAATAAAGCCAAAGATTAATTGTGACGTGTATACGGATGTATATAGAGTGTAATTTCTTAAATTTTATTTCAAGTTCCTTATCATTAATGTGTTATACTCGTAGTTTCTATTTATAATTTTAAGTGGTCCTGAATATATTTTGTATCACGTCAATTCTGGTGATTAGTAATTTACGTTTATTTTTTTAAAATGAGTTGCATATTTTTTATAAAGGGTTTAAAGTTCTTAAAATGCATAAAAATATCCGGAACAAACGAATACACTCGATTTTGACACAATTGAAATACCGACCTTGTAACAGTTTAAAAGCAATTATTCCGCAAACGTTTTGATTGCGAAGAATTATATCCGTCGGGCGGACTGAAAACCTTTAACCCAAACAAATGAGTCCTATTATTACTCTCAATTTAGTCTAACAAGCAACTTAGAGTCAAAGGTTCGACGAAGCGGAGAACTCAATGGCCCCCAATTTTGTAATCTCCATTAATTTTCAACGGAAAGTTCACTTCGAGTGTCTTTACTAACTTCTGTTTCTATTAATTTCACTCTTACAAATGACACTGCTTATGTTGCTCGTTACACTCGTTTCTTAAGAAAGAACCAAAGAAATTGTCAATTAATCGACTTGTTACTGGGTCAAAGAACAGTTTAGTAATGTTAAGCGACTTGGTTAACAACAAAGTTTGTAAGTGTAATAACACGTTCAAATACCTTTGTTTACAGTTGTTATAGAGGAAGAAACTCACAGACACGACAATGTTTCTATTGTAGGTGTGGTTTCAAGACATTTTTAAATTGATCTTTAATCTAGAATCTAGATTATTGATCAATTTTAAAATATCAATAAGTCACTGGAGCTTATAGTTTTATCCTTCTAGATTCTAGAAGAATTAAACTATAAATTCCAGTGACACTTGGATAGAATAGTGATAATTCTCCACTGCAGTTCAGAACAAAAGAAAATCAGAAGTTAAGAAAATTTTAAGCATAAAGTTAAAAATAGATTCAAATCTTATAATGTGCACTAAAGAGTATATGTGCTATAATAACAGATAAGGTAAGAAGGCAAAGTGTCACGAACTATAGGTGCTTAGAATATTAAATTAGGTCTAGTTTATGTATATTATTATGACTTGCCAAACGTTATTTATAGTGCTGTTCTCTTTGCTATAAAATTAAATTGTTCAAATTAAAAAAAAGTCTTCATAAGTTGAATGGTATATGCATGAAGGCGTACAGGAAAAAGATAACATTCTCTTTTGCATTACGAAGATGAGTAAGGTAATAAAATGGACATTATGAAATTCATTCAGTCTAAATCTTCAGCCACTGTGACGTGTCATAAAAAAAAGTTGCGTTTTGAGCCAGGGAGCTTGTCATATAAATTAGGTGTAAGAAAGTTTGATATCACTGAAATAATGTTGAAACTTTGTAAAAGAATGTTGCAATTCTATAATAAAATGTTAAAATATGTATTAGGTACTCACCTAGTTACATGCACTTGGATATTTAAATAATTCACAGCATAACGACTTTATTATGATAATAATAAAATTAAACAGAAACTTTGCAGTTTATGCGTTAAGTGTGACCAAGCCGATCTTGCTAATTGGTTTTTCTCTAAAAATCTGCCGTGACCCATCATAATAAAAGAAAAATACTTTTGGTAAACTTCATCATCATCATCATCAGCAAATTTTTTATGTCCCCACTGCTGGAGCACGAGCCTTCCCTATGGATGAATTAGGAGAACGGGCCATACACCACCACGCGAGCCCAGTGCGGATTGGTGGTTGCTAACGACTGCTAATGCAGCCGGGACCAATGGCTCTACGAGCCTTCCGAAGCACGGAGGAGCTCGAGATGATAAATTTTTGGTCATCCATCCGATGACCGGCCTTTGCTTAACCTCAGCACTCGCAGACTGGGCGCATTAACCACTGCGATATTGAGCTCCTCGATAACGTGTTGGTTGGTTAACTTGCATTGTAATTAAGTTTGTCTTTATTGTTCCAACACTTGATTAAATCAGGCCTTTGAGCGCTGTCGTTGATCTGATGGGCAGTCGCAAGACGTTTATGGCTCTTTTTCCGTACGTTTGTTTTCTGCAAAATTCATTGGTTGTTTTGCCGTTCAGATACTGCAAGTATAGACTTGCGGGCCTATAAGTGTGGTTAGACACATCATTGAATACATTGCTCCTAATTTACTAATTGTACAAATTGTGTTGTGTATTATGCATAACTCCGTATATATCCATAATTGTATGCATTAATACCGCTCTGTTTAATATATTATAAGACAAACACATACTAAAAGCTGGTTATCGAATTGTTTTTAAATTACGAGGGTAATTCTAAGTAACTTTAGATTCTTTTTTAAACATTTGTATCAAGTTATCTTACACTCAATTATTATGGCACGGGTTCAGCTTCATTTATTCTCGTTTTGAAATAACAAAAGAAAAGTCTTAAGTTATTTATTAGGTCCTTACCTATGAAATTGACGTCTTGTATGAAGATTTTTTCTAAAATTATATATTCATACTAACGTTTTTTAAATTTCCTTAGCATCTATTTATGTTGACACTATAAAAATTGTAGAGTAGTGTGTTTTTTTCACTAGCTAAATATAGCAGATAATAAAAAGAAAAAAAATCAAGACCCTTCAAAGCTACAATGAAACAAAAAGTCAATTCCACGAACAAAAAAGGAAGTCAGTTAAAAAAAAAATTGGGCGATAAAGGCACATAATGAATAATCATTGTTAGTAGTCTTGAAGCCTAAGTAACATAGTCCTAGTTAAAGGTGTATAATAATATTAACAACCGGTATTGACATTTAGAAGTAAATACACCTATTATTAAGTGAGAAAAAAACGTCAATTTCATAGGTAAGGACCTGTTATTAGTTATGTACCGTGAAAAAAGATGGCAGAGAGTGTTTCTTACGGACGGAGCAAATAGCGATACTGTAAAGTCAAAGTCAAAGTCAAAAAATTCAAAAATTCAAAAATTCAAAATCATTTATTTAGTTTAGGCTACAAATAGCTCTTATGAACGTCATTTTATGCTATCGGTTCGTAAGTCTATCTACTCTGGGCAGGAGATCTTGTACTGAGAAGAACCGGCAAGAAACTCAGCAAGTGTCCAGCTCTTTTCTCCTTTACAGCGTCAAAAAAATTGGAAAGTGCCCCATCATAAAAGGACACTTTCCATCACATATTTGTAACAGACAAAAAAAAATAAAATAAAAGACAATCACAAATTCACAACACACAAAAAAAAAAGTCAAATCGTTTATTCAATATAGACCTTTGCAGATACGTATTAACGTCAATACTAAGTATAAAATACAAATAATAATGAATTATAATTTAGTTTACTGAATCTACCACCATTTCGAATTTTGGGAGAGCCTTCGACCGAGAAGAGCTGGCAAGAAACTCATGAGGCTTTTTTTCTTTATCTCCGTCTTTTAAAACAATTTACAATAATGTAATAATTATAAAATAGAATTAGTGAAAATCTGCCTACACAGATTCAATTTTCTTTTATACCAGTGCTAATTATTTTGTCAATCCCGCATTATATCTGCGCTCCTCAATAAAAACGTGCGAAGTTTTCCAAGAATATCCCCGTGTCTTCGGAAACTAACGTGATACATTCGGAGCCACTACAAAAGTTCCGAATAAATTCGCTTACACGGTAAAAGAAAAGTAAGCGGACAGTTATAATAAAGAAATTTGAATAGAAATGGTCCCACGGCAGTAGGCGGGTCGGCGAGAGCGAATGTGCGGAAGGACTGTGGAGTTACTTGTACAGTTTCCGTTAGTCACATTTTCGCAACAAGGTATTCACATTTCGAGGACTGGAAAGTTGGCGTTATCGCGTTTAAAATAGAACGACAAGCACATCTAGCTTTGTGATGCAAAATGGACACGTAGAGCCAGACAAACTGTTTTGTCTACTCATTTTATTTCGGTCGCGGTTGAAGCGACTAGCTCGGTTAAGTGCTTTCAAAGGGATGACGCAATTATATCATTGTTGTTTGAATTTGATATGAGGGAAAATTACATTTGTTGCGGAAAGACAATTTTATGTGACGGATTTTGGTATTTAATTTATTACGGCGCGGCGTTTTTGTATCGTTACGTTTTTAACTGTATATTGAATACAGTTTCATTTCGTTTTATAATTTAATGATATAACAATTCTTGATTCGAATCTTTACCTAAACATTGCTTATTTCGGTCTGATAGTTATACCTAGTTACTTTTTTACTTGAAAGGCATTTGGATGTAAAGTGATAAACAAAATAAATACACAAACAAACACTAATCAATCTTTGGTATTAATTAGGATTGACAAGTAGTTTACCCAGTCCACACAGGTAATCGCAATCCTTTCTATAACAATAAGATTACAAAACTTGTTGGTAACAAAGTCTTTTGAGCGACAAAGTATGAGTTGGAGCATTCCGTATTCGCGTCGAATTGGTATCACGTGCGGAAGTGCGCTCGGTAAGGACATTATAAGTACGGGTAAATGTACAAATTGATTTATTGAAGTTGAGCGGGTCCCGGGTTAGTCTGAGTATTTGCAGTCCTTTGCGTTACACAGATAAAGTGGAAATAAAAAAGAAACTTCACAAACAGAAATCCCCTTGTCGCGAGATTTACGAGCCGACGCACCTCCGCTCGGCGCAAAAAAGTTATATGTAAATTATTTGTGCCGTTGAGATACAGCGCCCTAATGCTAGTATAGACTTGCGGGCCTACAAGTGTGGTTAGACACCTCATTGAATACATTTTGCCTAATTAAGGGCACCACAAACATGGAATATATAATAGTATAGGAAAAAAAGATTTTTATAAAAAACATCCATCGTCTCCATTACAGCCGTCTAATAGACACAAAATAGGTTAATGATGAAAAAGTTCGAACTACATTAGCGATCAATTTTCAACTAATACAAATTGAATGAAACTTTTAGTTAAACTGACAATTTGCTTTATGAAATCTGAATGAACAAAATCCTAGTGAAGGTGAGTTCCCTTTGATTATAATTATGAGGAGTCACGCGAACTGTGTTTTAGACATACTGAATACAAACTACGGTGTACTTTTGGTAGGTGAATATTGAGTACAATATTTAGGTTACAATACAGATGATTTAATTGGAAAAAACCCACTAAAAATGTTTGCTTATCAGTTAGCAGTTTAAGTGCGTTATAAAGTTGATTGCTACATGCGCATGTGACCTGAAATTCACAATTAGATTTACTTTGTAATTAAATTTTAACTTTTATACATAATAGTTATTTGTCTATTTTAATAACATTTTATAAACTTAGACCATACTATAATATAGCCTTTAAAAGTAACTATATGTTACTTAATTTGTAGACTTTTAACACTTTTAACTTTATAAATCTCCATTTATAATTTTGCATATCCTTTCACTTTTTAACGTAAAAATAATCTTGAAAGATTAGTAACACTGTTCAATTTTAAATAACATACTTTTAGTTACAGTAATTTTTTTTTTAATTATTCATTGACCACACCGCTTATCTTGCTTGAAACTGAATGTAACTTCGACGGTCAATAATTGGTAATAGCTAACATGACTTTTATAAGGCTGAAAGTAAAAGCGCAATTCAATTGGATCTTTAGCTTTTGCAACGTTTACCTTTGATCATTTAACGCATTTGATCAACTTAGTTGTATATATAACATTGTAAAATAAGAATGTCCAGCACTTCCACAAACCTCACAAGGTTTATGAGAGCCGATGAGAGAGATGCCGCGAAGCCTGAGATACGATATATGTAAGATTTATTTATATAAATAAACTAACCGTCACCCGCCCGCTTCGCTGTGCGAATATAATGGATCAATGAATGCTAATCAAAATAATTATTAGGTTTACCAACATCATGTTTATCCTATCATTTCCACAATCGCATGTTCTTACAAAATACAAATTTTCATCAAGTTATAAGAGGACATACATACAAACAGATACACAGACTGACAGACAAAAATTTTAATAATCGTAGAATTGGTGTCAGTGAGTCAGTCATCAAAATGAATATTTATCCCAAAATTTGTCAGAAAAATTGCAAGTACACACAGAGCCTTCAGATTTATATAGTAATTTGGAATATAAAACAGTTCTGTTTTAGAAATAAGAAAGTGTGAAAGTGTAAGTGTCAGTTGAAACTTGGAGTTTCCTTGTTTCGCGCATGGGCAAGCTTTGACCATATTTTTCACAAATTGTGAGTCATAAAATGAATATTTATCCCAAAATTTGTCAGAAAAATTGCAAGTACACACAGAGCCTACAAAATTATATAGTACTATAGATATAATAAAAAACTTATAAAAAGAACTGGCTCTCTATCTTAGATTTTTCGGAACACATCATTGCTACAGCATTGTCGTAATGCTAACTACATACTTAGATAAAATGGTGGTACCTAAACAGCCGGACTTAAAACGAACCCTACCATAAACAAACCCAGCTCTTTATAACCGGCTGGCTATCATCTATCATCATCACCAGCTGATTTAATGTCAGCACACCTGAGGCACGAGCCTATCGATGCATAGAAAGAACGGGCCATAAACCACCACGTGGTCCTAACCCGATCCGATCCGAACCCTTCGGAGAATCTAGTAGGGCACGAGAACGCGCACTTTTAAGTGTGCGATGCCGTTCCCTCTAGAAAATCTCCGAAGGTGATTCGTTTCAACACGGCTTGAGGTACCCTTTACGTACCTCGCCGCCCCCAAAAAAGCCCGGTGACGCTGAAAATGCCGTTTGAGGCAATCAGCAATCTCTCTCAAAAAAAAAATGGGGTCCTAGTGCGGATTGTTGGTTATTAACGATTGCTAATGCAGCCGGGACCAACGGCTTTACGTGACTTTTGCAGCACGGAGAAGCTCAAGATGATACCTTTTTGGTTACCCATCTGATGACCGGCCTTTGCGAAAGTGGCTTAACTTTAGCGATCGCAGACCGCGCGTGTTAACCACTGCACCATCGAGCTCCTCAAAATAGAGGTCCAACTGACTGGCTAAATAACTGTCTTTTATGACAATTACTAAATGTTCGCTTAAAAAGATTGCCATCTGTAGACGGAGTTGCATGCCAAGCGTCATTCCCCTATTAGTATCCCCTAGTAGTAAGTGGATTCTGGTGTTCCGACGCGATATTTATTCATTGCATTAACATCCCGCAAATGCAAGCACAGTTTAAGCGTTATTTTCCGCCCAAAATTTCTGTTTGTCAATTAAAATATTTTGAATCACCGAAATGATTTCAGTGGCGGTTAATTTGATTACGGCGCGGCGGAAACAGTACCTACAGGAGACGGCGAAATATTGGAGCAATGTGCAACGCTCTTCTGTATTATTGTCGGTTTGCGTTCATCGTCCGTTCTATTTTTTCTATTACTTTGTTTTCTTGTGACAGATTAATGAAATAATAATACAGTTGTTTAAATTTTATACAGATTAGATTATTAAATAAAGGAAACGTGTACAAAACGTTTAAAAATGTAGCTTTACTTATATTTTTTCGTCAACTAGCTGTGTCCGCGACTGTACTTTAGCTACATCATTGTCTTGAGCATTTTTAATCGTGCTTACAAACTATTAGTAATAGACTTTAAGCGTATAACAATTTTAAAATATGGCAGTAAGTCAACAAGTTTGTTATGATGTGCTCAATGTTCATAATAGTAGAGTATGAGAATATAACAAGGATTATATGTGATCAATGTTCATACTCATGAAGTATGAGAGTAACTATAACACGTTTATAATGTGTGCTCCTGAGAAGTATGAGAATATAACAAGGATATAATGTGCTCGATGCTCATACTAGTGGAGTATGAGAGTATAACAAGTTTATAGAACGGTGAATCGATGTGGCGCGCTTCATCGCCGGTGCCCGTCACGTCGAGCCCGTTGTTTGTGCAGCACCATGCCAACATTGGCGCAGATTATTTTCGCCTTTCCTCCCCACACGGTTTGTTATCGCCGAAAAATCTCCTATATGAAAGTAACTTTTTGTGTTTTATTTATGTTGCAAGTAAAGTTATTGATTTTGGAGATGGTATCATTTTTATATAAATTTAACTTATAAAAATGTAAGATACTTACTTAGCAGTTTAGCACCTATGTATAAGTTTTTAGGCGAACGAATTGATCGAGGTAAAAATTTAAGAGAAGTCCAAGAGTTTATCAAAATAATTCAATATTTTAATAAACATGACATCGTTATTTTTTAATATAAGAGTAGGCACATGTCTTCGTATAACCTTAATATAATATAATAAGTTTTCATAATGTTATGTCGAAAATGATAATATTTATATAGGTAGGTACATAATATTACAATTTACCTTATGATGAGATGTAGCGGAGTTCAGATGTGAATTGTGTTCTGCGAGTGTGTACAAGGCGAGTAGTTTTACTAAGCAAAGACCATTATCTCAGTATAACATATTTAAAACATTATACACACAAACAAATACACACTTCACGGAAGATATATACAAAGATTTACGTAAACGCATTTTTACATATACTCTAGCAATATTAATGCAAACACCTATTCAACTCACAAATACACGGCGCGTCTTGACTCTTGAGAGCTACAGACTTATCGTGCGCAATCACAGATCAGATGTTGGTATTCCGCCCAAAGCCCCGGAGAGCAAGCTCCGTATCGACTGAATTATTTACATGCACGTTACTCTTACGACTATACCACAAAATAGGCAGCACTGCAGAAGGTGAACTTCATACGAACACGCTCGAGCGACGCGCACATTGTCAGGTTAAGCGTATGCTGAGACGCAGGCGACGCAGCTCCGCGCAGCGCAGAGCAGAGCAGATTTTGTAATACATGGTCGTGCCGAGAGCTGCGTACGCTGCGGCGCAGGTACAGTCAACAGCAAAGGTAACTGATAATTGGTCAAGTTTCAAAATATGAAATCAGTATGAAAATCAAAACCTTTAAAACGCATATCGAAAAACCTTCGAGTGTCTACTAGTACCTGCAGACTTTGTAGTTTTAAAGAAAATACCGACTAACACAATCGAAACTTAATTTTGAAATTATACATCATCTACTTTTGCTGTTGACTATACGTGCGACGCAGACATGTGTCTGCCCTGCCCTGCACCTCGTTGTAGTGCCGGCACAGATTCCTGCGCGACGCGTGCAGGTTGACACATGTTTTTTTACCATTTTGTAATAATGACAGAACAATTTAACAGAACTCTCTCGATAGTACAAATTATCCATTATCAGAACGCCTGTAAAGTAGCAACAACGTGTTGTACTTCCTGGCACGACCATGAATGTTTTTCTAATATCTTTAGACAGTAAAAAATAGGCAGGATTTTGTACTATTATTTACCACTGTTTTGAAAATTTCTACCTACTAGATCTAGGAGATACGATGGTCGTGCTGAGAAGAATACTTTCTAGCACGACCTCGCCGAAACTTGTCTCACATTATCAGACTCTGACATTGACAACTCATGTGTCCGTGCTGTGTCACTTACCTGCGTCGCAGCATGCGTTCGCGGCCTATGTCTGCCCCAACTGCCCTGCCCCACAAAATCTGCACTGTGCTGTGCTGCGTCACCTGCGTCTCAGCATACGCTTAGCCTCAACCTCTCTCACATGGACATGGAATCTCGCAACAGCTGCGCTCCTACTGTTACAAGCGTTGCAAGATGGTCCGAGATTCCATGGCCGTGAGAAGAGAGTTGCAGAGGAGAGCGTTGCTCAAGCGCGTCTTGTATGAAACTTACCTTCTGCAGTTTTTTCTTTCTTTTAGTTGATGGCTTCGTGCGATAAGCACATTTTGCCAGTGTCAAAGTAATTTTTCTTACAAGTAATACATAAATAAACAATATTTCCTTCCTGTATGATGATGATGAATGATAATAGAAATGAGAAGTGAGAAATGATCTACCCTCCAACCCCTCGAGTATCTCAATAAAGATGAGGGGCTTTACGAAGTCCTCGGGCGGACTTCTTGAGAGAATTTGAAAAGTGACGTTGCACTGTTTTGTTTCATTAGCCAACACTCATGCACACTCACGAACAGTTAACGGTTAATAATCCACTATTATTTCACATTAATATTCGACATATCACAAATTTTAGAAAATAAAACAAAACCGCAGACATGACTCTTCACTTTCCCGCCAAGAAACCTTCTGCAGTCTTACTTTGTGACTATATACAGACGCCAAGTCGACATAGAGCGGCGATATAATTCCTATATCTGTCAACAGCCTTTGAAGGGTCGATGGATTGAAATATTTTATTGCACGTTGTACCGATAAAGCGACGCAGCGAATAAACGCCAAATCGTTTATTCGAATTGTTTGTCTTATTCTGAGGCTACAATAGCTGGGATCGGATGTCGTCGCTTCACTGGCTAAATCGGTGGAGTTGGCGGTCTAAAGGCTCCCGAGTGACGTTTCACTAGTTTCGGTTAAACCGTTTAGGGGTTGTTACATGTATTATGTTCCCGAAAGAAAGTTTGTTTGAGGGTCTTATTGTAAGCGATGCTAAAAGTAGAGTAGGTACAAAAAGCTGAATTATAGTTCAAACCCTTTTACAAACTTTTAATTAAAACAAATGTTGTAATTAGTATAAAATAAACTAACAATTATTATCAGAAAAAAATATCTTAAATTTTCAAACTATCAATTTGAAATGTACTTATTATTCATGTTGATTATGGCAGCCCTAGCCCAGTAACATGTATAAGTACGTAAAACCTACTTCATAACCAAATCTTAAGCTGGGAGTGAGCAAAAGTGACTAAGTTGAGTACGTATGAGTGGTCGGGACGAGCAACTTGCTAAAACTAACTTCAAGTGCTGGGAAGTCGTCTGCGGCGGCTCGCCTTCGCGAATTACTTCCAAGCGATTTCGCCATCTCTGAATGATCAGTTAAACTTACCCATATGCGCCCGTAAACAGTTCGGGATATCGCAAATCATAATTTGTGGTAAAGTTTCAACAAAGAGGGTTAGGATGCGATTTTTGAACCGCGGTGTCAATAGTTCTCACTCTGTATGCGATGTCACCGGGGACTATTGTGACTTTAGACCAATGTGATTGTGATACTTAAACTTTTGAACGATATGTACATTAATAAGAAAGTGGTATAACAATTTCAAAAATGTTGAATTTCATAGTGTATTTTTGTATTTGGTTGTTTAAAGATACGTAAAGAGAAAGAGACGTAAAATTAAAAAAGTACCACACTTTGAGATTTTGAGAACTAAAATGTTAAGTTGATAATGCAATATACCACATCGACCATCACCACCAACACCAGCTTATTTTATGTCCCCAGTGTTGCGGAACGAGCCTTTTGTATGAATGGAAACATCACAGGGTGAAACATCAGATGGGTGACAAAAGTTTAGCATGTTGAGTTCCTCCGTGCTTCGGAAGGCACGAAAAGCCGTTGGTCCCGGCTGCATTAGCAGTCGTTAACAACCACCAGTCCGCACTGGACCCGCGTGGTGGTTTATGACCCGTTCTCCCTGTGATGTTTCCAAATATCACATATTGTATTTAATTATAATAAATAATATAATAAACTTTCCTACCCTCACACCAATTATCTAGCACAAGAGAAGCTTCGTTATGAAACTCGTTAAAATGGTTACTAGACAACGGATAAACATGCTTAAAATACTTAAATACATACTTATTATACATAGAAAACACCTAGACTCGAGACAATTTAGAAAAACAATAATTTCTAAATTGACCCGACGGGGGATCGAGCCCGGCACCTCAGAGATGGCGACACCATGAAAACCGGCGTACAAACCACTCGACCAAGGAGGTCGTCAAAATGTGAAATATCAAGCTATTACTATTTTATATTACAAACTAAAGCCAAATCTCTATTTTTTACTATAGGTACTTAACTAGTTTATTCGTTCATACTAATGACGTATAAAAACGCCTCGTATATCATTTTCAATTCCGCTTTCATTCCTCACTCATCGGTTTGCTAAGTGGGGTTGTATGTATGCGATGCTCTTTTGATATCGGAGAACGTAGATTAATTGGATTTAAAATAAAAATATAATTTCTTACTTACGAGTAGATTTCATTTTTTATTTAGGTATTTAATGGCCTCCATGTATATCGTAGAATCGCCACATGATAAAAAACATATCATTATTATCATCACCATCGTCATCATTTTCTTCTACCACAAATGGTCGGAAATTGACACAATTGTGTACACAACTTGCACTTTTGCCCAGGACATTAATACCAGAGGGCTTTTTGTCAATTAATGAAATCGCTACAGATGATGATCAATGTAAAGCTTTTTTCAATTATTTCACAAATTACTGGATGACGCAAATTACGACTGAGCAGTTGTCTTGCTACGGAGAAAAATTTCGAACAACTAACGCTGTGGAAGGCTGGCACCGACGAATGAATGCCAAAATACCAAAAAATCCATCCCTTTTTTTGTTTCTACAGTTATTAAAAAAGGAATCGAAAATCGTTGATATTAAAATAAATAGAAGTTCTTATCACTGTGAAGAAACAAAACGTCGGTCAAAGCAAATTCTGATCGATAAGCAGATACAAAATATATTATCGGATTGCGATAATGACAAAATTTCAGTTATGACATGCTTATATCGCCTGCGGTCATTATCTCGAAATTAGTTTTCTCCCCGTATTCAGAAGTTACTGTTGTTTTAATTCGTTTAGTTTTATTTTCCTTCAATAAAGACTTTCAATTTATTACCTATATTATTTCATAGTTCATGACTGTACTCTGTCGAGTTGCTAATCCGTCCAGCTGAGAACCCGTCTAGCTGAGAATCCGTCTAGCTGAGAATCCGTCTAGCTGAGAATCCGTCTAGCTGAGAATCCGTCCAGCTGAGAATATGTCCAGCTGAGAATCTGTCTAGTTGCGAATCTGTCCACTTGCTACGGGGGCTTCCCATGGGTATCCTACAAGTTTTGCTTATAACATCAAAGCGGTGATGGGCTAATTGTTTTTTTAGTATTGGAGCAGTATGGGAGACATGTAGGTATTTTATAATTTTATATCTTACTATCTAACAGTATTTAAAAGTATTGGCGTAAAGACACTTTGCATCGTAGTAACCTCAAAAGTAGTTGACAGAGATGATTTTATAGTAGCTAAAATATTTAATTGCAAAAAGAACTTAAAATTCATTATTACTAAGTTTTTTTCACAGGGAAGATTCATAAGTGCTAAGGGGATATGTTAATTAACGTCCATGCAAGTGGTACATTTAAATAAAAATTGCACACGTACCTACCCCAAAACCTTACATAATTTTTGACCTTAACAGCGACGTCATGCTTGCTCTCCCACACAAATTTTATACGAAACAACTTCATCATAAATCAGTTGCATAAAAAAACTAAACAAATAAGACAATTACTATTGTGGTGATTCTAATAAAACAAACGAAATAGTACCTAGTATGTACGTGATAAAATGCAATTAATCTGGAATCGGCATACGTATGCTCAGGCTTCGGTTCACGTTCAAAGGCTAGCTCGTGAACTCTACTGCAGCGCATAATAGCAATAGCAATATTTACTACTATTATCTACAACGAACTGATCGTTCGTGGTTTTGCAATTACCCGAGTGTATACTATTTCAAACGTGAGATATGAATACTTCCCGTTGGATTCGGAACGTGAAACGCGTTTACTGTTGTATTTGTATGACCATTTAACTTTATTTTTTTATGTTTTCCATTAAGATTTGGATATTAGTTGTTAGAGAAAGCCGATAATGTATATGGTTTGTTACTAAATAATCGCGCTTGACAATGATTTACTCGTTGGTTTATAGACAGTAAATACAAAAAAAAATATAAAAGTGTTATAAATCCAACGTGTTGGCTCTAATCGGATTGTGTTTGTTACGTTACCAACGTAACAAGCAACGTTGGTATTAGACAACTATTTTGAACCACAATATCATGTTTTCCTGTTTTTGTATGATATATGACTGTTTAATTTGATGGGATGTTTTTTTTGTTACACCGCCTAAGGTGACAATTAGGTAGGTACACAGCCCGGCTCATCAGCCGTCCACCATCCATCCATCATTACCATCGTAAGCGGTTACCGTAGCTTATAGGACGTTTACAAACAACAAAGGTATCTAACTAAATAACTAACGCATTGTCGACCCTATTAAAACATATTCACGCTCTTTCTAAAAAGCCTCATGCTGTAGGTACTACTCTGAAAATACCACTGCAGGGAGCTCCCTTCATTTCGACTGTAAGGTGTAAGAATGAATTCCCTGCCGCCGGCGAACATGCGAGCGAGAACAGGCGAGCGTGCAATGGTACAAAGTGGACGTGGGAATAATCCCCAACAATTCCTTATTAAAACTTTATTAGTAGGCTTCCGCGGATTGAAAGGCCAACGCAACCCTTAATGTATTAATTACGGGAATAATTAAACAGACACTGGATCATAACTCGCGACGTAAGCGGGCGCAGTTAATACACGTCATTGTCTAAATTGAAAGAGCGGGCGCGACATCGTATCCCCGCGCTGTATAAGAGTTGTTTTATGGTCGCCGCGCCGCCAACAAACTTTGCCAACTGCTTTATGATCCTAATTTATAAGTGAGCGTGGGGAGTATTTACGACTCTTTCTGCCAGTCCCCCGCGAGTGCGTTCGCTTACAAGCCGAACGAAACATGCTGTTTCAAACGTGCCTAGATACGGGGATAGATGCAACTGCAAATACTGCTTTTGTTTACATACTGGAAATGGAAGCGCGCAGGCGTGTACATCTGGCGACCTTGTTGTTTGGTATCATCCACGCATGTAAGCCACAGTATCTCTTGGAAAAACTGGAGCGGGCACAAGATCACTATAAGTACCCAAAAAGGTCCTGTACTCATGTGTTCTCAACTCCAAGACACCGCTCTGTAACATTTCGCGGTTCGTTCAGATTTGCCGCCTCTAAGTGCTGAAATGATCTTCCTCCTCCGTTGCGATATCTAAGAATAAAGCAAACGTTGGTGAATGGCTTAAAGCGCCACTTAATGACGTTGCAAAACATGCAGCCTTATCCACATCTATAATTAATAAATTTTATACCTCTTTATTTTTACATCTTAAGGCATTTTTGTTGTTGTCCTTTTTTTTCTTCTTCCAAGTGGAAACATCTGAAAAAGACAAACAGTGTTAATTACTGTGGTACGAGCATTACACTTTACACAAATATTATGTCATACGTTTACATATTCTAAATGTATGTAATTACGATATTTACTCACCTAGGGGTAGCGCTCGACAGGCGTGGGAAATAGACATTTAGTAAGAATAATAGTAAGAAGAGAAGAATAGTAGTAAGAAGAATATAAAAAGGCAGATTTCCATTCTTGTCGCTGCGTTATTTTTATTTAAGCACTTCGCTTGCTTATTGCAATATGACGTGGCATACATGGTGCCACGTAGAAATAGAAAATATTTATTTATTATATCTTACTTCACGAACGGACAGTTGTCGTTTTTATTTGTTTATTCTTGTAGAAATTCCCTCTCCGTAGGCCCTTGCGTATTCTCGATATTAACTTTGTGATCAGGATCCATTATATGAAACACATACTTTACTTCAAATCACCATATTTTATTGTAATACACACATGCTTTTATAACAGTTGATTCATTTAAAAATTACTCTAATACAAAACACAGACAAAGGCAATAATATAACATTATGTAAATTTTACGTATCAAAGCAACAGTAAGCAATAGATTTTCATTTTAGACACTCAATATTTTTCACTACTTGATAGCTATCTGAAAATATTCAAATTCGTTCCAGACCTATATTTCTTTTAATTAAACCAAATGTCAGCCAGTAACAACCATAGATATTTTTTTAAATATGTAGTTCGTTCCCTGAGGAACCGGCTAAGGTCATAGACCATGCTCCATGTCATTAGTTTTTCCTGTATGATGATGATGAATGATAATAATAGAAATGAGAAGTGAGAAATGATAGACCCCCCAACCCTTCGATCTATCTCGTATCTCGGTAAAGATGTGGGGCTTTACTAAGTCCTCGGGTGGACTTCTTGAGAGAATTTGAAAAGTGACGTTGCACTGTTTTGTTTCATTTGGCAACACTCATGCACACTCACGAACACTTAACGGTTAATAATCCAACATTATTTCACATTAATATTCGACATAACACAAATTTTAGAAAATAAAACAAACCGCAGACATGACTCTTCACTTTCCAGCCAAAAAGTCCGCCTCATAGATCATATTTTTGGTATTTTGCTTAGTATTTTTGAGAGTTCAAACATGATGACTGACGACATAACAAAACAAAAAATAAAAACTAAGAGTCAACCATTTGTCGCACTCCAACCTCCTTTTCTACCCATAAGATAGAATGGTACTAAACTTAGTTGCACGTTTTTTATTTTAACCTTCTAGATACTATCAATAAAAAGTTCTCTACCTCTCTCTCTCTCTTCAGAAAAATCCCACCAATCCGCATAGGGCTAGCTAGGGTAGATGTTTAGTGCTCAGTTTAGTTGGTGGTAGGGGTTGTTGTTACACCTAATTACTAGCTATCTAAAGTTGTCGCCATAACCTAACATATTAAATTATGTTGCAGCATTATATTGTGTTCCGACAGTTAGAGGTAAACTAGCTAATACCTGCTTATATCTACGCTTAACCTTTTAATTTTCAAGAAATCGAAGTTATACGACATATTTGTTAAAATATTTATCTAGTGGAGACAAATATCTCTACAGAGAAAATAGTACTTCTATGCCTTATTTACCTGTAGTTATGTTTTAGTTATGTATCATTGTGCAAGCCAGTAGGTATACAAGTATTATAGGTAGATGTTGTTTGGCAAAGACGTATTTTCACACAATAAGTAATCGAGGCGCAAGCGCCGGTACTACCGAGTCTCGTGAAGGCAATATGCAATCTCTGAGAGCTCTGTGTATGAAATTTAGGAGCATAAATTAATTTTCAATTTCCCTTTGACATTTCGCTGAGCCGGCCGACGTGTCTCACAGGCGAGGTATTAACTCGAACATGACACCACTGTGCCTATTCGCTGCACTTATATCACATATGCGGGTAGGTACATCGTTCTTGAGGATTTTGTATGATGTCTTGCTTGAGTGTTCATTAGAAAATATATTTAATAAGTACACATTATTGTCTTACAGCGAATAAAGTGGTGCAAAAAGGTTTTCAAAGTACAGTATTTCATTGAAATAAATCTATTTGCACATGTATAATGCGTTATTAAGAAATAATGTATGCTATGATATTTATTATAGTAAATTATCCAAGACAAACCTTCCTACTCCGCTATAAATTTTAGTCATTAGGTAATCTAAACTTAACTTAAGCTATTATAAAAACTAGTACTTGAATTCAAAACAAGTTCAATACTAATTCACCTTTTTGGACACCACAAACTCCAAAGTAAAAAGATTCCTATATTCAATAATTGTACGAACTACATCCTACTTTGCCAAACTATAAACGTTAGCAGTTCATGATTGCAATATAGACATTTGCAACTCTAACGATTCATGTAAGGAGAAATATCGAGGAATGCTCAAGTTGGAGTGCTTGCCGAGTACAGAATGCAACATGCAAAAGCCATTGAGTAACACACAGTGAATGGATGTGCCGAACCTCGCCGCCGCCCACCCATTGTGTTCACATGAATATGACATCGCTTTGACACGGCCGCCCGCCGCCTGCCTCATGGATTCAATAGCTTAATTTATTGTAAAATTATGTTTCAATGATTCGGTTTTTGGAATTAGATTAGGTGCTTTGGTTTATAACAGAAATTTTAAACAGAAATTTCAATAGCTGTATCACTTACAAAGAGCTTAACATGTTTGACTAAAACGCGTTGGTGGTTGTCGAATTTCACCTCTGTTTAAGTGTAGACTTACAACAATTTTATCAGATTTTCTTTATTTTTATTACTTACCTAATTCAAGAATAATAATGATTGTGAATATTAATTAATAATGCATTATTATTACTAATGAACACTTTCATTCTTGTGGAATTGATCATTGTGAATACGGATTTAATTTTCATAAATTTTGTATGTTAACTTATCCGTTGAAATGAAACAACTTTTACGGATCTACTCGCGTTTATTTTGCACATTACTTATTTAATGTTTATCCTGACGTTATTTATCTACTTTACTTTTCCGGACATTTCGAACTCTTTACAAGTTGTGATCACAGTACTGATGAATATCTTTAGGTACTATAGGTATATTTTTCATAAAAAGCATTTACACCATTAGTTACTATAAAACAACTTAAAATATTACCTATAAATAACACACAAGCCAGCTATGCTAATCCAGTGACTCCAGCATGTATTAAAATAAACGAAATGATGTTCGGCGTCGCTTTTGCGGGTGCACGCCAGCCACGCTCCATTACAGGGCTCATAAATCAGGTGCATTGAAATCTCCTTCCTCCTTCGTGCCGGTGAAACATCGCCGGCAGCGTCGGATATTTGAAGCAGTGCGCCGAGCGGAGCGGCGGCGGCGGCGGGCCCGTCGATAGTCGAATTCGATAAGTGACACTTGTCTAACTGTTCAGCTTATACAGCACAAGCGCTTTATGAGTCCGCGTGGATTTGAGATTGAAAACGAAATCTATTTTTATTAAAATAAAATATAGCTTATGTTACCCACATGGTATATAGCATTCTATAAGTGAAAGAGATGTTTTGGAATAGGATAGTAGTTCCGGAGATTAACCCTGACAAACAAACAAACATAGTTACCTCTTTATTAATATAATAGACTAGCACATTACTTGCGACTTGGTCCGCGTGGAATTAAGATTTTAAAAATAAATATTTTTTATCGAAATGAAATTATACCCTATGTTACCCACAAGGTATAAAGAATTCTATCAGTATAAAAGAATTTTTGGAATTGTACCAGAAGTTCTGGAGATTAGCCGCGACAAACAAACAAACATTTACAAACGTTACCTCTTCATTAATACACTACTAGCAGTTGTCCCGCAACTTCGTCCACGTAAAATGTAGCCTATGTTATCCGCAAGCTATGTAGCTTTCTATCTGTGAAAGAATTTTTGGAGTTGGACCAGTAGTTCCAGAGATTACCCTTCACAAACAAACAAACAAACAAACTTTACCTCTTTATTAATAGTATAATAATAGAATCTAAGGTTAGGCGGTACTTCACGCCAGAACAGCTGCTCCAACTTTATCAAGCACAAGTTCGATCATGTATGGAGTACTGCTGCCACCTGGACTGCCACTGGGATGGATTAGCCAAATACCATCTGGCTGCTTTGGACTCGATTGAAAAACGAGCTAAGAGACTTATTGCTGACCCTGCCCTGATAGACGCCAAGCTGCAAAATCTAGAACATCGGCGTAAGGTGGCTCGTCTGTCGGTCTTCTACAGGATTCATTTCGGGGAGTGCGCGAAGGAGTTGCACGACCTAATACCACCATCCACTTTCCGCTCTCGGAGCGCGAGGTGCGAGTTCCATCCCTATATTGTAGATATGCCACCTTGTCGCACGAGCCGATTCGGTTCAACTTTCTTAGTGCGTACAGCTAGGGAATGGAACGCGCTGCCTGCGAATGTGTTCCCTGAAAGGTATAATCTGGATCTCTTCAAGGCTAGAGTGAATAGGCTATTTCTAGGCAGGCATGTTCCATCCTCGACCGCACCGTCACTTAACATCAGGTGAGGTGTGATCAAATGCATGCCTATAACCAATTAAAAAAATAAATAAATAATAGATAGATAGATATAAAACATGTTACATTATTTTACTTTATGATTACGAAGACAAATAAGACGCGAGATGAATTGTCTAACCATTCCGTAAGCAAGATGTAACATAAATTAACTGGTGTCTTACCACAAATGGTTTACCTAGTTAGGACACCAGTATCCTATATTATTTGTGACTAAATAAACTAATTATAAATAGGAGAAAACAAAGATTTTTTCAAAGCACGGGATGTACGATTATGTTTGAACACTTACTAGTGAAATCTGTCGCCTCTGTTGCGACCAAAAAAATAATAGTTATAACAGCACAATATACAACATGTAACATAACAAACGCACACTCTGAAATAAGTTTTTAAGAATGGGCTTCTCAATCGAGTGCAGCCAATAAAAACTATGTAAATTAGAGTCAATCTTCAATCTCTAACTCATTTTATGGTCCCCCCTGCTGGGGCACGAGTCTTCCCTAGGATAGTATAGGATAGATAAACCACCACGCGAATTACGAAGGCTACAACCGGAGGATGCAAAAAAATACAAAATTTAATGAAATATATTTAATAAGAAAATTACAATGTAAAATTATAAAGTAATTATAGCGTGACGATTGATCGATGTCAGAAACAAAAGTGTTGAAACTTGGTGACGCGTAGCTCAGCGTCCGGGGCATCACGTTGCGCTGGGTCAGCGCCTCGTGTCGGGCAGTTTCCATAGAACGCAATAAGTAGGTAAATGCTGATCGGCGATATTGAGGGCGCAGCTACACGTAACAGCAGTCTCTAAGATAATAAGCTTGAGCGTACTTTGAGAAAGCGTCAACTAGTGTTAGATACTTTTCATTTTGCGCTGTAAACAGATCGAGATGAATTATTTCGAATGGTTTAGTAGGAGGCGGGACTATAGAAAATTTTTGTTTAATTGGATGTCGGTCATACTTGGCTTGACCGCAGATGCTGCATTCATTTATATATTTGGTGATATGTTCTCTCATCTTAGGCCAGTAATACCGAGATGACAAAGATAAAAAGCATTCATTAATACCACGATGGTTGGTTTTTCCTTCGTGATATTTTTGTATGATTTCTTGTTGTCGTAAGTACTCTTTTACGTTCTCTAATTCTATTTTAGTCATTATAAGGTTCATGGCAGAACTTTTAAACTTGTCCTGTATAATAGGTATAATTTTGTACATGGCCAAAGGTGGGTGGATTATAAGACCTGTTCTAACTTTAGGATTCACATATTCTTTTATTGCAGTAATTACATCTTCTTCAAGGTTAGACTCCGAAAGTTGAATAGTCGTTCTAGTATGAGTGTCGAATGGTTTAGTCACTGTAGGTCGTTTCTTAATGTCACCTACTACTATAAAACATATTTGGCGGTTGAATTTATTGAGAGGATCATCTGATATGGGTATCTCTAAGATAGGGTGTTCTGCGCTAGTGTGAGCGGTCACTGTAGTGGAGCCGGTTAAAGGTGGTGGTTTTTCTGAGTGATTTACTATGATGGAGCTAGTATCTTCGTTATTTATCTCGATTCGAGATAAAGCGTCGGCGTTGGTGTTGTGTTTGCCTTGCTTATAGACTGTAGTGAAATTATACTCGCTCAATTTTAATCTCCAGCGGGTCAATCTAGAGTTTGGCTCTTTTAGATTCATGACCCACTGCAGTGGCTTATGATCTGTAACTACTTTAAATTTTCTTCCGAATAAATATGGCCGAAAGTATTTGGTTGCCCAAACTATCGCCAACAGCTCTTTTTCTATAGTGCTGTAGTTGATCTCGCTAGAATTTAGAGTTCTGGATGCGTACGCTATTGGTTTATCACTACCTATGGTGCCTTGTGAGAGAATGGCGCCTATGGCGTAGTTTGAAGCATCAGTTGTTAATATGAAGTCTTTGTCGAAGTCCGGATACTGTAAAATAGGGTCATTCGTCAATAGTGTTTTACAAGTCTCAAAACAGTTAATATAGTTTACGTCGTTATATGTAATTTTAGAACCTTTTTTTAAACAATGAGTCATCGGCTTTGTTATGCGAGCAAAATCGGGAATGAATTTACGGTAGTATCCTAATAACCCTAAAAATCGTTTTATTTCAGTTGCTGTCTTAGGTAATGGAAATTTTTGGATAACCATGATTTTGTCTGGATTGGGTTTTATCCCATCTTTACTTATGATGTGTCCTAAATATGCAGTTTCTAATTTTAAAAATTCTGATTTATCCATTTGAATCTTGAAGTTTGATTCTCTCAATCTTTTAAATACTTTTTCTAAATTTAACATGTGTTCTTGCAACGATACGCTAAAAACTATGATATCATCAAGATAAACGAGGCAGACTACGTTCTGGAGGTCCCTGAGGACGTTATCCATCACGCGCTGGAATGTGGATGGAGAATTCTTTAGACCCATGGGCATGCGCAAAAATTCAAAGTGCCCATGTTCTACATTAAAGGCCGTTTTCTGTATATCTGCTGGATTCATCTCGACTTGATGGAATCCGCTGGCAAGGTCCAGTGTGGTAAAATAATGACAGTTACCTAGCTTATCCAGAACATCAGTGATATTAGGGATCGGATACTTGTCGTCGATGGTCTTTTCATTAACTTTTCTAAAGTCTACAACTATGCGCCATTTTTTTTTTCCTGACGCATCCGCTTTCTTTGGAACTACCCAGATGGGGGAGCTCCAAGCTGACTGTGAAGGTTGAATAATGCCTTGATCTAACATTTTAGATATTTGATCTTGGACTTCTTGTCTGTGAATGAAAGGGTACCGATAGGTTTTGGTATACACTGGTATTTCATCTGTGGTCCGGATGCTGTGCTTGATTTTATTAGTGAAGGTCAAGGGTTCACCTTCGATGTAGAAGACATCAGCGTACTGAGCGCAAAGTGACTCTAAATTGACTCGCTCTTCAGGATTCAAATGGTTGGTACGTAAGCGTGATAGAACATCGTCTACGCGACTAGAAGGTTGTTCGATACGCGTGCACTGAACGTTGAATAGTTCCGCGCTAACTGGTCTATCCATTGAGAACACTATGTCATATCGGGAAGGATTAGTGACTTCAACTATGCCGCGGTTATTTGTTACTGTGGTCACACAATCTTTTATATAGCAGTTAGAGATAACTTGTTCAGATATAAACGCATCACCATCATGATAATTTACTGGAATCCGTACTAACTTAGAAGTGTTAGCCGGTATAATTTCTTCATATAGGTTACAGTTACGAGAGTCGTAAATTAGTAAAGGTATTTGAGATTGCCGTGTAACTAAAACTTTATATTTTAAATCAATACTAGATTCTAATTTTTCTAATAAATCATAACCAATCAAACCGTCAAAATAATCGTGAAATTTACATATAAATAACGTTATGTCGTTTTTTTCATTAAATTCCGGGAAAAAGGGTAAGGTAATCGAGTAATCGTTTCGCGTGGTAGCGTGAATATTCTTTACTTCAAAAGGGTCATAGTTTCATGGTAAGTCTGAGAAAAATCTTTCTACAGCCTCTGGGCTGATAAAAGACTGATTCGCACCTGTATCAATAAGTAATTTAAGAGGTGGATTTAAAATCTGTATATATGGCAATTGACGTTGCGTCTGTAGGTTAATTTCTATTTTAGTTTTTCTGATTTGCAGGTTTTCTGAAAATCCTCATTATCGGCCAAAGGAACCTCGTCTTGGGCTTCCTCTACGGATACGGGAACATACTCCGGATAATAAGATTGTTGCTCGTATAAATTACCGTAAGCAAAGTCGGGGTAATCATAGCAGTCTTGTTGGTAGTTATCACTGTAATAGTCAGTCGGCTCATAAGAAAACTGTGGCTCAAAAGATTCATTAAAATTTAATTCTCTAGTTTTAAAATAATTTGAAGGTGGCGGGTTGCCGAATTTACTCCAATCATGTGGCGTACGTAACGGAAGAGGCTTTGCAACGTAGTGACTGACGCCGCTCATAGGTTGAGGCGCGTTACTCGCGTTTTTATTAAATTGAAATCCCGTGTTCCTCTGAGGTGTTCTAAAAACATTACTCTGAGGTCTATAATTCGGCGGAGGCGCCGCGAACATCTGCTGGGTACGAGTTGGGCCACTATGGAGAGGTGTTTGGGGCTTCCAAAACTGCATTGGCCTCTGTGGCTGAGCTAAGAAAGGTCTAGAAGGACCTGGCATGTTTGGCATATTAAATGGTTTTTGCGGTGTAAAATTAAAAGATCTATAGGGCGATAAAGCGGCTGGTGGCGGTAAGCTGTAAAAAAATTTGGGCTGATTAAATGAAGACGTGGACTGCGACTTTCTATCGGGAAGCTGCTCGTTCCGTTGCTGTAGATATAATGTATTCATCTCATCATGAACGTATTCTAACGCTTTTTCTATGCTATCAGGCCGCATGCAGCGAATTCGAGAGCCTAGTGGATCGCGAAGGCCACGTAAATATGACTGTAGGGTTAATTTCCTGTAAAGGGCACGTTTAGCCTCTACGGTGCTTGGCACGGTTTCGTGTAAACTAATATATGTCATGATCATGCTGAAGACATTTTGGCACTGCTCATAAAATTCCTGTGGGCTTGCCGAACCCTGAGTAAGAAGTGACAAATCATTATAAAGTGAGGTCTCATCACGTTGATCAGCGAAATTATTAATGAGCGTCCTACGAATCGCGTCCCAGGTTTCCGGGATACCGTTCGAGTTAATGGTACGGGCTGCGGGCCCGGTTACTTTGTTCAATATACCGTTAATAAGAGCAAGATTACTTAGTTCGTAACCCTGTTCATTATGCATGTATTGCATTACCAACTGATCGCATAAATTTATAAATCGCGTTAAGACGTTTGAATTGCCGTCGAATTCGGGGACCAGCCGAAGGGCCTTATAGATTTGGTCCACAATTGCGTCAGACATATTGGATAGTGTTACTTCGTTCTCGTTAACAATATCTAAATTTCTATGTGAATCTAACTCTAACAATCTACGATTAATACCTAACCTAGGAGACCGTGATTGCCGCGGATGGAAAATCTTGGAACACTTATAGGAACAATGGAAAAAAAGGGAAAGCAACTCTAGTTAGATCTAGGTACTTACATATGCATTTTTCGTTTTTCTGCCTGTATCGATTTCTGGATACTCCTCTGGAATGTAGCTCTTGTAGGTTCGGGATAGCCGGATGCCGTGATCGATTCACTGACTCTACTTTACGACTATCCTACCGACTGCGCCAATTACGAAGGCTACAACCGGAGGATGCAAAAAAATACAAAATTTAATGAAATATATTTAATAAGAAAATTACAATGTAAAATTATAAAGTAATTATAGCGTGACGATTGATCGATGTCAGAAACAAAAGTGTTGAAACTTGGTGACGCGTAGCTCGGCGTCCGGGGCATCACGTTGCGCTGGGTCAGCGCCTCGTGTCGGGCAGTTTCCATAGAACGCAATAAGTAGGTAAATGCTGATCGGCGATATTGAGGGCGCAGCTACACGTAACACGCGGGCCCAGTGCGGATTGGTGATTGTTTTTTTTTGAGAGAGATTGCTGATTGCCTCAAACGGCATTTTCAGCGTCACCGGGCTTTTTTGGGGGCCGGCGAGGTACGTAAAGGGTATCTGAAGCCGTGTGAAACGAATCACCTTTAGAGGTTTTCTAGAGGGAACGGCATCACACACTTACAAGTGCGTGTCCCCGTGCCCTACTAGATTCTCCGAAGGGTTTGGATCGGATCGGTGGTGATTGTTATCGACTGCTAATGCAGCCGGGATCAACGGCTTGCCATCCAAAGCACGGAGGAGCTCGAGATTATATATTTTTGGTCAAACATCCGATAACCGGCTTCTGCGAAAGTTACATAACTTTAGCAGTCGCAGGTGCGGGCGCGTTAGCCTCGTAGTTAGTATTGTAGACGCAAAGCATCGCGGCCATGCAGGGACGAATATTTGAAGCAGTGCGTTATGCGGAGCGGCGCCGCCGGCGGGTGCGTCGATAACGTCGATTTTAATATCCCCAATTCGATAAGTGACATTTGTCTCGCTTATACAACATGTAACATACTACACATATGCAAACATTTTTCTTTTATCTTGTATTTGGTTGCCCAAACTATCGCCAACAGCTCTTTTTCTATAGTGCTGTAGTTGATCTCGCTAGAATTTAGAGTTCTGGATGCGTACGCTATTGGTTTATCACTACCTATGGTGCCTTGTGAGAGAATGGCGCCTATGGCGTAGTTTGAAGCATCAGTTGTTAATATGAAGTCTTTGTCGAAGTCCGGATACTGTAAAATAGGGTCATTCGTCAATAGTGTTTTACAAGTCTCAAAACAGTTAATATAGTTTACGTCGTTATATGTAATTTTAGAACCTTTTTTTAAACAATGAGTCATCGGCTTTGTTATGCGAGCAAAATCGGGAATGAATTTACGGTAGTATCCTAATAACCCTAAAAATCGTTTTATTTCAGTTGCTGTCTTAGGTAATGGAAATTTTTGGATAACCATGATTTTGTCTGGATTGGGTTTTATCCCATCTTTACTTATGATGTGTCCTAAATATGCAGTTTCTAATTTTAAAAATTCTGATTTATCCATTTGAATCTTGAAGTTTGATTCTCTCAATCTTTTAAATACTTTTTCTAAATTTAACATGTGTTCTTGCAACGATACGCTAAAAACTATGATATCATCAAGATAAACGAGGCAGACTACGTTCTGGAGGTCCCTGAGGACGTTATCCATCACGCGCTGGAATGTGGATGGAGAATTCTTTAGACCCATGGGCATGCGCAAAAATTCAAAGTGCCCATGTTCTACATTAAAGGCCGTTTTCTGTATATCTGCTGGATTCATCTCGACTTGATGGAATCCGCTGGCAAGGTCCAGTGTGGTAAAATAATGACAGTTACCTAGCTTATCCAGAACATCAGTGATATTAGGGATCGGATACTTGTCGTCGATGGTCTTTTCATTAACTTTTCTAAAGTCTACAACTATGCGCCATTTTTTTTTTCCTGACGCATCCGCTTTCTTTGGAACTACCCAGATGGGGGAGCTCCAAGCTGACTGTGAAGGTTGAATAATGCCTTGATCTAACATTTTAGATATTTGATCTTGGACTTCTTGTCTGTGAATGAAAGGGTACCGATAGGTTTTGGTATACACTGGTATTTCATCTGTGGTCCGGATGCTGTGCTTGATTTTATTAGTGAAGGTCAAGGGTTCACCTTCGATGTAGAAGACATCAGCGTACTGAGCGCAAAGTGACTCTAAATTGACTCGCTCTTCAGGATTCAAATGGTTGGTACGTAAGCGTGATAGAACATCGTCTACGCGACTAGAAGGTTGTTCGATACGCGTGCACTGAACGTTGAATAGTTCCGCGCTAACTGGTCTATCCATTGAGAACACTATGTCATATCGGGAAGGATTAGTGACTTCAACTATGCCGCGGTTATTTGTTACTGTGGTCACACAATCTTTTATATAGCAGTTAGAGATAACTTGTTCAGATATAAACGCATCACCATCATGATAATTTACTGGAATCCGTACTAACTTAGAAGTGTTAGCCGGTATAATTTCTTCATATAGGTTACAGTTACGAGAGTCGTAAATTAGTAAAGGTATTTGAGATTGCCGTGTAACTAAAACTTTATATTTTAAATCAATACTAGATTCTAATTTTTCTAATAAATCATAACCAATCAAACCGTCAAAATAATCGTGAAATTTACATATAAATAACGTTATGTCGTTTTTTTCATTAAATTCCGGGAAAAAGGGTAAGGTAATCGAGTAATCGTTTCGCGTGGTAGCGTGAATATTCTTTACTTCAAAAGGGTCATAGTTTCATGGTAAGTCTGAGAAAAATCTTTCTACAGCCTCTGGGCTGATAAAAGACTGATTCGCACCTGTATCAATAAGTAATTTAAGAGGTGGATTTAAAATCTGTATATATGGCAATTGACGTTGCGTCTGTAGGTTAATTTCTATTTTAGTTTTTCTGATTTGCAGGTTTTCTGAAAATCCTCATTATCGGCCAAAGGAACCTCGTCTTGGGCTTCCTCTACGGATACGGGAACATACTCCGGATAATAAGATTGTTGCTCGTATAAATTACCGTAAGCAAAGTCGGGGTAATCATAGCAGTCTTGTTGGTAGTTATCACTGTAATAGTCAGTCGGCTCATAAGAAAACTGTGGCTCAAAAGATTCATTAAAATTTAATTCTCTAGTTTTAAAATAATTTGAAGGTGGCGGGTTGCCGAATTTACTCCAATCATGTGGCGTACGTAACGGAAGAGGCTTTGCAACGTAGTGACTGACGCCGCTCATAGGTTGAGGCGCGTTACTCGCGTTTTTATTAAATTGAAATCCCGTGTTCCTCTGAGGTGTTCTAAAAACATTACTCTGAGGTCTATAATTCGGCGGAGGCGCCGCGAACATCTGCTGGGTACGAGTTGGGCCACTATGGAGAGGTGTTTGGGGCTTCCAAAACTGCATTGGCCTCTGTGGCTGAGCTAAGAAAGGTCTAGAAGGACCTGGCATGTTTGGCATATTAAATGGTTTTTGCGGTGTAAAATTAAAAGATCTATAGGGCGATAAAGCGGCTGGTGGCGGTAAGCTGTAAAAAAATTTGGGCTGATTAAATGAAGACGTGGACTGCGACTTTCTATCGGGAAGCTGCTCGTTCCGTTGCTGTAGATATAATGTATTCATCTCATCATGAACGTATTCTAACGCTTTTTCTATGCTATCAGGCCGCATGCAGCGAATTCGAGAGCCTAGTGGATCGCGAAGGCCACGTAAATATGACTGTAGGGTTAATTTCCTGTAAAGGGCACGTTTAGCCTCTACGGTGCTTGGCACGGTTTCGTGTAAACTAATATATGTCATGATCATGCTGAAGACATTTTGGCACTGCTCATAAAATTCCTGTGGGCTTGCCGAACCCTGAGTAAGAAGTGACAAATCATTATAAAGTGAGGTCTCATCACGTTGATCAGCGAAATTATTAATGAGCGTCCTACGAATCGCGTCCCAGGTTTCCGGGATACCGTTCGAGTTAATGGTACGGGCTGCGGGCCCGGTTACTTTGTTCAATATACCGTTAATAAGAGCAAGATTACTTAGTTCGTAACCCTGTTCATTATGCATGTATTGCATTACCAACTGATCGCATAAATTTATAAATCGCGTTAAGACGTTTGAATTGCCGTCGAATTCGGGGACCAGCCGAAGGGCCTTATAGATTTGGTCCACAATTGCGTCAGACATATTGGATAGTGTTACTTCGTTCTCGTTAACAATATCTAAATTTCTATGTGAATCTAACTCTAACAATCTACGATTAATACCTAACCTAGGAGACCGTGATTGCCGCGGATGGAAAATCTTGGAACACTTATAGGAACAATGGAAAAAAAGGGAAAGCAACTCTAGTTAGATCTAGGTACTTACATATGCATTTTTCGTTTTTCTGCCTGTATCGATTTCTGGATACTCCTCTGGAATGTAGCTCTTGTAGGTTCGGGATAGCCGGATGCCGTGATCGATTCACTGACTCTACTTTACGACTATCCTACCGACTGCGCCAATTACGAAGGCTACAACCGGAGGATGCAAAAAAATACAAAATTTAATGAAATATATTTAATAAGAAAATTACAATGTAAAATTATAAAGTAATTATAGCGTGACGATTGATCGATGTCAGAAACAAAAGTGTTGAAACTTGGTGACGCGTAGCTCGGCGTCCGGGGCATCACGTTGCGCTGGGTCAGCGCCTCGTGTCGGGCAGTTTCCATAGAACGCAATAAGTAGGTAAATGCTGATCGGCGATATTGAGGGCGCAGCTACACGTAACACGCGGGCCCAGTGCGGATTGGTGATTGTTTTTTTTTGAGAGAGATTGCTGATTGCCTCAAACGGCATTTTCAGCGTCACCGGGCTTTTTTGGGGGCCGGCGAGGTACGTAAAGGGTATCTGAAGCCGTGTGAAACGAATCACCTTTAGAGGTTTTCTAGAGGGAACGGCATCACACACTTACAAGTGCGTGTCCCCGTGCCCTACTAGATTCTCCGAAGGGTTTGGATCGGATCGGTGGTGATTGTTATCGACTGCTAATGCAGCCGGGATCAACGGCTTGCCATCCAAAGCACGGAGGAGCTCGAGATTATATATTTTTGGTCAAACATCCGATAACCGGCTTCTGCGAAAGTTACATAACTTTAGCAGTCGCAGGTGCGGGCGCGTTAGCCTCGTAGTTAGTATTGTAGACGCAAAGCATCGCGGCCATGCAGGGACGAATATTTGAAGCAGTGCGTTATGCGGAGCGGCGCCGCCGGCGGGTGCGTCGATAACGTCGATTTTAATATCCCCAATTCGATAAGTGACATTTGTCTCGCTTATACAACATGTAACATACTACACATATGCAAACATTTTTCTTTTATCTTTGCTGCAATCGATTCAGTGGGTGATTTTTTACAAACTACTTTCAGGGGTATGATACATGCTGTATTGTGTTGTAACCAATAATTGGTTGATGTATACACGGCGGAGGCGATTGATGGGATCTAGAATGATACTTTCATACATCCCATATTTATAATTATAATGTACTATATGTACAATCTATGTGAAAACTAGTCTTCAGTTTATATAATACGCTAGCGATCCGCTCGCGTCTTCGTCCGCTTGAGTCAACACTTGAATCCCAAAATGGTTTGATAAAAAAAACAGCCTAGACCCCTATTTTAGCGTCACCTACCGGGTCCAGTTGCGAACCTAAATCATCCAGGGATCAACTTAAATACACACAAGAAGTTTCATTAAAATTGGTCCACCCGTTAAGAGGAGTTCAGTGACATACACTTGTTGTCACTAATATTTATTTACACTTTTAAACTTTTGCGTTCTAATTTTATCTAATAATTTAAACGGAGATACCTTTTACTAATTAGTTTGCGTCAATCCCCGTTTAAATTCTGTAATAATCATTTATTGATGTAAATGTGTATCAATTTAGACGTATCTGTATCATCATCAGAACATTTTTATGTCCCCACTGCTGGGGCACGAGCCTTGCCTATGGATGGATAGGGAGAACGGGCCATAAACCACCACGCGGGCCCAGTGCGGATTGGTGGTTGGTAACGACTGCTAATGCAGCCGGGACCAACTGCTTAACGTGCCTTCCGATGATGACTAATTTTTGGTCACCCATCCGATGACCGGCCTTTGCGAAAGTTACTTAACCTCAGCACTCGCAGACCGGGCGCGTTAACCACTGCGCCATCGAGCACCACATCCTCATGTATCTGTATGTTGCGGTCGTATGTAAGCTTATTAGGACAACTTATCTAATACTAAACAGACTTTAATAAGTGATTCATAAGGGTTTTCCCGAAGTCTTAGATATACGTCATTGGCAAATTGAAAAGTTAATTTATGGCGGCGCTTCCGTGAGCTTACGCAGCTTACCGGGTGACACCCGAAATACTTGGAGGGATTTTCTTATGGCACGAAATCAACTTTAACATTTTAAGGAGAATCTCTTGTTGTACTGACGAAGATAGCGTTACAAATCAGGTGCCCAACATTTCTTGTTTGAGTAGTTGAAAGATAATAGAAAATCTCTTTACCATATGTCAAAATGATATTGAAACGAAACAAATAGTAAACAATAAAAATATATATGAAGTAAATAAAAAAAAAAAGTACTAAAAAGCAAAAATATGCATTTGCCACTTAATTAAAAAATAAAAATAATGAATAATTGGAAAGACTGCGCCTTTGAAACTAAGTGACTTTTTAATGTAAAGACGGATTACATCAACATGAAAGCACGTTAGATTCACAAAAAACAGCTACGAACGGCCAGTCGAACATGACACGATACATTTAGTATTTGAAAATATTTATTTTATTGCTGAACTGTCACCGTCAACACACTGCCGCCTGTACCCCTGTGCAAATAACGCGTTCAGTTTTTGTAAAAATAAGCTGCTTATGAATCATGTGTCAGTGTGACTGTGTACCGTATTCGGAGCGCAAAGTGCTACGTTATTCAACTTAATAGCCATTAGTTTGGTTCGTTAGTGGAATATTGCTAACGAATGTGCGGCGGCGCGCATTCCAGTCGGCATGCGGTGAAACGCTCAATTAGCACACACATTGGACTACCTAGCGTTTCATATAAAATGCGCGTAATTCAACACAATACGTGAATTATGTATACGTTGCAGGGGCGCCCGCAGCGATGCGCTGGCACAGACGCGCTTGTACGATGTTTGCGGAGCTGTTGCGGTCAGCAACGGTTGCTACTGCTGAGTTTTTACGAATACTCTTTATCACGCTTAGTTAAAAGGTGTTCATCACCAGCTCATTTTATGTCCCCACCGCTGGGGCACGAGTGTTCCCTATGGATGGGTAGGGAGAACGGGCCAAAACCACCACGCGGGCTCAGTGCGCTTTAGTGGTTGTTAACCTTTTTACCGCCAACAACTTCTATAGAAGTTCGAGATTTTCGTGCCGTCCACGCCAGCACTTCTATAGAAGTTCTTATTTGTACCTACTTTATTAAAATACATTTATACGTTGGCGTACAGCGGGACATGGCGTGCAGGATAGTTGGGCGGTGAAAAGGTTAACAACTGCTAATGCAGCCAGGACCAACGGCTTTACGTGCTCGAGCTGATAAATTTTTGGTCACCCATCGGATGGCCGGCCTTTGCGAAAGTTATTTAACCTCAGCACTCGCAGACCGGGTGCTTTAACCACTGCGCTATAGAGCTCCTCACATTTTAATATTTTTTTAAATCTATATTAATATTATAAAGCTATAGAGGTTGTATGTTTGAACGCGCTAATCTCAGGAACTAGTAGTTAGTAGCGAAGCATCAGTGAAAAATGTTGCAAAAACGGGAACAAGAGCCTAAAAAATTAAAAATGCTGCCGAAAGCCACTATTCCACGCGGACGAAGTCGCGAGCACAGCTAGCATTGTTATAAAATCTTTAATTATGTTAACAAGCTAATAGTTTTTTCTATTACGTGTTTTTTTAGTAAGTGTATACACTTGAACTTCATCTCACATGAAGTTAAGTGATAATAAAATCCCTAACTATTGAGCTATAAAAGATGAAAAGAAAGAAGAAATAACTTGATAAAGTTGGCCTAGTTTTCTCTGATCTAAAAGTTCAGTACAGAGCTTGCAGATTTAAAATGCTTAACCGTGAAGTTACGTCATACGGTTTATTAAAAACTTTAGCTTCAGTTTTTGTATAGAAAAAAATGGTAGCTGAAGTTTAATTTATGGTGCAACTAGTTTCCACTTGCGGTTTTACCAAAAGATTTCTAAGTAGTATTTCTGTATGGCAACTTTGTAACTGATGCAATACCCTTAATGGATGTAGTTATTGATAAAAAAATATGTAATTTACACAATTATATTGTAATTGTTTATTTACGAGTGTAAAGACTGTTCTTTTAAGAAGAATTCGGGCGGCGCTAGCTCAGAAGTCGAGTTTCCGTGATGATTATGATTAATAAGGCTATTTGCCGGCGAGGCTCTGCTATAGTCCTGGAGACTGTAAATACAAGATTAGAAACATAAGCTTATGGTAAAATATATTGTATATATATATACAGTTATTAGTAGGTAAATACTTATTACGCTAATAGTTTCATTCCTTTCAATAACTATTAGGTCCTAACCTATGAAATTGGCGTTTTATATGGAGATTTTTTATAAAATTTTATTTTTCATACTAACGTTTTTTTAATTTTCTTAGCATCTATTTATTTTAACACTATAAAAATTGTAGTGTTGTGTGTGTTTGTTTTACTAGCTACATATAGCAGACATTAAAAAGAAAACAATCAAGTCCCTTCAAAGCTACAATGAAACAAAAGGACAATTCCGTGAACAAAAAAGTTAGTCAATTTAAAAAAAATATTGGTTGATAAAGACAAACTTAATAATCATTGTTATTACGAAGCCTATAAGCAACATAGTCCTAATTAAAGGTGTATAATAATATTAACAACCGGTATTGACTTTTAGAAGTAATACACCTATTAATAAATGAGAAAAAAACGTCAATTTCATAGGCAAGGACCTATTAATAACAACTTGAATTGATGTTTAACATATTAGTAAATACTTATTTCGCTAATTTCGCTAATTTGTAAATACTTATTTAGTTTCATTCCTTTCAATAATTAATAACAACTTGGATTGATGTTTAACATATTTTACTTATGAATTATAAAATAAGCATTATTTTATATATATCACTACCGTCAGTGTTATCAAGAAACAAAACAATATTTAATTTTAAGGATTGTTAAACAGTAGGTACGCTCATTGCAATACCTACCACCACCATTTATAAATTCAACCGTACAGGAGCAAGATATAATTATGTTACACAAACGTAAATTAACTGACAGACCGTTAGTAAATTTTAGCCGACCCTTGGAGCGGTCTCTACGTGCTACGAGACTATGAGACTACGCCGTAGCCACTACACCGCGCCGTAGTCGCTACGTGCTCGTCTCGTGCGTCGTTTACGGTTTCCGCGGTCAGAATTTATTAGATTCCACCCCATTTATACCTTTTATCACTCGGTGTTTAATATAATAACACCATTTCTTACGTCATTTGCATTCATTTATCAGCGAATTTTGAGTTAACTGACGTTTTAGTTGTTGTAAAATTTTCTTGTTGGTTCCAAGTCTATAGATTTATGTGTTGCATTTTGTTAATTTTCTCATCTTGTCAATGAATAATTTTAAAAGTAATTCAAAGTACATCGCTTACTGAGTCAATCAGTCAGACAGTCAAAGCTACAGTCAAAGCTAGCATAAGCTGTTCCTTCGCACAACACAACGGCATTCAAAGGTAGTTTAAGCATGCCGCCGCCAAAATATGGAACGATATTCCACCTCCCTTGCGTAACCCGTCTTCTATTAGCAGTTTTAAGGCGAAATTAGGAGTTATTACCTAAGCATACAATTGGCGGTGTCAATTAGTTTAGGGATTGCCATACACTCTTTATCTACTTATGAAGCAGTTGGGCATCATATTGTACACATTACATACAGGGTCACTTTTTTATCACCGTCCAAACCTTCTGTCTTCTTAACAACTATTACTATTGGACTAACTCCCTAACTCTAAAATAAAATTCAACTGTTCCATACAAAAGATCAATATTCATTCGACCAAAATGTATGGAATAGCTGAATTTTATTTTCGAGTTAGGGAGTTGGTCCAATAGTAAGAGTTGTTCGTTTGTATCATCTCAGAAGGTTTGGACGGTGATAAAAAGTCACCCTGTATACAAATAAACAAAATTGAATGTACCCATATAACTTACCTTTACCTTATACCTTTTGTTAATACTTTGTTGTAGTTCTTTTTAAGCATTGTATGTAGCTTAGGGCGCTATCTAACCACCAAACCGGTTCCTCCTAAAAACCAGCGCTATGGCTCCGGCTGTGACATTAGGCTGAGGAGTAGCCGTTATGCATTTCATTTTTTGTACTTTTTTTAAAATATTTTTTATGTAATGTATTTTTTTGAAATGTCAAATAAACGTTTCTTTTCTTTTTTTTCTTTTCTATCTAAGCAAGAAGAGCCTAATTTTTATTTATAAGAGTATATTTTTGTCAGATAAAGACAAACTATTGATTCAAACAAAAAATGTCTAAAACTTACCTGACTTATGGTATTTAAAATTTAATTTTACCATGTATGATAAAATTTTACAAGATAAAATCAACCAGCCCCAGGAAACTCGAGTGGGAATCGAACCCACACCACGACCTCTGGATAACCGGTCTAATGAAACCGCTAAACCACCGAGGCCCTATGCGAGGTACCATGCATGTCAAAACATATTTTTTAGAGTACCTTTCTCACAACGTTATGTTTCCCTTTTTAATAATGTCATAACTTTAAACATAATGCTGTATTCATTTTATACACTACGAAAACTTCGATAAGTACTGAGGAAAATTATTGATTAATAGGGCACTGTAGTAGGATAATAATTTTACATAAAAAAACGTAAGAAAACCGCCGATTAAAACAAAGTGCTAGGTCTTATCATAAAATAGAATGATTATAGACAACTAACTTGTAGCTACAATGAGTTACAATGGCGTCTAAAATCAGCGGGAGAGAAAAAAAAAGAAGTATAAAATTGGAGTGAAATCTGTGCGAGGCTTCGTTCACTTTATCTCCCGGTCCACGCGGCCAACACGTTTGGGGGTTTTACGTGGCATTAGAAACCAATTACAGTGGTAATGCGCGCCGTCCGCGGACCTCCTGTTTTAAGATAAATCGGCGGACGGCGGAAATATCAACGGGAACATTTTATAGCTGGCTTGACGTGATGATTTTCTTTTTTTTTTAATGGCTGTGATTAAATAGTAAATCTTTTTTTTGCGATGCACTACCGATATAAAGCTACGCCTAAACTTGTAAGCATTGTCATGTTTCGAACTTAAATAGATAAAATGTGTTTAATTAGTTAATTATTTACAAACAAAGACAAAAACAAGATAATAATAAAACTACTTAAAATTAAACTTACAAAAAACTATAAACTATATCTACTATTAACTATAAATAAAAAATTTGCCCCAAATCATCCCCATCAGGCAGAGTGCCCAGTAAGCTAGCAGCATTGCCACGTTGGATAGCTATGCTTATACGCTGGCCCAAGTAGCTACTAGCTCTGGGGTCCCGGGTGGCTTCTACTAGTTTAATAGAAATATCAGTCAGTTAGCATTTCATTTACGTCGCTAGCTAATATGAATGATGTGGTATATATTTATTTAAAAAAAAAGGTAAAAATTCGTAATAAGATTACAGTAAAAAAAAATGTGCGTTCGTAGGTCATAATATGAAACTATGTGTTTGTTAACAAAAATAGCAAAAATTTGTGATTAAAAAAAATCAAATACAACTGAACCCAACCCGGAATCGAATCCGGTCAGTGATTCAAAAATATTTCCTCTTCAAATCCATATTTGTCCATCTAAAATATCAATGAACTTACCTATTTTGCGCTAAAACTGAAGCAGGATAGATGTTTAGGTAGGTAATATGTTTGTTCTTTAAACAGGCGCCAGCCTCGAGGGTTAAGTGAACGTGGGATTCGGCTTCTGGTTCCTCTTTTATTGTATCGGGATTAGGGTAAATCCTGCGTGCGACACTCGGCCCGGCGCGCGGAGCCCTCCGTGTTTGCATTTTAAGAACAGCTTCAACTGAAAACAAAATCTGAATAGACAGCTGACACTTTTATTTGGCACTTGAAAACCAGGGAAATTGTATTAAAATTATCATTTAATAACATTAGTGAGATCTTATGGTTTGCTGGTAAATTAAGTTGCGTGTGCAGCTTGTGAATATAACTAACAAAATTGTGAATATAACATTTTTATGAATTAACTTTATCAGTTGTAAGTAATTATAAATAAATAAAGAAAACAATAATAACAGAAAATAAACATCACTTATCTTACTACATTCAAGAAAAAAATATCACAATATAACAAAAAGTAACATTTACAGTTTAAAAAATTCAAGCAATACTTAGAGGTACATTTTATTATTCCCAAGACTGCATCAATACTAGAAAGCTATGTTTGTTCATCATGCATAAAGCAGTTTGTCCTAACAAACAAGAAATTTTTCTTCCTCCACATAAACAAAGTTAGCATCCACCGTATTTTGTGAAAGTTTGATTTAACATATTCCGTAGCACCTCCACGAAAATATGAAGCGTGAATAACATACAAAACTAATGCACATCCCGGCTATACCAAAGTGCAGCACGGTAATGTATGATGATACATGTCTGGTCTACAAGACCAAGTAGAATACGCGTACCGTAGCGTTGTAAGGATGGCCACTAGAATTTTTCAGTGTGCAACGCTGTCCCGCACGGATCCTTCCAAATTTATAGCCTTCGCTGACGGTGGCCGGTTTTACAAATACAGGGCTCGGGTGCTCTTGTACATGTCTCTGATATGTGATCTTTTAGGGTTGCACTTTGATGTATCATGTTTAGAATTTACTTGAAGAGCTTGCGTTATTTGATTATAGTCGTACTGTATCTTATGGACGTCAGAGACATCCAGTTACTTATATACATTAACGAGTATATAAGAAATAGTGCACTACGGATAAAACAAACACCATTGGCGTACCTATGACTTTTTATTATTAAATCCATGTTAATGACATGCCTTTCAATTCGGTATAGACCATTAACATTTAACGACCACCAAAGTACATGCCTATATAAAGGTATCTAAAGGCATACAATAATTTAATAGTCATAAAACTGTTTTATAAAAGCAGTAAAATGAATATGCGAGTTTAAAAAAGCATTCCATATGTTGGCGATGTTAAAGCAGTTTAATTTTTAATGGTCAGCTACAACCATACAATATGTACGGGTTTACCGAACTGCACCAAATTTGTTTTAAAACAGCGGCTCACAAAAACCAGCGGAGGGTATCTCAATACTTTAAGCATGAAATAAGTATCTAGTTAATAACCATTATACTCGTATATGCGAACATAGTCACTTATCAACAAATCCAAAACTTTTGTGTTACTCATTCATATTCGGATTACAAAAACAAAAGTTGTGGGTAGGTATGGTAGCAACAATAAGTGGTGTCCCTTCGCATTTAAATATTTGTGTGTTTATTTGTTTGATTCCTAGTTTTTGTTTTGTAAAATATAATTTGATGATGGAAGCTATACAGACATAGTTCTGCCTGGAAAACATGACACCGGCAAAGACGCGGAGCATTGTACTAGCTAAATAGTTCTGTTCTGATTAAGCTTATCTAATATTTTAATAAGTTTTTAAAAGTTGTTACATCGTTAGCTTTGCCCCGTGACTTGTTACCGTATCACGTCACTTTACCGACTCATTTTATGTCCCCACTGCTGGGGCACGAGCCTTTCCTATGGATGGATAGGGCGAAGTGTCCTTCTATGATTGGGCATTTTCCAATATTTTTGACGCTGTAAGGAAGAAGAGAGCTGGACACTTGCTGAGTTTCTTGCCGGTTCTTCTCAGTACAAGATCTCCCGCCCAGAGTAGACTTACGAACCGATGGCATAGTGTCATTCACAAGAGCTACTTGTAGCCTAAACTAAATAAATGATTTTGAATTTTGAATTTTGAACGAGCCATAAACCACGACGTGGACCCAGTGCGGATTGGTGGTTGATAACGACTGTTAATACAGTTGGTCCCGCCAATAGCTTTACGTGCCTTCCAAAGCCCTAGATGGCGCAGTGGTTAATGGGCCCGTTCTGCGATTTCTAAGGTTAAGCGACTTTCGTAAAGGCCGGTCATCGGATGGGTTACCAAAAATTTTTCATCTCGTCCTATGCTATAATGCCGCAATATTTAGCCTAAACGATAAAAGATACTTTATTCTTCTTGCCGCCGCCTTAATTGTTTTAACTCTTTCGTCAACGACGTTTGTGTCGTTTGTCGTCTTCCACAAAATAAGTCTGCACGAGCTATAAAGCTTATAAGAAGGGGCTCCCAAGATCCCTCAGCACGGTCTGGCGCGATTGCGGCAGACGCGGCGGTGATCTCGAGCAGGAAATAAAGTTATGATTTATGCAAAGGAAATGTGTTTGAAACAGCGCTATTCTCACCGCTCCGATTACACGATCGCGACAAATTCACCTAGCACCTTAATGGGAGCAGAGTTTCTGTATGAGCAATGTTGAATTAACGCGCGCGAGATACACGATAGTGTTTCTGTTACAAGTTGACGTATATCGAATGGAAGTATAATTACTTATATAACAGAAGAAACGTAAAAAGTTTTAAAATGAAAAATCGGTAGAACCCAAGGCACAAAAACTGAACTGACTATTGGAATTAATATTTAAGGAAATTGCCGAGTCATGTCTAAGAGTTTGTAAGAAGGCTAAAATACTGAGAGAAGTGCTAAGCCAGTTTTTAAGTTCAGGAGACAAGGTCCCTGGGATCCGCTTGGTTTGCGGAGAAGCAGCGGCGATCCCGAGCAGGAAATAAACTTATGATTTATGCAAGTGAAATGTGTCGGAAACAATTCCACTTTGATGTTAGTGCGGCAATTTCCTACTTTAAACAAAGCAATTCCTTGTAGGACTAACCGTAAAAGAATATGCTTAAAAAAACAATCATTCAATAGCACTTTGATCAGTATAGAAAGGTCATTTACGAATTGTAAATTTTATATTTCGAACCCGAATGCGAGTGGGATGGATGTCTATTTTACTTAAGAACAAAGACGTGCATAATTTAATGTTAAAAGTATAAAAGTTTGTTTATAATTAAATATCTCTGTCGTACAAATCCATCATCTTGAATAGTCATAACTTATATCTAAAGCATAAGGACGTGATTTCCATATTGTAGTGCAAGTTTGGTGCGATCTTTGGGAGACGCGTTGATCCCAGCCAGGAAATAAAGTTATTATTTATACAAGTAGGATGCGTTGGAGCGGCGCCATTCTGTCCGCCACTATCGCGCATTCGTGATAAATTCTTATTCAGGACTTGAACAGCACGTGTCGCATTCCTGAAAACAAAGTAACCGTGACTTAGTTACCTTTAAAACTTAAAATAGATAGAAAGGAACTAGCTTTCGCCCGCAGAACTGGCCGCGTCTTTGGTATGTCATAATAGTGTACTCGGGAGCATTGTATATTACTTCGGGATATAAATAACTTAGAGGACTTAGAACCACTAACTCTGTGCAAAAAAAAATACGTTGATCTGTTGCTCTGTTTTGACGTGAAGGAAAAACTAACAACTGCTCGAGTTTAGATGACTGCACTATATTTAGTAATACTTATAATTTGTTCGATAGAATATATTATACAAAGCAATAGCTTGTATAATATCCAATACCCCAAACCTTTCCTCTAAACAGAACAAAAAATGCGACACCACATTCTTTATCAAAACTTGAAACAACCGATTAAACTTGTATCGGCCCTTTTGGAATTGTTTGAAAGAAATATCTATCTTTCAGGATACCATACGCAGACAAGATCACTCCGGAGCCAATCCTGAACAACAATGCAGACCGGGACACAAAGGCCGACTCGATCAGGAACAGTTATAATAGCCAATTCAAAGTTGGCATTTACGGTTGGCGGAAGAAATGCCTTTACATTCTTGTCATGGCACTCATGTTTATGATGATCATTAACTTGGCGCTCACGCTGTGGGTATTGAAAGTCTTGGATTTCAATTCGGTGAGTTTGTTTGCGACAGTCGTTGCAATTTAATGGAAGCTCCGATTGCTTTTCATACAACGATTGTTTTTGATATTGATAACGTTTTGATGAAGATAGTATTGTTTTGCAATTTATTGTTCTTAGCTCTTTGAATCACCTTTGAATACAAATCACTGTCACTGTGATGACGTCTTTTGTTTTGTGTATATGGTTTGAGAGTACTTCATTATAATATGGAGAGACATGAGGCCATTTCGAGATATGAAATAGGTAATAACATTAATCGGAAGTCTGAAATGTAATTGCTTACAATTGAAATTAACCGAAACTAATGTGTCAGCAATAACACGATATTCTTGTGTTTGTCTTCTTCCCAGCTAGAAGAAGCCGTTTTGGCATTTCAGTTACCTATAACTTAATGTGATTTGTTTTTATTAATATTTTAAAGTATAAAATAAACGCTCCTATACATCTTCACTGCGTTGTATTTGTAATTATGTTTGCGAGACTGTAAACATGCGATTTGAATGTTTCACCAGGAAGGAATGGGGCAGCTGCGTATAGTGCCGGGCGGCCTGCAACTCCTAGGGCAGGCTTTAGTTTTAGACTCACTGTTCGCGTCCAGCATCAAGTCTCGTCGCGGACAACCTATCACTTTGGAGTCCTCGAGGAACTTCAGCATCTCTACGCGGGACTCTCATGGACTTTTGCAGAGCAGGTTATTCTTGGGTAAGGATAAGTTGTATTACTATTACTCTGTTATGAGGTCCTGTAATTATTAAAATTCAGTTATTGCTCTAGATGCAGAACTTGTAAAAATGTAAATGTTGGCTTCCTAAGTGGAATTTTCACATAATAAAAATTTATAGAAACAGTATGGAGCTTTCTATTATGGAACACTTTCGCCGATTCAATCAAAATGAACGACGTAAGTTTTGTAAATACTGATTGTCATACACATTAATCATAGCTTTTAATAAATAGCTAAACATAATAAATATATATAAACAAATACTCGGTGACCTCAACAAAGTCTCTCAACAAGTGGGTCTTAAAATCAACATGGAGAAGACGAAAGTTATATCGAACTCACGTGTCGTACCCACTCCTCTAAAGGTTGGGGACTCTGCCCTTGAAGTTGTGGACGATTATGTTTACCTGGGACAAACAGTTCAGCTAGGTAGGTCCAACTTTAGCAAAGAGGTCAATCGTCGAATCCAATTACGAATTATCTTCTTGTCCGATATAACGAAGTGTCTCAAGACGACAGTCTTTGACTAGTGCGTGTTGCCAGTGATGACATATGGGACTGAGACGTGGTCGCTCACTATGGGCCTCATAAAAAGGCTCAAGGTCACTCAAAGAGCAATGGAGAAAGCTATGCTCGGGGTTTCTCTGCGTGATCGAATCAGAAATGAGGAGATCCGCAGAAGAACAAAGGTAACCGACATAGCCCGAAGAGTGGCTAAGCTCAAGTGGCAGTGGGCAGGGCGGCACATTGCTCGCAGGACTAATGGCCGCTGGGGCGGGATAGTCCTTGAAAGGCGACCGCGTACCGGAAGGCGCAGTGTGGGCAAGCCTCCAACAAGGTGGACCGACGATCTGGTGAAGGTTGCGGGAAGCCGCTGGATGCGAGCAGCACAAAACCGGTCGTTGTGGAGATCCTTGGAGGAGGTCTTTGTCCAGCAGTGGACGTCTTTTGGCTGAGATGATGAAATAAATACAGTAAACAAATACATTAAAAACAAGGCAAAACTAGTGTGATAAATGCATTGACAACTACTAAACAATTATATACCCTCAACGTTTTTGTAAACATATGCCTTAAAAGGCATGGCAAAGGCACTGACAATAATGTTTATGTAACATTTATATTTAATAATTTACTAAATATAAATATCTAATAAGTGCTTGTGAATAATATGTGGAGTACAGTGGAGTTATAGTCTAAAGTTTCCAGTCTTAAATCTACACTTACTCAAATATATTTATGATATAAGTACTACTCGTTATACAATTATTTTACTATCCATCTTGGCAGATAGAACTAAGATTGCATTATATCAGAGCATCTTCTAATCTCCGCTCGGCAACAAACAGCATCGCTTTGAATTTCATTTAACTTTCGAATAGTATTGACAAAAATATACTAGCAAAGCTGCTACTGCGAAAGTTGTGAGAATTTTACTGACAAATAAACCTTACCGACTTTTCTTAAAGTGTGCGTTGTATGCAGGTCATGACCGTCTGGAAGTGAACGTGGCCCGGCTGGAAGTGCGCGACGCGCGGGGAGCTCTGCTCTTGGGGGCGGGTCAGGATACGGTGACGGTGGGCGCTGAGACGCTGACCGTGACCAGCCCTGCTGGTGTCAACTTACACACGGCGGTCCAGACGCCACTGGTGCGAGCCCCACCATCAAAACAGTTAGTGTGAGTACAATAACGATCTCGTTTGTCTTAAACAAATATAAAGTTAATAAATTGAATAAAGAAAGTGTACGTTACATGTAACAATGCTTCCCTCATGACACCTTTACATTTTTCGCAAATTAAACAGATAGGTTTGAATACATTTGTTATTATGTAAGGCGATATGGTGTCCGCAGTGCACGTGTCACTGTGGACACCATATCGCTTAGAAACTTAAGCTTTAAATATAATAATTTAATTTTCATATATAAAGTTCTTATAAAAATGTTGGTCTTCACCCAATCTGATGGTAAGTGACGATAAGGTCGGAAAAGTTCAGCACATTTCATAAGGATTCCTAAACCACAGAGAAATTGAATAATATTACGTACTCGTCAATAGGTAAACTGGAGAACCTCTTTGTAAGTCTGTTAAAAATGTCATGCATGATAATACAGACATATAACAGTTATAGCTGTATTATTTGATGTGCTAACAGTAAGTGTAACTGGTTAATATTCCACAGGCTAGAATCGCCAACGCGGTCACTAGAAATGCACGCCGCGCAGAGCATAGCGTTGGAGTCTCGAGCGGGGGACATCAGCGCCAGCTGTCTCACCACCTTCAGGCTCAAGTCAATCGCCGGAGCGGTCAGTACTACCATTGGTTCTTCTAATCTATCTAAAAAAGAGGTAAGAGAGGAAAGCTCAATGGAGGATGTCATGCGCGTTCAGGTTGCAATAACTTACGCAATACTGGGTCACAGGACATGTTACTTTTTATACCTCTAAGGAGGCAATCAGACATACGGCCTGCTCTATGGTAACGGTTACCGTAGCCTATGAAAACTTGCACTTGCGCAAATCATATTCTCTTTTCTCCTTTTCTTTTCTCGATTAAGCTTTGTGCTACATAAGGCTTGATAAAACGTTGGTACAGAATGATGTCCTAATATATAGGAAAGTTATGATACTTTTTTTTTAAATTGGTATATTCCCACTCGCTGCTTGCAGATACGGCTGGACGCGCCCAGCATATACATGCCGAAACTGAAGTCAGCTTTGCCACTGCCGCCGTCGTCGCCCCACGCCCACGACCCCCATCACCAGAACATTTACCAGCTGTGCGCATGCGCCAACGGTAAGCTGTTCCTAGCGCCGCCGCACGGCGCGTGCGCAGCCAGGGAGGAGAGTCTCATCTGCCGATGATGTTATTCGCACTGTTTGTTTTACATCGTTTATTTTTATTTGTTTCCTAAAATATTAGAGCAAATTGTTATCCTATATAATTTTATTTGTTAAAAGATGTACAAACGTTTCTAATCATAGAATTAGTACTGAGTAATTACGAACATTACTAATAGTTTTAAACTTAGTACAATTGTAAATATGGTTGGTTATAAATGATTTTCTATTTCCAGCTTATTTATTGGCGAGTTGGTTGTTATTGTTAAATTACGACGATATAAAAAAAATATCAAATTAGACCTACTCTAAATAATAAACAGCAGTGCCTTTTGGAAACACGTTTAGAATAACGTTTGGCGGTGAAGTTAATATGATAATTTCAAGGTTTCAAAATAAACGAAATTCATTAATTACGTTGCTTCGCTTCTATAGAATATTAATATTAATGATTTTTTATATGTACAATATATAATAAAATGTTTATTTTAGAAATGCTTACTGCGGATTAGATACACGTATACAAAATTTATCATATTAATAATATATATGGATGATGGAATTTCTTGTTGTGACATATTAGGATTTTATTCAGGAAACTTGTGTCGCTGTGTTCTTTAATCTTTGTATATGATTAAAGGGTTTCAAACATATTTTATTTGTCTACCCAAGTTGATATATAATTTATCTTTCTATGATATTTGGAAGTTTGCTATTGTACATTATAACAAAATATTATCTATGATTTATAAGATAGCAAATAAAAAATGCGATAAAATTGCGCAGCTGAACTTTGATTGATAATTTAGGGATCAGTGTCGTTAAAATGTCTGCAATACATAATTATTACCGATTAGAAATATGTATAGTGGCTTAGAAAGTGTATGTATAGAAATTTTATGTTCAACATGTTAGGTAAAGAAATGTATATCATAATTATAAATTGTTGTTATTGTAAATATAATGTATAGAAAATGTTGTAAGTACATAAATTATGCGTATTAAAAATGCGTGTCTTTTATTGGTTTCCTGAAGACGACAGTGTTAAATATGATATTAGTATATAATTAAACGAATGTATTGATATAAAATTACAGGGATACCTAGATAAAAAAAGCCCAAAAAAAATGTCTTTTATCATGTAAGGGTTACCATGGATATTTTACTTCACATTTGAGAAGCTTTTTTCAATTACCATGTGAGCATCATCACATAAGGAACTCTCAACCACTAAGAAATTTTCTTATCTTCAATTATCGAAAACACAACAATGCTACTATTATAATATCGATGTTATACCTACTGACAGACATCGATAAGATGGTGGTTGGTATTCAGGGGAAATTAAACAAGCCGTATCCTTAACCAAACCGAGCTCTAGCTAATATGTACCCCGTTAAGTTTGAACTAGGGATCTTCGAATATTAGTTCGACTAAAGGAGCAGTTTAACCTTTTCACCGCCCAACTATCCTGCACGCGATGTCCCGCTGTACGCCAACGTATAAATGTATTTTAATAAAGTAGGTACAAAGGAGAACTTCTATAGAAGTGCTGGCGTGGGCGGCACGAAAATCTCGAACTTCTATAGAAGTTGTTGGCGGTAATAAGGTTAAGTTGATTTTGTATCTGATTTTAGTATTTTTTCGGATGTCAATTCCTAGGTCATCAAGTTCATGACTGTAATGGTCAGAACTATTACTGAATCTGAATAGAAAACAACTCTAAGGTATACAACGTCGGGGAACTTTTTAATTGAATCCTACCGGCAAACAGACACAAGTGCTTAATTTTGTTATAAACGAGCTCGGAATAACTTCGAAACTTTTACCATTTAATTTGGTTCTAAAGTATGTTTCCGCAAACAGAACGGATCGTATAACGTAATAAATAAAGTTATTTATTCTGTACGTGTTGAAATATATAGTTTGTGTTCTCTAACATTTATGAATAGTCCATTGTATCTATTTAGTGTTCACCAAATAGATACAATAATAATAAAAAATGCCAGTTAAATCTACGGCGGCAAAACCCTGTAAGCGTGATGTCAAAATAAAAAAAATATTAAAACTGAAAGAAGTAACGCAAAAAATTACTTGATATGATGTAATTTCTATTAGTGAATCATACTTTCTAAATGCGTTCTAAAATAACACATACATCATTTTACGTGCTCTACGTATAATTTTGTACTATGTAAGTTAGTACTTAAGTAAGTAAAACATTTAATGCTTCTCTTTAACAAAAAATACAAACATCATAATTATAGTAATAAAAAAGATAATAATGCTATTAGTCACCATCAGCCAAGTACAACATACATCATAATTATAGTATTAAAAAAGATAATAATGCTATTAGTCACCATCAGCCAAGTACAACATACATCATAATTATAGTATTAAAAAAGATAATAATGCTATTAGTCACCATCAGCCAAGTACAACATACATCATAATTATAGTATTAAAAAAGATAATAATGCTATTAGTCACCATCAGACAAGTACACGAAGTTAAATAGTGAGCAATTGATTAAAGGGACTTATTGCCAGACACAATGAGCACCGCAACAGTCACCGCTGAAGTTTAATTAAAGATTCATGATAAATTGTCGCAGGAAGCTGCATTCTGCGCACGTGAATAACGCCGTCCCGCGTACACTTAAATAACTTAAGGCGTATAACCTAACAATAAATTCATGAGCCGCCCTCGCCTTTGTTTGGTCCACGTCTGTTTTCACGACGCTAATTGGCAGGAAATACTGCTAAAACGATCTCAAACGAGCAGGCGTTTGTTACAATCTGCACGGTAATTTTATGTGCCTTGTGAACCATTGGAAGTGCATTGTGCTCCGTTTTGCTTCACAAAACCTCCTTTCTGTTGATCATGAGAGAGCTTGACAACGTTACAGAATGTTTGTTGTTTATTTTAAACGGAGATTAATTACATCCCTAATTGTAGAAGTTCGATTTCATCATCATTGTAGGTTTGATTGAGATTTTAAAGACAAAGCCGATAATGATAGCTGGCCAGGATAGTAAGTTAAGCGTGCCAGGTATAAAAATTACAGCTGTCAGCCTGTTACCACGGACAGTGCCAATCAGCCGTAACGTAGAGTAATTAAAAAGGTATGCCTAGAATATCATAGTATTTGCATCAGATTTTCCATTAAACCCTGTTAAACGTTATAAAAATGAACGATGAAGATTCAATTCAATTCAATTCAAATTTTTTTATTGCTCTTAGCGAAACAGTTGAAAAATACAAATAATAAAATAAATAACAACTGATTACATCAATTTAAATTAATAAAAACATTCAAACAGTAACATAATTAAAATAACTTATGGCTACATTTTAGCTAGAAATACGCATCGATCAATGAAATCAAGAATTAACCTAAATTATTATATTAAAGAGTTTTACATTCAAAAAACCTTATTACTATAAAAACATTTTTGTACTAAGAACTGTTTTAGTTTATTATAATTCAGCATCCTTCTTGATTTCTTTTTTGGGGATAGCACAGCACACCTCACTTCCCGGAACTAAATTGTAATTCTGGCGGCGCCGGCGGCGGGGGGCGGGGGGGGGCGTTCTTATTGGTGATGGGGTGATGACAAACCTTTTAATTGTTTTAATAAGTTATGTTTAACTTTTTTAACTTATTGTACCGAGTACAACATGAACGATTTTTTTGTGTACCAAGTTTATCAATATTTATTTTCTTTGAACACATATTAATAAATTTACCTTAAATTTATATTAGAATATAAATCATCATTATCAGCCTAAAACATCCCACTACTGGGCTCAAGATTTCACACGTGAACATGGCACACGGGACCTGGCCATGGCGCACCATACCAGCCCAATTCGGGTTGGTGGGCTACGACTGTCATCATACGACAACAACTATGACCCGGCCTTCCGAAAGATGTTTGCAAGAAGGCAACCGGTCAACTTGGCCATGGAGCTCCTCTTTCTCTAAATAAATAAATAAATGTTTCCCACACTCACGCCAATTATCTAGCCCCAATAAAAGCTTCCTTATGAAACTTGATAAATGGATAACTAGACAACGGATAAACATAGTTAACATATTTAAATACGTATTTATTATACATAGGAAATACCCAGACCCGAAACAATATAAAAAACAGGTATTTCTAAATTAATCCAACCGGGGATCGAACCTGGGACCTCAGAGATAGCGACACCATGAAAACCGGTGTGCAAGCCATTCGACCAAGGAGGTCGTCAAATTAAAATACCTATAATACCAAATATACAGCTTAAGTTGTTTCCCTTTAACGATTAAGACACTATCCCAACTCCGTATTAAAGATCAAAAGCAAATACTGGTGGTTTTTTGGCCAAAGAAGACAAAGAAAAAACAGATGAAAAGATTAAAAATCATCAATCGCTCTAAGACTGTCAAGGGCGGGCGGGCGCAAATACTCGTAATACGGTAACACTACTCTCTCGGCGCGGCAGCGGTACGTAAGCAATTACGCGGTTAAGTCGCGGTGCTCAAACGGCTGTTTATTATGTTGCAAGCGATAATATAATTTCAGATATTTAATGCTAGCTGCGCGCTTTGACAAAAGCTTGGTTTGTAAATGATACATAAGCTCAAACTAATTTCTTGCGATCTTGCAAAAGAAATTGACACTTGTAGTTTATTTGTCATTCTAAACTAGTAAACTAATTATACCTATAACTTTTTAAACTATCATGGTCACTTACATTAGAATAAATATTGCGCCATGATCACGGATGTACATCCGTGATCATGGCGCATGCAACCGTGTCGAAATATCGGATACTCAAACACTACAATAAACATGGTAATAATCCCGTTAATAATATTTATTCTAATTATACCTACCTTGATAAAACAATTAGTGGGTACTGTTTTTTTTGGTGAAAGTTAAAAGATAGTCGTGTTACCATCATGCCCAAAATTGCATTATGCAATTAATACAAACTCAGGGTCTAGGCCTTCCCGCATGAAGAACAGCATTGGAGACAGCAAGTCTTTCCATTGCTGACTAGGTTTTCAATTTACCTTCATAAAAACTATCATTCCATTTAACCAAGGCAAGACCAACAACCAACAAAAAAGTATATCAACAAGCTCAGTCGTGCGAATTTAGCAAATAATGTGATTTCATACACGTTCTCTGTCTCAAAGGCCGCTTTCAAACAACACCAAGCAAAAGCCAACTGAATTTCACGATAGTTTTGCTTGTACTCAACAAATTAATTACTTTATTAAATTTATTACGAAGCCTTTTGTATAAGGTACCTACTACGCAAATGCATTACTCGTACCTCAGCTGCTTTATTAGTGCCGTTAACATTTCACGGAAACTTACACCCGCCTGGAGATCTGCAGCTTTCATCTCATTAAATTGCATATTTAGAAATAATATTAACGTCTACACCGTACCATCCGCACCTAATTGAATTCGGGTCTTTTGTTGTGGCGTGGCGGGACTCTTAAAGCCATTTCAAAGACACCTCGTTCTCGGAACCAGCAGTCGTGAGCGAGAGGAAATAAAGTTATGATTTATGTAGTGAAATATGTTGCAGCGGCTCCGCGCCCCCCTTACGTTGACAATATAAATCCTTGGGTAAACGAGAAGACAATCGATTGTAAATCTTCAGGCGTTTGGTAGTATTGGTAATATTTGGATGTTGTAATAACCGTAACAGTATATTAGTAGTTCTCTTTTGTGTTATACCTTTGGTTGGGTAAGTTTTTGTAGGTTCTTTTGATGAGATATCCACTTCCAGCTTTATTGTCACTTATTATCAGGTTAGATGAAGGAATTGTGAGCAGAAAAACGGGCAAAAATTAAAACGCGTTGCAAAATGCCCCGCCCCTGCCGCCCTTTTTTATATTAGATGGAGGCAAACGAGCAGGCGGGTCACCTGATGGAAAGCAATCACCGCCGCCCATGGACACCCTCAAAACCAGAGGAATCACAGATGCGTTGCCGGCCTTTAAGGAAGGAATAGGCTCGTTTCTTGAAGATTCCTAAGTCGTATTGGTCCGGAAATACCGCCGCTGAGAGCTGGTTCCACAGCACTGTAGTTCGTGGTAAAAAATTACGTGAGAAATGCACAGTAGTAAATCGCCATCCATCAAGATGGTGTGGATGGAAAGACAGTCGATTGCGTATAGTGCGGTGAAGGAAATCAGCGGCAGGGATCAAACCGAACAATTCCTCAGAGCACTCCCCATGATAAAGGCGATAAAATATACAGAGAGACGCAATGTCTCTCCGAAGGGCCAGTGGATCGAGCCGACCAGAGGTTACCACGTCGTCGACAACTCGAGCAGCTCTGCGTTGAATGCGGTCAAAAGGGAGGAGTTGGTACTGGGCCCTACATCCAATCAAAACTATATCTTTTTAAAACTTAGTGAAATGCTGTCTTATACGGGGGTCAGAACGACCCCGGGTTATGTGGGACTCCCCTTTCCATTCCCCGCTCCACTACGAAAAGCCTTACAAGAGGATTGATGTCCTACCGACTAAAAGCCAAAACCCAACATCTCATCTGTTACGAAGTAGTTCTGACCACGAACGGCAGGTACCAACACGTACGCAATAATAGTACAACTTTCAGCAAAGCGCCAAAAATCTTTTTCTCCTAACTTCTACCGAAGACAAGTGCAGTGATACTAAAGTTCGTGCACTATAACTCACATCACTAGCACAAAATGAAAAGCAAACCTCGGTAACTGGCCGTTAGATGAAACATACGACTGCGAACTTCCCAAGTTCATTGTAGAGTTGGTTCACGTTGCGGCCCACAAAGTTTCCAAACGCGGGCTTATGATACTAACGATCAATTTATTTAATTACGCCACTTGGTTGAGGCTAATGAAAAGCTTGCAGTTTCAAAGAACATCGGACGAGATGTGAATACTCCCTCCTTTGTGTGAGTTTATCGTTAAATCGTGCGTTTTCAATGACTAGCTTAATTGATATAAGTTTTCTTACCATTTTTGAATGAGGAACTCAAATTAAATGAGTTTTTATTACAATTTTGGAACAGAATTTAAATAATGAATGCTTTTTTAAATTTAAATGAGTGTTAAATTTTTAAATATCGAACCACTGCTTTCTATAAATATGCTTATCGTATTTAGAAAGAAACACGTACTTACCTATTACCATGAAAATATTGCAGATCGATATCGAACCCAGAGGTCCCGTGTTTGATTCCCAAGGGACCACTTTATATTATTAATTATTATTATTGGTATTAAGTATTATTATCATTAATAATATTATAAGTGCCCATGATAGTTTTAAAAGTTATGACATAAAATGAAAAGCTCATGGGCACACATCGGTGAGTTTTGACGGAATCTGCGAGGGTCAACGCGCCATAATCCTCGGAGGGCGGTCAGTTATCTCGGCCAGTGACACTTGGCCTGTTCCTTAGCCCGATTTGACGGAGGTCGAGCGTGGTACACCTCGATTAGAACCATCCCAGGATTTGATTACGACACCCGCAAGCTACGGATTACGGCCCGTTGGAATATTATGTGCAGTATCCGAATTCGCACGCAACGCCGTCTATGCCCCATCAATATTCATAGCTGTTGAGCTGTGTAATACGCGTTTATTGATTTGTTGGACTTAAGGTGTGATGTTTTTCGGTCGGTGTATTTATAAAAATAGGAAAGGTAATCTTAACAATTTTATTATGGACACTTTTTAGTACAGAAAATTTAAAAAAATCCACAAGCGGGATCGAAACCAGCACCACATAACAATTCGGTTTTTTTCTGTTTTAAAGTTGTATTGTTGCATTTGCTGCATTTTTTATTTAAACCCTTCTATAAAAATGTTAGTGTACGTATCTAACTTCAAATCCACTACCATGTGATAGAATTATTGGTATATAGATAGTGGTAATTGAATAATTCTGAACCATTTGCAAGTTATATTCGTATTCGTATCTATTGTATTAGGTCCGTTATTACTAATATTATAATATTATCAATTCTGAAAATTACCTACTTTTCCCATTTGTGTTATCTCGAGACTCAAGGCGGACTACCGACTAAGATGCTCTTCGTTACACCTAGTACGTTTGATAAACGTATGCGCAGTACCTATAGACTGTAGTTCGGGCGCCACAACTATAACGTGCTACATTTAAATTATTTTGTATAATTATTTTTTTATTACTTTACATATTCAGAGCGTCATAAGCTAAATTCTTTACAATATAAAATATTTTAGCAGTCTTTAATTAGAAGCAGCAAAATTAACATAAACTGCTATGTACACAGGCCTCATTAAAACTTGCGAGACATACAAACAAACTAGTAATAGTGTATAACTTATTATTAACCACTAATTATAATATTCACAAAAGTTTCATCTACACTCCAAGTGAAATAGAAAATAGCTTACAACATTGAACAACACTATAATCAAATAGTCTAAAAGGCTTGAATGTATAATATTTCAGGTCACGTAATTTGGCATCAGTATCTCTTTGGCAATGACGTACTTAACTAAATCAATTCAAACTTTTGATTTTTACACACTGTCATGATGAAGAGAGTAGCGAACGCTAGCTCTAGCCCGTGGAACAAGAGCATCACTTCACTGCACACCAAATGTATTCCAATTCACCAAAAAACTTCAAGCAAAAAGCCAAACGTCCAAATCATAATCTCACAAATTCGAAAGACTAATTCATAGGCTCCATCCTATCCATCCTATCCTAAGGTCAGTGAAAAATGAAAAAGAACTCCTTATGCGGAAATAAAAAACGGTCGAATGTGGCGAACGCTACAAGACGTATAGACGCTACGACAACGCTGTTCATGTCGGTCGCACAGTAGACGGATGCGTTTAGTAATGTATAGTCGACCATGAAATGGCTTTATCACTTTTGACAAAATCTTCCATTACAATAAAATATCGCTAAGGCTCATTGTCAATATTGACAACGTATCTATCTACTTGGTCTTTTAAACAAAAGTAGAACTTGCTGTTATATGCAAACAAAATTCACTTCCAAGGTGGTAAAGCAATTTCATTGTCGACTATACACACGCGTACACACCAGACTACTAAAAACCGTCAAATTTTCTCAATAGACTTTTAACTTTATGTATCTGTATCATCATCATCTCATTTTTATGTCCCCACTGCTGGGGCACGAGCCTTCCCTATGGATGGATAGGGAGAACAGGCCATAAACCACCACGCAGGCCCAGTGCGGATTGGTGGTTGATAACGACTGCTAGTGCAGCCGGGACCAACGGCTTTTCGTGCCTTCTAAGCACGGAAAAGCTTCGAGGTTATAAATTTTTGGTCACCCATCCAATGACCGGCCTTTGCCTTTGCAGACTGGGCGCGTTAACCACTGCGCCATCGAGCTTCTCATATATGGCATATGGTTGAATATTTATTGAAGAAATTTCACGCAGTTGTTGATAGGTTGATGTGCAGGCGTCAGTACCTGCGCTACGTACAGGCGTAAGGGCCGAAACACCGCGTTGCAACGTCGCACCGCCAAAATCGGTGGTACCTGTCTAGTATTTGACAGGCAATAAGGTTTATAAGGTTTTTTTTTTTTTTTAGGACAAGGCGCTATGGCGCTCATTAGGGGGGGCCTATGTCCAGCAGTGGACTAATATAGGCCTATGATGATGATGAAGGTTTATACTAGCCTGGCGCAACACTTATTTTTGCGGTGCGACGTCGTCTCGTGTTTATGTGTGGGAGCCCTAAAGGCTGATTTATATTGCGTCAGTTAATGAGTTCAGTTCAAAGGCAAGTAAATGCTAATTCGGTACTTAATTTAACGCCTAGGCTGTTGAAATGCTAGTGTGAAGGGGCTCTTAGGGACAACTCTTCCCAAATTACACCATTTACCTACATAAAACGGCAACTTTGTTTGTGTAAAACAAATGATTTAAAACAACGTCCAAGACATGAGACAGTTGAGTTGTGTAAGCCGTCACCACGTCCACTGCGTGATAGCCGTCTGGCCGCAGACAAAGTGGGTCCACAAAGCAGTGAGGAGGGCCGGCGTGTGTCACGTGACCTTTTATGATTCAATTGTCTTCGGCTCGCAGGCTCCGGCGCCCCGACCGTCTTCAAACAGCTGACAGCCAGTCACGTGGTGCGCAGACGTCAGCGGCTGCGGACCCCAATAAAATTAACACGTACGCAACCTGACAGCGCACGGTCAAAACGTTTATCTGCTTTGATCATTAGCATACATGTCGCAGTAGCACGTAGCGAACGTAGCCTTCATGTGAACTTTACGGAGCGTTTGCCGGACGAGCTAGTATTGTTTAAATATAAAAGGTATGGTCTGTGTAGTAATTTGACAGAAAATGTTATGAGACAAAACGCTTGGGAAGACTTTGAGGTTGACTGACATAATTATGTAATATTAAGCAAATTATATGAGAAAAAAATTCGCATTTAAGTATATTTTAACCGCCTCTGTGGTCGCGACCAGAAGTTGAGACCACTGGTTTAGACCCAGAGGTAGCGCTGTTGTGTTCCGGCAGCTAGAGATATGATAGCCAGTGTCTTGAGGATACCGGGTGAAATGCGCTTCCACCAATTGGCCTTATCATCACTTAACGTCAGGTAAAATATGCTCGATTTAATTTCTACATATAAGCAGTATGATAATTAACCAGTAGTGCGATCCTTGGAGGGGTGGGGGGGGGGGCTTTGTCGGCTTTGTCCAGCAGTGGGTGTCCTTTGGGTTCGATGACGAAGTAGTATCATTAAGCGTATTAGCTTAAAGTACTACATAAACAACAACTAGCCGCGAAACAGATAATTTTCAAAATTGCGGCTTCGCTAACATTCATACAGCAACAACAACATCAAATCAGTTTCCACAATTCAGTAATTTTATTCTCTTAATTAAGCCGTTACAACTCTATTTACATAAGCATAACGTTAATAACTATAAAAGATAATGAATGCAGAATAGTTTGAATGGTTCCAATCAAACAGGAGTGGAATACTCGGTATGCAGGCTGTATCTAATGTAATGCAACTAAACTGTGGAGAGTGGGCAATGGGCTAGAACCGGATTCCGGGCAGGCATTTAGCGTCCGATCTCCAGACGTAACTGTAACTATACTTGTCGATGCGTAGCGCCCTGGGTGGTGCTGACACACAATTTGATAATTATTAATTATCGGTATGTAACATTATAGATTCTCGGGTTGTATGAGAGAAATCGTGATAGGTACAATTAGGGTTGTTAAGTATTTTTCAGGAAATTAAAGTCAATCTATCACTAACTAGTATAAAAAAAGGATTTGAAGAAAAAATAAAGTATTTTCCAAATTTATTTATAGCAGTACAGTTGTATAGTTGTGCAGTTGTAGTTTACCAACTTCAAATGCAATTTGCCAACTGCAGTTGCAGTTTGCGGACCAGTCTACAATCGCCATTGGAATCGTTTACTACATGTGAGAAGGGATAATTATCAGATTGGCGGTTAGTTATGATTAAAAACGAACTTTTTATCAACAAAAACCATACCTTTACAGTATCCCCTGGCAGCGATGCATAAATGCCAGTTAATAAGTGTTAATGGGGGAGTTAAACTCAGGGGCCTCGGCGAGACGGTTTATGACGCACTTTATTAAAATCATTTATTTTAGTAGGTACATAACTTTAACCATTAATTTTGTGAAATACTATAATTAAATACCACAACACCTATGTAGTACAAAAAATAAAGATTTTTTTGTTGGCATTACATTTATTTCTAATTAGCTGTGCTCGCGACTTCGTCCGCGTGGAATAGTGACTTTCGGCAGCATTTTTAACTTTTTAGGCTCTTCTTCCCGTTTTTGCAACATTTTTCACTGATGCTTCGCTCCTATTGGTTGCAGCGTGTTGTTATATAGCCTAAAGCCTTCCTCGATAAATGGACTATCCAACACAAAAATATTTTTTCAATTCGAACCAGTAGTTCCTGAGATTAACGCGTTCAAACAAACAAACTCTTCAGCTTTATAATATTAATATAGATAAGTAGGTAAAAGTATTTCAATGATTAAAGATTTTTATTTAGTCATTTGCAATAATAATAATTCAGTAAATATTTCCAGTCCTTTAAAATGTAATTTAGTCTACCGTATACTATTTTACCTCTAATTGTTCAACATAATAATCACTGGTTATGTGTTTCACACTCTCGTAAATGCCTCAACCCATTTTACATGCCTGTCTAAAAATGCCATGTGTATAGTGTAAAATATTAATTTCACTAAACGTAGACTCAAAGAGGAGCAGAACTAGGCAAGTGCGAGTCAGAGTCAGACACGGTGACTCTCAAAACACACATATCAATATTTGTTTTTATTTTATGTAGCAAGTATTAATTTACGTAGTTAATGTCACATTCTCACATTATCAAGTTTAATAGAAAATAATGTTACATTATCTTATGAATTCTAATATTTTCTTAAAAGTATTAAGTCGAATATGGATGATCCTCTAACTCAGAAACTCCTTCGATATCAAGAAAAAAAACATTTGTTTCTCAAAAATAGAACCTATTTGCTTTAAATGTGGAACTCCTTTTTTGCTATTCGAAGAAGGTTTCGTACTAAAAGTTTCTTTAATTAATGGGCCGTTTTATTCTCTTTGGGCTTGATACACATCTGAGATACACATATACCGAACGGCTTGTCGAAATCATCGTTGTCTACATTCAAAACTACGCGCTAGTGTAATGCAATCTAAACTACAAAGTGTTAATGACGGACATTAAACTCACGGGACGACAACGACACGTTTTATGAGTCCTCCACCTCCATTAGAATTGCCACGGTATTAAGTACGTGCCAGAAAAGAATTCATTATTAAATACTTCGGGGGCTCCGGCTGTCTCAGTTAATGTGGGCCAAGATTTAAAGCAAACGTGCTTACTCGTTGAAACGGAAAATATCGCTTTGGCTCGGTTAGGGTTCGTTGTGCCCAACAACGGGGTGTTTCGCGTTTCAAAATGCTAACTAATGGGCCACCCTTTGCAAAGACCTGGGGCCTTATTGCTATGAGCTTAAATCAGTTTTGTAGCATTGTTGCGGTTGTGAAAACGAGACGCGTGTAGTGGCGTATATACACGCGTCTAGTTTTCACAACTGCATTAAATAATATTGCAGTATGTATTAAGACCTCATGGTAAGACTCCTGTGCCTCGATACTGGTATTATGAAACGTCAACAGTCATGACTCGGTGTCCTGATTTCAATATATTGCTAAAAAAATAAGTAAACGTAAAATAAATACCTTAAATACTATCCCACCGCTGGGTAAAGGCACCCATCATTGAAATCAAGTGATCGCTACAAATAACGTATAAATTTAAAAAAAAATAAAAAAATAAAAAATAAATGTACGTTTATGAGACTTGATAGCATTTTGAGAAAGCTAGGTGGCGCTCAAGCTCTGTAATAAAAGCAGTCTAGCTACTCTTAATAATTATAAAAAATATTTCTTTAAGAATACTATAAACTTGTAGGTTTAGCTTGCATGGCCCGTTGACGTCAAAACAGGAACATGAGGTAAAATCTGCGAGCACGACCACTATATTTAACTCAAGACATTTTGTACGAGTAAAGTTAACAAAGAATATGCAACATTCGTTACTCATAACCAGAGATGCGGGGGATCGAACGTATACCAACGACCAAAGTGTAAACAGCAGTAACAAAGTACGCAAACTTGAAAAAAAAAGCTAGTTAATATTGTTAAATACAAATAAGGGGTTGGTGTCCAAACGTAGAGATCGAATGCGAGTAACCGTGTTGCAATCCTTAGTCACATTAAACTACTGACATGAACCCACTTCTAGCCCCAGCGTATGTGTGACGTACACAATTATCTTTATAGTCCAATCGAATATTAAAATATCGAATCGAATTACCTACAAAGTAAAAAAACCGAAACAACGGGTTTTTTATAAGTGCTAGAAAAAAGGACGACTTGAACCCACGACCTTTTGCAATCCAGGCGACAGCTCTGCCTTTTGGGCTATCTACACATACCTAATTATCCCTATCAAATTATTGAATCGTATATATAATATGCTATGAGCCACACATAAAACTAATATACCAAATGAACGCGAGTAGATCCGTAAAAGTAGTTTCATTTCAATGTGTAGTGCTCGCGTTAACTTTAGAAAACAATATAAATAAAGACACTTATTAAACATATAGCATTAAACCTGAAAACATCCAAAACCTCCCTGATATCACTCAAAGATTAACTGCCGTGAATCATCATAATACCCCAATAGCCACTCGGAATCGCAAGGCGCGCTTTACGAATGTCGTACCTACATAAGTAAATTAGTTTATTTCCTACAGGCGACAATTTAGCTCACGTCTCGTCACAAATTGTTGGCGGGGGTAAATGCAGACTATTAAGGAAATACAGCAATTCAGGGGCCCTCGGCTGGCATTACAGCGCAATCTTATACCGGCAAAATTATAAGCAACACCTCCTTATGCCGTGTCTAGCTGCAATAACACGTACAGCCCTGGCAATAAGTGAACGGACATGCTACTCGGAAATTTCATACAATCAATGCTGTCGCAGAGCGCGCCGTATCAACTTTGAGCTCTTTCAAATGATCCCAAAGCTGGTTCAGCCCTTGGAAGATCTTCAATTAGTTGCGTGATAAGTGATCGTTCAAGTTCTGAGACAGGTGCCCGCCGGCCTCCTTGAAGATATAGCTTTTTGTCACAGTTATATTTGAAGGGGGACACAATTTCTACTTCTCTAGGTCGGGCAATACTTATGTATTGCCCGACCTAGAGAAGAACGAACGGTAACGATGAAAGGTAACGATTGTCAGAAAAGGCGACAATTCTCAATTTTCAAGATGTTGTATTAACTATTCTGTAAATTGAGGCTGTTTTTTAACCCTAGGTAGTTATAAATGTTTATATAATTTTTAACGCAAATTTTGTCGCGAACAAATTACAAAAACACAAATGTTGAAAAAAATTTTTCCACGAGCAGGGTTTGAACCTGCACCCTTCTGACATACCGGGTCAGGTGCTCTTCCAATTGAGCTATCGTGGTTCTAACCAGCCCGCCGAAATTATTCAACACTATTTACTTTTTACTTTGAAAGCCAAAGGCGCCCATTCAATGTTAACAACTACCGTCATTAACAATAATATGATCGGATGTTAATGACGGTAGTTGTTAACATTGAATGGGCGCCTTTGGCTTTCAAAGTAAAAAGTAAATAGTGTTGAATAATTTCGGCGGGCTGGTTAGAACCACGATAGCTCAATTGGAAGAGCACCTGACCCGGTATGTCAGAAGGGTCCTAGGTAGTTAGTTAATAAATCAAGATATTCTAAAACTTTGCCTATGATTGCCTATTTTTATCTAGCTTCGAGTAGGATGCTCAAATAAATCTAATCAAAATATTTACTCCAAACTTTAAAAAATCATTAAAGAAATATTATATAGATGAAAACGAACCTAATTTCTTACCATGATGTCTGTGATTTAATTAGTAGTGTGGAGAGCGTTCGCACTAACATCTTAAATATTATCATCGTGCAGCAGCATGTACTTAAACAAAAACTAATCTCAGCTGCCGCCGATGTTGGTGCGAGTGTTCTGTCAGACGAAAGCGGGTACGTGCGTGATTTTTTTTTAAATTTTGTTTTCGTTTTTATTTTAGAATGTGGAGTGTAAACAGACTCTGCAAGGCATACAAACCCTCGGGGTTTTGCTAAGGATAGATGTATAGTATATGAAAAAATGTTTTTTTTTTTAACAAATAAAATTCTTATAGACTTTTGGCATCTCGTGGGACGATGGAACTTAAACTCAAAGTTAAATATAAGATTTTTAAAACTTTTGAATTTATCTAATGACAAAGCTAGACACCAAAGATAGGTACTTGTAGTTTAAAGACAGGAAGGCACAGTCCAGTGACCTATGTTAAGAAACCGACGAATAAATTTACAATTCTGTGTGTGAGTTCAGCTGCACCGGACAAATGCTAAAACTCCTTCCCCGAGTCGCTGCACTAAATTTAAATGTAGTAAACAAACAGCTCGTGTCGTCAACTAGCTACACTAAGTTTAGAACATTTAAACGCATATGCAAGGTGCGAGCCTTTTTCTGCTGCGAGTTGCAAAATAAGTAACATCACTTATTTGAACATACGGTCTGCACAATAATCAGAACATATATGGGTTTCAGGGTATCATTGTCATGATACCTATATGTGTCCATAATCCTTTATGGTGGCGTCTGACCGGAGCGTATTATAGTAGCGTAACCGTAACGTACAGACCAGTAGGCTTAGCCCAAAGTAACATTAAGAAAACGGTAGCGAAGTTCGAAAAGAATAAAATGTATGGGATTGACATAAGCCGCGCTAAATCACGTGGACAATCTTATGTCAATCCCATACATTTTATTCTTTTCGAACTTCGCTATCGTTTTCTTAATGTTACTTTGGCTACCGCCACTGCACTTTCAACCTATCTAAATCTGTCAAATTTCTTCAATACATTTTCAACCACATATTTAAGGCATAAAGTGAAGTTTAAATATATATATAGAAATTTACAAATAATTTTTACAAATAAAAAAGGGACTCCAAATCGCTGCCAAGCGGGAGAGTGCCCAGGACGCTTTGTAAAAATTACGTGTAAATTTCTATATATATATATTTTTAAACTTCTCTTAATTATAATATTTGTATATAATAAAGGCATAAAGTTGAAAGTCTATTGAGGGACAGTTTGTGGTAGGTAGATGTGTAGGCGTGTATACCATGCTCGGCGAGCTTGATACGTGATTGCTGATTGATCGATAACAGAGCGTAGCGAGCGGCGAGCGGCTCGGCTCAATGTACTGATCATGCGAATGCTCGCATCGAACATGTTACGTTCGTTACGCTTCGGTCAGTCTCCACCATTAGAATGACATCGTTCCATATATGATTGTTTATGAAAAAAGCTTCACTTGATTATAATATTATATCTCTTACAAATGACCCACGATTTAAATTAATTGATACGACAGAGCTAGTCCGAAATATCTTAGCATTTAAGAAAAACAAACTTTGCACTTCATTTATGTTGTTATTTACTCTACATTTTTTTATGTAAATAATTTATGGGCTTATTCCTAAAGGTCCATGACTCTATTATTTTCAAAAAAATTAAGTTCATACTTTGATTCCCAACGGGTCCACAACATTAAAAATAAAAATCATTTTCTTTCCCAGCGGGTCCATGAGCATGTTTGGTACAATCAGCATAAAAGCTGTATTCGTAATAGCTGTACATACATAGCTGTAAGTTTATACTGTTAATACTCGTAAATAAGGTTTTGCGACAGATCGAAAGTTACACTTTCGGAAAACGGGTAGTATTTTTTTTTATCGTACAAAACTTTTTATACCAAACGCGTTTGCAACTGTTTGCAACAGACAAATTGCAGGAATGACAGGTGGTGCTCTAAAAACGTGGATGGATTAATTCGTGTCACGTCAATCTTCGAGCGCACTTTACTGAGGACGCGACGACGCTCGGCACTCGCAGCACCCAGCTTGTTAATTAACAGTTCAACACGATTTCGATAGTACAGTCACGAGCAACAATATGTGTACAATTTTGACTAGTTTTGACTCTTATTCCATTGTATGAAGAGTAAGAGTGACATGTACGTGTACGTACACATACGTTACATGTACCTGCACGTCAGACTACTACAAAATGTCAAATTTCCTTAATAGACTCTGAACTTTATGTGTATGGAATATGGCTGAATATTTTTTAAAGAAATTTAACAATTTTGGATAGGTTGAGGCGTCTGTAAAAAGTGCGGAAAATACAACTCGCTTTAAAAATTTAAGCCTACTTTTGCTTATTTTTACTTGACAATCTTTAACTAGTGAAAAACTATAAAATGTGATTTTAAAAATTTACCTGCTTTTATTAAGATGACTTTATACGAAAACTTGATACGGTCTGTTTTAGTGTCCCAGTGTATAAAATATCTAATGAAAATCGAAGATCGACTTAAAAATAATTTACAACTAAATAAATTAGTGCCTAGTGCGACATTTGATATGTTCCTTTTAATTAAAGCATGTAGACGTAAATTTGTATTTAAAAAAAAAATTACCTTCCTTTCTGATATGGCACCACGGCGGCGGTGCTGCTTCGTTAGCGTGATCGAATGGCAAATAAAACTTGAACTAGGCATCCTGAAAAAAAAATTCAACGTGTGTTTCCGTTGGAATCTGCATTCCAAATTCGTAATGACAGATCTATTTTCCTTATCCTTTTTGGTGACAGTTTTGTTTACGTGATCGCATGGCAAATAAAAATCGCACTAGACACTGATATGGGAAGATGAAACGGCTGAACATCATAAGCGGCTATCAGCGAGTAGCACGCTGTTTCTGGAGCGGTTCCTCGAATTGTGCCCCGTAAGTATGAAATATTGTTTCACATGTCGCGCGTGACAAACGCTTGTCCCGAAACCCGCTCTTTATTGTGACGTTACCTTAATGTTGTAAGGATGTTCTATTTTTCTCTTTATAGAATATAATAGAAGAAGAAATTGTTTACTAGTAATACCATGTATTACAAATTGCACAGTACGCCATACAATTTAGGCTATAACTAGCTAAAAAGTAAACTAAAAAGCAAAGTTACTATGGGCGCAGTGGTAAGTCCGATTGGTGAAGTTAAGCGCACTTTCGCAAAGGGTGGTCATCGGATGGGTGACCAAAAATGTATGGGTTCGTCCACCAGGATCCTCTAGCCTGATCCCCCAGGGGATCCTCGTGAACTCATTAGTTCATCAGAATCCCCTATAATAAAAATAAGCATAAAAAGATGGTAGCACACTGAGTCCGATTTAATTAAAAACGTATAATTTCGAGCTCTTCCGTGCTTTGGAAGGCACGTTAAGAAGTTTATCATTTACGACCTCCTCGGTCGAGTGGTTTGTACACCGGTTTCCATGGTTTCGCCATCTCTGAGGTCCCGGGTTCGATCCCCGGTCGGATCAATTTAGAAATACCTGTTTTTCTAAATTGTTTCGGGTCTGGGTGTTTCATATGTATAATAAGTATGTATTTAAGTATATTAAGTATGTTTATCCGTTGTCTAGTTAACCATTTCTCGAGTTTCTTAAGGAAGCTTTTCTTGGGGCTAGATAATTAGTGTGAGTGGGGGAAACATTTATTATTATTATACTCTATATTTTCTTTCTTAAAACTAGATTTTTACAATATTTTAATATAAAAACAATAAAACATTATAAAAATCTAATCCTAGAGTACCGCCAGCAGCGAGGCAGGGCCCAAGCTACCGGTGGTCAGGGCTGCAAAGTGAGGAACCTCCTGACAATACGTGCCGTGTCAAGGAGCACTGCCTTTTGCATCTGACCCTTTAGCGAGAGCCTCTCAAGGTGTATTATTATTATTATCAAAGCTGCATTAGCATAACCACCAGTTCGCACTTGGCTTGCGTGGTGTTGATGGCCTGATCTCTGTGGTGCTTCCATCCTTAGGGAAGGCACGTGCCCCAGCAGTGGGGACATAAAATGAGCTGATGATAAAGATTGTTAATCACCAGCTCATTTTGTCTGTGACATTACTGACTGACTGACTCTATCTCAGTTATCGGGCGCCCGTTCCCAATAATCTATTTATCTGTTGTTTTGCCAACTATAGATACAAATTTGACATAAGCTCCATACAAATAATGTCAAATTTCTAACTCCAGTAATTAAAACAACAGACAGATAGAATATAGGGAACGGGCGTTAGTTTAGTTAGCACGTTATGCTGCTGCTCTTATTTTTAAAAACGCTGCTAAAATGTAAACTAACTCTTACATTTACAGATAACTCTCCTATTAATGTTCTTATATCATTAAAACTAAACTTAAACATTCCTACACTTACACAAATTATCTAGACCAAGAGAAGCTTTGTTATGAAACTCGTTAGATGGTTACTAGACAACGGATAACCATACTTAAAATACATACTTATTATACAAAGAAAACACCCGAGACAATTTAGAAAAACCATAATTTCTAAATTGACCCGACCGGTGATCGAACCCGGGACCTCAGAGATGGCGACACCATGAAAACCGTTGTACAAACCACTCGACCAAAGAGGTCGTCATTCATAAGTTTGTTCATTATGTTTGTTTACTTTTTCTATTCTTTGACTATGAGGGGGTTAAAGTTACTCGCGTCCGTAGGTTTACCCTTGAGACCCTACACGTGATCCCTGGGTGGTGCTAAATGAGTATCACTGTCTGAGTGGTAGAGCCACGCTGCGTTGCAGCACGAAATAGGCCGGCTCGCCCGGCGTAATACCACCCTCTCACAGAATATTGGCGAAAAACAACGGCACTCGTTGCTGTTGTGTTTCGTCCGGTGAGTGAAAGTACCGGAGGCCCATCTCTCACCCCTACCCCCTCCCAATTCCTACTCCCTCCTCAAGATCCAACTTCTTCCTCAGGGTTGGCAACGCATCTGCGATAACTTTGGTTTTGCTGGTGTCCATGGGCGGCGGTGATTGCTTTCCATCAGGTGACCCGCCTGCTCGTTTGCCTCCTTTTACCATAAAAAAAAAAGAAAATTATCATGACCCTAGAGAAGATTAAAGAAAGAAAAAGATTAAAAGAGCTCAAAGTGAATCCTAGTCTTAAGAGATAAAATATATTCAAATAAATAGAGAATAAACAGTATTGTAGTAACAATAGCGTATTGCGCTTCGTTAATTTTGTGTATACCGGAATTCTGATTTTCGCTAGGTTGTGCCTAGTCGAAAATGCGTTACGCATACCCACCCGTCAGGAGCAAAGTTCAGAACTGCCAATCAGTTTAGTTTGTACCAAAAGGTGTCAAACCCCTTTTATGGCAAAAAATGTTTGTTGACAGCCAAGTTACAAACAACAAAGCGTTTAGAAAACTGTATCGGGAAATGCTTTCAAATATGTGATGCAACCTTTTACCTGGATACACAAAGAATGAAGGGAACCATAACGTGATGTAGATTTTTTAGTTATAATACAATATTTTTACTTAATTATACCGTTCTTAAATGAAAATCCTGATTCCTGATTCTACCGGAAGGCAAGTATTGCGGTCAGTGCAGTCGCTCGGATTGCGGAAGACCCAGGTTCGATTCCTGGCTGGGTAGGGTAGGCGTTTAATTTTTTCACTGTATTTTATAAATTCTATAAATATTATATTGTTATTCCTAACTAGAGACTCACTAAACAAAACATAAAAAAATCTCAATCATCTCTGATAATTCATATATGGGTTCGCATGTCTCAGCATCATTAATGTCTAACGCCTGTTCCCAATAACCTATCTATCTGTTGTTTTAGATAGATACAAATTTGACATAAGCTCCATACAAATTATGTCAAATTTCTAACTCCAGTAAGCAAAACAACAGACAGATAGAATATAGGGAACGGGCGTAAGTAATAACTGTTTTGCTCGTCAATAATAAACAGTTGATAAAGTATCGTGAAAGCTGTCTGATGTGTTTCGTCCGGCCATAAGACGCACATCAGTTTTAGAGGGCTTGTAACGTCCAGAAAGTTTCCTCTCGTGGAATCGACGCGATGAATTATGCATAGGAATTAACTTTGACGTCAGATAAGCGGCCGAAAGATTTATTTGCCGATATGATGTGTAGAAAACAATCCAACTTGTTGCCAGTTTCTGAATTATGTTTGTTGTTTTAACGCGGGCGCGTCAAACGTTGGAAGTTTGGGATAAATGACGTTCCGTTTGGGTTATTTTTTATACGGAACGATTTAACATTGATATATTCATGTTAAATCGTTTATGTAAAGGTTTGGGGTAAATATAAGATTAACTGATAAGCAATCAGTGGGACGAAATAAGTTAAATATATAATAGAAAAACATTGTGAAAGCCAATTTTAATGTATTTTTGAAACAATAGATTTCGCTCAAATAGCACCAATGCTGACACTTTCGGCACCTCCAACTGTACAAAAAGCTACGTTGATCCGTTGGTATTTTGAAGCAAGGGTAAATAAACAAAATTTTCATTTATAATATTAGTTAGGATTCTGACATATAAAGCATTAATGGCAATACACGTTATAGGCACTATAGGTCTTTATTTGTAACCATCATGTAATTTAATTACTATAATGTAGAAATGACTGTTTGTTGCCTTAAATAAATTAAAAAAAAAAAAAATAATAATATACCAACTTGCTTTATAAGTTGTCCTGTTGGTGAAAAATTCGCATTTGTTGGACTACTTATTTTAATGTTTTAAATGATGTATGTAGCTAAATTCACTTACAACTTCTACCAACTCAGCTCAACCAAATACAAAATCGGTATTGTAGCGTGGTAGCCTTTTATCAGAGTTACGCACGCTCTTACAGGGCCTTCCCGGAAATTTAACTTCGTTAAGAATGAAATATGTCCCGTCGTTATTCCAAGGCTTGTTGCGCGAATACTTACATTTCGAGTTCTCCACCTCTAGTTTTCTCATCAGACCCAACGGAAATAATTTCAACCGAGACTGAGTTATGACAAAACTCCGTCGGACATTGCCGCATCCGTAATGAGAATGGAGTCGAGATATGTCCGTAATTTATTATCACATGCTCCCGTTCGGGCGCACCAAACTACGAGATCGACTGTTTTTGCCGCAAATATTGCAAAATGGACGCTTTACTCTGGTAATGTGTGTGCAATAATCTCGCTATACCCGACTAGCATGAAAAATGTTTACAGCGTGCTTTCGCTTCGGGGTGAGATAAGGTAGCGGGTACATGAGGTGAAATAGTAGGTGGGTGGTGCAAGGAAGTATTTAATTAAATCTAGCGCCCGCCCGGCGAGGCACTCGCTTTACATCACCGCCGCTAATCACAGGTAGGCCGTCGACACGTTCGCCAGTTTGAATACCAAACTGTTATTTTGTTACTGCCAGGAAAACTCATTAGGTTAAGTTAAGCTACTTTGTTGTATGATAACTTAAGGCTAACTGTTGATATTATACATATTAATTAATGGAATCAGGCGTTATTTTGCGGAAATCCATAGTACAAAAAAATATAATTTAAATAATATGTAGTGTTAATTCCGCTAACTCACTCGTTTATACAGCTTGGATGCAGTACGCATGCACCGCCCTCCCGCCCGCAAAAAGTATGCACATGCAGGAGAAACAATGCGTGCAAGCGAAAATGCACACCAACACCGATACCCGACACGTGTTTCGCCCCTCCACGGGGCATCCTCAGGAGCTGTTGACTGGTCGAGAGCTGCGCACCGACTGTTACGGCTACGCAGCTCCCGGCCCCTTTTATAAAGCGCCATCGTTTGACATTTGTGACGTACTACCCGCGACAATACGTAATAATGGGGATGGATTTTAAACATAATAATGACATTCATGCGCTGTTGAATGACGAAACAAATTTAGTTCCAGAGGTTCCATTTAGAGGATGCCCCGTGGAGGGGCGAAACACGTGTCGGGTATCGGTGTTGGTGTGCATTTTCGCTTGCACGCATTGTTTCTCCTGCATGTGCATACTTTTTGCGGGCGGGAGGCCCGTGCATGCGTACTGCATCCAAGCTGTATAAACGAGTGAGTTAGCGGAATTAACACTACATATTATTTAAATTACATTTTTTTGTATTATTCATATTATTAAAATTCAATTCAATTTAGATAGGTAACATTTTCCTCCGCATAGGTTTTCTGTTATTTTTTTGTGAAGCTATTTTTACAACATAATTAGATTATGTGAATAATTTATGTTTAAAGGTAGAATTAAATTAATTTTTTACATTTAATCTAAGTATTCCTTAATTTATTCGATATTTATTAATTATAGATTTTTGTGCCAACCAGTGTTTTGTAACTGTTGACTATTATATAATTAGTGTTAGTATTTTTAAAGCGTGTAATAAATTACTGCGTCATAGTTACGCTATATATAATTTTAATTGGACATACCCATGAAGCTGTTTATATCTACAGTTTCATGCAATACCTATACACTCCGATCCGATCCGATCCGAACCCTTCGGAGAATCTAGTTGGGCACGGGGACGCGCACTTTTAAGTGTGCGATGCCGTTCCCTCTAGGAACCTCCGAAGGTGATTCGTTTCACACGGCTTGAGGTAGCTTTTACGTACCCCGCCGCCTAAAAAAGCCTAGTGACGCTGAAAATACCGTTTGAGGCAATCAGCAATCTCTCTCAAAAAAAAATTACGTATACAAACTGCGTGTGTTCTTTTTCATCTGGCATGCTCGTGTCATCACCGTAAAATAGGCATGAAGCTGTTGAAGCTGTAGATTTAACTGGAGGGGCCTGTTAGTTGAAGCAAGCAAATATTATATAGATATCGCACTCTTCTGGTGAGATCTCTCTTTCTATAGGGTAACCCTTACTGATTCATAAAAATCAGGACTTTGAAGTGAAGTAAAGACGAAAGAGAAAGAAGGTAAACGAATATAAAAAATATATTTCAAATCATTTCTTAAAGAAAACAAAGTATAATTAAATACAATCTGTCCGGTCACCGGTGTCGGAGCTTTAGATATCATAAAATATGGTCAACTTTATTGATAAAGCACCCTTTATATGTAGGTTTTCTCTAACCATAATGAAATGGCAGACTTTTAATTATTTATTTTACCGAAAAGTAGGTGTGCGTACAAGTTTGACCATATCTACTCTTCTAGAGGTCCTACGTTTACAAACGAGGTGTCATTAGAAAGCTAAAAAGCTAGGTAAGGAACTGATGCTAAGAATGTTATCACAACAGTTCATAAAAATACAACATAAATTTTTTTATGAAAAAAAAAGAACAAAAGAACGAGTTTTTTTTAGTTATTATGTTTTAAAAAACAAATTAGGTCATTGAACTACATTTTTTATGTTTTAAATAAGTAGTACAAGGTATGTACTAAAGGCAGACACTAAAATATTAGACCTAACTTAGATAGTTTAGGTTTTACAACAGTCTGAATATGTATGTATGTATCTCTTAAAAGCGCGTCCTTCATCGCCATAGCAAACTCAACTTCCTTATCGGTGGGTCGGGGACAGGAGCAGGTAAAAAAAAACAAAAGAATGCCAGCTGAAACGTCAGTTGTTACGGGCTTGTCAGGTCAGTCGTCCCTCGCTCCGCGTTGTGATTACACTACTTGCTGTTTTAAAATCTACCACATAGTTTTGTTGTTATTGTTGAACTTTTGTTACGTTTTTATTTTGTTGTTGAACATTTCTTGTTAGTTACAATGGAAGACGGTTACTACTCAAGTCAGCACCTCGCCGATATCCATTTCGTGTACGGATTGTGCAACGGAAATGCCAATGCTGCTGTTAGAGAATACGTAAGAAGATTTCCAAATCGACCTACACCGAATGCCCGGACTTTTATAAGAATACACATGAGACTAGCTGAAAATGGAATCAGAAGACCTGCCAATGAACGTGCTCGTCTTGTGTCTCACCAAGAGGAAGAAGAAATATTAAATTTGATTACTCAAGATCCTAGACTTAGTGACAGACGAATTGCTAATCAACTGAATTTATCCAGATGGTCAGTGTGGAGAGTTCTTAAAAGGGAAGGATTACATCCGTATCACTTCCGAAGGGTACAAGATATACTAGAACCGGATTTCGCGACAAGGTCAGTTTTTTGTTCGTGGGTTATTAGAAGAGTGCGACACAACCCAAATTTTGTAAAAAGAATTTTGTGGACTGACGAAGCCACTTTCACTAGATCGGGAAATACGAACCACCGCAATGATCATCTGTGGCTTCATGAAAATCCCCATGCCGTGAGACCAAGTTCATTTCAGCATAAATTTTCTGTGAATGTTTGGGCTGGAATGATTGATGATCTTTTAATTGGACCGTTTATTTTACCGGCGACATTGAATGGCCCAAGATTTTTGGAATTCCTGCAAACTCAGTTCCAAGACGCACTACTGGATTTACCGTTGTCCTACAGAGCTGGTATGATATTACAATTAGACGGCGCCCCAGCACACTTTGCAGTAAATGTCCGAAATTTTTTAAACGAACAATTTACGACGTGGATTGGACGCGGTGGAACGATCGCTTGGCCACCGCGTTCACCCGACTTAACGCCACTCGATTTCTTTTTGTGGGGTACTATGAAGCAGAGAGTGTACGTAGACGTGCCAAACACACGAGAAGAGTTGGAACAGAAAATAATTGATGTCGGTAATGATTTGAGAAGAGACAGGGAGATGATACGACGCTCGACCAGTCATGTATCATTAAGAGCCACTGCATGTCTTCAGTACCACGGAAATCACTTTGAGCAGTTGCTGTTATAAAAAATATTAAAATGAAAATTCTTTATGTGAATGATTAAAATGTTATTATCATTAGTTACCAGCTTTTCTTTTTATTTCTACTTTCCTACAAAATTGAACTATTTAAATGGTCATGTTCAAACTGTTGTAAATCCTAAACTATCTAAGTTAGGTCTAATATTTTAGTGTCTGCCTTTAGCACATACCTTGTACTACTTATTTAAAACATAAAAAATGTAGTTCAATGACCTAATTTGTTTTTTAAAACATAATAACTAAAAAAAACTCGTTCTTTTGTTCTTTTTTTTTCATAAAAAAATTTATGTTGTATTTTTATGAACTGTTGTGATAACATTCTTAGCATCAGTTCCTTACCTAGCTTTTTAGCTTTCTAATGACACCTCGTTTGTAAACGTAGGACCTCTAGAAGAGTAGATATGGTCAAACTTGTACGCACACCTACTTTTCGGTAAAATAAATAATTAAAAGTCTGCCATTTCATTATGGTTAGAGAAAACCTACATATAAGGGGTGCTTTATCAATAAAGTTGACCATATTTTATGATACTTAAAGCTCCGACACCGGTGACCGGACAGATCCTACAATGAGCTTGAGAAAAATAAAAAAAGAGTATTTTTGGGTTGTTGTACATTCGCCACAAAGTTGGTTTGCCACGTTTTTGTAACTCCATACATTGAAAGTAAATTCGCCACAGGTAGGTAAGGGTTATTGTAAATTCGCCACAAGTCTTCATAGTATAGTCGACAATGAAATTGCTTTACCACCTTAGAAGTGAATTTTGTTTGCATATAATAAAACAACAAGTTCTATTTGTTTGAAAGGCCAAGTGACTGATACGTTGTCATTATTGACAATGAGCCTTAGCGAAGTTTTATTGTCATGGAAGTTTTTGTCAAAAGTGATAAAGCAATTTCATGGTCGACTATACATCAATTTTGCATAAAGTACCGGTAGCAAGGAAAGTTCGTTTTGAGCGCTCGAAATGAAAGGTAGTTATTTTATTCTAAAATTATTGATGTATATAGACAACCTAAGAAAAAAAATTAAAACAAAGTAACCATAAATCTCTCTTTTAAAAAATTTATAAATAACGTTTTTACTTTACTTAGTTATGAAAACTGTGCTTTAATTCCTGTAAGATACACATTCGGCTTGGACACTTAAATAGAAATGTGTTTTAGATGAAAACGAAAAATAAATAAAACGTAATTAACCAAAATTAAAGCTTTTATTCCCCAGAGATACACTTTCGGCTTGAACACCTACATAGAAATGTTTTTTAAATGAAAAAAATAATAATAATATTATTAGTGCACTAGATTCAATATTTCCAACATAAAGTACCAGGCTACCATAACTATGCAGGAGATTGCTTATTAATATAAAAGAATAATATAGTCATGAATGACAGCCGGCATCAATAGGATATTTAAATATTAAATACTAGTAGTGCCAGTATTGCCCACATGACTAGGTCCTTAGAACTCGGTACCTATATATTGTAGATAACATACAGTTCACGGAACAGGGTAATGCTATGAAAATACCAAAACAAGGTAAAATCTACATAACGTGAACCCCGTTTGTATGTTCTGTCATGGTAAATATCAAAATTATGTGTGGAAAGGGTGCCTACATACACTTGCACACTATGATAATTGGCTCGAAATAAAAATAAACGTCCGGTTAATCGTTACCGTTATTATCACGTTTACCCTGGACAAATAGTGGTAATTTTATTTTAGTTTACCCATTTATCGGCAGATTTGATTTATTGACTATGCATACCTGTCACCAAACAAAATAATTTCAAGGCTGCTTCGACATCAGGTGTAATGCTCTAAAACATCAGGCCTCTCCAGTTATATCTACAGATCTACAGCTTCATGGAAAATAGGCTCTTTCGTGAAAAGAGGGCGTTTCTAGAAATCGGATTACATTATGTTATTGTCAAATTACTGTCAATAACATTGACAGCTTACAACATCTCATAAAAATTACTTTTACAAATATATAAGAATTAAATAATATGGCAAAACAGGGTCATTCATTAACAGATGATAAAGAAAGAGTGACAAGCACGTACGCAGAAATTTATTTTGATGATGACCACTGTGATTATAAAAAAATCGTCGAAGATGGATCAGAAAGTGTCACACAAAATGATGACTGCAGTGAAGACGATTGGGTTTCCCCCAGCGATTTGCTTATTGGTATAATTGAATTAAAACCACCGTTCACTTCTAAAATTACTAGAGGTAAAACTCATGAAGGGATCCTTGCTATCGGTAATAGTGTTTTGGAAACTGAACGTGCAAAATTTTTAAAACACTTGACTGAGCTTATATCTGACAACGATAAAGGTTGGATGCATATACTCGACACTGAGAAGCAGTTGGTTACAGAAAAGGTAAAGAAAATTTACAATGATATTTTTCTAGAAAAAGGAAAAATTATGTCTAAAGAAATATCAATATTCTACGAGAAGTCTTTACAAGACCTAGAAAATAACATAAAATCTGAATTACAAGTTATACTTACAAGTGCGCATGCAAGTATGATTAGTGATTTAAATTTTGAAATAAAATACAGATTGGCAAAGGAGAGAAGTACATTACAAGACGTATTAAAGAAAAGATACGACAGTGAAGTAAATAAATTAACAAAATATTACAAACTTCTTTTAGACAACGAGTTAAATAGAAATAACCAGTTAATAAACCAAGCATTATATGACAGAAATGACGCCTTGACTGCATTTTACAGACAAATTGAAGCAGAAAATGTAACCAGTACTATGTACGTTATGTGTGAAGAAAGAAAAAAGTGTAAAATTAAGCAATTCATTTTAGATAATTATCAAACTACGGATATATCTGAAAGAATGCAAAAGATCAAAGAAAGAGACAGTGTTTTAAATGAATTTCAACAGAGAGATGAGAAAATTAGTGCTATAAACAAAGCTTGGGAAGATAAAATTAAAAAAGTGTTACACTTGTTTTTAAAGTTTATAACTTTCAGTTTAAAATTATTACCGGAACAGACTACATTTTTACTAGATCTTGAGAAAATGGTAGTTTTACAAATGAATGACATTCAGAAGCAACCCCAGAAAGCAGCGTCTATTCTGATAGAGGAAAATGAACTCAAAAATATATTCAAATTTGAGGATCCAGAAATTAAGGAAACTGTTAACGAATGCCAACCATTTGTCATTGTAGGGAATTTAAATCCTCCCACTCCACCAAAATATGGTAGCAGAGAAACTTTAGCTTCTGACGTTGACTTGCCGTACATAAGAGTGCAAAGAAAATTCGTATATGCAAAATGTCATGAGTATGAAGAGATAAAAGCATTCTTAGAATCACAGCGCTGCAAGTGTCAAGACATACTAAGTCGACCACCATCCGATATTGCTATTTCTAGCGATACTTTACCACCAACACCGCATGATACACCTAAAGAAAGTATATCTTCAGATGAACCCATGCTGATTGATGATACTCCGCGTCTTCGAGAATGTCCTGCTAGGAATTGCCAGGATTGGACAAAAAGGTTGTCTTTTCCATATATCAATTCTTATCTAGATTTCACTGAAGAAAATTTTGAAAGAGTTAAAGCAATTCTTGGCAAGCCTGCACCGAAACAAAAGCCACCAAAGTTAATTGATCCAAGTCAATTTGTTAGAGCTGAACTACCTTTTTCTGCTACAAAAGAACGTTTTCATACAGTAGAAACACAGTATTCCAGCCAAGAAGATTTATATTTTTCTGAAGTTGGATGCTCATGTGTGAACCAGCCTATAAAGATGTTAGATGAATCTAGAGTAAAGGATTCACCAAGTGTAGACTTGCGTGAACTACTTTATAGACGCAAATTATCTCTAAGAAACATTTTACAGAATAATCCTAATCTTCTCAAAATGTTCACTGACGAATGCTTCGACTTTATACTTTAGATACTTACTATTTATTTTGCAAAATTTTATTAATTTTTTGATTATTTTAAAAATATATTTGAGATTTTTCTTATTTTATTGTCATTTTAACTAAGCTGTGTCCTAAAAGTAAACACATTTAAAGTAATAATTCAAATACACTAATAATAGTGTATTTGAATTCCCTGTGTGGTGCCGGGGATAAAGAATTGCACCACCCTATCTCTTCCCGTGGGTGTCGTAAAAGCCGACTAAGGGACCATTCCAGAGGATGGGCAGCAGCATCTCTCTGAGGCTAAGTCTCAACCTACTGCGATCGCCAACCCGCCTGCCAAGCGTGGCGATTACGGCAAGTGCCCCTCATATCCTTGGGGGAGGCCTTAGTCCAGCAGGGGACGTCTTTTGGCTGAGATGATGACTAATAATAGGTACTGTAAGGAGTTTTTATGCAGCTCATAGCAAAAGTAAGTTTAATTTATTTGTATGTAAACCTTTTCAGTCTAGAGGATTATTTGAGTCATCGATAAGTAATTAAAAAGGTTTACATTCAAATAAATTAAACTTACTTTTGCTATGAGCTGCATATAAACTCCTTACAGTACCTACACTGACATTTGCTTATTTCTGTAAAATAGTATTTGTATTACCTCTGTGATGTAGTCATGACATAAAATCCATCCATCCATTCATCCATGGTAGTGGCAGCGACCAGAGTTTGACAAAAAAAAGCGACATTTGTTTCCTTTAATCATTAAAATTAGAACATCAACTGATTTAGCAACAATAGAATACCACCTGTTTCCTATCTGTCAAACCCGTAAAACTTCAATAAAAATGTTAGTCAATGTTATTTTTTGGCTTAACGATCATCTCACAATACCTTAGACATTCTTTGCACATTATATTATTAATTGGTCAGAAAACATATTAACACAATTTATAGCTGATGCCAGGTAAGTAAAAGATTATACTAAAAAACCAAAAATACAATTTTTTAATATTTTATAGATATAAATTACTAGTTGTGCCCCGCGGTTTCACACGCGTTCTATTAGTCATAAAGTGATATAATATAGCCTATAACCTTCCTCAATAAATGGACTATTCAACACAAAAATAATTTTTGAATTCAAACTAGTAGTTTCTGAGATTAGCGCGTTCATCCTAACAAACCCCGGCTACGTGCTTGAGAAGTGCTTCTTCGCGAAAGCCGGAGTATGCCTTTTCGTCAGGACGGACGTTTGCTGTCGACGTTTGCTTGGAGGACCCCTCCTTCTCCATCCTATGGGTACACGTAGATCTTGGTTCCGAGAGCCATGTCTACGCTTGCCTGTACCGTTCCCACTTCAGAGACCACGAGACAACTCGGCTATTCGATTACCTGAGCCAAGCAGTTGACGACGTACAGGAGCGGTTTCCGTCTGCCGATGTGGTGCTTTTGGGAGATTTTAATGCCCACCATGAGACCTGGTTGGGCTCTTCCAAAACAGACCACGCAGGCCGAACTGCCCACGCATTCGCTCTCACGCATGATCTGATACAACTGGTTCTCCAGCCCACCAGGATTCCGGATATATCAGATCAAGCGCCCTCCTTGCTAGACTTACTGCTGACGAGTCGATCAGCCGGGTACAGAGTGTCGATAAGTGCTCCGTTGGGCACTTCTGACCATTGCCTGGTTGGTGCCACCGTACTGCGCCATAAAAGCTCTCCCTTAGTGGAGTCTAAATGGCGTTTGTGGCACTACTCGTCGGCAGATTGGGATGGTATGCGCGACTATTTTGCGTCCATCCCGTGGGGCCAGCGCCGCTTTGTGGGAAGGGACCCATCGGAGAGTGCCTCTGCTGTCGCTGACGAGATCATGTTGGGGATGGAATATTACATTCCTTACACTGATGTAGTCAGCGGAAGTAAGGCGCGCCCTTGGTTCAATCGCGAATGCGCCAAAGCTGTTGAACTTAAACAGGCAGCGTATCCCGCTTGGACCAAGGCTCGAACGCTCAACGATCGTAACATCTCTTCACTCAAGGTAGTCTTCGACAAGGCCACCAAAGTCTGCAAGAGTGCTCTCTCGAGAGCGAATGCCTAGCGCGTTGCTCGCGTTGGCCAAGAGCTGTTGCCGCACCCAACGGGTAGCCGAAGTTATTGGCGACTGGCCAAAGCGATGCAAGCCAAGCCCATCAGCCGCTAGACAAGGCTAACCTCTTAGCGAAGCTCTTTACGGCGAATTCGCGCGTCGATGACTGCGGCGCGGAACCACCTACCATCCCTCACTGTGGTTCCTCAATGCCTGACGTCCAAATCAGTCAACGTGACATCCGTGCCATGTTGCAGTCACTTGATGTGCGGAAGGCTATCGGTCCTGAAGGTATACAGGCAGTCGTTCTCCAAAAATTTGCTCCCGAGTTGTCTCCAGCATTGACACGCCTATACCACCTCTCGTACTCTACTGGGATTATGCCGGAGGCTTGGAGAAAGGCGAACATCCAGCCGGTCCCCAAAAAAGGGGATAGGTCCGACCCAGCCAACTATCGACCTATTGCTGTCACCTCTGTCCTTTGTAAGGTTTTTGAGCGAATCATAAACAGGCAACTCATCCGCTACCTAGAAGATCCATTCCCTGATTCATGATCGACAATACGGGTTCAGACCGAAACGATCAACGGGCGATCTCCTAGCGTTCATTACACACCTGTGGGGTGAAGCAATGGACAAGCACGGAGAAGCACTGGCTGTTAGCCTGGACATCTCCAAGGCTTTCGATCGAGTTTGGCATCGTTCGCTTCTCTGCAAGCTTTCGGCATACGGCTTGCCACCTCGCCTATGCGATTGGGTTGTCGGGTTCCTGCATGAGCGTAGCATTCGCGTACTCTGCGAAAGCAGTGCCTCACAGTTTCTGCAGGTGAATGCCGGAGTGCCGCAGGGTTCTATAATATCGCCCACGCTGTTCCTTCTGCATATCAATGTCATGTTATCCTTGGGTAACATTCATTGCTATGCAGATGACAGTACTGTACCGTATTGCGAACACCGGTACTTGGTTTCTATGTATATCGTGGCTTAGCTACTGCTTTCTTTATGAATTTAATTATTTTTATTTTAGGATATTGCAAAATGAAAGATGCGTGTCTGTTGAAAATCGTAAAACGTGTATTCATTTGATTTAAAAATTACATCGATCGAGGATAGAGGGGTTGGAAACAATATAGTGCTACCAATGGCAGCGTCGGTTCGATTCCCACGTGATGTAGCGCGAAGATGATTGGCGATCAAAGGGTGGATGAAAGCGGAAGTTGGAGTTTAGTGGCTAGAACATTCCAGACCATACCGCTCAACCAATCCCGAACAGTACAGTACATCGGCGTTATTTGGGTTACCCTGCGGCAAAGCAAGCCGATATAGTGGAGTCGAGACGGAAGATTGTCATTGAGCTGGACGAGGAATTAGACCGCATTTATAAATGGGGCTCTGATAACCTGGTCCAGTTCAATGCCAAAAAGACAGGTCTGCGCTGTCACTGCTAAAAAGTCCGCATTTCTCCCCCAACCCTCCTTCCAGAGCAATCTATTACCCATCCAGACTGGTCTCTGTCTCTTAAGGATGGACATATACAGCGACCTCAACCCGAAGAGCTATATTGAGAGTATCATAACCACAGCCTCACGTAAACTCGGAATCCTGAACAAAGTAAAGCGGTTCTTCACGCCTGAGCAACGTTGTCTTTTGTATAAGACTCAGGTGCGCTCCTGCGTGGAGTATTGCTCTCATCTTTAGGACGGATCCGCCAAGTACTTGCTCGAAGCTCTTGACAGGCTGCAGAGCCGTGCTGTCCGTATTATCGGTAACGATGACGTTACGACCAGTCTGGAGCCGTTACAGCTACGTAGGGATATTGCTTCCCTATAGTGCTTTCTACCGCCTTTACCACGGTGAATGCTCTGAGGAGCTCTTTGACCTCATCCTCCCTCTCCATTTCTTTCCAGATCGACGCGTGCAGGTCTGAGAAGCCACCCTCATACCGTGCTGACGATGACGTTACGACCAGTCTGGAGCCGTTACAGCTACGTAGGGATATTGCTTCCCTATAGTGCTTTCTACCGCCTTTACCACGGTGAATGCTCTGAGGAGCTCTTTGACCTCATCCTCCCTCTCCATTTCTTTCCAGATCGACGCGTGCAGGTCTGAGAAGCCACCCTCATACCGTGCTGACCATCAAGACACGTACCAAAAAGTTTGGACAATCGTTCCTTTGCCGAACTGCCCGTATGTGGAATGCGCTTTCCGCACACGTGTTTCCCTCCTCTTTCTCTCCCGGGTTATTTAAGCGGGGCGTGAAAAAGCATTTATGCAGGCCGCCATAGTGTGAGCGTTCGGCATAGCGTGGTAGCGCTGTGATGAACGCTTTTACTTCTTGGGCTTCACTGGCTGCTTTTCATCAGACAGGGTGAGGCCATTTTGGCGTGCCACAATAAAAATAAATAAAAAAACTAACAAACAAACTCTTCAGCTTTATATTAAGTACTAGCTGTGCCCCGCGGGTTCACTCGCCTTCTATTAGTCATAGCGTGATATAATATAGCCTATAGCCTTTCTCAATAAATGGACTATTCAACACAAAAATATTTTTTCAATTCGAACCAGTAGTTCCTAAGATTAGCGCGTTCAATTAAACAAACAAACTCTTCAGCTTTATAATATTAGTATAATATTAGTAGATAGATTTAGGACTTTGTCCAGCAATGGGCGTCTTGACTGACTTGTTTTTATTGATTGAGATGATGATGATGATGATTGTATAGATATTGGTGATAGATCCGCCAAACCTAGCAAAGGCGGCGACTGAGGTTACCGCTCAAAAATTCAAATATCAACCGCGGAGAATGTAATTAAAATCGTCGTGTTGCTTTCGCGTTTACTACGCAATCGTATAAATTACACCGTTAGCTAAGAATAATGTTAGGACGGGTGGGGGTACTCCAGGCGTTAAGGTAAATTTACACAGTCTCGTAACAAGTTAACTTATTAAGTCGTCACTGTCTCGGCGTCGCGTTACCGACGACTTATGACATTCCAGCACCGACTGCCGTGTTAATCGACTAGCGTTTACTGTTACCTCTAGTCTAATGGCTTGAGTAATACTCACTCGGCGCAATAAGACCTCGGGAGAGATCTCAGCAATTCTCTACACATTGTACCTAAGTTTTTAATCAAAATATCCTAGCATTGGTGCAACTTTCGTAATGCTTGGATATCGAATGGGTGACCAAATTAAAGTTTTAAGAGTTTTTAGGTACGAAGAAGACGCGTAAAGTAGGTCTCGGTTGCAATACGCTTTTTGCCAGCGTGGTGGGTTACCTACTGTGCCTACAATCATTCTGTGCCTACTGCCATTGGATCATGTAGGACATATAGCAGTAGGATGTACAGGCTTACGTTTAAAAGATGTCTTCATATTAATACGTGAAGAGAAAAGTTCGTGCCCCTTTTTAAGCACATTGCGCGCACGGTTTATGAGTTTTGGTATATTCGATCAATTGTTGATCGAAGTTTACACCAAACTCGTAGTTAAAGTTTATTTGGAGAAGGAGTCCCAAAATATAAAATACTAACACTTTAGGCAGGTGTCCCACCGCTGGCGATGAGCGAGAAGCGAGTAAGGCTAGAAACTAGAAGCGACTTGGCGAGCAGCGGCAAGCGAGTTACAGTTCCGATCATTTTGTCGCTGGGCTATAAGCGAGTGTTCTTGTGCATAGAGCAACACGGGCCTCCGGCGGACCGGAGTTCTTGTGCGATGGGCGATTACTCGCACTACTCGCTCGGGGGCCGCTAGTCATGTAAACATGAGCAAAGTCGTTATTTTTCAATTACCGTGACTGTCGTTCCAGTTACACAAGAAAAATCATCGTGACTTTGTCACGTCGATCACGTCGATAGTTCATTTATTTCAAAAAACACAGTTACGGTATATTTAAGAAAACGTACATCTCGTTATTATTTTATGTTGTCTTGTCGTTCTTAAATATGTACGAAAATCTTCATTAGACATTCTTCTCTTCTGAAATAATTAATATTATGCATCCAAATTCTTCTTTTCAAAATATTCCTTTTTTCTTCCGTTTTTTTCAGAACTTCCGCTGCTACACAAATACTATTAAAACATACATCATCGTCATCGTCTGCACTAGATAACAATGATAGTTTCGTAGAATTACGTAGAATTCATTATGTATGTTAGCTATCCCTAGCACTCAGATCTGCACTCTAGGTAGAAATGACCACTGGTTGGTCGCTCGGCGAGTGATCGCCGAGCGATATTCGCTCAGCGGCGAACAAGGAAAGCGAGTACTCGCCAGCGGCAAACTAGTAAAGTGAGTACTCGCCGGCAGTGTGAACAGTCAGCGATTAACTATTAATATATGCATCTGTTTTATTGACACAGGATCTATATGTCACATATATACAATTGTACGTTTCTTGAGCGAGAAAATAGTCGATAGCTCATCGCTTACTCGCCGGCAGTGGGACACCTCTTTCTTGTGTTCTGTGCTCACGACTTTGTCGGTGGTGACTAGAGATTTTGTAAAGGTTTTTTTTTAAAATCAAATATAACCTATGTTACCCGAAGAGAACGTAGCATTCTATGAGAGAAAGAATTTGACCAGTTGTTCCAGAGGTTGCCCTCCTCAAACAAACAAACAAACAAAGTCATAAAAGATGAATCTGCATAGCCATCGGTTGCAAATCTATTGGATAGATGGCGCACTGTGCTGTGCCGCTATTAGCACTCAAAGAATTAAAAGAGCAGTGACTAAATTCAGCGCTTACGTCAACCTTCCCGGTAGCATAGCGGTCAGTGCAGCCGCCCGGATTGCGGAAGACCCAGATTAGATTCCTGGCTGGGTCGAGTGGGCGTTTAATTTTTTCACTGAATTTTATAATTTTTTTAATATTTAAAGTCACAAAGTTTAGCTCCTTATTAATAGTAGTAGTAGTAGGCGACCACTAGTCGCCTACTACTACTACTAATAATACTCTACTCTACTCTACTAATTCGACCGTAATTTTTATAAAAAGCTGATTACTATTTCGGCTGAATGATGAACCTGCAAGGCTGCACGGATTGTATCCTAAGCAATGAAAAATTAAAAAAAGATAGAATGTGAGTTTGGATTGGCATTGAAAGATTTCGGCCGCTCCTCTTCCATTTTTGAATTGTTTGGTATGAAACAATGCTTATTTAATTTAATGTATCTTTTATGTATAATTTAAAAAAAATATTAGCATTCTGCACTCCTTTTCTATATAAACTATAAGTGTGCGAAATTTCATAGATACTCCTCCGTCCGCGCAATTTTCATAAAAAGGGGTACAAAGTTTATGCTTCACGTATTAATTTATAGATAGAATATATAGATAGAAGAGTATATACCTACCACTTGCGTTGTTATTGTATGATTAAATTTCTAATAAATATATTTATTGTATTATATTAAAAGTAGTCTTAAAAGTTAAAAGAAAACAGCTTTGAGACCTTTCTGTTCGTCTAGTATGTAATTGTTAGACCGCACGGGTTTTAGATACAAACATGGAATAGATAATTTAACTGTTCTGTGGATACAAAGGTCCTGTGTTCGGTTCCAGAGAGGTCCGCATTGTGTTCGGCTTGTTTGGTGGCAGAGCTTGTGGTAACAATAATGTTAACAATGTCAAGCAACGTTTACAACATTGTTATGTTCCGGCATCTAAGGGTAAGGTAGCCAGTTCTTCAATAAATGTAAATAAATGATAAATGTTTTCCACACTTTCTCGTTAAGTTTTATATAAATTACGCTAACACTACACATTGACATGAAACACTTTATACAGATCCACTCGCATTTATCCTTTACTAGCGGCAACCTGCGGTTTCACCCGCGGTTTCACCCGCGGTTTCACCCGCGGTTTCACCCGCGTGGTTCCCGTTCCCGTGGGAATACCGGGATTAAAAAAAAAAAAAATGTTTTTTTTATATACTCACACTAATTATCTAGCCCCAAGAAAAGCTTCCATAAGAAACTCGAGAAAAATGGTAAACTAGACAACGGATAAATATACTTAATATACTTAAATACATACTTATTATACATAGGAAACACCCAGACCCGAAACAATTTAGAAAAACAGGTATTTCTAAAGTGATCCAACCGGGGATCGAACCCGGGACCTCAGAGATGGCGACACCATGAAAACCGGTGTGCAAGCCACTCGACCAAGGAGGTCGTCAATGATTTAAGATTCCGAGAGTAATGTTGCTTTCATCTTCATCTGACAAAACACATTAAATACACATAGCAATGAAACACTTTATACAGATCTACTCGCATTTATCCTTTACTAGCGGCCGCTCGCGGTTTCACCCGTGTGGTTCCCGTTCCCGTGGGAATATCGGGATAAAAAGTATTCTATGTTTTAATCCAGGTTATAAACTATCTGTATGCCGAATTTCATCCAAATCCATCCATCCGTTGCAGCGTGAAGAAGCAACAAATATACAGACATACATACACACAGACTTTCGCATTTATAATATTAGTGTGATACTACAATACAATTCGCCTTTATAAAATACTATGTTACCCGCAGGAAATGTAGCACTCTAACAGTGAAATATTGTTTGGGATTGGACCAGCAGCTCCAAAAATTACCTTCTGCTAACAAACAAACAATATCACAAACTTTATATCTTTATTAATAACTAGCTGTTGCCCGCGACTTCGTCCGCGTGAGCTAAAGGCTGTAGTCTGTACAGTTAAATTTTTATGTAGGTATCTATTTAAGCTTATTAGGGTATAACAAAATTATATGCATCGGAAATTTAGAAAATTGACATTGTATTTACCGACATACGTACATCTAGGTACTCACTCTATATATTGAAACGGTGGCGAAAATTGTGAGAAGTGCCGGAAAATGGAGGGAGGCCTTTGTCCAACAATGGGATAATACAGGCTAACTGTATCTGTATTTGAATCCCACCCATCCTTTGACCAGGTAAAGCGATAGTTGCTCAAGTTGTAAGATCGAAACCACAACGCGGTAGCGGCTCCGTCATCCAACTCCTCGAACTTTAAAGATAAAACACAAGACATCGGGCGGTTATTTGAAACAAACAAAACAATTGTTATCTGTAGACACATGAATTACCGTGGACAATGAACAGCGCCCATTGACTCTCTATGAAATTCATGGTGATAAAGGAAACAGGGAAATAAACCAAATTACGTAATTTCAAATATTTAATAATAACATTATTTTATAATGAATTTGTATATATATTTTATTACCTTTGATCAATAAGAAGTTTTTACCAACAAGTAAGTAGACACTTTCAAATAAGGTAGTATTTTTCTAAGTTTGTGTCAGTAAGCACTTAGCCTTGCTAGAATGGCTAAACTACATTTTTGTAACACAGTTTATTATTATTGTAATGTAACCTATACTTTAAAAAGATAATTTAGAAAGAAATTTTATTTGATTTAACATTTAAAAGACTCACTTTTATCTCCCGACTACAAATTTTCACATACACATAGCATAAGCATAAGCCACAGTACTCGACAAGACCAGTAGGCTTAGCCAAAGAAACATTAAGAAAACGATAGCGAAGTTCGAAAAGAATAAAATGTATGGGATTGACATAAGCCGAGAAGAGTTAACATTTTGCTATACAAATTGTCGTTTTCGTTAACGCGATCGAATTGCGAATGGAACTCGCACTAGACACCCAGAACCCGATCAACCCGAGTCGAGGTCCTAGCGTTTAGAGGCGCCCTTGGGTTTTCCCGCCCCGATACGATCCGTACCCCTCAGAGAATCTAGCATGGAACAGGGACACGCTTGCGTAAAGCCATTCCCTCTAGAAACCCACTGACGATGTTCCGATCATACGGCTTGAGACACACTAAGTTTCTCGCCGCCTCTAAACAAGTCCGGTGACGCTGCCGTCTGAGCAATTTTGCAGCGTTCTCTAGTAATCGTTGATCTGAAAGATTAGAGAAGAGAAAGATTTGATCCATGACATCAGTTGCTACATTTTGGTAAGAACTCGAAATGAGCATCACTCACTGATATAGCGAAATCAAAAGAGAATAGCATATTGTGCGTATTTTCAGTTATAAAAATAAATATTAATAAATTATTTTATAAAACAATTTGTAACTCTTAAAGTTATAAAATCATGTGTAATATAGCAACTGATGTCATGGATGAACGTGCACGAACGTACACAATTATAATATATTATATTCTGAAATATCAATTGTTACATAGTAATAATGTTCACTCTCGTAACACGGTTCGATGACCATTTTACTTACCCTCAATGCACTTTAAACTGGATAAATAAATGACCTACAGTTTGAGGGTATTAATTTCAAAATGTTTCGTTTTTGAGCACAAAACAAACTCTCTTTCTCTGCCAGTCTCCTATTTTCAAATTTAGTGCTTCCGTAATGTTTCTTGTTACGAAACTAACGTTCATGAGTCATCATCATCATCATCATCATCATCATCATCATCATCATCATCATCATCATCATCATCAGCTCATTTTATGTCCCCACTGCTGGGGCACCAGCCTTTCCTATGGATGGATAGGGAGAACGGGCCATAAACCACCACGCGGGCCCAGTGCGGATTGGTGATAGTTAACGACTGCTAATGCAGCCGGGACCAACGGCTTTAAGTGCCTTCCGAAGCACGGAGGAGCTCGAGATGATACACTATTGGTCACCCATCCGATGAGCGGTTTGCGAAAGTTGCTTAACCTCAGCACTCGCAGACCGGGCGCGTTAACCACTGCGCCATCGAGGTCTTCCGTTCATGAGTATGTTATATTAATAGAGTAAACAAAAACTTTTATTTCGGAAAGTGTTTATGAATAAGTTAGCTGTCACAAAATCTTTTTGGAAGCACCAAGCACAAACATAAAGGTGAAATAACAAAATAGAAACTGCCATAGAAACATACTATACTCTATACTATAGATAGACAGACAGACAGACAGACAGACGGACGGACGGACGGACAGACGGACGGACGGACGGACGGACGGACGGACGGACGGACGGACGGATGGACAGACAGACAGGCAGACAGGCAGACAGACAGACAGATATTATTACTCGTAGTAATAATAGTATCTATCTATCTCTCCTTAATTTGTGGTAGTGCTGTAGTTTCAAAAAAATCAAAATTGCACACTAACCCCCTTTTTCATAAAAATCATTGTTTTGTCTCTTTTTCTCAAATTCAAAATGACGTTTGTGTGACGTTGACAACATAATATTTAACTAAATAATGCTCAAATAGTTTTTATGAATAAGGGGGTTACTTTTAAATAAATTTAACTTTTCGGATACTTCGTCGGATACTTTATTACACTAACACAAAAGCTGTTGTTCGTTCTGCGCCATAGACATTCCATCGCCCCGCCATTATGACTAGTATCAATATCAATGCCTACCAACGTTGGTTTAATGCTCTGAGCTACCAACTATACATAGGCAAAGGAGTAACCGTTCATTCCGCTTTATATCGCGCGGCAAAGTTAAACAGTGTTATGCCAACTTGACGTTCCGCCGCACCATAATATTGTGTTAAGCGCGCTTCCCGTGAAATCTGACACAAATGCGCCGTCTGAATAAACTCAACCACTACACTGCGAACGGTTTATTTGCCTTTTCCTTATGATTAAGCATTCCGAAACTAGTTCATAATATCACCTACGCTTTTTATGCCTAGTTATTGAATACACTACAGATGTATCTTTTTTATGCCTAGTTATTGAATACACTACAGATGTATCTTTTTTATGCCTAGTTATTGAATACACTACAGATGTATCTTCTTTTTCTTCAGCTTGTCGCCATTCAATACTGATTGTAGGCTTCTCCCTTTGCACGTCATCTTCCTTAGTAGCTATTCCAAACCAGTTTTTTCCAATACCAGCAACTCTATCGATATCGGGTCTCCATCGATCTGGATGTATACTCAACTCGGCGTTAAATTGAATTGAGCAACTTTTTTTTCCTTAGCATATGCTGAACCACAACCAGACAGCCTTTCGATCTGGATATGCGTCTAAGTCATTTCTCTACCTTTTCCGTAGCAACATAATTGATTGAAAATATCTATGCATTATTGCAAACGAACATTATAAACATAGATCAAGATTCGAATAATTATGCCGTGTTTTGTTTTTTTTGTAATTAACTTTTTTGTATGTAACTCTAATTTGAAATGACGTTTACATGACAGGAAAAAAACACGGACTATCTATGCGGAGCTTAATCTTTGTTTATTTGTAAGGCGCTAAGTATATAGTTATATCAGATAAGAAAGTCTCTATGTACCCTGTGGTTTCACAGGATCAAGTACCGTTTAAACTAGAACATAGCTATGCAAAAGCTGCTTGGCGGCAGAAATAGGTGGCAGCCATCAAGTCGCTTTCCGGGCAAAAACTTACACCAGACAAACTTCTATTCTGACGTTGGAACCTATGGTGTGTTTTAATCCATCAAAATATGAAACTCAGTAATGACCTGCTAAACTATGGCTTGAAGTATTGATCAAGCTAACCGCCACGCCACCGTTATCTGCCCTTAGCGACGAGGAAACGCCGGTGAAATGAACTACGCGTATCAAATTTAAGTGTTTATCAGATGCAATCTGAGTACAGTCGCCGATGCGAGTTGCTGAACAGTTGTTTCAAGTCATAAAAGTGTCATGACAAGGTATGCCACTCTTGCTTTGCCGATTATATTTAAAGTAATATGTAATTGAAATGAAACAACGTTTTCGGATCTAATCGCGTTTATTTTACACATTACTTATTTAATGCTTATCCTGACGTTTTGAACCCTTTACAGGGTCCGTGGTCACAGGGAGACCGTCCGATAGGGGATCCGTAAAAGCTGTATAATTTCAATGTGTAGTGTTCACGTAAACTTTAGAAAACAATATGTAATATTGAATATTCTTCTATTTATAATTAGCATGACGAAATAAAAATATATCAGTAAGTACTTAAGAGGTACTGAATAATATAAAACATATTAGCGGTTCAAATTTAAACCAAAACTAGCATCAAAGGTATATAATACGTACACTCGTAAAGCAGGTCTTTTCTACTTCAAATCACTTAAAGTTAGCTAAACGAAATAATAATTAGCTACTGACAGTGCTAATTATTGCGTTTACTTTCTCTCTTAGCCCTATTTTTAGTCTCTTAGCCATAATTTCCCACAGTTTTATTTTGTTTAGCAATAATAATTGTGGACTTAAGGTCGACAAAGGGATGCATATGCCATGTTATTAACAAACGCTGAGTAAAGTTAGACTTGGTTTAGAAACAAAAAATGAGACAGCGTCAGTTTTAAACTGGGTGTAACTTTGGTTCTCAGTTGTTAATAACAGGAATGATGATGCAAACCCGTTGTCTGAAACTAAACCAGAAATACATTCATGAAGCTAAGGCTTATAACAAGACACTCTAACAGAAACATTTTGATCGTGGTCGACAGTACTTATTTTGCTATGACTTGTTCCATAGCAACGCTACATCGAGTCGTTAATAATCCACAGGTTTAAGAATAGTAGACAGGACAACTAATAAATAGCTTCGACACAAAATGCTTCTTTAATTCCAATATTAAACTTGGTCTTTATATAGGAGTAGGTTTTTTTTTTCATTCTAAGAAATTAGAAATTCTGGTAAAAATTAACCTAAATCGTTTAAAACTCCTGCATATATATTTAAAAATTTCACCACAAACATGAGTAGAATATGTCTTTCACACTATAAATAACAAAAAAAGGAAATTATACTTTATGGTGTACCATATAAGAAGACATAGAAAGGTCAATACAAAAAGTAGTACAAATGGCGGCCTGCGGCTGGCGGCTGCCGTATCGCTAAAAAGCAATTTCGTCCAGGCAACTTTATAAATTAATGGTGTTTTAAGTAATAATATGTTTATTTACACACAATATAAATACACTTATACAATGGCATGTCCATACGTTTTTCAACTCTGCGCAAGCGTGACACCCTCGTTTTATACCATCAACAGTTTCAGTCTATCTAGTTGCTGTGCGAAGGCAGCGCAAATAACATTCGATTTTTTGTAACTTATCTTTCATCAAGACATGGATGAAGATGCAAACTTTGATAAAAGCAAGAAAAGTAGGAAGCCACGCAAAATAATGAGAGTTAATCCATCAAAGTACGAGTCGACTGAGGCTATACATACCAACAAAAAGTACTGGAAGACTGTATTTGACCAAATCGACGCTGCTGCTGCTGAGACTGTAAGTAGAAAACGAGAAAGTTCTGGAAACAAACAAAACCATTTGATTGAACAGCCTAAAATAGTTAGTTATGTTACTACAGCCGACCTAAATCAGCATCACCTGCCGTTTGGCCTACTTGCCCTGCGAGTTTGGCTGCGGATTGGCCGCTGCCTTGCTTCTGGCCTTACGGCTACCGACCGGGGGTCTATTCCTCTCCCGAGGGTTTAGGAGTAGGCGCAGGAGCAGGTGCCGTAGATGTGCTGGCAGTCTTACCAGAAGGAGCATCGAGCGCCTTGGTTCCCTTGCCTTTTACCTTCCCTTTCCCTTCCTTCGACGGTTACTTCGGCTTTTGAGGCTTTGAGGCTTGCGACAAGGGAGTCGAGCCTGGCGTTCACCATCAGGCCCACTCGCCGCATCACCTTTGCCAGTATTGACTGATCCAGCATTTATCTTTGCTCTGAAAACATAATTGAGCCAAACAGCTCAATTTCGTCGATACAACCGCGTTCAGGTGACGATTGCGAAAGCTAAGCAATGGCCTGTGTTGGGATGGATGATCATTGGGATGGATTATCAAAAACAATATGCTTGTGCCTAACTGTAGGTTATTAAACAATGTATGATAGTAGTATTCCACTAATAATTTGTTCAGCATCATAATTAGGATATTTATTTGCTAAGAATATGGTTTTTCTTGTTTATAGTTTAATTTTGATTTTTTATACTTCTATTACAAGGTGAAATTTTTTTGCACGTTGTGTTCACATCTTGTAGGATATAAACTACTGCATGTTTTAATATATGAGTATTTTTAATTATTAAGTTTAAGTTTGTACTTATACGGTTTTAAGAATCAATAAATAAAAAAATCTCTTCAGTCAAATCTTAGTATTTAATTTACTTAGTCAAATACACGAGTTGAAACAATGATAATACGCTTTTCATGGATAACACGTAACGCATGCTAGAACAGTCAGCACAGAACATTTAATTGGGTGCGTTTTATCTATACTAATATTATAAAGAGGAAAGCTTTGTATGTTTGTATGCATGTGTGTTTTCAACGAATAAACTCAAAAACTACTACACCGATTTAAAAAATTCTTTCACCATTAGAATGCTTCATTTGCGCTGAGTAACATAGGCTATTTTTTTTAAAAGTACACCCGTGCGAAGCCGGGGCGGGCCGCTAGTTAGTAATAATATCAAATGAAGTAATTTTAAAAGATACACTATACATTTCACTTCAACAAAATACACTACCTGTAACTGCATATGGTATAATACTTGTTTGTTAGAGCAAACGTATATACCTATTAATAACATTTCGTATAAAACTCTCACGCTTAATAAGCCATAATTGCTTTCGTCCCTAGGTGTGTAAGTACTGTTCATCATCATCATCATCAGCCTACTCACGTAATTACTGTTACTAAAACCAAATTTGATGATTTCTTGATAGATTGAAGAGAGCCGACGGATATCAAAAGTTCTCCCAAACCATTTGTACGAAAGTGTGTGCGACAGTTTAAATTTGCCTGTCCTACGCGAAGGTCAGGAGGAATCGCTGAGAGCCAAGGGTAAGGACCTCTAATCGGAACCTTAATTATAAATTCTATTGCATTAAGTATGGGGTATACACGAGGAGTTCTATGGCGCGGTCGTAAACGCAACTTTCGTAAAGGCCTGTCATCGGATGGGTGACCAAAATGTATCATCTCGAGCTCATCCGTGCTTAGAAAAGCACGTACAGCCTATCTGAACTGCACTGACTGAACAACTGAACGGCGACATTAATGTTAATATTTGTAATAACTGTATTTTATTAGAAAAATTAAAATGCTTATATAAAAACGAGATGTAACTCAATATTTAACACTTGTTTCACAAATTTTTTGCGTTTCAAGTGCTACGTAAATTTGTGATATAAGTAGATATAGCAAAACAAATGCAAAATAGTAAAAACTTTTTCAACATTTGTGTTTTTGTAATTTATTCGCAACAAAATTGGCGTTAAAAATTATAAAAGTAAACAAAACAAAAACATTTTGCAAAATCGTATCGTAATTTGTTCTCCGAAACGGATCCTTTGCTATATATTTTTTTCGTCAGGTTCGATGTCAGATCAATATAACTCAAAATAACCAAGGTTTCTCTACGTTTTTGCATATAAAAGTAAGTTAAGAGGTAGCAGGGTATTTTTTTTTCGGTTTTGTAACTACATATTATGGTGAACGAAGCCATTTTTAATGGACTTAGTAGGAATGTGATGGGATATGCATTTTAATGTTTTAGGAAAACCTGTAAGAAGACTCTTGAAAAAGCCTATGCTGTCTAACAGAACATGCCTCTACATTGATAGAGAAATGGAATCGGATACAGATGTCGAATTTTATCCTAGGTAAATATCTTATATATATTAATAGCGTAAGCCGATTTTTGTCCCAGTGATTATGGGACGATAGCTGCACATAAAAAATCGGTTATGGTCTCAATTTGAAGAGCTCCAGCCGTAGATGTGCAGAAAAATAAAGAAACCTGTCATAGGTTTCGAAATTCCTAAAAAATCTGTTGAATAAACGCGAAGTTTTGCGGGCGACCCGCTAGTATGTTTTTAATACTTGTTTTTTTATTTAAGTATTTTATTTAATTTTATTAACTTTTTGACAAGAATGGCTGTCACAAGACCGTGAAGTTTATTTTAAGTCCGCCTGGCTGGTTAACTGCCACCATCTTATCTAAATATGTCGCCATTATATCAATGTTGGTAGTTTTGTTGTGTTCTAACATAAACAGATAATCTTATCTGTTTCTCAACCGCCAATTTCTCAACTACGAGGACTGGCTAGATAGCCAGTCCTCGTAGTCGGTAGTTGAGAAACCGGCGTTCTTATCAGAAAGGCTACTTGGTTACTTGTAAATAAATAAGAAAATACCAATTTATCCAGCGATGATGGTGAGGAGGAGCCTCCCGATATTCACATGGAGTTGCTGAGTAAACCGGAACGGGAACAGATCACGTGGGCCACGCGCTACCTGCAGCCAGAGAGGGAGGAGGACAAAAGCCTCATCAGGAAAGCCGATGACCTAACTGATCGAGTATTAATACTATTTCTAATTCATTTATTGCATAGTCTCATAGTTAATTCAATAGACCGAGTCCAGTCGCCAATGGTCCAGTCCAAATCTTCTTTGGATTTCGTAAACTTTGGATTGGACTTCGATCAATAGTAGTACTTGGGTAATGAGCCGGAATAAGAAGGTATCACAAAAATGGGAGCGTTTGCTTAAACCTATTCATCTAAATATCTTATTACATACTATTATATACATTAAAATGTTTTATAGTATCAACAGCTTCTTACAGCAGCAACCTAAACTCTAACATAAAAGGCAATTAAGTTTGTAAACTATCGATTTATTCTTACTTGAAATAAAACCACATTTAACAGTATTTTACTCGTAGTATATTTCTCGGACCGTTTCTAAAGCGCTTAACGGGTAATCTAGTAGTAGTTGCTAATGTTTTTGTTGATCGAAGCAAAGGGACCTTCAAGAAAAGAGCTTACTCTTTCCTCAAACGCATCTGCGATTCCTCTGGTGTTCCAGGTTTTTTTTTTGATAGAGATTGCTGATTGCCTCAAACGGCATTTTCAGCGTCACCGGGCTTTTTGGGGGCGGCAAGGTACGTGTTATATGTGGGTATTCTTATTATTCTATTGGACATTCATAACTGTTGCTAAGCCAGTTCAAATATAGACACCGCACCGAACTACCATTGTTTCATTTATCACAGTGGCGACGAGGATTCTTTTTTATTAAAACTAGTGGTTCAGTTACGTTCTTAACGCGCCGCGTAATGATGGCTAAATTAAAGGAGTTTGATTTAAAAGAAGGAAATTGGCAATCATATTGCGATAGATTGGAAATGTACTTTTTGGTGAATGGGGTGAACATGGATTTAAAAGTGCCGACATTGATTGCATATATGGGAGAAGCAGCTTATGAACTATTGGTGAACTTGTGCAGCCCACGTAAGCCGTCAACCATGACCTTCACGGAGATCACTAAGGTTATGGGTGACCATTTACAACCACGTCCATCAATTTTAGCAGAACGTTTTAAATTTCGGCAGCGTAGGCAACGAACCGAGGAGAGTGTATCATGCTATGTGGCGGAACTAAAAAAACTATCTCGGTGTTGCGATTTCGGGAATTCATTAGATGATAATTTAAGAGATCAACTAGTGTGCGGCCTTAGAAGCGAAGTCATAAGGCAACGGTTATTTGCAGAAGAGAAAATTACGTTTATGAAGGCAGTGTCATTGTCAAGCGCGCTGGAAGCGGCGGAGCGGGACGCGGCCGCGGTGGACGCGCGCGGCGACGCTGCCGGCGGCGCCGGCGCGGGGTGCGCGGCAGCAGCGCTTGCGGAGACAATGTCGGAACCTGGTTCAAGGCGGCGGAGTTCGGTGGGAACGGATCTAGCGGGAACGGTGCATCGCATGCAAATCGGTAGATGTGTAGCATGTGGAGATTACAGACATACACAGAGCGACTGCAAGTTTAAAACATACGAATGCAGTCGATGCGGTATAGTGGGACATTTACGTCGAATGTGCCGGACGAACGAGAACGCGAGTACAGGCAGCTCGAGAGCGCGTGCTGGCAGGAGCGGGGCCCGGCGCGGGGCACGTGGTTGGCGCGCGGGAAAATGGCGGCCGGGTACCAAAGACGATAATCATTGGGCGGAAGAACAAAATGAAGAAGATCTTCGGGATGATAGTGAAAATGAAGAGCCAATTTATCAAATGTCTTTGAGTAAATACCAGCCGGTGAGCATACTATTAAATATCAATAATGTACCATTGTCTATGGAAGTAGATACAGGCTCCCCGTTATCGTGTATTTCACTTAGTACTTATAATAAATACTTTAGTCATTTACAACTACAACAATGTAAGCTAACTATTAAGTTTTATAATGGCAGTAAAGTTAAGCCATTGGGCTATTTAGAGGTAAATGTGAGGTATAATGACATTTGCAAAAAACTAGACCTTTATGTTTTTAAGTTAGGAACGACAACTCTTTTGGGCCGTCAGTGGCTAGCCGAACTGAATATTGTGATACCTACTTTACAGTTGAATAACGTCTCGATAAAAAATGTAACAGTTGATCAAAAGCAAAATGACAATGTAAATAATATTATTTCTAGATATAAGGAAATATTCGATGGTAGTCTGGGGTGCTACTCGGGCGAGCGGGCTACGCTGCAGCTGCGGGAGAGCGCGCAGCCCGTGTTCTGCCGAGCGCGCCCGCTGCCGTACGCGCTGCGCTCGCGCGTAGACGCCGAGCTGGATGCCATGCTGCGCACCGGGGTCATCGAGCCCGTCGACTGCTCGGACTGGGCTACACCGCTGGTAATAGTACACAAACCCGAAGTAGGTATTTTACTAAGCTTGACCTCTCTCAGGCCTATAATCAAGTATTATTAGACGAATCACGTGATTTGACAATTATCAATACTCACAGGGGTCTTTTTCGATATAACAGACTAGTGTATGGTTTGTCATCAAGTCCGGGAATTTTTCAAAGACTGATGCAGAAATTGTTTGAAAACATACCAAACGTAACCATATTTTTAGACGATATTTTGATAACGGGGGATTCAGAAAGGTCAAATTTAGATACGTTAATTAAGGTGTTACAAATTTTAAAAGATAAGGGATTAAAAATTAAAAAGCAAAAGTGTGAATTTTTACGTACAGAAGTTAAGTACTTAGGATTCATAATTAATAGTGAGGGTATAAAGGTAGACCCGGAAAAATTGAGACCTATTATTAATATTTCTCCGCCTCGTAGTGTTTCGGAGGTTAAATCATTTCTAGGAATGATAACCTTCTATGGTAAATTTATTAAAAACCTTAGCTTTTACCTGGCTCCTTTACATAAGTTATTAAAAAAGGGTACTCCCTGGGTTTGGAACGAGGAGCAAGAGCACTCATTTAAAACGGTTAAGAGATTGCTTATAGGTTCTAAAGTATTAGTGCATTATGATGAGAATTTGCCTTTGGTGCTAATGTGCGACGCGAGCGCGCGCGGCGTGGGCGCAGTGCTGGCTCAGCGCTGGCCGGGGGCGGCGGGGGCGCCGGGCGGGGGCGCGGCCGAGCGGCCGGTGGCTTACGCGTCCAGGTCGCTCACCACAGCCGAACATAATTATAGCCAAATTCACCGGGAAGCGCTAGCTATAATTTTCGCAGTAAAGAAATTTCATCAATACCTATACGGTAGGCATTTTGTATTACGTACAGACCACAAGCCGCTAGTTAGTATTTTTGGACCGGACCACGGTGTTCCGAATATGACAGCGAGTAGGTTACAGAGATGGGCACTTATATTGTCTGCTTACAATTTTACAATTAATTACGTTAACACAGACAATAATACGGCAGACGCGTTATCTCGATTGGTAGAAGGGTATAGAACTCGCGGGGATACTCAAGGGGACGTAGTGGAACCGGAACAAACCTACCTACACTTCGCTTCAGAAGCCTTATCACTTAAATATGAAGATATCAAAGAAGGTACTAGGAAAGATCCCATCTTGAGTCGGGTTATAGGTTACGTTAAAGATGGTTGGCCAGATGACGTGGAAATAAGAGAAATTAGACCGTATTTTAACAGACGTAGAGAACTATACATAGAATTAGGTTGTCTTCTTTGGGGACATAGGTTAGTTATTCCCAACACCTGTCAAGATAAGGTTTTAAGAGAGCTTCATGATACTCATATGGGTATAAATAAAACCAAAAGCATCGCTAGAAGCTATGTGTGGTGGCCAGGGATAGACGAGGCGGTGGAGGCGTTGTGCCGGGGTTGTGCCGGGGTTGCGGCGTGTGCGCCGGCGCCGCCGACGCGCCGCCGCACCACGCGCCGCAGCTGTGGCCCTGGCCGACGCGCCCCTGGACTAGGTTACATATGGACTTTCTGGGTCCCATTGCAGGGGAAAAATACTTTGTTATGATAGACGCGTGTTCTAAATAGATCGAAGTATGCAAAATGCAGTCTACTACCGCAAAAGCACTAATAGGTAAAATTAGAGATATTTGGGCTCGTTTTGGCATACCTCGCCAAGTGGTTAGTGACAATGGTCCGCCGTTTAGTAGTGAAGAATTCGAATCGTTTTTAAAATATAATGGAGTAGAACATATTTTATCGGCACCCTATCATCCGGCTTCTAATGGGTTAGCCGAAAATGCGGTAAAATTATGCAAAAGAGTAATAAATAAAGCAGTCGCCCAACATGTAGATGTGGATCTAGCGCTGCAACGTTATCTATTGATATATAGAAATACCGAACATAGCACCACGAAAGAAAGCCCAGCTCAAATTTTACAAGGTCGGTCACTACAAACCAGGTTTGACCGGTGGAAGCCGACACGGGAAAAGCAGGTCAGCACGGCGCAGGAGCGCCAGCGGCGCGCGGCCGGCGGACAGCTTCGCCAGTTCCAAGTAGGAGACCGAGTCTGGTGTCGCGGCTATCACGGCCAGGGAAAGTGGTTGCAAGGCAGGGTCAATGAGAGGTTGGGTAACACTGATTATAACATTAAATTATCGAGTGGCTTAGTTATACATAGACATGTTGATCAATTGATACACAACTCTAATGATCTTATAGTCGGCCGTAAAGTGAGTTCTAAATCTCGGGGTTTATTGCGAGGTCCGGTACTATTCCCAGAATCGACTGAAGAACCGGCGGTGTACCCTGGGGGAGACGTGGCGGACTCGGTGCCTTTGATAGTTAGAGATGGTGGCAGCGGGGGCGACCAGCAAAGGGCCCTTGACGCGGGTGACACTACCACACCTAGTACCGTTACATCAGTGGTAGATACGGTTGATAGTCGACGTTATCCAACAAGAATCCGTAGACCACCGGAGAGATTTGGGTTTAACATATAGCCTGTGTTCTTACGTCATCTTGTCATCCCATTATGCACATTACTTTACCTTGTATATGAAATAATTATGTAGTCTTATTTACCTTAAACTATGTTAACTATCTTGTTACCATGTTATAGTTTTCTGTGTATTGTTTTAAGTACCTACATGTATATCTTTAAGTATAAATATATATCTCATGCAATAAATAATTAAGGGTTGTACTTTAGGAATAAGGGTGGAGGTGTTATATGTGGGTATTCTTATTATTCTATTGGACATTCATAACTGTTGCTAAGCCAGTTCAAATATAGACACCGCACCGAACTACCGTTGTTTCATTTATCACAGTACGTAAAGGGTACCTCAAGCCGTGTGAAACGACTCACCTTCGGAGGTTTACTAGAGGGAACGGCATCATGTGTGATGCCGTTCTCTCCCTTCGTTCCCTTAAAAGTGCGTGTCCCCGTGCCCTACTAGATTCTCCGAAGGGATCGGATCGGATGTGTTGCAGATGTTCATAGGTAATGGTGATTACTTTTCATCATGTAACCAGCTAGCTCGTTTGCCACATTTACATAAAAAACTTTAACTTGATGGAATAGCACTTAGCTTTCTATTCTTGTGGATGATTTTATTCTGTAATTACATGACTATCTTTTTACTTTGCCATTGCGTTGTAAAAAATGGCAAAGGAAAGTGGTTGCGAGTTGGAACGTGGAATAAACATTGTGTAATTCATTTCAGATAGCCACAGAGTTCTGTAAGTTCATGAAGGAATTGGGCGGTGACCAGCAGTCGCATCTGTTCACGCCCAAAGCTATCAAAGAGCTGTTTCAAGTATGTTGTTACCAATTTTTTTTCCAAGGCTTCCCCTAAGTCTTTCTGGCCTCTTTCCCTTTTCATGCCAGTCGGTCTAGTGTGCGTCCAAGCCATCCTCTATACCTTTGAGCCTAGTGTGAGTTTTTTACAATATGTGTTCATTTATAGATTACGTTTACGAAAACGAAAATAGTATGGCATTGAAGCAGCGCCTCCTGGCGACATACGATAGAAGAGTTAAAATATTGCCATACAAACTCGTTTTCGTTAACGTGGTCGTATGTCGAATGAAACTTGCACTAGGCACCCTGATTATTTTTTCTTCGGCCAACCTCAGTAGGCTTAGCCAAAGTAGCGCGCTAAATCACGTGGTCAATCTTATGTCAATCTCATACATTTTATTCTTTTCGAACTTCGCTATCGTTTCCTTAATGGTACTTTGGCTACCGCCACTGGTTCGTTTGACTTCAAGTTCCTCAAGTTTGTACACCGGTTTTTATGGTGTCGCCATCTCTGAGGTCCCGGGTTCGATCCCCGGTCGGGTCAATTTAGAAATTATTGTTTTTCTAAATTGTGTCGGGTCTGGATGTTTTCTATGTATAATAAGTATGTATTTAAGTATTTTAAGTATGTTTACCCGTTGTCTAGTAACCATATAACGAGTTTCATAACGAAGCTTCTCTTGGGCTAGATAATTGGTGTGAGTGTAAGAATGTTTAGTTTTTTTTTTAGTTTAGTTCAATGGACTTTTTTATATCTAGATGCTTTTGAATTTATATTAGATGCCATAAAATTGTTGATATTTATTCGTTTTTTTATTATTTGAACCGATTCTTCAGGTTTATATCGTTTTTTTAGATCGAGTTTGATACCCACGTGGCAAGAGGGATTCGTGTGGTGCCAAAAGAAATACCCTGCGTTGATGAGAAAATTGCAAATGTCACCGGTTTTCCAGAAGTAAGTCAATGAAATGTTACTAAGTTATATAATATGCCTTTGACAATACTGTATTCCACTTCAACAATCACAACCGGTGGCGGCACTAACTGTTGTGCTTCTTATAGTAATGTACTTACATTGAACTTACTTTTGCATTGAAATTAAATTACTTACGTTTACGAATCTCTTACTAAGCGTTTATTTAAGAGCGTTTACGCAGCACACTAGCGCCGCCACTATAAACGGCCACTTTTAGCTATAACGCCGTATTTAACTAAACCATAACATGTCAGATGACCATTAGGTGACGTAAATTGCTAAATTACTTAATTCAAATAGTTTGTTGAGCATAATTTGATTTTCTATCTCTAATTAATACATAATGTTTTGCGGCGCTAGTGTGCGGCGTAAACGCTCTTAACACATTGCGTTTTCGAAGACGCAACGTATGTATTTTTTATGCCAATGTCAATTAGTTTAAGTGTATAGGTAACTATAAGTAGCAGCCTCGTCCTGAATTATTTTATTGATTATCAACCAGAAATCCAGAGAAGCGGCATTGGAGCGACAAATAACATGGGATATAGCAGCTGAGAGGCGTCCCATTAGTTTGATGGCGTTTGGACACAGCCTTCCCTTGGCGGACCAATGGCGGGCGCCGGCTAACAACACCAAGGAACTGTGGCGGTCCGCGCAAAGCGTGCCCCGCGACCTGGTCACCCTGAAGACTGTGTGGGAAGGGATCACCAACCTGCGGTATGCAAATAGAGACTTAAGTATATTTTTTAAAAAGGTACACCAACAGCAATAGTACTTATTGCTGTTCAACTTATAGTAACAATAGTACTTATTCTGTAATAGATTTGACCCAAACAAATAAATAAACAGGGCAAGCTAAATAAAGCAGCTGCAGCTTGCAGTTGCGTGCAGTTGATACGGGCAATATGTTTGCTCTTACCACATTTCAGGAGCGTGAAGGAATACTGCCGCTGGATGATCGAGCACCCCGAGCACCGGCGCGCCCCGTACCTGAGCAGCCTGGGCATGTTCGACCCGGCGGTGCTGGAGGCACGGCTCACCTTCGAGGCCCAGTGCGGGGTGTCCTCGCCGATAGCGTGCCCCGACGAAGCCCCCGCACCTATAGACCATATACGGAGGCGGCTGTCAGAATTAGCTGACACCAATTAACCAATTTTAATCTTAATTTTCATCTTTTCAATCATTATTGAAAGAGCCCCTTTACACTAGTGTATCTAAGAGAAGGCGTTTCATAAACGTATGCGCAGCGCTAACGTCAGGGTAACCATAAATTCAGAAGACTGCAAAAGGTAAGCTTCATACAAACGCGCTCGTGCAACGCACACATAGACTAACGGACACGGAATCTCCCGACAGCTGGGCTCGGACTGTTCCGAGCTGGGTCTCCTTATTTCGTGCGGAAACGCTGTTCATGTCGCGCAGTTGACGGGTGCAGTCACGATTACACTACTACTACTACTACACTACTACACTACTCACTACTTTAAAGTAGTGTGTAGCAGGGGTGATGCCCCCCTCCCCCGCCCCCGCCCCTATCTACTGACCCTGATAGGTAGGGTATGGCAGTTGGAATTACGGGTCCGGCTGTCTTTTTAAGGGTACCACGGGTGTTCCGGATCCTAGGCCGGTTATGCCTTCGCGGGCGTCTCCGGCAGGCCCCGGACATGGGTTGGACACGTGGTGGCATGTGGTTAGCTGTAGAAGTGGGAATGTTCGTCTGCCTGGTTGGTCTGGCCAGGCTTCCATTTCGTGCACAGCGAGCAAGTCTTAGTAGCGGTCCGGTGGGGGCCTGAAATAAAAAGACCTGCGGGGCACGTGAGTTGCCCTTAGTTGGTTGTGCTGCTCGGTGGTTTTCATTGAGTAGTTACTCCAACATCTACGGCACTAGTCTGGAGAACTAGTAGAGGCGCCCGCTAGATGCAAAAGCCTTCGGTTCAATCAGCCGCGTAGAACTTTGGAATTGATCAGGTGCCTGGATGGGTACCGAGAAGAGCTTACTGCTCCGCCACCAAAGAGGACATTTGGTAGTCGACTTTAGAGTTGACGACCCGAGCAGTGGTATCTGCGAGTTGTCCTCTTAGTGCAACGAGAAGTGAGCGAGCTTACAGCTCCGGTAACCTATCTGGATATTAGGTAGTGGACTATACGTGTCCACGGGGCAACTAGCTCGAAACACTAGTCTTAAAAGTACCGGATGAAGGATGCGTACCGGCGTGTTCTGATCTGGCGTTATGACCTGATGTAGAATCTACACAAGGGACCATCTACATTGTAGATGGTCCCTTGTGTTTGTGTAAGGATGTCAGACATCTAACTTTATAACCGTAAGGTTGGTAGGGGGTGTCAGTATAAACTTTAAGTAGTGTGTAGCAGTGTGCTCCCCCTGCCCCGATCCTCTAAATGCCACTACACATTTACAGAATACACTAAACATGCACACTAGTTTTGGCCCAAGACACCGTACTCGTAGAACAAGGGTACGACGAACCGGTTCACACGCGCTCTATACCAGGTACAGACATGTACCTGGGCGCTGGGCACTTCTCTCCCCCACCACGGCCCGGTCAACCCGAGCCGAGGTTCGAGCCTTTAGAGGCGCCCTCGGATTGTTCCGCTTTCCGATCCGATCCGAACCCAGAAATCTAGTAGGGCACTGGGACTGTGAAGGTGATTCGTTTCTCACGGCTTGAGGAACCCTTTAAGTTTCTCGCAGACCCCAAAACAAGCCCGGTGAAGCTGAAAATGCCGTTTGAGGCAATCAGCAATCTCTCTCCAAAAAAAAGTTACGATTTTATCTACCTGCGTCTAGCTAGGCGTTTCGTACAAGAAGTCTATGCGAGTTTATTTACTATTACAATTCGTTCGATTATATTCACGAAACGGGAAGCGGAAGCAGCTTATCTTCGTAGTAAACGGAGTTACATCCTATACTAATGTCGTTTTCGTTAACGAGATCGAATGTCAAATAAAACTTGCACCAGGCATCCAGGAGAGCGACGACGACGAACCATGATGTATACGTTTATCAAACGATTAAGCTAGAGAAAAGCTGGTGTGATAGAGCTCCTTAATGCACAATCTGTTTTTATCTAACATTATTGCAAACTTTGTTTAAAATTAATGTTGTAAGTTTAAAACGGATCGTATCAAATTGTTATTCAATGCCACAGTGAATGACGGTAGTTTATTTTAGTTAATAATTACACATCAAATACCTCAGGCACAGAAACATTAGCAGAACTATCCTAGTCACCCTGCGATCGAGGACTCTGGAAAAGTAAACGACAGGCTAAAATATTGAAATTAAATAATAATTAAATAAATAATAATAGTGAAAAAATATGAAGACCTTGCAGTGCGTTCGTCATCTCTAAGATTATTTTACGGAAACCTACGTAGTATTCGCAAAGCTGGCAAGTTTGACGAAATTAAGTGTTTAATAAGAGCCGTAACTAAGACTATACCATATTAGGTTGGAGAAAAAGTCTTTTCGCATAAAGTATGTATGAATTAGGCATAAAATCTCTTTGGCTATACTATTTGTATCTGTCTGGTTTTGGTATCATTAAAAGTTTAAATTTTAAAGAAAATAATTCCAATTAGGAATGTGCTTTTCATTTGTTTTTCTTATTGTCAAAATGAGTGAATCTAATGAAGAAATTCGATACATTTTAAAATTTTACTACAAAAAAGGTAAAAATGCAACGCAAGCAGCGAAAAATATTTGCCATGTTTATGGACCTAGTGCAGTGTCTGTGAGAGTAGCACAAATTTGGTTTAACCTTTTTTAATCCGGAAATTTTGATGTCAAAGATGCACCTTGCTCTAGTATTCTCTATTACGGATAAAATGGATGCCATTTCTGAAAAAGTGGAGCAAGATCGGCATATCAGTAGTTACGACGTAGACAACACAGTTTTGGCGCATTTGAAAAAAACTGGGTACAGGAAAAACCTCGATATTTGGGTACCTCACGAGCTCATTGAAAGATACTTAATGAACCGTGTACTAATTAGTGTTTTTTTATTACTACGTAATGAAACGGAACCATTTTTGAAGAAGCTGATAACTGGTGATGAAAAGTAGATCACGTACGACAAGAACGTGCGAAAAAGGTCGTGGTAAAAGGCCGGTCAGGCTTCACAGAATGTGGTGAAACCCGGGTTAACTCGCAACAACAACTGTGTGTGTGGTGGGATTGGAAGGGCATTATTCATTGTGAGCTGTTACAACCAGGCAGGACCATCGATTCTAAACTCTACTGCGACAACTGATGAGATTAAAGCAAGAAGTTGAGAGAAAGCGGCCGGAATTAATCAACAGAAGGGGTGTGGTTTTTCATCATGATAACGCTAGACCTCACACATCTTTAGCCACTCAGCAAAAAATAAGAAAGTTTGGCTGGAAGGTGTTAATGCATCCGCCGTATAGTCGTGACCTTGCACCTTCAGATTTCCACCTGTTTCTGTTTCTTCAGAATTCTTTAGGCAGTGTCAGGTTAACATCACTAGAGGACTACCAAAACCACTTGTCGCGGTATTTTGATCAGAAGCCCCGAAATTTCTATAGCAATGGGATCATGTCCCTACCTACAAGATGGCAAAAAGTTATCGAACAAAATGGCACCTACATACTTTAGTTCATCATCATCATCGTCATCTCAGCCAAAAGACGTCCACTGCTGGACAAAGGCTTCCCCCCAAGGATCTCCACAACGACCGATTTTGTGCTGCTCGCATCTAGCGGCGTCCCGCGACTTTCACCAGATCGTCGGTCTACCTTGTTGGAGGCCTTCCCACACTGCGCCTTCCGGTACGCGGTCGCTCAAGTGGCAGTGGGCAGGGCACATTGCTCGCAGGTCACAATGTGCCCTGCCCACTGCCACTTGAGCTTAGCCACTCTTCGGACTATGTCGGTGACCTTTGTTCTTCTGCGGATCTCCTCATTTCTGATTCGATCACGCAGAGAAACCCCGAGCTTAGCCCTCTCCATTGCTATTTGAGTGACCTTGAGCCTTTTTATGAGGCCCATAGTGAGCGACCACGTCTCAGTCCCGTATGTCATCACTGGCAACACACACTGGTCAAAGGCTTTCGTCTTGAGACACTGCGGTATATCGGACGAGAAGATATTTCGTAGCTTACCGAACGCTGCCCAGCCTGCCCAGCCTAATTGGATTCGACGATTGACCTCTTTGCTGAAGTTGGACCTATCTAGCTGGACCGTTTGTACCAGGTAAACATAATCGTCCACAACTTCAAGGACAGAGTTTCCAACCTTCAGAGGAGTGGGTACGACACATGAGTTCGACATAACTTTCGTCTTATCCATGTTCATTTTAAGACCCACTTTTTGAGAGACTCTGTTGAGGTCACCGAGCATTGCTATAGCATAGCATGCATAGCTATGATCCGAAGTTGGTTGAAATAAACGCATTTCATTTCATTTCATTGCGCCGAGGTCTTCCAGGGTCTCAGCCATGACCACTATATCGTCAGCAAATCGAAGGTGAAGGAAATTTCATTACGCTCTTTTTGCATTCATACTTCGTCATTGGATATAATGTCAACAAGTTATTTGCCTTGTTGTAAAGAAATCGGCCAAGAAAATAATAAAACCTTTGGCTAAAGTTTGTCCTGTAGGTATTCTGATGAGGTAACAAGTTGTTACAATAGATAATTGCACTAGTTCTACTCATCAGACACCGTACGGAATTCCTCAAGGGTCAATAATTGCTGATGATGATGATTGATTAATGTTAATAACATTAATAAAATAGAACTTACTGGACAGCTAACCTTATATGTTGACGATACATGCCTATTCCATTTTGGTAACTCAATCCATAACCTAATAAATAAAGCTCAAACAGACCTTACTTTGCTCAATGAGTGGCTAAAATGTAATCTACTTACTATTAACACCTCGAAAACATCATAATATGATTTTCAAAGCTAAAAATAAACTTGTGCCGGATTTTGCACCACTTACAATTGACAATGACGTTATAAAAAAAATATCTTGGCATTTGAATAGACGACAAATTAACGTGGGAACAGCATATTGAACACGTTAGAATGAAGTTAAGACAAGTACGGGGCGCATTGCATTCCATATAAAATACGCATAACTATTTACAATTCCTTAGTGAAATCACACCTTGAATATCTAGTGGAGATATGGGGCTCAGCCTCTAAAACTAAACTCAATGCTTTACAAAGAACTCAAAATAAAATTATCAAGGTGTTCTACTATCATTATTTAACCCCTACAAAACAAATAAATGAGAAAACAAAATTATTTAACCTAACACAACTTTATAATATTATACTTGCATTCTAATTAAAAACATCCATTCAGTCCAGCACTAAAATTGATTTAAGAATAAATTTACACAATTTGAGAAACAAAATTAAAATTAAGCTACCCAAGGTCCGAACAGGTTATGGCAAGAAAACAATATTATTTAGGGAGCGCAGCTGTTCAATAAATTACCAAATGATGTTAAAAACTGTTCTAATAAAAAAGTATTCAAAAACAAGTTACGCAAATGTAATTAGCTTCATTGGAGCAACAATAGAGCGGATAATTTAATTCTGTTTTTTTTCTTCTTTTTCTAATAATTTATATAGGTATTAATAGGTACTTTAAAAAATATAAATATTGTTTTATATAACCACCGTGCTTAGATTTTTTATATTATATTTTTTAAGTTTGTATCTCATTTTAAGCGAACTGTAAAGTTTTTATGAGAAATAAATTTCTTTAAACCGAAATAAACGCCATCTGGTTTACCCCTATAAAAGTATTTTATTTCAACATATTGTATTGTGTTATTTAATACAAAAGATTTACATACTTTTAATATCCAATTGTATGCCGCTAATTATAATTAACATTAATTAACGTGTCTTTATTTTAATTATAATAATAATTATACTAAAATATATTGATGAGAAATAAAATCTGTTGTATGAGCGATCTGCAATTCAATAATATTGCAGATCGCTCATACAACACAGCAATAATTTAAAAAACTGGTGTGTGACACTGTGTGACATACTTGTACTTTCTTTTCACACCGTTTAATAATATGCCTACCTACCTACTCTTAGAAATGATTAAATAGACAGAAAAAGAAAGAAAGAAAAAGATAGACTTTCTGATAAAGTGGCAAGGACTTGGTAAAATGTGGTTATCAGATTTTATATCATAAAGGTACAAAGTCTATAAAAATAATAGCACAGCTATAACTTCCGTGGACACGCATTTACATTATATTATTATGAGTTTCATTTACTTGCATTTTCAGCGATATAACTAGCATGTCTAAACCATATATTACCAAATTACATTGAATGTTCTATTTTAAGAATATAGGCCAGCATTAAAATATACAAATATCACAAAACGTACTTTGAAATACATGTTCTCTCTAAGAATCTTTTATATTTTATCTGTATGATAAAAGATAAAAGACTAACTAACATCATACGACGTATGACTTGTGATTCAGTCGTCCAAAGTTCATTATCTCTGCATCTTAGTAACGGTTCGAGTGTTACACAAATTAAATATTATTAGATATGGCTTGATACCAAATTGCTAGCTGATACATATTCTTCTTTATACTGTTTAAGCTAGAGGTGATTATCGCGGTGAAAGTTACATTAATTTTATTTTATTTTTCTTTATAATTCACACTACATTGTTAGCTACTTAGGTACATTTAGATCAACTACCTATTTTATTAGTATTGAAAACTATGTTATCAGCAGACACAATAAAGCCAATGATAAGTAGTTGCCTTCTCCTAGAGAAATGAATAAATACCAATTCATGTGGTGCGGTGCTAAAATAGTGGTGTGTTAAAAATAATCACGCTCAAACGAAGACTTCAAGATGAATTCCGAAAGTGACAACGACTCTAAATTGGAGTTTGAAAGTGTTCTACATAGTGAAGTGGGACCGTTTGGCAAATATCAAATAATCAATTTGTTACTATTGGCTGTGCCTGCGGCAGTCTCTGGTTTTATGGCTGGTGATTACATATTTACGGCATCGAAACTTCCACATCGATGTTTAATACCGGAATGTGATGGAGACACGCCTGAATTCAAACCAGACTGGTTATATGATGCTGTGCCGAGGACTTCCTTCGGTTTCGACGAATGCAACCGATACGTTACCAATTTTACTTTGGAAGTGCTTGACAGAAACGAATACTGTCCAGCTGAGTTGTTTGATCGTAATAAAACAACCCCGTGTGAAACATACGTTTATGAGAGGACTAACTCAGTAGTGTACGACTTCAATTTAGAATGTGAAGAGTGGCTAAGAGCCCTGGCTGGCACGCTCAATAGCATGGGTGCTATGATAGCCCTGCCTCTTGCCGGTTTCATATCAGACCACTTCGGACGACGATCTTCAATTGTGTTTTTCTCATTTAACTTGGCGCTTGTTGGATTCGTTCGATCGTTTTCTATAAACTACGCGATGTACGCAGCTCTCCAATTTATGCAAACTGCAATTGGTGGTGGAACATTTAGCGCTGCTTACATATTAGCGACGGAAATTGTTGGACCCAAATTCCGTGTAATGACGAGCGCAACAATGTCGTCGATGTTTGCTTTAGGTCAGGTTTTGTTGGGGGTAATCGCGTCGCAAGTGTACGCATGGCGCACGCTGTCGCTAGTCTTGTTCACGCCAATTTTTCTCCTTGTCACATACAAATGGCTCGTCACCGAGAGTCCACGGTGGCTACTTAGTAAAAACAAGCAAATTCAAGCAGAGAGAACTTTGAAGAGGGCAGCACGATTGAACGGTAAAAGTATTTCTGATAAGTCACTGAACTATTTGTTACAAGCGATTCCCGGACAAATTAAGGCGAACAAAGTTACTGAAAATAATGACAACCTTTTCCTAAAAGTGCTTAAATCTCCAATCATGCTGCGCAGGTGTTGCACAACGCCTATAATGTGGATTACAACGACGTTTATTTATTACGGCTTATCAATCAACTCCGTTAGTTTATCAGGCAACATGTATTGGAACTACATAGCTACAGCCGCTATAGAAATACCGGGATTTTGGACTGCTGTTCTGATATTAGATAGAATTGGCCGCAGGACTACGCTTTTCTCGGGATACGCGGCATGTGGACTATGCTGTATTGGATTTGCTTTCACTCCAAATAACATGTATGGTTTATCGTTGTTTTTGTTTTTATCTGGTAAATACTTTATAGGATTGGTGATGACTTCCTTATATTTGTATACTGCAGAGTTGTATCCCACAAGGCACCGTCACTCGTTTTTGGGTTTTTCCTCCATGTTGGGCCGCATTGGCTCTGTGGTGTCTCCTCTGACGCCGCCTTTGATGGTTTACTGGAGTGGTATACCATCCATGATGTTTGGAAGTATGGCAGTCATCTCGGCATTATTGGTATTGACTCAGCCGGAAACATTGGGTCTGAAAGTTCCTGACACCTTTGAAGATGCGGAACGATTAGGAAAAAACGCATAAGAAATAGTATTACTCGTACTTTTAATAAAAAAATGCTTCAATATGATTATTTTGTATCTTTTTGTCTCCAATTTCCAAAAACATCAGGTTATTTTAATATTTTTTTTATTCGTAAGTGTTACATTTTCACTAGCGGGTTATGAACCCGTACACTCTCTGCCATGCCAGATCGAATGAACTTTAAATTATTTTATTTCAATACTTTTGATTTTTTTACCTTAAAGATGCTTTTATTTTATTTTGTAACTTGCGTAGAAAATTAGACAGACTTTTTAATTAATTTACTTGGCTTTTACTATTAAACCTCTTTTTATACACAAAGAAAGAAGTGATGGAGCCTAAACTTAAATACTAGTAGCGACATCTATACATATTTTTTTTTACTGAATGTAATATTTTTCCCTGTACAGTAAATAGTAATAACATTCAGTAAAATGCGCTAGATGTCTCTATGAAAGCTCTGAGAGATTCTGTGGTAATAGATTACCTACTATCTCTGAAATATTTTTTAATTTGCATTACTTATTTTTTTAGTAATGAGGAAACAGCTGTAGTAGGTATTGACTTTATTTCCTAAGTAGTATTTTGCATGTGTTTGTTTATTGTAGTAATTAGCGCCATCTGTACATTTTTACTGTTACCACTTAGCGAGTGAATACGTTGAGTTGCCGCCGACTTAACTGTGCTGTTCAGGATTTCATTAGTTCGCGCGTTGTTCAGTTATTCAGGTGTAGATGGCGCTTTAACGAGTTTTTTATATTGTGTATATTCAGCTAAGAAAAAAGTAACGAAATGTTCTGAGATGAATGATGGTCATTGTCCGAGATAGTCGAAATAATCAAAAATATTAGAATTAGAAGTTACTTTAGGGAAATCCACGGCATACAAAAATGTAATTACGATAACTTTATTAATTCAGTATTTAGAGTTAATGATACTATACTTACTATTTTAATTGTATTTTATATCTATATAGAAAAAAGTTAAAATGCAAAATAAAAATCTGATCCCAGATCTACTTACTAATCTTAATGAGCTTTCCTTTTTTTACTTTGAACATCTTTGAATAAAATTCTGCTCTCACGATCTTCTTCAAACAAAGAAAAGAAAGAGGAATACCTATTGACACATCGAATTACAAAGTGATGTCATGAAGTTTGGCAGTGGCGTTTTTAACACTTGACAGTCACGGTTGAAAAAGAAAGATTTATTTAAACATTCCAAAGTCTTAAGACACTAAAACGGGTTGCCACCTTATTAATCTACCACCATGCCTTGCGGAAAACGTGCCCTCGTCAAAGATTGGGAGCATCCCAAGAAATTACGAGTCATTACCCCCTCACGGTATGAGCAGAACGAAGCATCTGTTAAACAACACTGGAAAAAGGTTATTCGTGACTTGGAAATGTCCTACAAGGATGAACAGGTGAACCTAACTAAATTTCATTTGCGCTGTAAACTCCTTACCTTGAGAAAAGTCTTAGATTATAACAATAAATTGCTCTTGTATGTATGTATGAGATGTGTAGCAAGTTGCTTTTATTAACCGAATAATAGCGTTTAAAAAGAAAAAAAAAATTTAAGTATGTCTTAACTTAGGTATAATCGTCTCACTTCAGGCCTACCCATATTAACAACAACGAGGGACTTTCCAAACCCACTGCACAATACTAAATGGTAGGGTTTAGTGGCTGCCATTTAAAGACAACATACAGGACGATGGGCTTTATGTGCCCTCGCTCGTTATATGAACTCATGATTTTTTATTTTATCATCTAAAATAAGTTGCTTAGTGCATACTAATTGGTAATTGTAAATTAACCAGCTCATTGTATGTCCCCTCTGCTGGGACACGAGATAGGAACACCAAAGGAAGAACGGGCCATAAACCACCACGCGGGCCCGTGCGGCTTGGTAGTTGTTAACGACGGCTAATGCAGCTGAGACCAACGGCGTTACATGCCTTTCGAAGCACGTCATTATCGCAACTCAATTGCACAAACCCCATAGGCCTTAGAAATCTAGAGTTAAGTGCTTACTTACTTACTCCGATGGCTCAGCAACCCAAATTTAGTCTTGGCCTCCGACACAAGGTGACGCCACTGCATATAAGTAAGTATTTTTACCAATATAACTTTTTAAACTATCATGGTCACTTACATTAGAATAAATATTATTAACGGGATTATTACCATGTTTATTGTAGTGTTTGAGTATCCGATATTTCGGCACAGTCGCATGCGCCATGATCACGGATGTACTTACTGAAGCTATTGCGGGTGGGTGATGAGCAGACAAAACGATCTACCCTCTTCCTCAGTCGTTTTTTGCGCTCAATACTCGTACCACTTGCTCCTAAGTCACTATTCACTCGAACTTTTGTTCTTTTTGTGGTCTTTACATAAGCTAATCACTGGATTCCAGATACGCAACAGTTTAAACCCATCTTCGGGATTGAAATTTTTGTATTTTCTAATTTCAATCGCTTCTCTAACCAATCTAGGTATGTAGTGACGTTCTGTTGAAATTATCTGGGGGTTATAAAACTCAATCCAGTGATTAGGACCCAATTGGATCAAATGTTTAACAATGTCCGATTTTTGCGTATCGTTATTCTTTACAGCTTTGATATGCTCCTTAATTCGGCAGGCTACTGTACGTTTTGTTTGACCAATGTACTCATCTTAATAACCAGAAGTATGCAGTTGTATCTACCCAGTATAGCTGTATTTGTATTGATTACTAAATTAACTATTAAATTATGTTAAATACAGTTTTGGGACTCACAATGTGATGCTGTACGCGAGTTGGTTGGACCGAATATCTTCCACCGAATCGCCAAGATATTCAACTTGCCCTTAGATGTTACCAAGTATGAGCCGCAGTCAGACATTTTCTCCCTAATACCCTCGGAACAGTTTTATAAGACAATTGCAACGTCGCAGGTGAGACAAGCATTAGTTATGATATCTTACTTGTAATTAAGATTTACACGCAAAAAAATAAAATAAAGAAACTTATCATTAAGATATGTCAGCAAACTTCGAACAGTTTCAGATAGATAAAGGAAGATGATCGACCTTCGTATGTCTCTAAAAATATATTTTTTTTAAAAAGGAACCTGTGGCCACGAAAGGTTTAATACGTTTCGATTGCAACAAATAGGTTATAGGTAAGTAGGTAGCATTCGTTGCGATTAGTGGGCTCTAACAATTGCCATTTAGGATAACAACCGGGGCTATATTGGCTTTAACGTGCCTGCCAAAGCACGAATATAATTTTATTTGATCACCCATCCTTGATATCGTAAATAGCTTAACTTGTAAGATTATAACCCAAGCACTCAAGCTAAATAAGGGCCTCTTTCAACTTAGACGTTTGTTGTCGGACGGCTTTAATATGGAACGCAGTGCAAACGTGCGTTAGCCGTCCGACAACAAACGTCTAAATTGAAAAAAAAAAAAAACTTAGCAATGCAATGCAAAATAACTTCTCTTCTTAACGTTTTACCGCATTTTGTTCAGTCAGCACCAAAAGGCCATAACCTTCTTTTTTGTTGATGGCGGATATAACTGCTTTTTCATCGTCACCGGACTTCAAGTTCCTGACCACTTTACTTGTCAAACCAACCAAATGATCTAACAGACGCTTGTCGCGTCAAGCGGGCGCATGGCGCAGGCGCACGGCGCCGCGCACCTGAACCGATTCGAACCCCTCGGGAGAATCTAGAAGGGAACGGGGACGGGGAGTAGTGCGAATCTAGAGAATAGCATCACGCACTAGTGTGCGTGATGCTATTCTCTAGAAAACCTTTGACGGTGTTTCGTTTCACACGGCTTTCTCGCCGCCCCATAAAAGTCCTGTTGCGCTGAAAATGCTGCCTCAGGCAATCTTACTGATTGCTCACTCCTATAATAAAACCCGCTTATCGCAGCGGACGTCCTTATAATATAGTTGTAAAGAAGTGGTCAGCAATTTCCGATGCTGAGCCCCGGTGATAGTTTCCTATCAGGCCGAACCTTTTTGCAATAAAAAAAAAACTTCCTCTAGACGCAAGTGAACCCAACGTACTCGAACAGCGAATTTGAATTGTCTATTGATGAAGAAGAGCTGCAGGAAGAACAATCGGAACAGTGGAGCGTGTCTTCAATTATTGAGGCGGATAGTGTTGTCTTGAAGCAAGGTACCTGATCGTCTATTATAATTCTGGCTATCATCATCATCATCTCAGCCGAAAGACTTCCCACTACGATTGGGTTGGTGCTGCTCGCATCCAGCGGCTACCCGCAACCTTTAGCAAATCGTTGGTCTACCTTTTTAGAGGCCTGCTACACTGCCAGGCTATCATATTTTTTTATTGACAAGGCAAAATAGCGTTTGGTTTGTAAATGGAATAGACAGAAAGTACGCTCGTGCTTAGACTTTACACTTTAGACTTTTAGTTGCGAGTGGCGTGATTAACATATCCGCTATCGGGATCTACATATATCTTTTCATTTTGTTTTTTGCTAAAACGCCACACCCTATTAAACTGAATGGTGTTTGCAACTAACATTTCGGGTATATCTCCATTTTTGTAGTACATACATAAACGTGCTTATACACCGTATTATTTTCCGTCAACATTTATGCTTTACCATAATAAAGACATCTGCTACTGCCTGATGTTAAGGCAGAGCAGAGTTTTTGAAAATAAGCGGCATTTTCTGCGTCACCGGACTTTACATCACACTAACATTATAAATGCGAAAGTTTGTGTGTATGTGTGTCTATTCGTTTCTTCACGCTTGAATGTAACGAATGGATGGATTTGTATGAAATGCTGCATATAGATAGTTTATAACCTGGATTAACACATAGGATAGTTTTTATCCCGATATTCCCACGGGAATGTAACTCATTGGCTATATTAAAAAAGAAATGACCACCCGTGCGAAGCCGGGACGGGCCGCTAGTATTGTATATGTGTTGTGTGGTTAGCTTATCTTAAGGACATCATCATAATCTTAGCTTAAGTCTGTCACCATGACAGTAATGTTTGTAGCGTTGTTGTGTACTGACATTTACAGGTCACATAGCCAGTTTATATAGAGTTATTGAGCTTTAGATTTGGTGAAAAAAAAATTGGTCAAGCCACGTTGATCATGAAGATATAAGATTTATTTATTTATTTATTTAATTAAAATGGTTACATAACCAATAACAATAATGACGACGACCTCCTTGGTCCAGTGGTTTGTACACCGGTTTTCATGGTTTCGCCATCTCTGAGATCCCGGGTTCGATCCCCGGTCGGGTCAATTTATAAATTATGGCTTTATTGATTTGTCTCGGGTCTGGGTGTTTTCTATGTATAATAAGTATGTATTTAAGTATTTTAAGTATAATTAATGGAATCAGGCGTTATTTTGCGGAAATCCATAGTACATAAAAATGTAATTTAAATAATATGTAGTGTTAATAGTACGCATGCACCGCCCTCCCGCCCGCAAAAAGTATGCACATTCGCTTGCACGCATTGTATCTCCTGCATGTGCATACTTTTTGCGGGCGGGAGGGCGGTGCATGCGTACTGCATCCAAGCTGTATAAACGAGTGAGTTAGCGGAATTAACATTACATATTATTTAAATTACATTTTTACGTATTTTAAGTATGTTTATCCGTTGTCTAGTAACCATGTAACGAGTTTCATAACGAAGCTTCTCTTGGGCTAGATAATTGGTGTAAGTGTAGGAAAGTTTATTTATTATTATTATTATTAATAATTAAATATATTGAAAGAAAGTACATTAAAAGTAACATATTACATTGTTTATTATGTCATGTAGGTTGTTTGTAACTATAAAATAATAAAAAAACTTAAACGAAATTTATATATAGGCACCATAATAAGCAAAATTTCACTTTCCCAGGTTCCCGAGCTAAGTCTATGATCAAATCGAAGTCGTTCGTCATATCCAAATCTATATCCAAAGCAATGACGAAGTCACTATCCAAGTACAATATATCAAGATCAATCCAAAGAATTACTTCGAGCAAGTACCCAGTAAAGTCTTTATATGAAAGTGAGAGCACCGACGAGTCTGCAGGAAGCAGCGATGATATGTTTGTGCACACTCCAAGCAAATTGTATGTATTTTGTTGATTTTAAATTCTGGGGTGTTTGGTAATATCTGTATAATCCCGAATATGGCAGATAAGGATCCATGCATAGAACTCCGGATTATTAAAAACACCTGAAAAGCGCCATTTGGTTGAGGTATTGAGGATGTTTGTTACTAAGTAAATTTGTTAAGTGCCATCCCTAGGTCCAGCTGATCTGGGGGCAAAAAAAAAGGGGCACGGTCGTACACCATCCATTTCTTGAAACAGTTAAGGCCATTTTCGACCCCCTATAACTTCGTTATGGATAAAATTAGAAACCTGAATTTTCAGTAACCAAGCAGGCGTTGTATAAACACGGCATATTTCAAATTTCATTCAATTTGAACCAGTAGTTTAAGAATTATAACTAGTCAAAGTTTCTTAATTTTGTTACTCACTCACTCACTCACTCACTACTGACCTGATCATCAAAACTCTAACCCCCTTATTCATAAAAACTATTTGAGCATTATTTAGTTATTAATTGTTTTGTCAACGTCACACAAACGTCATTTTAAATTTGAGAAAAAGAGACAAAACAATGATTAACTAACTAATGCTTAAATAGTACTTTATGAATAAGAGGGTTAGGGCTGATTTTTCGATCGTCAGTTGACATTTATTCATTGAATAATTTTAACATAATGACAGATTCTCTTTAGAAAATATGTCACAATGACAATATTATTCATTGGATAAAACTTATCTGAGGATTGAAAAATCGGGCCTAAGCCACTTCTATCAGACGTACAAGCTTCAAATTTAGAAGACAATTCTTACTCCCTTATTCATTAAAACTATTTAAGCATTATTTAATTAAATATTGTTTTGTCAACGTCACACAAACGTCATTTTGAATTTGAGAAAAAGAGACAAAACAATGATTAACTAAAAAATGCTTATATAGTTTTTTATGAATAAGGGGGTAGTGTTTAGTGTATAAATCAAGGAAAAACAAATATTTTGCAATTTCGGTCCAGTTTTTTAGATACACTAACTGCATAAATATCTTTGTAATCGCATATAAATATATAGGATTGCAAAGTTACATTTGCAGGGAATGAATCAGTGTACTATATGTATAAATAATGGAATAATAGGTGTAAATAGGTACCTAGATATAATTGTGTTCAAAGGTAACTTGTAAAAATGGTCAACGAAAAAATAAATAATAAAAAATAGGAAAAAAAGTAAGACTATGTACAAAAAGAAATGAGATGCCATCAAAATCATACTTGTAAAAAAAACCAAGTCTCGCAACTCAGTTCTTCTACCGTAAAAAGTTGTGAGATCCATGTAATACCAAGTCGGTTAATTTACAATTTAAGACAGAATACCTTAAGACAGAAGGTCCCTACTTAAGGGACCTTCTGTCTTAAGGTATTACGTAATTAGCTAACCTAACAACATCTTATAGTGACCATATCAATATTAAAAATCTTTTATGTTTTAAATAAATAGATTGACTTGGCAATCGAACTAAATACTCTAATTTAATATAATAATTGAATTACTTGTGAGATATTTTGTGTTTTCAGATCCCCATAAGTAGGAACTGAATAAATTAACCAACTTGGTATTACTTTGGATCTCACAACTTTTTACGGTAGAAGAACTGCGTTTCGAGACTTGGTTTTTTTTTACAAGTTTGTTTTTGATGGCTAAATTGTTCTTGGTCATCAACCTCACGGTCCAGCAAAAACAGAAGTCAAAACATGTCAGGGATATACAAATTATTATAATAAAAAAATCTGTATACCATTAATAAAGAGGTAGGTAACGTTTGTGACTGTGTGTTTGTATGTATGTCGGGACTAATCTCTGAAAGTTCTGATCCAATTCAAAAACTCTTTCACTGATTTAATGCTACATTCCCTGCAGGTAACATAAGCTATATTTATTTTATTTAAAAAACAATTTCATATCTCAAATCCACGCGGACGAACTCGCGAGTAAAGTGTTTGTTATCACTGTGTTCTTTATACTTAGTTATATGACAATGTTTCGGGATTATTTAACAAGCAGCCTGTATACTTTAGATTTATTTAACCTTTTTACCGCCAACAACTTCTATAGAAGTTCGAGATTTTCGTGCCGTCCACGCCAGCACTTCTATAGAAGTTCTTCTTTGTACCTACTTTATTAAAATACATTAAACGTTGGCGTACAGCGGGACATCGCGTGCAGGATAGTTGGGCGGTGAAAAGGTTAATACATTAATTATTTACATTACTTATTTGGAAGACCAGCGTCGTAGCATTACTAAAGTGCTATGACACATGCTGACACATGCTGCTTTTCAGTATCATATACCATGTACCTACCTATCTTAAATTATGAATGCTTAACTTGATTGAATGTTGTTTTATGATACTGAATAAATGCTTTTTCTTTCTTTCTTTCTGTCTCTTCTAAAAAAAAATTAAATGTATGTAACCGAGGCATTACGCATAAAGTCAATATGGTTTGATTTTTATTATAATTTTATTATTTAGACCTTAGACCCAAATGGAAGCTTTTTGTCTGTAGCCAAACACGTTAATATTGCAAAAGCAAAAGCCTAATATAAATTTTGTGGTTTAAGAACTTTATTTTCTCATAAAGAATTTACAATATTCACTTACTGAGAAACATAAACATTTTAACTTAACATAAGAAAGCAAGACATAATGAGCGTACACTTTAAAACACAAAATTAAATAAAAAATTATGTCAGGTAAATTACAAAAATGTCAGCGACCGACGATTGTATGCACCGACAACCACGGATCTAAAGCGCGCAGAGCGTATTTGCATTATGGATGTGGCAGATCAATACTGATAGTTTAAAAGTTTGATTAGTAATTTTATAAGTGTGTTAAATGATTTTACATATTATTTTATGATATTATTATGATTTCAAATGGTATGTAAATGACTATAAATATATTGTGGTTTTAATTATTGTTTATTTATTAGTATTTTTGTGATTTTTATATTTCATCTAATACATACATTTTAAGTCGTCTTTTAAAACCATTTAATGATTTTGCATCTTTGATTTCAGCAGGTAGTTTATTATATATTCGCACACCCTCATAATCGTTATTCTTTTTGCCGTAATTCGTTCTCGGATGGCGTGATATTGGATGATTTGCATTTCTTAATTTCATTTTTTGTATTTGATCTTTTTTATGGAACGATAGTGATGTATGGATCTGGTTGTTTAAAATTTTATAAATTAATATGCTTGTAAAGTAAGTGTATGTTTGTTTGATTGTCATTATTTTAGTATCCTCATAATTTTTTTTAGAATTCGTGCGAAATTTATAATTGAATAGAGATTTTATTAATTTGTTTTGTGCAATTTGTATAATTTCTAGATTAGATTTAGCTGCTGTACCCCAAATTTCAATCAAATAATCCATGTGTGGTTTTATTAATGAATTATAAATAAGGTATTTAATTTTACGTGGGAGACATTTGGCTATGTTACGTATAGTACCGGTTAATGATGTTAGTTTGGTTTTGATTTTGTCTATGTGTTGTTTCCAGTTTAGTTGGCGATCAATAACAAGGCCAAGATATTTCTCATGCGTTTTTTCTCTAAGTATTTCGTTATTTATTTTAAGTTGAACAATATCATTGATTGGTTTGTTTTTGGCGGCGAATATGACGAAATTGGTTTTACTTGTGTTTATTGTAAGTAAATTTGATAGAAACCAGTTATTTAGTAGATCCAAATCGCTCTGTGCTCTTGACGTTATAGTTTTAATTGAGTGACCAAAGTAAAATAAGCTTGTGTCGTCTGCATATAGGGTGATATTAGCTGTTAGACCTATATGTTGTATATTGTTAATATAAATATGATTTTAAAATGTCGTGAGCCTTGCCAGTGATACCGATTACAGAGAGCTTTTTAAGAAGTATTGTGTGACAAATTGTATCAAAAGCTTTTTTGAGGTCGATGAAAATACCAAGCACTAGTTGTTTTTCATTTATCTTATTTTTTATTTTGATGACAAGGTCGACTGTTGTAGAGAGCGTATTGGATCTAGGTCTAAAACCATATTGTTTTTTATATAAAATTTGTTTAGAGGTAAGATATTTTTCTGATCGGGAATAAATTACTTTTTCGAAAATCTTCGAGATCACTGGTAAGACCGATATTGGACGGTAATTACACGGATCTGACCTATCTCCAGATAATTGTGAATTGGTTTCACTTTTGCAATTTTTAGGCTGTCCGGGAAGACCCCCTGAGCCAGGCAAAAATTTATACAATTTGTGAGTCTAGTAACGATTAATTCTTTAATACATTTTATAGATTTCGTACTCATGCCATCAATGCCACAGCTCGTGTTTGGATCCAATTCATCAATGATTTTAGTGATTTCATCTGTGGTTGCTGGTGCAAAGTTCGAGAGATCTGTTTCTGATATGTTGGGTGCTTGTGTTGGACTTTGACTCGTTAAATGTTTATTTGGGATTTCACTTGCTAGTACTGAACCAATAGTTGAGAAATAATTATTAAAGCACTCGCAAATTTCTTTCTCATCTGTAATTGTGCTTGAGTTCATAATTAGTTTGTTTGGGCCAAAAGTGTCCTTTATATTATTCCTTGCTAGATTATTAATAGCCTCCCACATTTTCTTAGGCTTTTTCATATTGTTCTTGAAATAATTGTAGTAATATGTTTTTTTAGTTTTCTGTATAGATTTATAAACTTTAGTTCTACACTCTTTAAATTTTTCTTCTAATTTTATATCTGATATATTATAAATGTTTATATAATTTTTAACGCAAATTTTGTTGCGAACAAATTACAAAAACACAAATGTTGAAAAAATTTCCACGAGCAGGGTTTGAACCTGCACCCTTCTGTCATACCGGGTCAGGTGCTCTTCCAATTGAGCTATCGTTGTTCTACCCAGCCTGCCGAAATTATTCAACAATTTCGTGGAAATTTTTTCAACATTTGTGTTTTTATCTGATATATTGTTTTTGTAGTTGTGCCATAGTGTATTTTGCTTATTTATATCGTGAATGATGTCTTCATTTATCAAATCTTGACGTGGAGGGTTCAATAGTTTTGTTTTGTTGATTTTACTTTTGAATATACAGTTTAAAATGTCTTGTTCAAATGTATTATAGTCATATGTGTTTTCTTGATCAACTTTGTTTAATGTTTTTTCTATAGTTTCATAAAATTTGCTGTAATTTATTGCTGTGTATCTGACTTTTTTGATTGGTGGAGGCTGGTAATTCTCAATCTCTATATATATTTGTTTGTGGTCAACAATAATGTTGAAGTTGAAGTTATTTTCTTTTAAATTGGTACATACATGGTCTAAGATAGATTTCGTGGACGCTGTTTCGCGGGTACAATATTTTCGGGTGACTTTGTTTAAAATTCTATAGTCACATTCTCTTAATGTATCCTTATACTTTCGAGTGTCTCCAAACACCACACCTCTCATTCTTTTTTGCAGCTGCATCGAGTAAGTCTTAAGAAAGCTATCTACCTTGTTTCTATTGGGGTTGTATACAGCGCCAATATCCAAACATTGCTTTTCGAGGTGAATCCAGAGATAGTGGATATCATCATTAATACAGTGTTCCTCGATAAAGTTGTGCTTCAAGTCATTGTGCACGAAGATTGAGACTCCTCCTCCCTTCCGGTGTTGCCTATGGTTATTGTAGTGGGTGTAGCATTGAATCTGAAGAACTTGAAGATCACTGTCGCTCTTTATCCAGGTTTCCGATACTACGACAATATGAGGTTTGAGTGTGACAACAATGCAATTAAGTTCATCGAATTTACCCGGCTTGACGAGACTACGAGCATTCATATAAAAGCACTTAAGAGATTTTTTGGTGATTGTGATATTGTAGTTACTGACGATTTCATATGTTATCTTTCCCGGAGAAGCAGTTAGTTTTTTGTTATTGGTGTATTTTCTTTTGTTTGTCTTCTGTTGATTGGATAATTTTAGGTGTACCTTTTATGTATTTAATGATTAGATTGGTTTCTCCATTTGTGTTACGTTTTTCTAGTTCTTCTTTTAGATTCTGCATGAAGTGTCTTTGATTTGGAGTTTGGTCTGAGAAAATTTTTATGCCGTTATCAAACTTTACATTGTTTTTGTTTCGCAGTAGATATTTAACAGTTTCTTCTGATGTAAAGCATATTTTAATCGGACGGATACGATCAGGTTTGAATTTTCCAAGGCGGGTGATTTTAAGAGGTTTGGGACATTCATCATATATCATTTTAATAATTTTAGTAACCTCATTGTCATTATAGGTATGCCGTTCAATCGTTATAGTTGCTTCAGGTATTCCCACAATCACAATATTTTTAGATCGTATATTTCGCTCACTGACCTCGTTTACAATCTCTTCGTAGCTCAAATGCGATTGAACTGTAGAGAATGGTGATGATGGTGAAGTACACTTAAGTTTATATATATCGGATTCTAGAAGTTCAATTTTTTTCTCAATATTTTCACTCGTAGTTTTTAGACTATCCACTTTCATTTTCGTGTTATTTTGATCCAAAATTATATTTTCAATGGTATTGCCAATGTCGTTTACTTGATTTTTTAGAGCAGTGACGTCTTCGCTGAGCTTGCCGATGTTTTCTGCTTGTGAACTGCTACTTGACTTTATTACTGCCATCATTTCAGACATCTGTTTTTTTAAATCAGACAGTTCCGATCTTATTCAAGCATTATCGTCGGTTTCCTTTCTCTTGCTGCGATGAGTAATATTGGTGGGGGTGTCACAAATAGGATGTGTTTCTAACAAATTAGGTTGAGAGCCACAAAGTCTTGCACTACTGCCACATCCAGTCGGTGATCGTTGGACGCTCATTGTTTATCTGTGGTGTAGGTTACTCATGTGGTTTCAGCGTGCGCAACTATGCGTAAGCGGTCCAGAAAATAATGGTCCCGTCTCGTTTCCTCGAGGTGGCGAAGAGCGGTTACCGCGTCAAACACCGCGGACGGCACTTATCACTTGGAATAATTTATCATAACACACACTTCGATATTTTTAGAAAAAGGTGCTATATTACGTCGATATTAGTGTTCAGAATTAACTGTAGATTACTTTGTGAGATTTAAAATAAACGCTCACTCGCGAGCCGAGTCCATTTTAAGCCATGTAAAAACAAACATGAGTTAATGATGTCATAAAGTGGAATATTATATCAATGACAAAAATATATGGATATAGTTTTACATACACAACAGTGCACGTTAATAATGGCTAAGAAATTTTTTTTACTTTTATTTTTTTTTACTTGTATTGAAATATTTTGTAACACTTGAGTCGTAGAAGAATAAGAAGAAGAAGAAAGAAGAAAGAAGTAGTTAGTCTTTACCGAGTTACTTGCAGCTTCTTCTCAGTACGGGGTCTCCAGCTCCACCGACGTAGTTCACCGTTCATTATAAATTACAAATAATTGGTTTTGATTCCAGCGCCTATCGTTCACGGCTTCATAGGCATAAGAACCCACACTTTGAAATGCTGTACTGCAATGAGTCTGAAACAGATATGATTAAATGGAATTCTAAATATAAACAGAAGACATTTGAAGTGTCAGCGTCTGATGAGTTTAGTAAGAAAGCTGAAATTATGACAAAGATGGTAACTTTAACCCAAGATAATTTTACTTACTGTTTTACAATTGTATATACATAGTATGAATGATTTAATATTTTACAATAGTATGAATCTATACTATATACATAGTATAGATTCATACTATTCTATTCTACGAAATGCTATACTATAAAAATATTTTTTTTTAAAATATTAATGGTTAAGCACTCTGCCTTCATCTCACCTGATGTCAAGTGACGATAAGGCCAATGATGGAAGCGAACTTCACCCGGGATCCCCAACTAGTGAGGCACTGACTATCTTATCTCTAGCTGCCGGAACACAACAATCCTACAAACATTGATGTTATGGCAACATATTTAGATAAGATGGTGGTAGCTAGCCAGGCGGACAAACAAGCCCTACCACCAACCAAACCGAGTACACAAACATGTACCTCCCGCTGGGAATCGAACCTCTGGGTCTAAACCGGTGGTCTTAGCCACTAGACCACAGAAGCGGTTGATATAATGCAGTATGCAGAATGGATTAGTCTGACAGAAGGTTGTTTTGGTGTATGAAAGTAAACAATAAATATGCTTCATAATGTCCCGCTGCTGGGCAAAGGCATCCATAATTGAAGTCTACATTATTTTGAAATTGGCTTAATCACCAAAGCTTGCCAAATGCGAATTGGTGATCGCAAACTTGGCCTGTGCAAATTGGAAATATTGGGATTTGAACCCTGTACATCGGAGTCGAGACTCAGCATATCAGGTCGAGCGCTATGCCTGTCTGCAACTAAGGCGGTTGTATAAAAAGAGGTTTAAAAAAAACGATCACAGCTTGTCTACAGAGTTAAACATTATTAGATACCAATGTAGATCTAAATCATTCAATCACTTGTTAAGCCTATTTATTTATTTTTAGATATCCAAAGAATTTTACGAATGGTGGGTTAGCTTAGGAAACGTGGAATTCAAGAGTGAAATTAAACGTCCAGAAGATATTGAAGATCTCTTCCAGGTACCGTAAAACGATGACTTTTGAATCAAGCGTGGCTTTGATCACATGCTTAGAACTAGTTACTTAAGTAAGAACATAGGAACTTAAGTAGCTGATAAAAGGGATATCCTCAGCGTTCTAGACGACTCTAGTATGACTACTTCCAGAATCGTAGCATTAGATTTAGAAGGAATTTAAAAAAAACATTCTTTTATCTCATAAGTTAAGAATTTCCCCGTACCGTAACACATTGTTGTTATTAAGCTATTATTCCTTTTTTTCATCAATATTGTAGATCGGGAACGTGATTTGTATAAAATAGTTTTGGTTACGTTGACAAACGGGACTTGAACCCACGGTCTTTTTCAATCCGGGCTCCGCTCAGCTTCTTTCAATTTTTCTTTAGACGAATTTAAAGAGTGAATTGGAAATAATAAATTCGAAGAACAAATTGCGAAGTTATTACAGCTCTTATGTAGCTTTATTACGGTTCAATTAAAGATAATAATAGCACTATTTTAGCTTATATGGTTCGGTTAATAAACTTTTAAGCTAAGGATAGGTTGTTAGTGTTTTAAAGTATTTTATTAGATTTAATTTGTTGACAGGTTTGGTTCGACGAGCATGCATCGCGTGGTCTGGTTATGGACCCCAGGATCCTGCCATGTGTGCTGCTAAGTATCGCCAATTATGTCGGTATACCACAGGTAAGAAAACCAGCCCATAGGCAAATTGCCAGTACTAAACTCTTTGCATGTCACTGCTATATCCTATCCTACTAATATTGTAAACGCGAAAGTTTGTAAGTATGGATAGATGTTTGTTACTCTTTCAAGTGAAAACTACTGAATGGATTTGGATGAAATTCGGCATACAAATAGCTGGATTAACACATAGGATACTTTTTATTCCAATATTCTTACGGGAACGGGAACCACGCGGGTAAAACCGCGAGCGGCCGCTAGTCTCCAATACACGAGTGTTTGTCAAACCTACACATTCTACTTTACCGCACGGTTTTAGCTATTATTGCCCCACATTATATTAGAGGTCCTGATAATAAGTCATGATAAGGCCGGAGGTGAAACACTTCACCCGGACTTTGCAACTACTGAGGAACTTGCTATATTTTATCCTAACCTTATCTGTAACGTCGGAACACAACTATGCTACTACATTGATGTCTTTGCGACATACTTCAATAAGAAAGTGGTAGCAAGTCGGGCGGACTTACCAGAAGCACCTTGTGGGCCGGCCTAATGTCGGTCGAATGATGCTGCGTTGTTTTCACGCTACACCCAGTTGTCTTCGCGTCTGGACTCCATTTCTACTTAACACCAGGTGGTATGGACTCATTTGCCGTGCTAGGTATAAAAAAAACCATACCCATACTAAATCTAGTATAAACAAGTAATCGAAGCTGGGAATCGAACCCAGGATCGATGGGTCTGAGGCTGGTGGTGTTATTACTAGACTACAGTCGCGGTAAACAATTTTACACACCCACGACTTCCTGAAATATTTTTATTTTTTTTGAGTATTCTCGCCATTAGTATATAACAATTGAAATGATATTCATAAAAGAGCGTGTACAACAAATTGAAATGAAACACTTTTTACGAATCCATAAACGCGTTTAATTTCACATATTTTTCAATCCTTATCTTTTTCAAAGCCTTCACACCGCCACTTATTTATTTTATTTATTTATTGGTTCGTACACAAACAAACATTTCCAATGGTTTTTTAACAATTTCCAACATTTTGGATCGCAACAGTACAGGGTAAGTTATCTCTAAAAAGAAAGGCCATGTTGTTCGTATTTAAAGGTTTTATATAAAAGCACCTTTTCCGTAATTTTCTGTATTTCTAAAAGGCATCGTGCCCAAAAGTGCTGAAGCGGCAGGTCGCGTACGACATCCACGCAGAGACCAGCCCAGCCCACACCACCGCCTTCAACACGTGCCTGCCCCAGAGGATGAAGCACATCCCGCCCAGGAACAACACCAAGCAGCTGTGGCACTGCGTCAAGATCCCGGAGGACTTGCGTTCCATGGCTTACGTGTGGGAGGACATACAGCACCTTACGTAAGCTAATGATAAAGGCAAAACTTATCTATCGCCCACCTGCTCCTTTGGATGAAGCAAATCCCACCCAGGAATAACACCCAGCAGCACTGCGTCAAGATCCTGGAGGACTTGCGCTCCATGGCTTGCGTGTAGGAGGACCGAGGACGTTATATCTCCTTGGTAAGGACATACAGCACCTTACGTAAGCTAATAAGCGATAACGGCCAATCTTATCATCTACGTAATTGTGTCATTCCGATTATTCAGTTGATACATAATCATGGCGTCTTAATAACTATCTCATTTATTAGAATCGGTACTGTACTACAATATTAACTTAGTAGTGACAAAAGGCTTTGTACAATAAAGGATTAATTAATAAGGCTATTAAAAGGTTTGCCTTTATACCCTTTACCTAATAAATGTCAGGAGACAATGAGATTATGCAAGATAAATAAAAAATACAATATTTAGTAGTTAAGAAAGATAATTGAAAGAATTGTATTAGATAGCTGTATAAATTTGACTTCTCGTATAGGTACTTACCTACCTACATATATCTAATATTAATAACAAATGAAGTAGGTAACTAGTTTGTTAAGAATGTGCTACTGATTTAATTTCAGACGGTTTTGTAAAAGTATTTTTTAATTTTTAAACATCAGCGATGGGTTGCTTGCCGACCGCCTGATGTGCGAGTATCTTGCAATCCTTGTCCTTTAGTCGGTTTTTACGGCATGCACGGGAAGTTAAGCAGCTGATACTTACATTATTTTCACGTCCTAGAACAGCATGGGAAACTACATTCGGGATATGCGTACACCACGTTCCATGGTACATATTGAACAGAGACGCCTGCACATCGACCTATACAAAACTGTCAAATTTTATAAATGCTCATGACTAACTCTTCTCTTTCCAGTAACGAATAGCTAGACATAAATTAGGTCCTTACTTATGAAATTGACGTTTTGTATGAAGATTTTTTATAAAATTATATTTTTTAGACGTAACGTTTTTATAATTGTCTTTGCATCTATTTATGTTAACACTATAAAAATTGTAGAGTAATGTGTATGTTTCACTAGCTAAATATAACAGACATTAAAAAGAAAAATAATCAAGACCCTTCAAAACTACAATGAAACAAAAAGTCATTCCGCGAACAAAAAAAGAAGTCAATTTAAAAAATAATTGGGCGATAAAGACACAGAATAAATAATCATAGTTATTACTGAAGCCTAAGTAACATAGTCCTAATTATAGGTGTATAATAATATTAACAACCGGTATTGACTTTTAGAAGTAATACACCTATTAATAAGTGAGAAAAAAACGTTAATTTCATTGGTAAGGACCCAATATGTTCAAAGTCTAATATAGATACAATTGTCAGTTTGTGGTATGTGGTAGTCTCAGTCATGATTAATCGATACAGGTCTACGAAAGCTTTCCACGAGTGGCTGGTGCAACGCCCGTACCTTCCGATGCCGCCGTGTCTGCAGGCTAAAGAGGCTGCCGGTGAGAAAAAGCAGCTGTTCGTCGTGCCCTCAGACTATGTCGTCAAGGACAGAAGCATGTCAGCCCAAGAGCTAGCACTCCCTGTCTCCCAATTCTCCTTAGAGTTGAAGGAAGTGCTAAGTAAACTACTAAATCAGTAGATATCGTCGCATTAGCTACTTTTTTCAGGGTACAACGACATTTATCTTTATTATCCAACGTTTGTATTCATTGATAAGTATAGATATTATAAAGAAAATTCACAGTGCAGTTGTTGTTTGAATTGTTGTTTGAGAATAGAAGTTTATGTACTTGCATTTTGGTGGCGTTGACTGTGTGTCTTTAAGCAGTACTATTCGTGAAGCATATATCTACTGGATCCATTAACAGTTAGATCTAGAAAATGTCATCGCCTTACGTCTATAGTTTACTTAGTGAAAAACAGGTGCGTAAAAATTATTTTAATACGTTAAATTAAAACTTAAGTCATAACGAAGTTAATTGCTTGTCATTGCGTGTTAAACATCAACAAAAGACTTTATCACGTGACGTAGAAACATCGAAAAAACTAGAAACTATATCTTTGAAAAGATGTATCTTGAGCCACATGAAACACGTTGTTCTTAAACCAGACACAATAGAAATTCAATTGTTCTACGGCACTGTGGTTATATTGGGCGTCCAAGTATCTACGCAAGGTTAGCTTTGAGCCTTCACCAGAGCATAGAGCATGTTGCGCCAAGAAATTATGCGAGACAGCAGATGTTTAACTGAGATCTATTTCTATCTGACTAGGCATAGACATTTATCTTTTGATGATGATGCGTGCTCTTTTTTGGTTGCGGTGTGTTGGTGAGTGTCATTCATCACCAACTCATTTTATGTTCCCATTGCTGGGGCACGAGTCTTCCCTATACAGGTTGTAGATTTGCATTCCCGCCATAAATTTACAGCTGATCGTAATTGGTACACTTAATGACTAAAAAATACTTTTAACACGGAGAAAGTAATAAGGAACCGATTGATTAATAAAATGATCTCAGTGTAAATTAGAATAGCGACCGTCGACTGACGAGAATAGGGGTGCAGACCGTAGTAGGTACATAAGAGCGCAGCGGGCGGACATTAAGTCGATGAACTTACGTAAACTTGTAGGTACTATTATGTATTCTGTGGTAAAGTGGCTTACTCTTACGCATAAGTATACTTTGTTGCAATAAACTATTATTAGGTACTTACTGATCATGTTTAAGATACCTGCAGGTACTGCTCAAAGTGGGCACCTTCACGTTCTATGCACAAATGAGCACGGCGCCTTAAGTTTCTAGGTAACTTTTGCAGCACACTACGATTTGACCTTACACTCTCAAAAGCCATTAAAATATTTTGTTTTAACTGCACAACACTCGTGATTTCGTCTTTATAAACCATTCTTTTTATGTCTCCCCACAAATAAAAGTCACAAGGAGTCAAGTCTGGCGACCTCGGAGGCCAGGGCACTGGCCCACCTCGACCAATCCACTCGGTTCCGAACACTTCGTCCAAATAATCGCGCACTTGGCGTCCATAATGCGGAGGCGCCCCGTCCTGGTGGTAAAAGAGATTCCGGTGAAGAGCTAGTGGCACGTCGTCAAGCATTACGTCAACTACGTGCTGCAAAAGTTGCAAATACGAGTTGCTGTTGAGATAACCCTCGATGAAATAGGGCCCGAGTAAATGTCCACCAACAATGCCAGCCCACACATTGATGCTAAACCTATGCTGGAACGAATCTTTTTTGGTCTTATGCGGGTTCTGTTCGCGGTGAGCCCACCAATGTTCATTGTGGACGTTGTAAACACCGATGCGCGTAAACATACACTCGTCCGTCCATAGAATGCTGGCTTCTCGGTGTTCTAGTACCCAGTGACAAAAAGTAACCCGGGCGGCATGATCTTGCTCGTTCAATTCTTGAACTCTTCTGAAGTGGAACGGTGCTGTTGCTCCGACTTAAGAAGCCGCCAGACTGTTGTGTGGTGGACATTGAAGTGGCGGCCAGCATCACGAGTACTGGCACGTGGTTCCCTCTCGAAGTATTCGAGTATTTGCTCTTGCAAATCGACTGAGAGGCCCACACTGCCGCGACCCTGCGCATGTCGAGGAACGTTGAACTGGCCATGATCCCTCAGTCGTTGCGTGGCAGCAAGCATTACCTCGCGCGATGGAGTTGGTCTGTTTGGAAACATTTCCACAAACATGACCACGGCTCGACGTAGACTGTTCCCACTAATTGTGTATAATCGCACCATCTCCACAAGTTCTACGTTAGAATAATTTTCCGTCATTTTACTTTTTTTACACACACAAACAACACACCTAAGAACACGTTTCGCTCCAAATTCGCTAGGGCTAAGAAATGTGTCACTCGTTCGGGGTTGCGCGGCACACTGGCTTTGATGCGTGCGGCGTGCGCCCGCCGCCCGCCGGCCGCCGGCGCTCGCCGCGCCGACAAAGCTGCGGGCGCGCCGCGAAGCTCGAGCTTGTTGCTACCTACTCGTGGTCGGGTGAGCGGGCGTACGCGAACGAGCGTTTATTTTTTAGTGCTACGCAGACGTGCGATTCGTATTTACAGATTTTGAAAATATGATTATTATTTTTTCATATTCTTTTAATAATTTATTTGTAATAAGTATAAGCAATACGACTGCTGCTATGAATATGGCGTGAATGCAAATCAACAAGTTGTAGATGGATAGCAAGAAGTCGTCAAATTAAGTAATAACAGTATAGGTATATATTGATTGCATATAGGTATTACAAAATGTTTAAAATAATATGTAAAATTAACGCGTGGTTAATCGTTAAAAATGATTTTATTTCGATAGTTATTCTTATTTTATTTAATAACTAAATATGCGAACCATAAAAACACTATTTCTCATAAAAGGTTTCTGTGGTTTGAGCCTGTGGCCTAATTAATAAACTACCTGAATTGGAATGTTTGCGTCCAAATGACCTATATACCACCTACACGTCATTTGGGCGATATTCAAAGAGTTTGTTTGAACGCCCAGAAACTTATAACTGCGCCATCTATTAGTGAATAGATGCATTATTATGATAACCGTATTTACGCCGTTATCATGCTCAATAATCGATAAAAGTGTTTTGTTATCTCACTAGAGGGCTCTGAAAAACTAGTTAGTGTGCTTAATAATAATAGCTAGGTAGTCGTCGAAAATCAACCGTTATTCACAAAATATGTAAGGTCACATTTTATCAACTGCAAATATTTTGACAAAACATCTAATTTTATCAGAGAAATAAGGCCCTAGCATTTAAAAAAAATCAGGCTAGTTTTTTTTTACTTTTCCTGACACAGAAATTGTAATATTTTTAAGAGCGGCCTCTCTGTCGGCTCCTTTAAATGAAACTACGAGCACGTGTAAGCGGTGAAGGCATTGCGGCCTCTCTGTTTCGGCTCCTTTGAATTGAAACTACCGAAAGTGCTTTGTTTTACTTTTTAATCGAAATGTATTTTGGCGTTTTTCTTAAAAACTAGCGTATAAAAATTTAAGTTTTTTTTAATAAAAATAGTTTATATATGTTGTTCAATTTAACCTCAAAATATTTGCAGTTGATAAAATGTGACCTTATATAATACTGACTGATACAGTATTATTAATCAATTCAAAAAAATTCAAAATCATTTATTCAGTTTAGGCTACAAGTAGCTCTTGTGAATGTCACTATGCCATCGGTTCGTAAGTCTATTCTGGGCGGGAGATCTTGTACTGAGATGAACCGGCAAGAAACTCAGCAAGTCTCTCTCTCTTTTCTCCCTTACAGCGTCGAAAATATTGGAAAATGCCCTATAGCCTGCTATGTGTGTGTTTATTTGTAATGGAAAGTGTCCTGACACTTTCCATCACAAATAAACACAAAAAATATATAGAAGACAACCACAACATGTAAAAACACAAAATAAAAAATCTAAGTTAACAAATTTACATCAGATAATTATGTAAAAGTTTCAATTTCCACAATGTCAATGTCAGTCAAAATTGGGTTAAGGAAAACAAACTCAAACTATAGTGAATAATACTAAAAATAAGATAAGTATGCTGTATAATAAAAAATATTACAGACGCCTGCACATCAAACTATCCAAAACTGACAAATTTCTTCAATAAATGTTCTACCTTAATGCATTGATATAAAGTTAAAAGTCTATTTAAGAAATTTATCAGTTTGTGGTAGTCTGATGTGTATGTAGGCGTGTGTACATTTTATCTTTCGGAACTCCTCCTCCATACAAATTATAACTTTCCCAAATCTGACACTCCTCCTTGCGCGCAATGTGCTTAGGGGGCACGAAGTTTAAGCTTCACGAAATATATAGATTTTCTTTTTTCTTTATTAAATCACAAAAACATAGTACAGAAAAAATGTGTACGATAGAAGCTGCATAAGTCTAAAACTGTGTTGCAGCCGCTTGCGCTTAACTCCAGAAAAAGCGAAGAAGATATTTCACTAATGTTATTCATAATATACATAATTAATATTAATCTAATAATAAGTTGACATAGAGACAGTAATAAATGGGATACCTACTTGAGTGGGAAAGCCGTATCATCGAATTTTGTTTCTCCGAAAACTTTTAACGACATCAGTTTTTCGATGTAACGAAACATCACAGTTACAAGACGTCGATTTACCAAGGTGTGGCAGTATAGAGAGATGTCGTTGAAAGGTTTTCGAAGAAACAAAATTAGATGAAACGGCTTTCGCACTCAAGTAGGTTTCCCGTAAAAAACAGTTAGCTTTATTGGTACCAGTTAATACTAGATGTAAGATTTTTAACTTTTAACTTGTGCAATAAAAATAATAATTGTCAGTGTTTTTATGGACCTGAAGACAGAAATACAACAATGATCGAAGCAGCTTAAAATCTAAGAATACCTACCTATTACATCTCATAGAGGAGCGGACCCTCCTTGCATAGACATTAACATCCTTCAGAAGACTCGAATAACTGGCGTTAAATCCTTTTATTTCTGCGCGTAAATAGGTTTTTTTATCATCGATAACACAGTTACCAGTTCACACTCTTCGCAGTCTAAATCAGAGCAACCAAAATATGATAATACATAAACAACATCCTCAGTAGACAGGAATTCCACGAATGAACTAACGAGTACAACAAAGGAAGTACAAGAGGATGTTATTCCAGAAAAAAAAACTACGCCATTGTCTAAGATTGAACTAAACCTTTACATATCTATATTAGTCGCGAGCGAGCCACTAGTATTTTATAAATGACACTATATCCTATGATATCTAAATACCTAAACGAATAAGGCATACAACGACAAAAAAAGCAGATTAGTAAAAAATCTGATAGATTTTTTATTTTTTTTATATTAGAAGGAGGCAAACGAGCAGGCAGGTCACCTGATGGGAAGCAATCACCGCCGCCCATGGACGCCCGCAAAACCAAAGGAATCACAGATGCGTTGCCGGCCTTAATAATTTGTTATTTATTTAATTTAATCATTCTTTTCGCACATTTCATAGCGTGTAAATTTTAATCTAGAAAAAGTTTTAAAAGGAACGTTTAAGCTGTTGGCACCGTTGTGGTAAGATGGTACTGGGTAGCCTGGGTGGGTTACGCCTATCATAGCTTCGATTCTGCTATTTTTAAAACACCCATAATCGTGTGTGGCAAATTGGTGGTCTGATTTTGGCAATTTCTTTCATAGTCCTAATGTCAAAATCAAGTTATCGACTTACTATTGAGACGTTATAGAATTAGTAGACTCGGCGCACTGCTCTTGTTTATGTAACTAATAGGTTTAGGTTTATGTTACACAACTTAGATCTAATTTGCTACTAGTATTTTGTTATTTTTAGGTTAAGTATCAATTCTAAATATTAATATTGACTAGGTACTTCAACAATATGTGTGTGTATTAACAAGAAACATTGTTTCGTAAGTTCTATTTGCTTCGTTAGTTTGTTGTTACAATATTAGGGATCCCCCTAAGTAGTTTATCAATTAGATTAATCTTTAAATCGTCATCATAATGACTATGCCTGTAGTCTCACCATTTCATTATTTATTTCATATTATCGTTCATTACCAGTGATCGGAAAGAAGGGTGCTAAAATACCTAAAGTTGCCGACAAGACATGACTAAGAGATGTTAAAACCACCAATGTATTTAATTTATTTTTATCGAATTTCGGTTCCCGGAAATAGTTTTCGACAGAAAAACGTCTAAATTGCAGTATGTTTTTCATACAATACACATACGTTTTCGTTAAGGTGATCGAAAGGTTAATTCAAATCGCACTAGGCACAAATAACTAAAAATATAAATATTAAGGACTAGCCTTTGATTATTAAATAATCAAGGACCCGGCGGACTTCGTACCTACCGCTTTGACAGTTTCTATGACAACAATAAAAAAACATTTTGTATTGAAAGAAAAGAAAGAAAGAAAATAAATTTTTATTTGGTTCATAAATATAGTAATAAAAATACATCACGCTTAATACACAAATTTATAGCTTCCAGAACCAAAAAGGCAACCGTTCAGTATGTGTCATGACCTGAAATCCCCAGGCCACAACGTTTATTAATGTTTTTTTATAAAAATCATAATTATTTTAAAATTATGTGCTGGCTAATTAAAAACATGTTTACTATTAAGTTAACAACAGTTTGATCAATATTTTCATTGTAGTCAAATACCCCATTGAGTTGGAAAATTTAATTTTCATTTTTTGTATTTTCCATTACTTATTTTTTGTTTCCCACCGTTTAAGCTTTCCCTGAACTTCCACAAATATTTCAAAATCAAAATTAGCCAAATCAGTCCAGCCATTCTCGAGATATAGCGATACAAACGAAGAGAGACAAACGAGATTAGAATAGAATAGAATAGAATAGAATATAATAGAATATAATATAATATAATAGAATAGAATAGAATAGAATAGAATAGAATAGAATAGAATAGAATAGAATAGAATAGAATAGAATAGAATAGAATAGAATAGAATAGAATAGAATAGAATAGAATAGAATAGAATAGAATAGAATAGAATAGAATTTACTTTAAATTTCAATTGATTTTTATTTATATAGATAACGCAGCTTTAACCGTAGATTAAATAATAGTTATGACATCGAATATAACGATCCAAAAATATTCTGAATTTCATATTCATTAAATAGATTTGTATTTTATTTTGTTTTGTGTAAATAGGCTATGGTAATCGCTTACCAATACGCGATTTTCATAGAAAGATAGATAGAATTGATGGCTATTAACTATAACTGCACAAAAGAATACTTTACATCACAAAAATAAGTCAAAGTATAAAAATTATACTTTGACATCTTTACTTCACAAATACAATTATTTTTAATAGTTTAATTACGCAAAGAAATACCTTTGAGCTCCATTTGATTGTAGATTTGAGTACTATATAAATGAATAAATAAATATATATACACGCCAAGCACATCAGACTACGCACAGACTGTCAAATTTAACCAATAAACTAAACTTTATGATGAACATTTATTAAATAAATTTTACAGTGTAGGTAGTCTGCGTCTGTACTTACAATCAGTATAATTAACGATTGATCAATAGATTTGATCTAATCTTTCTAGAATTCAAAGAACATACATATTCAAGCTAATTTAATAAATGTGAAGGTGTGTTTGTTTGTCTTCCATGTACGTCAAAACGGAATAAGGGATCAAAGTGATCGCAGAGATGATGGTTTGATGGCCCGAGGCTAATGATAATGGCTACTTTTTATCCTGTTCAAATTCAATTAATTGATTTGATTGATTGAATAGGGCTCAAATTCAACGTTCACGTGATAAATACTTTAGTGACGCAACTCAGTTTCAGAGCGAAACCACGTGCGGATGTTAGTGGCGTCATAACTTTTATGTTATAAAAACAAAGTACAGCATTAACTCGAATGTGAGACAAGATCAAAGTTCAATAAACCATGACGCGCTTAAGTATGAGGGTGGTGGCTGTTGAGATGGTAGAACATTTAACCGTCTTGTCTGTAGTATGTAGTATAATAATAAGTACCTGGACGACCGAGCTTTGCGCGTTATTTTTTGTATAATGTTTTCTAAAAATGAAACCTAGCTAGATTGATTTATCGCCCCTGCAACCCCCTGCATACCAAATTTCATGAAAATCGTTGGAGCCGATTCCGAGATTCAGATTATATATATACATATATACTCGTACAAGAATTGCTCGTTTAAAGGTATTAGATTAGTCTGTCACTGTATACAAGTAATAATAGATACAAAATTAAAACACTAAATTATATTATAACCGATCTACCAACTTTAATGATGTTGATGATCTAGTTTTCGACATTGAAAAGGGCTCATTTGGCATACAGTGTAAGAGTAGATAGCGTTGATTAATTCCGGCGAGTTGGATTGAGCCACGTTAGCATAATTGGTAGTGCACCTGACCCGGCACGAATTCAAATTCCACTTGTGGATTTTTTTCATCACTTTGTCCTTTTTACCAACTTTAAGTAAAGTTTTCTATTAATTCCTCGTTAACTATATTATTTTGTTGTCATTACGGATATTTCGTATCGTGACGGAGCTTCAAGAGCAAATTAATCATAAATAAATTTATGCAATCAATAAAAGATTTCGGAATTTGATTTGGATGTGTGACAACTGACAAGATTGCGTGCGTTCAATCGTGCGTTGTATATTTTAATTTACATTGTGATTTCGATAATTACTTACACGTTTTTTTTATAGATACGTACCATTTGATAAGTGATAACTATAATTCTTTTATTCATTTGCAATCTAAGACGCGCGAATAAACGTCGATACTGAGCGACACCAGTCTCTTACGGACGAAATTGAATGGACCATGAATTAATTAAATTTGACAGTGTTACATATTATATAATAATAATATTAATAATTGTTGTGTGGAATTAAAAAGGTTAAAATGACGGACCCAAATATTGATTTGAAGGAAGTTATGGACGAAATAGTAATAAGAAAAAAGTTGGGTGATAAAAAGTTTCATTCGGAGACTTCGTTGCAGAATCTGGAGGAGGAAGATAGTCCCGAGTCACCCGGCAAGGATCCTGGGGTAAGTAACGCTTCATCATTATCTTATTGTCTTATTCCTTGTCTTATCTCCAACTAAACTAAAGTAGTAGTAACTAAAATTTAGGTATACTGCTCTGTCAAGAAAGTACCGGGAAAAGATCAATAATACATAAAATGTTTGTTATTTATCCAAATTTATTTTATCACCTTCAAAGTATGCTCCTTTAGAAACGATAGACTTACGCCAACGAATAATCCAATCATCAAAACATTTTTTAAACGCTGTTTCCGGAATTGAGTTCAGTTCTCGCCGCGAATTCTCTTTAATGTCTTCTACCGATTGAAAGCGGGTGCCACGAAGTGGTAATTTGAGTTTAGGAAAAAGAAAGAAGTCGGCTGAAGCCATATCTGGTGAATATGGTGGTTGCTCGATGGTATTTGTTGAGTGTTTGGACAAAAATTCGTTCACAATGATGGCCTTGTGCGAAGGCGCATTATCGTGGTGCAAAGAATTTTCTTTCCACAAATCTAGCCTATTTCGTCGAATTTGCTCTCTTAAACGCCGCATAACGCTCAAATAATATTCTTTATTTACCGTTTGACCTTCCGGCAAGAATTCCGAGTGCACAACACCGCGATAGTCAAAGAAAACAGTCAACATGACTTTGACTTTGGATCGACTTTGGCGTGGTTTTTTCGGTTTTGGTTCAGTTGGAAGGCGCCACTCCGAAGCTTGTTGACTAGTTTGCATGTCAAACTCGTAAACCCACGTCTCGTCATCAGTAACAATGCGTTTCATGTATGTTGGGTCGGAATTGACTCGTTCTAGCATGTCCTCAGCGACTCTCATGCGATTGAGTTTTTGGAGAAAATTCAGGTCTTTTGAGACTAGCCGAGCGGAAACATGTTTCATACCCAAGTGATTATTTAAAATGGTACGGATCGACTCGTGAGACACAGATAGTTCGGTGGCTATCTCTCTCAAAGTTGAATGAGGATTTTCAGTCACTATTTCCTTCACTTTTGCAATGTTAACTTCAGTTGCAGACGTTGATGGGCTACCAGAGCGAGGCAAATCTTCCATCACATCTCGACCGCTTTTGAACGCTTTGTACCACTCATAAGCACGTGTTTTTGATAAAGTCGATTCATCGTAAGCCTTCTGTAACATTTTCAGTGACTCCGAACACGAAATTACATTGGCGATGCAAAATTTAAGACAAACTCTTTGTTCGATGTTTTTGTCCATTATGAAATTCGCAATACACACTAGATATGATATAACTAAAAACAGCACTGTTTTCAATATAAATAACAGATGCAACTCAAACTCCGCGCCAAAATGGAAAACGGTTTTGCCAATCTAACAACAACAAAAAAACAAAAATTTGAATTTCGAACCATAAACAAATCATCCATTCCCAATACTTTCTTGAGTATATTGTGCGTTTTATAATATATTATCTTTGTCATTAAAATTTTGGTCTTCACCTAATTGCAACTACCATGTTATACTACTCTGCACAACCCTATGGTTGACTGGTAGAGAATGCCTCAGGCATTAAGTTCGCCATTTATGTTGCAAAAGTTTTTAAATAAAGTAAAGACTAACTCTTCTTTTTCCAGTAACGAATAGTTACACTTAAATATATATTAATTAAAACTAGTGGTCGCCCAGTGGTCGATATTCGACCGTAATTTTATTAAGGCTTCACGGATTGTATCCTAAGCAATGTAAAATTAAAAAATATAGAATGTGAGTTTGGCATTGACAGATTACAGCCACTCCTCTTCCATTTTTAATTTTTTTATGGAGGTACAGTACCACAAACTTATCTGACCCGGTGACAGCGTCGCTGTTGTTGAATTTAGTGTTGCTGCTAAATATAATTTCCGCAGTTTGTAGGGTATAAATAATGACATTGCCCAAGTGCACTAGGAGTGATCAAAATATTTATTTGCTGTTTTAGACATTGCTATAAAGGGCCTTTCAACAAGGACGGGTCGATGTTAAAATTGAATAAAACGAGATGTGTGTGAGATATTAACGAAATTTTTTTTTTTATTTGAAAGGCCCATAAATGCCATTATGAATGGAATATAACATCGTTCAAATGTCCGCCGCGGCTTCGAATGGTGGCACGAATCCGAGAGGTCCAATTTACAAAAGCACATACAAAACAATACAAAAATTGTTTGTATTGTTAATGGTTTTGTTAATAAGCAAAATTGCCGTATATGGGATGACCACAACCCAAATTGTAAATTTTAATTCGTTAATATCTCGCACACATCTAGTTTTATTCAATTTTAACATCGACCCGTCCTTGTTGAAAGACCCTTTACAACACGATATAACTAGGAACAATAATTAAAACACATTTTTAAAGAATTATATTTTAATGTTATAATTATGATCATGTAGATAATCATTTGGGTAATTCAGAGACTGGATTTCAGGAATGCCTGTGGTTGAATTATCGAACTCGGTCATTTCATTGTTAGAATCACTGCTTTCACTTTCACTGACACTCCCTACGCGTCTTTTTTTATATAGTCATTTTCAATGCTTTTTACATGGGCACAGTGTTTTTGCCACTCTTCAGGTGATATTCTGTTAAAAGCATTTTCAACTAACTACGGCATTTCAGCATTTGATTTTCCAATATTATGCTCTGCAACATGGCGTTTCATTGAACTTCAGATCATCTCTATTGGATTATCTCTATTGGATCATCTTTCCCTTTGTTCTTTCTCTTTTTGTCCCCGGAGTAGAAATTTTTGAACCCGTTGCATCAGTCTGTTCTTGTTCATTGTTGTTGTTCATTTATTTAACCAACTTTCGTACGAACCGCTCACTAACACCTGCAAAATAGTACACATATTTTTATATAGTATATATACCATAAAGAAAGCAAAACGATAGATATAGCTTATAATAAATAAATAAATGATTATTTCACAACGTTTACAGCAATTATTCAGCCAGAAATTTATCCGAATAGAACAATTAAACTAAAAATAATTTAAAGCACAATTAATACAATACATTAATATAATTTACTTTAGAAACATAAAACTAAATAAAATGAATGGGTAGGGGTGATTCAAAGCAACAGCTGGCAACACTAACCTGTAGCAGCAGCAACTCGTTCGTACAATTTTTCGAATGGTATTAATGGCAGTTCGAGACGTTTTTCCTCCTGCATAAAAGCTAAAACTTTTAAATTAATGTTCCTTGCGTCACTTTCAATGCTGTCGGCATTATTTATTTCAATAAATCTATCAAAAAAAGGAATAAACACTACGTGTCGTGCACAACTTCAAACAACAACAATTTGACAACAAAATGACATTATAAAATGGCAGACGCGTAGTTCCAGTTTTTGCCACCGGGTCAGATAAGTTTGTGGCACTATATACAAGGTGGCTGGAAGATTGACGTCCAAAAGAAAAAATTAGGTCTCTCGTGTCGTGGGGTATCCGAATCACCCCCATGTATGTTCCGCGATTTTTCACGGATTTCGAGTTATGAATTTTTTTCTAAATTTTTGAGAATTTTCGAGCGATCAACTTAAAAAATTTCTAAAAAAAAAATTTAGTAGAAGACTTTTTTGTATTTTTTTTTTGCAACGAAATCTTCATAAGTTGTACTTTTATGCATAAAACAATTAGCTTCGTAACTTTGATGAAAATTTGGAAATGCAGGTCTGAAGAATAAAAAATACGATTATTGAATTATGACTAGAACATTAAGATTAAAATTAAAAATCTAAACAGATGACTGCATGGTTTTTTAGTGATCCTAAAACATGCGACATACTCTCAGCTTTCATAATCATTAAAAAAAAGTAGTACTTAATGAGCTACTTTTCCTAGAATCGGCCTTCAAAGACAGCCACGTGGCATTTAAAAAAAAACACCATGTGATTAAAACAAAAAGTCTTGCTATTTTATGGTTCCTAATGTTAAATTGGTTTGTTGACTAACCAAAAATTGCCGCAAAAAAGCTAAGATTAAATAACATTTTGAGTTTTTAATTTTAAGGTTGTCAATTTGCTGATAACTAAAAATTCTTAAGAGATTAGTTAACAAACGTTTTAAGTAAGAGGTGGTTTTGTCAATAAATCAGAGATGGTAATCAGAAAGAAAATTTATTTTTTAAATTCACAAAAGGTTTTCAAAGTGGCCACCTCCAGCAGCAATGCACATTCGTAAAAAATTGCCTTTTAATCGTCTAAAAGCTTCCCTATTCTCTCTCACAACACGTTCGGCTTCTGTAATCTTTTCTCTAAGTTCTTGTTCACTCGAACATTCTCGGGCGTAAGCGATTTCCTTGTAATAGCCCCACACAAAGAAGTCGATTGGGTTAAGGTCAGGTGAGCGTGGAGGCCATCTGATTGGTCCGCTGCGTCCGATCCATCTGTTGGGGTAAGTTTCATTTAAGTGGTTTCGGACTTGCGTTGCGTAGTGACACGGGGCGCCATCATTTTGAAAAACCATGGTGCGTCGAAGCTGAAGATTCACATCTAGCAGCAGCAATGGTAGTTCATTTTCTAAAAAGTTTTTGTAAATTTCTCCATTAAGTCTGGATGGCAATTCAAACGGGCCAATAAGTTCGCCGTTGAGGATACCCGACCACATGTTAACACTAAACCGGTGTTGAAAAGATGAATCTCTCGTTTCGTGTGGATTCTCGATTGCCCACGAGTGGTAATTATGAATATTGAATATTCCAAATCGCTCAAATCGTGACTCATCGGTCCACAAAACTTTATCGAAATATCCAGGATCTTCTTGCTGTTTTCGTAACATGGTTTGGCAAAATTCAACGCGCAATGAGTAGTCTGCAGGTAGCAAAGCTTGAACTCGTCGGATATGGAAAGGGTGATATCCTTCATCGTGAAGTATGGCTTGAATAGACGTTCTTGGGATGCCCAGAGCACGAGCCATTCTTCTCGTACTCGTGGACGGATTTCGCTGAACTTCTTCGAGCACTCTTTCTCTGCGATCTGGATCGACTCGAGGGATTCCTTCACGACCACCGCGTTGACCAGGAATGTGGCCTGCCATCAACGTGTTGTGCGTGTTAATAAAAACACGATGGTCGGGATAATGTGCAGGTTGCGGCCCACCACGTCGTTGAAGTTGTTCGCGATACAATCGCGCTGCTTCACGGCCGTTGCCTTGTGCAACTCCATAAAAATAATGCATTTCTGCATATTCACTTAATGTGTAACTCATCTCTTTCACTTCCAAGTAAACAAAGTCCAAATCAGAAGGCAAAACAGTCCAGTAAACGAGCAAAGTAGTCAAAAAAGTAGGGCAAGCAAATTTGGGGTGAGCGATGGCGACACGAGTAGCAGTAAACACAAAGTGAGTACGACTGAGATAACATTTTGGCGTTGGCTTGGGTTGTCGCCCGCGCTACTGAGAGTGAGAGAGATGGCAATTATTTCGTCTCTATCCTCGCGGTCGACCTATTGTTATTGCAGGTAAAATAATCGCGTTCACTTTTACAACCCATGATTCGCAAGAATGCAACGCGCAGAATTGATAAAATTTAAAACTAAAATTAAACAAAATGTCAATTTTTTAGGCATTTTTTGGTTAGTTAACAAATCAATTTAACATTAGGAACCATAAAATAGCAAGACTTTTTGTTTTAATCACATGGATTATTTAAAAAAAATACCACGTGGCTGTCTTTGAAGGCCGATTCTAGGAAAAGTAGCTCATTAAGTACTACTTTTTTTAATGATTATGAAAGCTGAGAGTATGTCGCATGTTTTAGGATCACTAAAAAACCATGCAGTCATCTGTTTAGATTTTTAATTTTAATCTTAATGTTCTAGTCATAATTCAATAATCGTATTTTTTATTCTTGAGACCTGCATTTCCAAATTTTCATCAAAGTTACGAAGCTAATTGTTTTATGCATAAAAGTACAACTTATGAAGATTTCGTTGCAAAAAAAAAATACAAAAAGTCTTCTACTTTTTTTTCTAGAAATTTTTTAAGTTGATCTCTCGAAAATTCTCAAAAATTTAGAAAAAAATTCATAACTCGAAATCCGTGAAAAATCGCGGAACATACATGGGGGTGATTCGGATACCCCACGACACGAGAGACCTAATTTTTTCTTTTGGACGTCAATCTTCAAACAAATGGGTACTTATTTGTTGCATTAATTTCTCCGGCAATAACTTCCCATAATTGTGCCTTTTTAAGTGCAGTCATTGTGACGTGTATTATACATTATTGGGTATTTTTTAATACATTCTATAAACTTTTCGTCTATCTATCTATCTATAACTACCTGCCATGGTCACGAGTCGGAATACTTTGCTTTTTTTTGTAATTTAACACAACTATCGCGCATCGCCTTCGCTTCGCGTCTCGCATTCGCTTTTTGTTTGACGTCGTGCATACAAAGCCAGTTAATACAACTATTTCGCTCACGCCTAGCTTCGCGTGCTCGCCTTGTGTTTGTCATGGCGTCACACGTCTTTCGGTTCGCCATGATATCGGCACGGATCGGTTCGCTTTCGTTTTTCTATGGGAAGTTATTGCCAGAGAAATGAATGAAACAAATTAGTACCCATTTGTTTTATTTATGTTTAGTTTTGATTAAAATAAGTAAAAAAAAATTCAGAATCAGTTTCACTCCACATGTTTATTAATGCTTCCGAGCGTCGATCGCGTCATGGCGAGAATGCGGACCAATGCTTCGGTTCGCATTCTCCACGAGTTCGGTTCGCTGCGCCTGGTTTGACGTCTCCGCTTCGCTTCGCATTCTCCACGTTTTCGGTTCGGTTCGGTTCGCTTGTATGTTTAACAAGGGCTTTATAGTATTATTGTGTGTACTTATATTATTTTTTAATAAATATTAGTTATTGTTAAACTGTCCTAGAAATATTCCTCACCATTACTTATGTCATTTGCTTGGTTTTAAGTATTTTTTTATGATACAAAAATATAAATAAATAATTAGATATAAAAATATATACTTAAATAATTTAAATATTAACTAATAAAAAGGATCTGCTCTATTTTAACATTTTTAAAGTAGTATAATTTCAAGATCCGTAAAAGTTGTTTCATTTCAATGTGTAGTGTACGCGTAAACTTTAGAAAACAATATGAGTGTATTGTTATTTTACCCAAGTATTTGAAGGCTGTGGATTTTAAAAAATAAATTAAATAAATTCCATTAAAAATCACTAATAAATAGATATCTACACCATCACACCATTTATCTTAATCTAAATGCAGAACATATTCTCCAATTACTATGACTACTAGATTGCGTTGTGCATGCGCGTACATAGATTTATTTATGCATGTGATACATAAATAAGTATGAATGTATTGTATGCATCCATGACTTAGGAATGTATGCTAAAATCACACAAATACGAGTACAAATAGTAGAAAATTCACTAATCTAGCTATTACTATCACGCTTTTGTTGTTTTCATTTTAAGATTGCTATATACTACGCACTTGTCATATAATTTGAATAAGTAATTTAAATCCATTGAAATCCACACATTTGATTTTAAGTGCAAGTTTTTTTAAAACTAGATCACGTTAACGTAAACTAGAATTGGTAAGTATGGCATTGAAACAGCGCTTTATTGTAAAAAATACTAGAAAAGATAAAATTTTGCTAAAAAAATTCTTGTTTTCGTTAATGTGATTGAAATACAAATAAAGCTGGCACTGGACACTCATAATATAAAAGCAGCCGCCACGATCATGCAAATTTCAATGTCGCAGTGGTAAACGCACGATTGACATAAGATTGACTACGTGATTTAGCGCGGCTTTTGTCAATCCCATACGTTTTATTTTTTTCGAACTTCTATCTATCGTTTTCTTAATGTTACTGCGGCTAAGCCTACTGTGGCGGTAGTCAAGTAACATTAAGAAAACGAAAAGTTCGAAAATAATAAAATGTATGGGATTGACATAAGATTGACCACGTGATTTAGCGCGGCTTATGTCAATCCCATACATTTTATTCTTTTCGAACTTCGCTATAGTTTTCTTAATGTTACTTTGGCTAAGCCTACTGGTTTGCGATTGCTGAAGTAAAGCAAACTTCGCAAAGTCCCGTCATTGGATAAACCAAAAATTTATCATCTCGTATATTGCTCCGTGCTTCAGAAGGCACTTTCTGCTTATGAGGCCGTTGGTCCCGGCTGCATTAGCAGTCGTTAACAACCAAAAATTATTGCTCATTTTTTTTACAGACTGTAGAAACAGAAATAACGCAATGGGCAGAGCAATGATAAAATAATAGAATAGAATAGGATAATTGTTTATTGTTCACTGTGTACATTTAAGGTCTTTTAATAAACGTCTAATAATAATGACTAACAATTTATATAAATATAAAAGCAAACAAATGAGTAGGTAGGTATATCGTCGGCTCCCTAAATGAATCAAACGCTGAAGTGCCTACTCTACGATACTACTTCCAAGTAATCTTTCTACTCGATAATTAGAAGCTCACTCGAATATGAAAATTGATATTTATCAATGTGTGTAGTAACTCTGTCTATATAAATAAATTATTCTTAAGACAAAGTACATTGTGTAAGAAATATTTTAACGTCTCGCAACTACAAAAATTAAACACGACAATTTATGTTGTATATATTCTAATTTTTAAATAGTTAATTTAATAGTGACTTATAGATCTTTGAGGAATCTCTCTCTTAAGATAATTTTATCATTCCAAAGTGAAGAACATAGTGAGTGGTGATGATTGGTTGAAGTGTGAATCTGATTACAGTATATACCTTAGTGATTTGAGATTAAAAGTGATACTTATTAAAATAACTCAGAAACAGAATGTCATTTAATGTAAGTAATAATTTAATTTCTCGTAACTAATCTTTAAAAACATTTTTGACTATGTTAGGTTAGGTTCTTTTAGTTAATTGTGAAATCAATGAATTGTGTTAATGTTGTGTTGTTTATTTATATAAAAAAGGCACAACTACAGAATACAAATTCACACATTTTGATAAGATAATAGACTACAACTACTACAACACATTGAAGCAGAGGAGCCCTGTGTGTGACACTATTACATTGAATGTAATCAAAAATAATTACATAGGGTGTGACCTCAGTGCTCCAATTATTTCCTTTATCCAAGGGCGTACCCAGTAGGAACCCTTGGACCCCCCCCCCCCCCGAAAGTCTTATACCTACAAAATAAAATGATATCCTTGATGAAAAAATGAGATCATTTTCAACATTAAAACAAGTAAAAAATATAATGATGTTTTGAACGAAATGTCCTCCCGACCAAGACGGTTAAACTTAACGCTGTGACATTGTAAAAATACCTATTAAATAATTATTAATATTATTATGTGAAAATTTATTTGTTATTTATATCCGACAAGCTTTTACGTGTCATTTAGGTACTTTAATAATTTATCCAAACGGACCCCCCCCCCTCCCTCTTCGACAAAAATCCTACTACTAATCCTACGTGCTTGCCTTTATCCGTTAAAAATAGGAGTCAGCTACTGATTTTAGTTTTTGGCAACAACTATCTACCGACCACCTGCTTTCTAGCTGCCATCTCGTGAAGTTTCAAAGAAAATCTATGGCGATGGCGATGGCGATGCAAGCTGTGACGAAAACTGGGCTTAAAGTGTCGAACACTGGTGTCATTACGTTACTCACTTTTGAAGTGTTTTGTCATTTTACAATTCCCCACTTATTCTTCTCTGACTCTACCTATTCTTGACATAAATACTAACCCCCTTATTCATAAAAACTATTTAAGTATTATTTAGTTAAATATTGTTTTGTCAACGTCACACAGACGTCATTTTGAATTTGAGAAAAAGAGACAAAACAATGATTAACTAAATAATGCTTAAATAGTTTTTATGCATAAGGGGGTTACTGCCTTACAAAAAAACAAAGAATAAGCTCCGAGTAGTTATTCCGTGTTTTGTTCCTGTCATTTAAACGCCATTTCAAATTAGATTAAAAGAGACAAAACACGGAATAACTATTCGGACCTTATTTTTTGTTTATTTGTAAGGCACTAGCAGTATTGTTTTCTAAAGTTTACGCGAACACTACACATTGAAATAAAACAAATTTTACGGATCTACTCGCGTTTTAAACCTCAGGTTAAACATTAATTAAAAGTAATGTATAAAATAAACGCGAGCAGATCCGTAAAAAATGTTTTATTTCAATAAATACTGTTGTTGTCTTTATAATTGATACACGACGGAAAATGTTGATGTTATATCATCATCCTATAAACGCTTTATCACATAAACACAACACTAGCACAAAAGTATACTGGGCTTAAAATACACTAAATACGCTGCGGGCTCAATGTCTGTCAAATGTCTTTACATCTGCCATTTAACGAAAACAACCGGGACCACTGTGCAAAGTGCTTTCCAAAGCACGGAATTAAATATGAAAATCTTCATGATCACCATCATCATCATCATCATCACCATCATCAAAGTTAAAGTCAAATATTTTTATTCAAATAAACTTTAGAAAAGTGCTTTTTAATTGTCCAAAAATTTTGTTACCAACTACCCACTTAGGACGTCTCTTTTAGCTGCGGAGAATCATCATCATCATCATCATCATCATCATCATCATCATCATCATCATCATCATCATCATCATCATCATCATCATCATCATCATCATCATCATCATCATCATCATCATCATCACCATCATAATCATGATCACCCCTCTTCCGCCCACAGTAGGTCTTAAGCCTCTTCCTTCGCACTCTGCACGGTCCTTTTTTTATCGTGTGGAAATCGGCTATCAGACCATACGTCGCAACTCTCACCGTCTCACGGTCCTGCACTATTTCCAAGAAATGGGCGTCGATCGGTCGGAAGACCTCCATAAGATTCAAAGGTCAAAGGAATTTAATATAGTTTTTATTTTTTTTATTAAGGTATTAAACACATCGATGAATGGCACGCCGCCTGCCGAAGAGTACTCCGAACGGCGGCGGACCATGTCGCAGCCGGGGCCGGTGTCGGGCGGCCTGTTGACCGCCACCGCAGCCCGCGCCGCCAGGAGACGCCCGCAGAGGAACGTCGTCTACGCTGATGAGAATGTAAGTCTAGTGTACTGAGCTGGCAAACGAACATACGAGGAACGTACCATGTCGCAGCCAGGGCCGGTGTCGGGCGGCCTGGTGACCGCCACCGAAGCCCGCGCCGCCAGGAAACGCCCGCAGAAGAACGTCGTCTACGGTGATGAGAATGTGAGTCTTCATACTGAGCTGACAAACGAACATACATGCAACGCCTGCCTGGGTGTCTAGTGCGAGATTTTAGAACTTCAATTGTTTGTAGGACGGATCTGGCACTTATCAGACGAAAGGTTAAATCACTTTATATTGATATAGTACAATTTTAAATTGCCTTGTTTCTCACCAGGGTGGCTAGTGTGAGTTTAATTCGCAATTCGATCACTTTAACGAAAACGAGATTGTTTATGGCAATATTTTAACTAACAAATTTTCTTTTACGTATACCTACATGATCGAATGAATACGGATAGTAAACAAGTCTCACACTAGGCACTCTGGAGGCGCTGCTCCAGTACCATACAAATTGTGGCGACGCACCGCTGAACAATAAATCTCATACGTTTTGATACGAGCGTTTGCGCCCCGTACCATAAGAAAAACTGTTTTTTTTTTCCTTCAAATTAAAACTACAAATTATTTAAAAAAATTAACTACAATTTTAAAGTGTGTGTTAAGACTAATCTACTAAGAAAATTTAGATGCTTAAATCGGTCTGGTTAGCCTGTAAAATGTGAATCTGTTTTAAAAGAGGTTACTTTGATATTTTTTTCTCTGTTATAAAAGTTGTAAAATCGTCTTTCTGCAACTAACAAAATGAAGTCAATTAAATGAAAAATCATGTCATCAAATATCACTTTCATATGTTTTGTAATTGTTGAGAAAAATCAAGATCCCCGCCACGTAAATTACCAATGCGTCGTCTTAACGTGATCGATTGGAAAATAAAATTCTCATTAAGTAGGCACCAACCCTAGGCAACACTGGCGCTTTAGTTTAATGCTGTAATGCCCTGTTATTTCACTAGATCTACCCTTTGGTGGTCTGGGTAGACCACCAACAAAAAATATTAAAACGTATCTCTGTTGAAATCTTCCTTTTTAGGGATATTTTTCTACTGCTTTAATAATGAATAGAAACATGAAGAATCGTGCTAAATACATTACAATACTTACATTGAAAAAAAACTAAAAACTAGTATACCTAAATCGAAAATAAACCACAACTAAAACCTTTAAAGGAGCACAACTAGTAGATTGCATAAAAGAGCAAACACATCACATTAAAGATTACATATGTATATGAAATTTATTATACATACCGGATGACTCGGCTTAAATAAGTAACGAAAACAAGTGCACCCCACTGGACTACGCAACAATTAAAACTCGAAACTAAAAATAGCTCTTAATAACCTATTTGGCTCAGGTCTGACACTTTAAGTCTTTTATCAAGTACTTTTATCAGTATAGATATAGTTATTTAAAAATAGCATTGTGCATAGTTATGAACAATATGTCATGAATACGCCTCGGTGGCCGAGTGGCAGAGTGCTCGACTTGATAGCCAATGGTCCAGGGTTCAATTCCCAGGTCGGGCAAAGTGAGTTTCGGATTTTTCGATGCATAGCCCGGGTGATTACCAACCCGCAGTTGGCAAGCGTAGTGATTAAGCCATAACTTATTTGTAGAAATGATTAGATTTTCAATGATGGAGGCCTTTGTCCAGCAGTGGGATAGTTATAGGCTGCTTACTTACTGTTTTGTTATCGCATTTGTTTCTCATGCAAAGGACCATAATGTTTTCTATGAAAAAATAAACTTAAGTCCACTCAAACGTAGTAGCGGGCACAGCTAGATCATCATACCTTTTGAGTCAAACAGCGTAGCAAATTATTTTTTTATTTAGGTATTAAATAGTACAAGTGATTAGAAAGTGAAAATACAATACGCAAGAGTGATTATTTTAGAGAGCGAGTTAATTTTAAACAATTTCAAATCATGTGAGTTACTTTAAACTATTATACGATTTTTATTGAAACCCATTATACGACTCGTGTAGAGCGCATATTTTTTATATTTTTTTATCGAAGCCTTTCCAATCTTCACAGGTTCCATGGTTACACTAGGTACTTAGTTCCGTTGACGTACTAACGAGTATATAGACAGTAAAAAAATTAAATCATGGCACCAAAGATTAGGTCTATCCAATAAACCTAGTTCAGTTTTTGACCTTCTTACTTATCAGGATTAACCAATCCTCAAGTCATTGTCGGTAACCACCGACAATGACTACTACTTAGAATGATTTTTTGTAGCAATAAAAATGATTCATTTATTGCTTTATTCCAATTCCATACCATTTATAACACTGTCATAATCGAATACACCAAATAGGTAAACAACCTCGGTAGGTGTCTTTGAAGAAAGTTTAAAAAAATTCTGTTTATTAAATATAATTAAAGCGGGAAGCAGCTGGACCACAAAACCGGTCGTTGTGGAGTTTCTTTTGGGAGGCCTTTGTGTACAAAGGCTCCTGTACTCCTGTAGGAGTGGACGTGTTTTGGATGAGATGATGATGATGAAATATGATTATTAGTTTCACTTGTTAAGTATATACCTAAGGCCTGTTCTCCGCTAGTGGTATTGTTTAAGAGGAAAAGCCTAAACCTATCAGTGGGACGTAGGTATATCTATAGACTCATTATAATGATCGTCAATTTATTTATTATTTAGAATCGCCATCATCCCTAGGGATTTATATTCTTTTTTTATTTTTCCATTGCCACTTTTCCAAAAAAAACGGTTTCAAATTATAACTTGCATAGCCAGATGACCTGACGTTAAAAATTGTATTCAACCGTCGTTTTGTTAAGACGATTTTTAGTTATTTTTTATTTTATTTTTTATTCATAGCTCGGCAAATGACTCCACTCCACCTGATGTTAAGTGGAAATGGAGTCCAGACGCAAGGACAACTGGTGCAGCGCAAAAACAACGCAGCATCAGTCACCCTGCCGGCCCACAAGGTGCCTCTTCACGCCTCTTTTGAATGTCATAGGAAGGAGGGAAAACGTGTGCTGGTAGACTATTCCATTTTTTGGAAGTGCGACAAAGAAACGAGCCACCAAATATCTTTGTGCGCGATGGAATGTTCGAGACAGTACAGCAGCACGCGTACTCCTATAGAGGATGGGAGAAGGTGGGATGAGGTCAAAGAGCTCTTCAGAGCACTCGCCGTGGTATAAGCGGTAGAAGACGCTGAGTGACGCTCGAGAGCATTAGTGACCTCTGCATTGCCGATAATGCGTATAGCGCGCCGCTGCAATCTGTCCAAGGCATCGAGAAGGTACTTTGCGGAACCGTCCCAAAGGTGCGAGCAATACCCCACGTAAGATTGCACCTGTGTCTTGTACAAAAGGCACAACTGATCCGGCGTGAAGAATCGCCGCACCCTGTTCAGGACACCGAGTTTACGTGATGCTGTTTTTATCACTGCTTCAATATAGTCCCTCTGGTTCAGATCGCAGCGAATCTTCATACCCAGCATGTTAATACTGCTCTGCAGGCCGAGTGATGTGCCTTGAAGAGAGGGAAGGGGTAGGAATGGCGACTTTTTTGCCGTAAACGCGCATACCTGTGTTTTCTTGGCATTGAACTCAACAAGATTATTGGTGCCCCATTTAGATATGAGGTCCAATACCCGATTGAGCTCAATGACAAGATTTACTCGCTTCTCTCCAGTCTCGACCTGCCCAGCCGCTGGGTGACCGTTATGCCCACCGTGCACTGTACTATCATCTGCATAGCAATGAATATTTCCAAGTGAAAGCATATCATTGATATGCTGAAGGAAAAGCGTGGGGGATAGAACGGACCCCTGAGGGACACCAGCGTTCACTGACATGAACCGCGAAGCTCATCCGTCTGTGAGTACTCGGATTCTACGCTCATGTAGGAAGCCAGCGACCCAGTTGCAGAACTGAGTAGGCAGACCGTATGCCGGGAGCTTGGACAGAAGGGTTTTGTGCCAGACCCGATCAAAAGCCTTGGCTATGCCAAGGCCAACAGCCACCGACTCACCACGCTTATCAATAGCCTCACCCCAGAGATGTGTAACGAACGCTAGAAGATCATCCGTTGACCGTTTCGGCCGAAACCCGTATTGGCGATCGTGAATTAAGGGGTGTACTTCTAGGTAGCGAATAAGCTGTTTGTAGTTTCGTATATTGTTAACAAATTACTTTTAGTACTTTTATTTACTAGCGTGAGCTAAAGCGAGCGTAAATTATACCTACTTTACCCCTGATTTTTATTGACAATTGAATGAACAAATATTAAGCGTTTTTTAAAAAATATTATGATATTGTTGTAATCATCAACTGTTTTTGTTGTTTAAAATTTACATTACTTATCAGTTTTGATTTTTAATTAAGTCGGAGTACCGACTCGCACGATAAGCGTTTTCGTCACGTGATTAGTTAATCGCGCTTGTTTTGGTAAAATATACAATTTAAATAAGCCTCCACCGGTCGTTGTGGAGATCCTTGAGGCCTTTGTCCACCAATGGACGTCATTGGGCTGAGATAAAGGGGTATAAATATAACATAAGCATATTTGAACAAACAAAACTAAACTTTAAAAGTTTTTACTTTTTATTTTCAAGTGCTTGCTGCACTAAAGCTAAATTAAATATTTTTATAAGATTTATAAAATACAGTGAAAAAATTAAACGCCTACCCGACCCAGCCAGGAATCGAACCTGGGTCTTCCGCAATCCTGGCTGGGTCGGGTAAGCGTTTAATAAAATATTTACTTACATCATCAATTGTAAGTTGTTGTCTTACTTAAGCAGGTTAAAGTAGATATATAGTAGTTTAAACTCATGAAAAGAATCATATTTTTGTACTGGATCTACTCTGAAATCTGTAATCATAAACAACTGTACTATAGGTACATTTTGAGTGGGTAGGTATTATTTTAATGTATGGAACAGCAAATATTTTTAAACTTAAGGCAAAACAATCAGTTTTTTAATTTACGGTGTAACCTATAGGTATTACATTTTGATTTCACATGAATTGCAGTTTCAATTCAATTCAATTCAATTATTTATTGCATTCCACAATGTAAACAATAGATGGTGAACATAAATAGGAGATCATCATGGACCCTGGCGGGTACGCAATAGGGTTTAGAAGAGAGGAGGCGCTATAATGAAAGCAAGTTTTTACTTTCAAGAAAATAAAAATAAAAAATATACAAATATGGCATAAAAGTAATTTTAGGTGAGAGATTTAAAATGTATTTTTTATTTAATAGCGTCATTGAAATATTCATGTAAACTGTAATAGCATTTATTTATTAGAATTTTTTGCAATTGGTTTTTAAACATCGAATATTTATTTTCGTTAATTAATGACGATGGTAATTTATTATATATTTTAATTGATGAATGCAATGTACTATTAGATGTCATGTTGTTTCCAAATCCAATTACTACTCAGTAATGTCGCTGTTGGAATATATTAATTTACATGTAATGTACTGTACTCCACACAAAGCCCACAAGTCAATATAGCGGTTTAGACGGACAACAGCCATCACACTACAGACTCAATTAATTACCTAAATCTAAAACCACGTATACGCCCCGCCCGGCCTTTGAAGAGCTAAGTAATTCTAAACTGAAATAGCAGTCTTAATTTTTTTTAACTTTAAATTAGTCGCGTGCTGCGGTAACAAAAGAACCGAAATGTCTTCAAATCATAATGTTTAAATGAAGTTAAAGCAAACTCTTCAGAATGTATAATTGGTAAAAGGCCGACGTTATTTTTTTTTCGAAAGCAGGCAAATATCTCCATTCTACCTGATGTTTAGCAGAAGCGGAGTCCATTTGTACTCCGCTCCACGAAAAGAGCTATAGCAAGACCGCTTAACTGAGTCCCCGCCTGAGTAAAAAGATATTTTTTTTTACTTTTTCAAAACATTTGACTAATTAGGTAGGCAGGCACCTATATTTATAATTGCTAATCTTCAGATGAATCTTGTTAAAATTATCACGTGTGTACCACCTTAACGCTCGACCACGACTACTGACGTCTTGCGACGCGGCAAACCGATTTCTAGTTCATTGCGTTTTTCTATCACTGCTGACTATGACTGCCGTAGTATAACGCGCAATGAACAAGATATCCGTTCGTTCGCAAAACGCTCGTACTCGTGGCTGAGGCCCTACGTACCTACCGACTCAGTTAACCCTTTAACAAACTGAATAGTTTGAATATTTAGTTGGCTTTCAATCTTATCTCAATCGCATAAAGTTTAAAATATGTTGGGAATATACATCCCCCTGACTGTGAAAGGGTTATACTGTCTAGCTATAATGGAGATGGTTTGTGCCTCACAGCCGACCTCACACAGACCTCACCTTGCCGGCCTGCACGTTGCTTCTTTACACTTCGTTAATAGGAAAAAGTCCCAAAGTATGCCCTAGTTGCACCGACTGTGACAGGCTGACAGGCTGATAGGCTGACAGGCTGACTGCCCATATGCTAGACCTAACTTTATAACCTTACGGTTGGTGGGGGTGTCAGTATAAACTTGCCAGTCGTGGGTAGTGGGAATGCCCATATGCTAGATTGTGCTTAAAATTTAGCTCGTCAACCTATTTTCTAGTTCTAAGAAAACACTAGGCGTAAGTACCAAAAAAGCACACAGTTGTTCCGCAAATCACAACAACAACAACAACACAGACTTTCCAACTTCTTTCTTCTTTTCAACATTCCTTGTAAAACATGTACAGATTATTAAAACGATACAGAACGATAGTCATTAATAAAGAACAGTGCGATCTAGTACCTATAAATGAATCATTTTTAAGAACTTTGTACTTGCGTCAAGTATAAAATTTCTACTGCACGTATTTAAAATATCGCCAACACAGTTAAGGAAAATATGACACAGCATTTTTCAACCTTTTATTCTTTAACAACATATAATTTGATCATGTGATAAGTTATCGCAATATTAAATTGCTTACCGATGTCATCAAATATGTGAAGTTATGCCTGAGAATCATATAAAGCTATGTTTTAATCTTTATTTCATTGATGTAAAAATTGGAAACTTTTTATATTTAGCGTTGATAAAAACAAGTAACATAAATTACAATGAAAAGTCCTTAACAATGTTTCTTATAAGCACATGTCTATTTTATGACAGAAATCTAAAGATTCAATGTAAACAAATCATTGAACAAATATTTGTTATCTTTATATATATAAATCTTCTGTGCGTGTGTATGTTATTGAACTACTTCTAAACGGCTGGACGGATTTGGATGAAATTTTCTATGTATGTTCAAGTGGACTCGAGAATGATTTAGATTTACAATTGGACCCGGTAGGTGGCGCTGCTATAGGGGCCCATCATGGGATACGGGTGTTCAGCGTACGAATGATTTGTTTGTTTTGTTGTCATGGAAACTGTCAAAGCGGTACGAAGTCCGCCGGTCAGCTAGTTACATATAAAATCCTCTATTGCAATGTAGTTAAAGATAAAAATAAACAAGTGAACAAAACTGATCAGTATCTGTAAAAATTTACTGAATATCTTTCATTACTACTAGATAATTGTGTTAGGAATTTCTCAATCAAGATAAAATATAAATCAATAAAAAATATTTAGTTTATTAATGCCACTATTCGCTCACAAAATGGATTAGCAGTTATAGGTGAAACATTCTAAAAAATTAAGAGCCTTTTACGGAGAGCCTCAAACTCACTCATAATATTATAGGCATTGTTGTGTTACATCATTGAGAGGCAGGACGACCAGTTCCTCATTAGTTGAGGCTACCAGATAAAGATCGTTTCGACCTTTGGTCTTATCATTGCTTCACACAGCATCGGATGCGGTAAATACTTAGCAGGGAAGGGACCTCTATAGTTAAAAAGAAATATATATTTTTAGAAATAGAATAAAATAGAAATAGAAAAACATTATTCAGTTCCTGTCACAAAATAACATTCATACAAGTAAAACAGTCATAATTAAAGATACATGGTATATGATACTACTGAAAAGGCATCTTCTCAGCATGTGTCATAGATAGCATTTTAGTAATGCTACGACGCTGGTCTTCCGAATATGCCCAGACTAAAACTAAACTTAACTAAAATTAAGAATAGAAATAAAAACTAAAATAAAACACTGCCAAAGCTAAACCTACAAATAGTTAATACACATAAAGCATAGAAACATAATTTTGAATAATATTGTATTGTTAGTGTTACTGTTGTATAACAAAGAGTTTAAAAAACGATACGCAATATATCTATCTATATTATGTATCTATATAACAACCTTAACACTGAGCGCGTATTACAAAATATGTAATAAGAAATCACCTAATCAAGCCAATGCCATACGTCACTTTATTAATTATGATTAATTTGTACTTATCACGCAGATAAACGATTTAGATCCGTCACGTGTTAGTTAATTAATTTTACGAAACACAACACAGATTTTTGGAAAAAAACTACAATCCAACCTTTCTAGCGGATTAAAATAAAACCCGCCACTGGCGATACCAAGGATTAATTTCCAATCTAGCTAAAGGTGCTTTTTACAACTATAAGCTTTTGTCAATAATGAAGTAGTTAACATAATATTTCAATAATTTACAATAAAACAAAATAAGATAAATGATAAACTTAGTAAAAAATGCATAAATTGTGTAAGAGATGATGAATGAATGACAAGGGAATGTCTCTTAGCCCCCCCCCCCCCCCCCCCCCCCTAGACAAGTAGATAACGTTTCTAATAGAATGATTATCGTATGGGATTGACATAGGCCAATGATAATTAAAAATGACGTTTGATTGGTTTTATGTCAATCGCATACGTCCATAATTTTATTCCTTATCTATTATATTAGCGTTATGCCACTTGACTAGGCCCTCCGAGAGTTCATAGCTGCTAGAGTAGAGTTTTAGTAACTATCCTTATTCTGTGATATAACTACTTAGTGAGTATTTAGCGCGCTAAAACAACTCGAACCAAAAAAATCTGCAGGACCAGACGGTATTTCACCATTTATTTTTAAAGATTGTCGGTTTAATCGTGTATTGAGCTTGCAAATTCAAGGTATAGACATGAATTTACCTATATTGACATTTCAGATTGGTTAGTCATATTATAGTCTTAAACTATTCGACGGAAATTGGTGCACTTATTCAGTGTGTCGCCGTAAAACGAAAAATGAAATAGCCCTAACACTAGGGAGGTATAGCCAGATAATAAATTGAACATTAATTACAATCATAAAAATGTAAAATTAAATAATGGCTCTTAAATAAACATAATTGTGTCATATCTCTTGGTTGTTTATGAAGTTTGCACGTAATAAAGAGCTGAGTTAGTTCTTTTTACACTCCACGTGAAAGGGTAGTGTTATCCTTTGATGAGCGCTTACTACCCACTGAACTGTGAAAGTATGGTTCGACATTAAATATTTAGCTTTATAATATAAATTTTACACTTATGTGAAAATAAACACACACACGCTCACTTGGACGCACGGCGCACACCTGACTGACTGGCTTATGGTGACTCGGAAAATAGGCAGGAAAAGGAGGCCATTGTCCAGCAGTGGGACAGCATAAAGGCTATTAAAAATTGCCTCTACCTAACCCGGCATGTCATGGGGTGCGGGTTCACCCCGCTCGTGGAATTTTCGTCAACACTTTTTCCAACTTGTATTGTTCGAAACAGAATTTGCGAATAATATCAGATTATATTTAACCATAATCATAATTAATATTAATAAATAACAAGCATTGTGCTTGTTTTTTCTAAATTTTCTTCTTCGATATGTCAACCGTCAGGATGTATGTAAATAAATAAATAAGAATAATTTATTATAATATATAAATTACTTAATTCTATGCTAGTCGCTAATGAACATTATTGTAACTTATCCTAGTGTTTTTAGCGATATGGACGCTGGTCCAGTGTTGCATAATCGCACTGTCCACGTCCAGCCTCGCCGCGACCGTCTGCAGGAGGCTGTTGGGGCTGCCACGCACACGGTGTATTAGGGAAGCGATGCGCTTTCCTATGAAAGCTGAGAAACGATCAACCTTAGCTTACACTAACATACCTGACGCGCTACAGTGGCGTGACAGCCCTATCAGTCCCCTGAAGGCACTTGTTGTACTGATTACGCAGGGCCTTGTACCTTGCGTATAATTCAACCACAGGCTACACGTGTACAAAGAGTTACAATAAGCTCTAAATAGGGTAATTTTGACCTGTTTGGTACCGCGTGCAAACCTGCGGGCGAGCAGATTAGCCATAACGCACAATGCCCTGCGCTCCCGTTCAATGTCCAAAGATTTTTGGGCAACTCGTCGACCCAATGACCCAGATACTTAAAACTCTGTACTTGCTTGAGAGGAGTGCCATTGAGACTAACAGGCGGAACTTTGTAGATCTTGTATGTAGGTTTATCGATATTATAAACTGTAGTGGTTGTTTAACATAGTAAATAACGAACTTTAAAACACTCATGTTCTTAAATATCAGGTATTATTAAAACAAGACAACTTTTACGGATCTACTTGCTTTTATTTTGCTCATTGATTCAATTTGTATTTTATCTTTACGTTTAAAAACGCAAGTAGATCCGTAAAAGTGGTTTAATTTCAATGTTGTTGTGATTGCGTAATCTAAGAAAAACATATCAAACATATATACACATATATTGACATATGGAAACAAACTTTTTCATTCCTTTATTTCGAAAACTTTATTAATTCAAGTTTTTCACTCTGTTTTTAAAGTAAATTTATTTTAAGCGTCGCTTGTAGTTTAAACATTCAGTTCGTATGTATGGACCCAATCGGTTGTAATGATTTTTCCCATGAGAAATGTGTGGATACGCCACAAATTCTAAAAAAATATTGTATATTAAAATATTTGTAACACTTCATTAATTTGTTTGTAAATTATCATATCTTCTTATCTGTCAAACTGTTAAAGTGTTCTTATAGAAATTTCAGAGTTAGGTAATAATAGAACCATTTTCATATGAAACTGAATGTATGCATGTAAAATTATCTATAACGCTCACGTTGTCATATCATTTTTGTTTAGCTGAGTCATCAGTTACGTGTTTTAATAATAACAAAATAAACAAAATAGAGTGCTTAGCTGTAACTACTTACGAACATGCTAAATTGCTGCACTCGGAAAGATCAAATGTCACCAATGATTCCTTAATGACTATAATTTTTATTGAAACAAAATCTCTAATATTGTACAAGTAAGTAAGCATTTTATGAAATATATGTTTTTTTACTAAATACTCATTAGGGTTCATTGACGTCATTGACTGCAGATTTAAACACACAAAACTCTAAATAATGCCAAAGGTTTCGTTTACCTAATTTTTGTTCAGTACTTTCAAGTAAGCTAGGTTAAAAAAGATAAGAGACAAAGATTTAAAAATCTATAATCCTCAACAGAAGCTTGCAAAACCTCCAATAACAATGTTATCGAGAATTTTCAACGTTATTGTGAAAGGTAGATAGATAGTCATCGCGAAATAATCAAGCCGATTAAAAGCGATGGCGCGCGGCCCCGGTAAAATAAAATGATAAAAAGGTTTTGTAAAGGCACAGTTCCATAGCGGCAAGCGAGCGCGGGCTGTGTTTGTGAGGCGGGTCACTCTCGCGCAGCCAACTGTAAACCTTTTGAGTCCATCGAGCCGCGAGCCCCTCCCCCACCGTCGCCTGTAAATACCTGCTGTGGACAAACCGTGCCGCACCAACGCGTCGCCTAATGAAAATTTGATCTCTTTATTTTTTTATTTTTTGCATCCCGACAGTCAACTGGCCACTTCACAAATGGAATGTCGATTATTGGCAACAACGCCGGCTTACGAATGCTGCTGATAAACAATGTTTTAATCTTTTCGTTTTGTTTTTAATCGCGCGTCCACACGTTTCCTGCAAATATGATTTGATAAACAAATGCTGTTCTGAGACAATCTTTATTGACGATAATAATGTAGAGTTTAATCTCTACACGAAATGACCTTTAGAGGTTTTTTTGTTGCAAGTGTGCTGTTGTTGCTACATGTGAGGACTTGTAATAATAATAATAATAATAATAATAAACCTTTCCTACACTCACACCAATTATCTAGCCCAAGAGAAGCTTCGTTAAGAAACTCGTTAGATGGTTACTAGACAACGGATAAACATACTTAAAATACTTAGATACATACTTATTATACATAGAAAACACCCAGACCCGAGACAATTTAGAAAAACAATAATTTCTAAATTGAGCCGACCGGGGATCGAACCCGGGACCTCAGAGATGGCGACTTCATGAAAACCGGTGTACAAACCACTCGACCAAGGAGGTCGTCAATTAATTGGCTTTTCGTTGCTAGTTTAAGTTTCTATTGTGTTTTTAAGCTGTAGGTTTTCCAAATAACTAAATAAATAAATAATCACAATGGAAACAGTTGCATATTTTGGTCGAATGGTTTTATTTTTGTATGAGAGACTTGTTTTTTTCCGTGGCTACAAAGTTGGTTATATGGTAAAGTTACTTATAACTACGGTTGTTTTATCCCCCTTCGCACAACCAATCTATGCTATTGACGAAATAATTTACTAACTAGTGAGTATATATATAATTAAACAGAAATGTAATATACCTAACATACTCGTATCCGTCTTCAAATCAATTCAATTCAAACTTTTAATTTGAGGCAGAGCCATAAGGTAGTGTAGAATCCACTCCACTTAAAATTTGAGTTATATAATTACGTGATTTATAAAATTCTATTATTGTATGTTTCTTTTACCCAACTTATAAACAAATGACTCGTATTCCATTCAAATTTAATTAACTAAAATTTAATTAAAGTTTATATTATAACTAGCTGACCGGCGGACTTCGTACCGCTTTGACAGTTTCCATGACCACAAAACAAACAAAATGTTGACAGTTTCCATGACAACAAAACAAACAAATCATTCGTCCGCTGAACACCCGTATCCCATGATGGACCCTTATAGCAGCGCCACCTACCGGGTCTAATTGTAAATCTAAACCATTCTCGAATCCACTTGAACACACACAGAAAATTTCATCCAAATCGGTCCAGCTGTTTAAAAGGAGTTCAATAATATATACACGCACAGAAGATTTAAAAGAAGTATATAAAGATAATCGAGCTATCTTCTGAAATGGATGATGTCGCTTTTATTTCTTTAGCGATTTCGGGAAAAGATACATACTTCAGTTTTATTAATTTATTTACCTATCACGGGTTATTATGATTGTGATAAACTAATAAATCCTTGTCATATTGATAATATCTACACTTTTATTAGGGCCGAACCAAAACACAACAGCAATACATAGTTTTTTCCTTAATTAAGGCAAAGTTATGAAGAAATTGTATAATATTCTCTATGTTTAATAGTAGATGGAGTGATGATAGAAATGTTAAATGATTTTTTTCCCCAAATAAAAAAAAAAGTAAAAAAAAAATAATAATAATAAAAAAAAAAAAAAAATTAAAATTAAAATTAAAAATTAAAATTAAAAAATAAATAAAATTAAAATTTTTATTTTCATATATAAATATATGAAAATTCGAATTATATCAACAAACATGATATTAAAACAAACAAAATAAATAAGTCGTTATATTTTTATTTATGTAACGAATACCAACCTATATGTTGCGTTCTTTGTTCCATCGCTTACCAAAGTACTGCATAGCCCTTAAGTTAACTTTAATAAGGAAGTTGAGTTGACAATATTAAATAAACAACTAATGACTGTCACGTTATAAAGCAGTATGTACTCTCAAGTTGTACGCAGGTACGCGTATAATAGCAGATCCTTCACAATGGATTATGTGCAGTTTTTCACAATGCATTTTTCCGATGAACCATTTTCCGAAACTCGTTGCGAGGAGTACGGAAAACCGTAATGGGATTAAAGTGAAATACAGGGTGGTGTCGATCGAGAGAAACAAGCGACTAATGAAGTTATTAATCCGATTTTGTACGGCTTTCGATATTCGCGTCGGCTACTTTTTTAGCTCTTTCGAAATGGAAATATGAGTGCGCAGCGGCATGACCATTTTGCTTTATTTACAGGAACAGTTGCCGAGGCTTATGTTACCGAGGGGAGACGACTCGGGGGCAGCTACACCTATTGGTATGTACGTTCACTATTTTGGGTTTATCCGCTAGTTAGGTAGACATTTATGTTATTCGAAAACTGATTTCTAAATACTTAAGAAGAAATTTCAATGTGAAATAAGCAGCGCCCTTGTACTTGTCTATTCTTACTTTGTCCTCTCTTCTATTCGTTTATGTGTACATAAATTATAAATAAATAAATACTTTAAACCTACTCACATAGTAAGAAATATGAAGCAACTTGTAACTTTTTCCTGAGAAATATTAACTAATATTATTGATAGTTTGTTATTTCTTCTCGTTTTTTTAAAAATCTTTTTACAGTTTTTTTTAATTTTCTTATTAATATATATATCCAGGTCAAGGTTACAAATAAATATAGATAGATGACAACAATAATTTTCATTGGATACTTGTATATATTTTTAGGTGATCGACTCAGCCCAACACCATATACTAATGGGACGCTGCGTAATGGTGATGCCAAATCACTTAGTGAGTAAACTATTGTAATAAAATTATTGTAACATTTCAAAAACAATTTAAGATTTCAAAAGTTTCTCCTATTTATTTTATATTTTATTGTACAAAGGAAATAATATTATTCGTTTATTTGTAAGGTTTGCTGATGAAATTTTAATTGAAAACATTTTTAAATTTGTTATTTCAATATTTTGTCCTTACCTTAAGTAAATGTATATTAATCTCGAAAAAAATTGGTTTTGTAATTTTGTTTGTATGAATATCAAGTAATCTCATGAAACAAAGCTAAGAAATTAGTCAAAGATAGCCTAGATGACGCAAACATGTCATGGCGCTAAGTCTCTACTGTACCCAGTATCATAATTATTAGCTTAAGTTCATATCCACAATTCTTTCTTCCTTGTCTAATTGAATGTTTATATAATATTGTATGTTCTTATAACAATTGGCTTTGTGGCTTTAGGCTCCACAACGCGTGCATATTACCTTGATGGTGACTACGGCCACCGCTTACCGTCAAGCCGGTTCGGTAGGTACTATAAAAAAATGTACTTTCAGATAGCTACCGAATATTTACGTCGGTCAATGACCTGCGCGGTGTGGGAACGCCCCGCAAGCGGTCTGTGGCTACCATGGACGCTCAGTCATTGCGCTCTTTGGAGACGCAAGCGCCGCCCCCCACCAGCCCAGAAGACAACAAGAAGATGACAAAGTACGTTAGCGTCTTTTGTTTTATAGCCTTTTTAATTTCGATAACCTATACAACTCCAGTGTTTTCATACTAATACGTTGATTTAAACGAAACATTCTCGTCATCATCTCTATCAGCCTACATTAGTCAACTGCTGAACATAAGCCTATACAAGTGACGCCACTGAGCACGATCCGCGGTTACTCTCATCCAGCTCTTACCAGCCCCGTGAAGATCGTCACTCCACATAGCGTCCCACTCTACGTTTACCGATACGCATACGCGGTTTCTACTCAAGAACTCGTTAACCCCATCATGAAACTTTAACTGCCGGATGCTTAAGGAAAATATAGAGATCTCAATAGTTCGATAGAAACATCAAAAAATAGTTCTAGCACTTCGTGAAGGCAAATTGCTTTACCAATGCGGGTTGGTGGTTTTTCATGACTGACATCTTATGACAATAACTAACGGCTTATCACACCTTTCAAAGTAAGGAGGAAGTTGAGATCTCTTTGTTTGGTCACCAGTCCGGTGACCGTTGCAGAGTTGCTTACTTCGACGATCGCAATCCAAACGCGCGAGCAGCAGTACCTAGAGAATTCAGAAGGACTTTTGAAATGTATTATAAATGTATTATTGTCTTTGTTACAGAAAATATCTAACACTAGTTATAAGCTGCATTTACGCAACAGTATTAGTAACTATGGGTTTCGTAGTGTATATAGGTAGCCCAATTGCTAAATTACAAGTTTCATATGTGAGTATAATACGGATTATAATTATGATTTGTAAACAAAAGACTTCTTTACGAATTAAAATGGTAATAAGAAAATAATCTGAATCGTCCAGTGGCCTTTTTAAATCTACTGTATAGACAGACACATATAACATATTTGTATCTACATAATTAACGTTTTTTTTTCAGTACTTCAGCATTATACTGTGCGGCATCGGGATGGTGTATCACATATATTTATTGATTGACATAAGCCGATACAAATCTATAGCTTTAAAAAATCAAAGAATCAAAACATTGCACGAGGAAAAAATTGCGGAGTACTTTAGAAAACAAGAGGTGAGTCAATTAAATGTAGCTCAAAGATTCGAAAGGGTCGTACAGTCACAAGCATTAAAATGTGAACAATGTAACTCTTCATCATCATCTCAGCCAAAAGACGTCCGCTGCTGGACAAAGGTTTCCCTCAAGGATCTCCACAACGACCGGTTTTGTGCTGTTCGCATCCAGCGGCTTCCCGCGACCTTTACCAGATCGTCGGTCCACCTTGTTTGAGGCCTGCCCGCACTGCGCTTTCCGGTAGCTCTTAATACAATGAATGTAACTCTTAATACAATGGAATAAAAGTCAAAAGTGTTTTAATGCTCGTGACTGTACCTGGATAGTAACGTATTGACAAGACAAAGACACTTATAGGTTGACACATAATTTCAGATACATTACGTGCTACACCTCCAAGGGGGTATTGACCTTTAGACTGTTTATTTGGCTTGAGAAAATGTTAAAGTGCTTTAGGCTATTTAGTTGGCTTGAGAAAATACTAAAGTGTTTTAGCATTTTGTCAATACCGTCAGTACAAATTTTTTGTCTCAACACGTGTTAAGTATACTCAACGGCCATGTGTCTGAACAGGAGGAGTACAACGTGGGCTCGCCTGAAAGCGGTGACCGGAGCCCCGACGGGCGGGCAGGATCGCTGCCCCAACCGGTCTTGATACCACTTTCCCACGACTACTGCTTCAGCCACGGCAGGCATTCCGGCAGCTTCTACCTCAAACTGGGAGCTTCAGGTAACGTATTAACTGAGGGAAGCTATGTCTCACGATCACCAGCTCATTTTTATGTCCCCACTGGTGCGGCACGAGCCTTCCCTATGCATGAACAGGGAGAACGGGCCATAAACCACCACGCAGGCCCAGTGCGATACGATGTTTGTTAACGACTGCTACAGCCGGAACTAACGGCTTTAAGTGCCTTGCGAAGCACGGAGGAGCTCGAGATGACACATTTTTGGTCACCCGTCCGATGAACGTCCTTTGCGAAAGTTGTTTAACCTTAGCAATCGCAGACCGTGCGTGTTATACACTGCGCCATCGAGCTCCTCTACAAATAGCTATGTCTACAAAGTATGCAGAGTGAAAGATTAACCAGTCAATCGTAGGTTCCATTAGTACCTTCTCTTAAACAAGACAATTCATTAGGCATACTACTGTGCCGAGGGAGACGCATACGGTTATGTGGGTCTCCTGATCCCCCCAAGGGAAAAGATGGACATAATTATCCTACAACTCCTCTATATTCCGTTACTCCTGTAACTTCTGCAACTCTTCTAATTCCTTTTACGTGCCGTCAGGATGATCTGGGACCGTCATAAGCAATCACCAGAGAGGCTCCATTTACTTAAATATTCAATTACCTTGTTTACATTGTAATTTGTCTGTGTGTGGTTTATCTATATATGAAAAGAGAATCCTCGACTCACAGACTGACTCATCAGCGCTTGAAAATACCAAGCTGAAATTTTGCTAAATAAAAATATATTTTTTTATGACGTAAGCAGGAGATAAGATGGGATTTTGCACGGGATACGAGTGTATACGCGGAAGATGTGGCGGGTAAATACTGACGAGTTAGCTACGTACGTCCAATCTGTTTTTTCAGTCCATACTTACTGGAAACACTTTATGAATGCCCTGACATAAACTTTGTGTTTCATCGTTTCCAGTATAGTTGGCTTGACAAAGTAAGGTAAAGTAATAGTTTCACCAAGACACCGAAAGTTTGTATATAAAAAAATCGCATAACGCTTTTTTGTAAAGTAGAGATTCTAATGCCATTTTTATAAATTGAGTTAAGAGAAGACCACGATTGAGTAATGTTTTGTAACATGGTTACATACAAACACGTTATGTTATGTTGCAGCTTTCGCTCTGGGCCTTCTGATTCATTCAGTGCTCCTGATAGCGGTGCAGGTCGCCCAACTACTGGACGACACCGTGGACAATGACGACTGTGTCAGCATAGTACAAATAGTTCACGACCTGATGTCGCCCTTCTACAGCTTCCTGCAATTGTACTTCATTTTCAAGTACTCAAATGTCATTATATTGAGGCTGCAGGTATGTTCTTTTATTTTAGTTATAGTGATTTACTCATAGAATGATAATTCTAACTAATATCATAAATGCGAAAGTAACTCTGTCTACCTCTTCTCTGTCCGTTTTCACGTTAAAACCAAATTGGATCAATTTGTCGAAAAATAATACATAATAAATAATAGTTTTATACTTTTTGTTTTTACCTTGAAGCATCTTGAAGTAAGAAATAGGGTACCTACACAAAATGGTTACTCCATGCAGTCGAAGCTTATAGTTCCTTAACTTAATTTTCTTTGTACAAATTTTCCTTTTCTTTTTTCATATTTTTTTCTACCAAAAATATTTTTTTTTAATTCTGTTTCTACGGATTACGTTTTTACGGTTTTACGGTTTGGCTACACGGATCTTAAATGAAATACCTACCTAAATACCAACAAATGAAATAACTATTACTTTATTAGACAGCTAACCCCACCAACAAATATGAATATACTTTTCTGCTCTCTTACACCCAGCACGGACCATGAAAGCAAGCACGCGAGTAAGCATGCAATCAAGATTGCTTGGTTTGGTCACTGTTATAACCGTCGTTCCACTTAGCAAATAATGATGAGTAACTCGATCTCTTACAAAAGCTGTTCTGTTTTCAGGGTCTAGCGCACGTAGCCATAATGCACATTATTGGCAGCAGCCTTTGCTTCTGGCTGGCGTCGATATCCAGAGAGACTGTCCTGGCACTGACACTCTACGCTAACTCGGTGTACGGGAACAACACAGACTACTCGAGTAAGGTTACCTATATTATTAAAAATAGTAAGATACTTAATTTAGACGCCTCGATATCTGGAGTTCCTGGTTCAATTTCCAGGTCAGCAAAAGGTTTTTTTTAATTTTTTCAATGCATAGCCCAGGTTTGTGACATCAGCATGCACTTGGCGAGCATATAGTCATTGACTCAAAACTCATACTCACTCGTAATACCGCGTATTTGTCCTGAAAACTGCCAACAAAGCCATTCTTCTTTATCCTCTATTTAAATCTATGATCATAAAGAAATACTTTATTTATGTTATTTTTTTATAATTTATTTTTTAGGTGATACTCGTTTCATAGACGTAAGTGGGCTGTACAACGAGCACTGTGCAGGCTCTACGACACTCTTGAGAATCACTCAAAACGTCTCTCCGTACCTGTACCCTTTCAGCGTGGAGTTCAATATTCTTATAGGTAATCAATATATTTATAATGCATTCTAGTTTATACATACACAGTTTAACACGGCCAGTTACAATAATAAATTATCTTATTTGTATAAAATTTCAATGATTCACTTTTGTTTCTGATTAACGATGCCTTTGAGAAAGACTGGCAAACGGTGGCCCAAAATTGTGAGGAGTGGCGAGACTGGGGGAAAGCCTTTGCCCAACAATGAGATGGTACAGGTTAACTGTAACGTTGCCAAGCAAAATAACCCACTTAGGATCCCACCGTCTCCGTCATATCTTAATGCTAGATCAGGACGGACACAGTTTTTAAACCTGTCCTCCTAAGACTTGTGTCTTTAGTGAGTTGGCCCATGAGCAAATATTATATTCTACTGCTCATAGTCACGCTAAAAGTCGTGATTAACTCAAAAATCATCTCATAAATTTCCACTTTGTAAACAGAGTTGTAAAACTCACTTATTCTCAGCACTTGCCCACTGTCCAGGTCATGTAACTGACAAGCTAACAGACAAAATAAAATTTTAATCTTGAATTCCAGTGGCAATTTACTACATCATCTGGAATAACGTCGGCCACTGCGCTAACGATGACACCCAAGGTTATGATTCCAGTTCCAGTATCGAAGATAACGTGACTGTGTGCAGGTATATGTTTATATTAATATTGTAAATTAATTAATTAGATTAGATTAGATGAAAAAATTATTTAGATTTTTTTAAATAATATTTTGGTAGGGTTTCCATCGAGCTAGTTGTAGTTGACCGACAACTACGTAGGTTTTATTTATGTGAAGTCTTCGGTAATACTTCATGAAAGCAGATTTTATTGCCTTAGTAATTCGCACTAATATTGAACGGATTCACATCTTGAGGTATCTGAAATATTTAGTCGGTTGATTTATTAAAGCATCAAGTTTACCACAGTCACTATCAAAAGGCACCTCGTTTAGTTTTAACTCCATCAACATTCTCATCATCAGCCATTGAACGCCTGTAGGGCTTTTCATAAGAACAATAGCATATGGGAAGATCAGATCACAAGGCACAAAACGCTGCTCCGATGAGGGTTTAAGGGTACTTTTTACAGAAGCATTTTCCTAATTTAAATTGTCCAGGATCCCAACCGCGCACGAGGATAATGACTACACCAGCAACATCGTGATCCACGCGGACTGCCACGCGTCCAACCGCGGCCTGTTCCTCGGCCTCATCCTCACAGTTGCCGTCGCTGCCATGCTCATCCTTGGATATATCTTCAGTACTGTTGGCGAGTGAGTACCCTGTATTTTAGGATTATCTGTTACCGTTCCAAGATTGAAAAGGATAATCAATCCCTGGCATGCAGTTATGTAATAGTCCTGATATCTCCTATAAGCTAAATAACTTTTAATTGTTCTGGTATTACACTTTCGTTAATCGAGTCCAACCACTCCAACTCCCCGGAGAACCTACTAAGGTATCCTCATACGCTTGCGTAATTCCAACCTCAAGAAAACAACTGTTTAGTTTGTACATTTATCAAGTTTTTAGACGCTCTAAACCCAGTTACGCTGTCATAGACGGCCAACGCAAATTGGCTACTTATGTTCTATGTTCTGTGTTTATATGACACAATAAATTTACAGAGACTTTTTGGAATTGGGCTACCTTCTTAACGACTGCACAATGTTGGGACTGCACACTGTGCTGCTGATCGCAGTCGTGATCGCCTTCAACCAAGTGAGGAAGCTAGACATCAACGAGCACCCCATATCCTTGCTCGACGACGTGCTACTCTTCATATGTATACCGGCTTTTGTCTTGGAAACTGTTTTATCACTAGTGGCCACGGTCAGCATAATGAACGCCATCAAGATAGCCAATTATGTGATAATGGTATGTGTTTCAAACTTCGCTTTTTTATTTTCTTATTTCGGTGACGTTTATACTGTTAGAATTAGACTCTCCGTTGTTCGTTTTGTTTGCTCTCTTCCTGTCCAAAATTTACCTTTTTTTACATTTTTCCGGCGATTTTAATTGTTTATCATACAAAACGTAACAAAAATGGTAATAATATTCGTTAGTTTCAATTTTTAATGATTTAGATAAACACAGGTTATGTAATAAATTACACGAAAAAGTGACTTCCAAATATTATTACATGATAAAGATGCTCTTTACACAAAGATTAAAAAAATGTGGCTCCCTTAAATTAAAGAGCTATGCATCGTAAAATCCGAAACACACTTTGCCTGACCTGGGAAGTGCCCCCGGCACCTTCGGATATCAAGCCGAGCGCGAGCGTTTTGTCATTCGGCCAGGCAAAAATGTGTAACGGACAAGTACTAAACATCCGTCGGGTCGTTACATTCCCTAAAATATAGTTGAGCGAAGCGATGGCTGATTCATATGTCATACTCGTGAACAGGTGCCGCCTGTGGAGGCTGGTCTGCTCTTGCATACTTATCTTATGTTTAGTATTATTCACTATAGTTTGACTTTGTTTTTCTTAAACAATTTTTGACTTTTACTAGAGTACTGCAGTGGTACTGTATGACATTGTGGAAATTGACCTTTTACCTGATGTAAATTTGTTAACTTAGATTTTTTATTGTTTTTTTACATGTTGTGTTCTATATTTTTTGTGTTTATTTGTAATGGAAAGTGTATATGATGAGATGATATGGCATTATAATACTATGATAGGGCATTTTCCAATATTTTTGACGCTGAAGGGAGAAAAGAGCTGGACACTTGCTGAGTTTCTTGCCGGTTCTTCTCAGTACAAGATCTCCCGCCCAGAGTATAGGTACTTACGAACCGTTGGTATAGTGACATTCACAAGAGCTACTTGTAGCTAAAACAATGCAATATCTCTTAACAAGAAGTTTTTACATTCCAGGCTATCCAAGTTCTCATACAAACGCCGCTCCTCATGGACGGCCTACGCCGCTGCAGTAACGCGAAGAAGCTTCGCCGTACCAAACCCGGCAGGGAAGTGCTCATGTTCCTCATCATAGCCAACGTGGCCATGTGGCTGTTCTACACCTTCTCCTACAAGTCCCCGGACAGCCTGGACGAACGATACACCTTCTACGGAAAAGTGGTCTGGTCCATACTCGGCCACGTCAGTTTACCCCTGATCATGTTTTATAGATTCCACTCCAGCGTTTGCTTCGCCGATATATGGGATTCGGCTTATAAACCCGGTTCGGAACATTAGTTTTTAATGGATTGTTATTTAGTTATGGAGAGCTTTAAATTTATAAAATGAACTAATTTGATATCTCTAAAGATGGAATAGTCTAGTCGAAAATGGGCATCACATCCTTTATGACGTCGTGTTAGTGAAAGTCATACTACGCGTAAAATCGCTCGAAAGATATAGTAATAAGACTATTTACAAAATAGGTTTATGTACCTACTGTCTACATAATATTTATGTAGCGTAGCTTTATAACGTTATATACCTACCTACCTGTATAATATAATAACAATAATATGTTATCAAAAGGATAATTTTATTGACATTTGAAGTGTATTGCTGAGTATGTAATAAAATATAAACTGAAACGGTAAACACCTTGAAAATACTATTTAAACTTAGTTAGTAGAATATAATAAAGTTTTACTACCTTATAAAATATACTTTGGTTGAATATTTCCAATTATTTTGTAAATTATATTTAAGCTTTTAATTCATGAAATTATTGTTACTTTGTATTGTAAGAATTTGTAGTAATTATAATGAATGTACAGTTATATTATTTAATAATCTAAAATGAGATTATTACTTAAGTAAATATATTTTATATTAACAAATAATAAAAATATAAATTTTATACGTACCACACGCTTGTTTTAATTTGTTACTTCACTATCTTACAACAAAATGAAAATAATGTTATACTTATTTATTATTACGTTTACTGTTTAAGTTTGGATACAATGTTTGATGTGTAACATCTTTCCTCTCGCTTTCTTGCAATTTGTGGGAGTGATTTCGTGAAATGGGACGGAAGTGTGTGATGTGTAACCTCTGGAACGAAAGTTTGTAACTTGAAGTCGGGGAAGCGCACAAGCGCGCGCCATTTGATTTGACGAATGAGCGCGCGGTATTGCATTACTCTTAGTGTCATTTAATAAAATACAATTTTCATTAAAAAGAATTATTGTTTGTTAAGAAAAATAATTTCAAATAATACCTGACCCATTTTTTTTTCAGAATATAATGTTAAAATTGCATATTACTAAGGTGAGATGTCAAATGTTACACATATGCGACTACTGTATGGCTCGCTCGTTTTTTTTTAATTAAATTACTAATAAAGATATTTTGCCACCTATGTACCTACCTACTCAATTAAAGCAGCTACTATAGTATAGAAAGATAATTTGTGTAGTTAGTACAAAGGAGTGAGTGTACCTACTCGTAGTATACAGAATTTTCGCCAACTTTGTTAAAATTCACGCCTGAAGTAACAATGACAGAAAACATCATAGCATTAGGTACGGCCGGTACCGTACAGTTAATGACTTAATATACCAATATTAACTTTATGGTTCACCTACATAATATACATATATATTTTTTAAATATCAATTCAAAAAGTTTCATTCAGTTTAGGCTAAAATTGAGCTCTTATGAATGTCACTACGCCATCGGGTCGCAATTCTACAAGGCTTTGACTTTGTACTAAGGACACCGGCAAGAAACTCAGCTAGGGCATGTCTTTTCTCCCTTTCTTTCACAGCGTCTAATATTGGAAAATTGACTTCCCATCATAGACGGACGTGTCACGTGTAACCTAATCAAGAACAATAACTATGCATCGGTCGCAGTACATAGACGGTAGCATTTCCGAACCACAAAGCACGTATCAGCGCGACAGCGACGCTGACCAACTCGGAGAGCTAATTAATGTTGCTGCCCCGTTAATGCAATTATCGAATATTAGGTTAAGTACTACGCCGGCCGGAGCGCACCGCACTTAACTCAACGCCCAAGGTACAAACTCGATACCTAGCTACCGCACTTGCCGTATAGGCAAGTCAATGTTTTGATTGGTAACGTCTTTAGTGGTGCATCGCAGATGTACGGTTGAGAGAGGTACATACATGTATGTAGGGTTGTGGCACCAGTCTTCGAGATGTTTTTACCTTAACTAGTGGTCGCCCAGTGGTCGAAATTCGGTCGTAATTTTTATTAAGGCTGCACGGATTGTATCTCAAGCAAAGAAAAATTTAAAAAGATAGAATGTGAGTTTGGATTGACATTGACAGATTTCGGCCGCTCCTCTTCCATTTTTTGAAACTTTTTGAAAAGAGTATATATGCGTGTGTGTCAAATACATGGTAGTGTGTGTAATGTTTGTTTTAGTGATTTAATGTATTTTTATGTACAATTTTAAAATAATATTAACATTCTGTACTCCTTCTCCATATAAACTATAAGTGTGCGAAATTTCATACTTCTCCATCCGCGCAATTTTCGTAAAAAAGGGGTACAAAGTTTTTGCTTCACGTATTAATATATATTCGTCAACCTATTTTAGTATTTAGCAACAATTGAATACAAACCACCTGCTTCCTAGCTGTCATCCCGTAAATCTATACAATATTATAATAAAGCTAAAGAGGGTCGAAAGTCTGTATAGTCGACCATGAAATTGCTTTATCACTTTTGACAAAAACTTCCATTACAATAAAATTTCGCTTAGGCTCATTGTCAATGATGACAACGTATCTGTCACTTGGTCTTTTAAACAAAAATAGAACTTGCTGTTTTATTAAATGCAAACAAAATTCACTTCTAAGGTGGTGAAGCAATTTTTCATTGTCGACTATACATGGAAAATATTCGTAAAAAAAGTTGGCTAGGGATACTTAGAATTGATAACAGAACACGTTCCAACAGTTTTTAGAATTTTTGTCTGTTTATCTGTTTATCTGTTTATTTGACCGCGCATCACGTGAAAATGGCTGAACGGATTTGGATGAAACTTTGCACATAGACAGACCATGACCCGGTCTAAGATATAGGATACTTTTTATCCCGGTAACAGGTTCCTGTGGGATAGTGTAGTCTTCGCGAACGAAGTCGCGGGCGACAACTAGTGTTCAATAAAAAATATGATATTTTTAGCGACGAAAACTGTGTCGAACATTGGGCTTAAAGTGTCCAACACAGGTGACATGGCCGTAAACATTTGTTTGAACCATGACTGTGATGTTTTTTTTTCATGTAAGAAAAATTACCTGCGTTTATTTGACATTGGTATCATTTTATCCTGAAATTGACCAGAAAATATACCAGGTTTTAGTAATCGCGAGTAAATCCTTATAAAGTGTTTAATTAATTTGGGATATTCCGAAAATATGAAATGAATGATGATGATGAGCTAAAATAACCATACTATGGAAAGTGCGATAAATATTTTTTTTAATTAACCGTTCTAGCCGGCCTAGATTTAAAGACTCTATTTTTAAAATGCGTGTTCGAAAATCTGAAAAGAGTATTTACTTTCTAATTCCTGTATATTTTTAAAGGAGATGTTTAATTTTGTATGGAGAAAATGCCAACACCTTGTACATAATACCAAAATGTAGCTAATGCATGAAATAAGCTTATTCAAAATGATTTTCTTCAAATAAATGAATAGTTTTTACGTAAGAAGTATTATAGATAACCAATAATAGCAAGTTTCGTGATCGCAGGGGGTAATGGTGGTATTCTGTCAATGTCATGTCATGTCAAGTAGCTGTCATAACAAAAGTACTTACCGTATGCATGAAAATTGTTAATGTTAATAAATTAACTTACTTCTGGCTATTACTTTCATAACATGTAGGTAGAGTAGAGTTAAACTTAAGCTGTTAAGTGCCTAATTAAAATACGAAAAACTCACCTAAAAACAACGAATGTAGTAGCAACAATGCAATGGTATCAACAGTAGCAGGGTCAAATGCAAATCGAAGTCCGGGATAGCAGGCAGAAGTCAACAAGTGAGGCAGCAAACGGAAGTCCAGGATAGCAGGCAGAAGTCAACAAGTGAGGCAGTAAACGGTTAGCAGGTAATCGGTCCAAATCAGAATTTAAAAACAGCACAGCACAAAACCACAACGACTCAGAATCCATGTAAAAAGGAATGAAAACAAAACACCGGTTTTTTTTTTAAATCATGGTGACAGTTGCACTTTTAATTACGTTCTTTACAGCTTTGGACACTTGTGTTTAATCTCAGAAAGACATCTCAAGTTGCCAGGTTATTAAAAATTATGTTTCATTTTTTTATTCTTACGCAAAAATGGTAAAGCATATCGGAATATTAAATATATCAACTAAATACATGTATTTAATACTATTTTTTGAGTAGGTGTACATGGTCTGGCAAAAAATTAAACATCTCCTTTATATAACTTTTATTTGTGTAGACGTGTCCGTATCATTCGGATTCTGCCCAAAGAATGTATTGGACAAAATTTCAAAGGCGACAAATTCGGTCACTTTGCGTTCCGTTACATGCTGTAGCATAATATCGTTTTATCACTAAATACCGATTCATAAAACGTTGTCTGCGTGAAATCATTATCATATTTTTTGTATGGCTGTTCCAAATGGTTCTAAAATACAGGAGGACGTGAGGAAAATGTTTCGGATTTTAAAAAGTTCAACGGTGGACTCGTCTGGTCTAAGTGTGAATGCTCTGAGGAGCTCTTTGACCTCATTCCTCCCTCTCCATTCCTTTCCAGATCAACGCGTGCACATCTGAGAAGCCACCCTCATACAGTGCTGACCATCAAGACACGTACCAAAAAGTTTGGACAATCGTTCCTTTGCCGAACTGCCCGTATGTGGAATGCGCTTCCCGCACACGTGTTTCCCTCCTCTTTCTCTCCCGGGTTATTTAAGCGGGGCGTGAAAAAGCATTTATGCAGGCCGCCATAGTGTGAGCGTTCGGCATAGCGTGGTAGCGCTGTGATGAACGCTTTCACTTCTTGGGCTTCACTAGCTGCTTTTCATCAGGCAGGGTGAGGCCATTTTGGCGTGCCACAATAAAAAATAAAAAATAAAAAGTGTGGTTCAAGACTTCTCTCAAAATATAGAAAATTGCCAAACATATATTTAGGAAGTCATTTTTCTTTGTACAGACGCTAGATGCATGCACTGTGCCTGCATATCAACCTATCCAAAACTGTCAAAGGACAATATTTTTTTAGTATGGGCACGTATGGGGTTTGGTGCCTTTGGTACTAAAACCAAAACTCTGTCTTAACTCTCTCGATCCGTTTTTAATAACCGCATTTTTTTTATTAGAGATACTTGCATTAACCTAGGCAGATAGTAGCAAGTTTAGTTTTACTCATATAGTCAGCTGTCACGTCAGCCGACAACCATTCGTCAGTGTCAATTATATGTCAAAACAAGCAGAATTTACGTTCGGATACATTATAAAACCTATGAATGTACGTTCGGATCTAATAAAAATATTGTAATAATTAAACAGATGTCTTTTAAAATCTTAAAGTTATTCATAATAAAAGCATTTAGTCCGCTGAATAAGGAGATACATAAATTATATTGGTTTATAATATTAATATTTTTGTACCAAAAAAAACGATGTCCTTTCTTCAATAAATATTCAACCATATGACTTTTACTTTTACTTTTTAGTGCTCGGTGGCGTGCACTTGGAGAGGCCTACGTCCAGCAGTGGACTCGTATAGGCTGATGATGATGATGATGATGATGATGATGATGATGATGATGATGATGATGATGATGATGATGATGATGATGATGATGATGGTGATGATGATGATGATGATGATGATGATGATGATGATGATGATGATGATGACTTTTACATAAAGTTCAAAGTCTATTGCAGACATTTGACAGTTTAAGGTAGTGTGATGTGCAGGCGTGTTTTATATTCACTTCTCTGTAGCAATATTCCGTACTAAGCCAGAACAGGCATAGATACGCTGTAACAGGCGGAAAAACGCTTTCAGTACCTATTGTTTTTAATTTTACTTCTGAAAAATTATCAAATAAATTTCAGAATTTAATTGACGTATTATCCCTAATACGTCCAATTTAATTGTACATAAATCGCATCGCTAATCCACTGTATCGGACAACGTTATGAATTTTGTCCGATACAGTGGATTAACGATTACGGCTATTACGGACTAAAATGTAAAAGATAAAAGTAATTGCAACGGTCGTTTCATGTACCAACGGGAGTCAGGTCAAAGTAAACACACGAGCTGCTCAATTACATTCGTATTTACATTCAGCCAGTGGGCCGAAAAGCTAATAGTTATATGAAACAAAAATCCGGATCGGAACCATCCAACTGATTTTACTGGGCCGGAATCGCTTCAACGTATTTTGGACTAGCACTGTTCGACATAAGGTTCGGTTTCGCTTGACATACGATGACATTTCGTATTTTCGTGACCAAATGGTACTGGAAAATATTATCCATAAGTAAAGCAGTGGGACAGTGGCGCGGATCTGCGCTCCGCTGGCCAATGCCACAGCCTACTAATTGTTTCCGATCTTCGCTGAATAGCCAGTGCGTTATATTGACAAAATTTGAACACATGAACGGAATTCACATTGCCTGAACTGCCTTTAGTCGAAAAATTGGGTTTGCTACTTTTTATTATAGAACTCATAAAAAATTGCAAATGATTTGTAAAAAAACTTATTTAATAAAATAAGTATTTTGGAGAATTCAGAAAGTAAAGCATCGGCATCGACGGAACATGCATTTGCAATATATTGAATATTAATACGAAGACTAATCGTTTTCTTTTTGGCTGCACAAAAACCTATCCATCGCTATTCTAAATGTTCTAGCCGCTGCTTGATATAATATGTAAATTTTCCTACCTTATCGTATTTTATCTGCTAATAATATACAAATGGAAACAGAAGCTTCCATTAACGGATGTTAATGGAAGCATTATGTGTTTTACGTACATTCACTAACACTATGTTATGTTTCAGATGAAAATTAACACAATAAATATGATCAGCTCCTAGATATTGCGCGAGCATGAAAGCTATTAGGTAAAAATTTCCCTTTAAATAAAGAATGTTCATCACTAATAGTAGATTGTACACCAAGGGGATAAAGCACTGTATTATGTCACGGGCGCGATATTTGAATCCTGAGCGTAACGAAGGACTCCAGATTTAACTCCCGAGCGTAGCGAGGGGGTTTTGAGTTGATTCCCGAGCGAAGCGAGGGAATTAAAATGGAGTCCTGAGAGCAGTGAAGGATTTAAGCGCGCCCAAGGCAAAATCAGTTTTATCCCTGAGGAGTATACTCTACTTTTCTCACCTTTTGCGAGACAATAAAAACCAAGGCTACTAGAAAAAGTATTTTATTTATTAAAATACTATTTTCATTACTAATTATATATAATTGGCACAGTAAATAACAATAAAAAGTAAATTAAAAATTAAAATTGATGTTTGATACATTAGTCCAGTTATGTAAAGATATGGTCATATTTTTTGGTACGCTTATGTTAGTTGAGGTGGAATTTATTTGAGTAGCAGCACCCAATACATCAGAACCTTGCGTGTGAGGGTCGTTTGGCACAGTAAAGGTTGGGGAAGGTGGTGCTTGAGGCAGTGGGCTTGACGGGATATATTTTGAGCTAGATGGCTGTGGTGGCAAAGGTTTCCAAGGATCATCAATAATGGACGTAGTTTTCAGATGAATGTTGTCACCAATACGACAGCTTATCTTGTTTTTGTTTTGTATGGAATTCTCTATGTAGCCCTCCGCTACTGCATCGGATTTCCAGCCACCATGACGTTTTATCTGGGCCATATCTGCTCCTGAATCTGCCAACAGACTTGCCGATGTTCTCCTCAAACAATGACCCGTATAGAGCTCGGGATTTTGCAATTTGAGGTATTTTGCAATTTCTTTTGGCATTGCGCTGATTTTATTCTTGCCAATGACTTGCCTGGTGCATTTGCCATTACTGTAACCGATTAAAAATCTGTTGGTGTTTATATTAGAGGGGCGCAGAGCTTGGTACTTTTCAACAATTCTTGCATAATCTTCACGAACTATGAACGAACGTTCTCTATTTGTTTTGGTATCTGGTAAGTTAATCAGCTATAAATCTGCATGTTTTTTGATATCATTGACTTTTATGTTTACGAGTTCATTTCCACGACATGCGCCATTCACTCCAAAAATCAAGGCTACCTGTAACAAAAAATAGGATTGTGAGTAAATAGATAGATACACTACTACATTTTTTGACCTTTATATTATAAAAAAAGCTTGCGACAAAACCTTAGAATGTGTATTTTTTAAATGTGTGCCATTTAAATACCCTTTTATTCATTAACTATTTTATAGAGCTAATATAGGTAGGTACTAGAAACGTAACTAAAAAGTAGGCAGTACTCATACTTACTTTCATGGCCAGAAAGCTGTGATCAGGAGCCTCATTCACAAAAGTTTCCACATCTTGCGCTGTCAATACTTTTGACTTCTTTGCTCGATGACCATCTGATTTCCTCTTTAAAAATGCCAATAACTTGCTATATGTATTTATCTTAATGTTGTGTTTGATGCTTATTGTTAACCTGAGCATCGAATAGATACACCACAGGCTGCTGGACTTCTTTGTACACGATAAATACTCGAAATAAACAAGAAGCACTGACTCCGACACAGACTTTGCGCCTTTTGCAGTTTTCCATTTGTGGAAATCGTCGTAAGCTTTCAAGTATTTTTCCTTCGACTTCTCTGGTAGTAGGTTATTAACAATACCTAAGGCGTCTAATTTAATGGACTCCGGAGTTAAATCACTTTCGTCACTCGATATTTTCTTAATGTTTTATTCTATCTTCTTTTGCAGTTTTGTCTGATACTGATTGCACCGTATTGAAATACTCGCGGCTTTTGTTTTAAGTATTGATTTTTTTTCGTTCGGCTTGTCGTGGCGTGACCAGCTCGATTTTCAAATAAATGAGGCGCGGCGCGCGCCGCCGTCCACCTCCTCGCCGTCGGCCACCAGCAGCTGCAGCAGCCGCGCGCCGCGCGATTTTGACGAAATTAGACTTTAAATGCATAACAATAAGAACTAAGAGAAGTGAGAATCACATTACTGCCCGGCGAGTTATAATGAAATTCAGTACAACATTACACCCCGGCAAAAGACAAGGGCTATAATGATTTACTTTGAGTAAGGTTTGCATGATATATAATGAGGCATTGTCGAGCAGGTGGTGTGAAAAATTATAAAAATACTTAATTGACATTTGGTATACTTACTATGCAAAAGTGATATTCCTGTGTGTTTGAATGTGTATGTGTAATTGTACCGAATAAAGTTTTTTTTTCTGTTTCTATTTATTTCTATTTACATGCTGTTTCCAATTTATCATAACATACACCAATTCTTTAAATTATATATTACAAACTTCGTATTCCCTTGCCTACTAAACAATTCAAAACAATTGGCACACGGTCACCAATCCTAGCAGCATGATCCGCTTTTGCCAGGATCAACAATCCGATACTGGCCCTTTCATATTCCGCTCCGCTCCAACAAAGATACACACTTCATCGAGTTTCCACTCATTCCACCCAACGCTGTCCACTTTCCGTGTTTTTTGGCTGCTGCTGACAATACGATAGTAGTACCTTTTATTCGTCACAAGAGTAAGTAAAAACCTAAATACGTATGTAACTAGTTACGTCAGTGATTTAAATTTGTTGATATCTAAATTTTTAACTTTTCTCAAAAGAGGAAAAAAATTGTTTAGTGGTTTTTTGACTACCACAATCTGTCAAAATTTCCTCAATAGACTTTGAACTTTACGTATAACTAGGTACATACAAATTTTAAGCGTAAACTTTTTTTTTCTAAAAAAATAACACATAATATGTTGAAAAAATTTCCACGAGCAGGATTTGAACCTGCACCCTTCTGACATACCGGGTCAGGTGCTCTCCCAACTGAGCTATCGAGCTTTTTTTTCTTTTTTTTATAGCCTATCATTTGCACAATCGCATGTTCTTACCACATACAAATTTTAATCAAGGTCGGTCAAGCCGTTCTTGAGTTAAAAGTGGACATACAGACAGACAGACAAAAATTTCAAAAATCGTAGAATTGGTGTCAGTGAGTCATAAAATGAATATTTATCCCAAAATTTGTCAGAAAAATTGTAAGTACACACAGAACCTACAGATTTATATAGTAGTATAGATTGGCACATGGTTGAACATTTATTGAAGACATTTAACAGTTTTGGATAGGTTGATGTGCTGGCGTCTGTACCTTAATTTTTAACTCGACACATGGGAGATTCAGTTCAATTCAAATTCAAATATATTTATTTTCTCATCACAAGGTACACACAAAAATACGTAGGTGTAAAGTGCTGTGTGTGTGTAGTTGCTGAGATAAAAATGACACATAGTAAATGGAACCCATAAGTATCCCTTGTGATAGACTGGTGCTTGCGATAGGTTTTGAAAAAAAACGCGTAGGCCACAAGTCACCTGTGCCGTGTGCCCCATTCCGCGACTTTGAGTTAACTGCTAATTAGTTGTGTTTGCGTTTGTCTCATTGAAAACGGTCAGTATGGGAAAGTCTGAAACTATAAGACATACGAAGATCTGTTCTTAGGAACCATGTCATCGATTTTAATAAGAAGAAAAACTGCATTCATACATTTAAAAAAAACCTGTACTCAGCTCGGGAATCGAACCCAGTTGTTTTGAAAAAAATAAACTTACACTATTTCTACTTAGATATCGATTGTGTAGGTCTTAAGCAGTAAATGGCTCTATAAAATATGATGTCTAAAATGAATAAAATGCATTGTTTTCACATACTTTAATTTATTTTAGTAGGTCTTCGAAGTGACCACCGGTTTTCTCAATACAATATTCAACACGTTTAGGTAACGATCTTACAATTACAAAACCAGCAAAGAGGTACAAACAACCATACAGACAATTTTACATGCCTGAACTTGTTGAATGTAACGGTAACATTTTTTTACGCACCGTCCAATTGACATAGTTTTTAGCGAATAATAATCGCTTCTCTCGATGTTGCTTGGTAAGAAGCGGTACCTTTCGAGAAACCCTCCCAAACAATTTTGCTTCCACTAATCTACGGCGGCGTATCTTCTTGACGAGACGCTTCTAGGGTCATCAGGCGAAAAAACTTCATTTTTAATCTGGTTGGAGCCTTTAAATGGGTCTGGTTTAGCAATACGTACGATTAGCATACCCTCTCTGGTCGAAGTTTTCCTCGGTCGAGCCTTTCTAAGAACATTTTCAATAATTCCGTGTCTTTTATAATGGTCAATAGCATTAAAAACTTTCTTTACGGAACATTTTAAATGACAGCTATTCTCCTGTACATCCATCTTTAGTCGATGTGCAAATTGACAATTATTTGCCTAGTTGACGCGTCACAACTTTTATTTTTGCCCATTTTGATCAAAAAATCGTACCTAAACGAAATTCCAATTTGATGTTCAATTGCCGCCAAAACGATAGAAATAGCTAAGAAAGAAGTTTTATTTTTCAATTTCAAAAATGGAATGTGCCGTGCATGCTTTTCTAAAGTGTCTCTAATTAGGCGTCCAAGCGGCCAGTAACAGAAACAAAGCTATGTATGCTTTAAACTCTTTTTATGATTGAAGTTTAGATAGTTTTGTTTTTTTTAATGTATTTTATGAGTATTTTGATTGAGTGGCTTTAAAGGGCTATATTGTTGCATGATTATTAAATATTGAATCTATAAATTTTTCACGAATATTGTATATGGACTTCCATAATTCATATGAAGTGTTTCTAATTATAAGTCCACCACTGTGTATAATGATATATTACATATTTAGGCCGTATATATAATATAGTAACGTTAGAGGTTTAATATTTATTGATAACTAAGTTTTTAACTCGTGGAGGATTATGAGGATCAAATCAATATATTTAATGGATTTGGAAGCCTTGTCCTTTAGTCGACTCTTACGACACGGGAAGTTAGGCAGCTGATAGGTACATTACTTTCACGTGCCAGACCAGCATGGGATAACGTAAAGTAGCCGAAAACAGGGTGACAGGCAACACTTGCCACTGTTTACACTGTGCTCCTTTACTCTTTTCCGAAATTCACTGATATCCATATCTATTCATCGTTGAAGTGTTTGTATTGTGTTGTGCAAGTCAACATCAGGCCGCATCATCGTTATCCAAAAGAATATTGGCCTAATAATTCAGGAAAACTAAAAGATAAGTCTGATTTTTATACCCACTTTATTTAACAGATTGGGAACTGTCATATATTTAGTGGAACATACCCGCTAAGAATCAACATTGTTGTTGTCAGATTCAAATGACAGTCCCAAATTTGAGTTTGACACTGTCATAGTGTTGCCGCTTGAGGAATTTTACCCATGTCAGTGGAGTTTCTATAAATCTGGCTCAAAACCTACGTCGCGGTTTCCACCATCAACACCACAGTGACAGATCTCACGACGTGCCCTTGTGGCGCCATCTAGCGACAAGTGACTTGCTTAGCTACCTACAACATGGTGAATTGCGCAGCCTGTGGGAAATTTATGACGTCGGCGGGGGGCGCCGCCTGCTCGATGTGCCCCCTCAAGTACCATAAATTATGTGTTGGTTTGCTTGACAAGGCTCCGATCAGCAGGGACTGGTCCTGTCCCAGCTGCAAGAAGAACGTGCGCAAGGGGGACAGCACGCCAGTAAAGGGCTTAGTCGAAGAGACAACCTCGACTTCCAGTGACGCTGTATCGCATAATCTGCTTCCACGAGATTCACTTCCCGACTCTGCTGACAAGGAGGAACGCCGCAATAATGAACTTGCTGACTTTATGGCGGAAATGAGGGAGTTCCGCAAGGAGATGGCACAGCTGCGTGAATCCCTGTCAGCGCGGCTGGAGAGCGTAGAGCGTAGGCTTGACGCTCTGGAGCAGCGCGACCCGGATGCCGGAACCGGCGGGGCCGCCGAGCTCGAGCGCACCATCGCCGGCCTGAAGCGGGAGCTCAACGACCGAGACCAGGAGGCCCTCCTGGCCGACCTGGACATCGGGGAGCTGCCGGAGGAGAAGGGCGTGAGCGTCACCCAGTCGGTGACCGTGTTGGCTGCGCGCCTGGGCGTGGCGTTGGAAGAGCGTGACGTGGTGTTCGCGGAGCGCGTGGGCGTGCCGCCGGCGGAGGCGGGGGGCCGTCCGTGTCGCGTCGTGGTGCGGCTGGCGCGCCGCCACCTGCGCGACGAACTGCTGCGCGCCGCGCGCGTGCGCCGCACCGGCCTGGCGTCGGGTACGGGCCCCAGAGTCTTCATTAACGAGCGCCTGACCCGCACGAATCGCCAGATGTTTCAGCGTGTCCGCGAGGCGTGCCGCAGCCAGCAATGGCGCTACGCGTGGACGAGACGCGGCCGCATATTCGCTCGGCAGGGAGACGGGAAGCCGATATTTCAGTTTCGCTCAGACGAGATTTCGAGCGTGCTTTTGAGCCTCGAATGGCAGTGCAGCGGCGCCCTTCAAAATAAAATGTTCACAACGTCCTGCAAATTGCAAACATTCGTATGTTTTTACATGTTGCTTGCTTTCGTACCGTTACATTCTTGCATGTTCTTACTGCTTTATGTAGAACTATGGGAGGATCCACCAAATAAAACTTTAATTTTAATTTTAGAGGAATATAATTTGACAAGCACAGACAAGTACAAAATTAACTATTATTTTCTTATTTATAACTGCTCTTCTAACTTGTATATTAATATTATAAAAGGAAAAAAATCTATTCTATTTATTTCTGTTTATATAATGCTTGCAACTTTAATTATAAATTATGAACTAGTTAACTATTACAAATATGTATTGTTGATCAAAATAATCACAGTTAACTGGGATCTATTGGAGTGTAAGCTTTCTCACAGTCAATTTAATATGTATGTGATAAGGTTATGCAAAAACAATTGTGTCAATAAATTATTATATTCAGCATATACTAGATGTCATACAATATATCCAAATATATATTATTGCAGTGGCTTGTGGAAATTAATACTTATTAAAAATGTGCTCTAAACATCTAACGGTTGGTATCTTTAATGCCGGGTCGCTAGGTACAAAGCACGAGGAGTTCATAGTGGCCGTGCAGGAAACGGCTCCGGATATAATGGCAATAAACGAGACTTGGTTGGGCTCAGGGCAAGATGACAAGGCACCTAGGCTGCCGGGCTACCGCTTGCAGCACACCCCAAGATCGGGCGGCCGCGGTGGGGGAGTAGGCTTTTACATTCGCAGAGGCATAAATGTTCGCACCTGCCCTCACCCCAGTGCGGCTGCCGTGGAACAGATGTGGTTGAGCGTGCGTATAAATAACCAGGATATGGCTATTGGAACCGCCTATAGACCGCCTAGGCAGGACGTAAATATGTTTCTGGACGCCCTCACCAGTTCCGTCATCTCTTTGGCTACATATGATCACATTATTCTACTCGGTGACTTTAACATCAATCTTCTCAATAGGAGTTGCGGCAAGACCAGGCTGTTTGATCAATTTTTGCATAGCGTTACCTTATGTCAAATGGTTGAGGAGCCAACCCACTTCACAGACCACAGCCAAAGCCTCATAGATGTCATCTGTACAAACGTGCCGGTACTAAAAGTTAGGGTCAAGCATTCTCCAGACCTTGGTGGCCATGCGATGATAGCGGCAGAATTTAAAATAAAGAAGGACAGGCCAAGTCCTCGCTGGCTAACCTACAGATCTATGAAGAATATTCTTGTGGATCAATTTAATTTGGACCTCAATTCTATTCAATGGGGTAGGTTCAGTGAGATGGAGAATGTTGACACCCTGGCTGAATCTTTTACTCTCTGTGTGAGGTTGCTATTCGACCTCCATGCCCCCATTAGAAAACAGAAATTTAAACATCCTCCACATCCATGGATAACAGATACATTAAGATCTATGATGTGCATCAGAGACAACTACCACAAGAGATTTAAAAAATTTAATACATTAGCCTTAAAAGATAGCTATAGAATAATGAAACATACAGTACTAGCCGCTATAGAAAGTGAAAAAAAAAGTTTTTTTAATAATCATATAAACAGTAACTTAAATAATTCAAAGAAACTATGGTAAAACTTAAAAAAGTCTGTAATTCCAAATAAGAAGCATGCAGCAGATCTTCCTGCTTTTTTGGAAAATCCAGATCAAATAAATGCACATTTTCTTAATACACCTGGCGGCGATGGAGTGTCAATATCTCAACTAACATATCTAGAGCACCACAGACATGGCACAGCAACTTTCTCATTGAACCCCGTCAGCGAGGACAAGGTTCTAAAAATTATTAGGAGCCTCAAATCCAATGCGCAGGGTGACGATGGTATCTCTTTGGAGATGTTGCAACTGACTCTCCCTCAATCACTACCGACTATCACTAGCCTGATTAACAGGTCGATAGAAGATTGCACATTTCCCAAGGGTTGGAAGATTGCAGTTGTGAAACCGCTACCAAAGGGCAACCAGCCTGATTCCGTGCAGGATCTTCGACCTATCAGTCTGCTCTCTTGTGTCTCCAAGATTATGGAAAAAGTGGTATGTCAACAACTTACCAAATTCCTGGAAGATAACAACATACTCCCTCAATCACAATCTGGCTTTCGCAGGGGCTATGGTACTGCTACTGCTTTGGCGGATGTAGTTGACGACCTTCTGACAGGCCAGGACCGTGGGATGATTAGCGCCATGGTCTTGCTTGATTTTTCTAGAGCTTTTGACACAATTAATACAACTCTTCTGCTGTCAAAGCTGTCATTTTACGGAGTTGATGCAGCAACGGTCCGGTGGTTTAGTAGCTATTTATCCCACAGGCAGCAGTATGTGGAGTTGACCAAGGCTAATGGGGTTAGAGTTCAATCTTCCCTTTTACCAGTAACGCGCGGTGTGCCTCAAGGGTCTATTTTAGGTCCTATACTCTACATCTTATATAGTGCAGATATAATAAAAACAATAACTCATTGTAAGTGTCACTTATATGCAGATGACCTGCAATTATACCTATCTTTTCCACCTTCAGATCATGCCGCAGCTGTGATGAAAATAAATGATGATCTATCCCGCATAGCCACATGGTGCCAGTCGAATTGCCTGACCCTGAACCCCAGAAAGTCTAAATTTATTTTATTTGGAGCAAAATACAACCTTCGCAACTTTATTGGCAGCTGTACATCTTTCAATGTTACTCTCAATGGAGAAAGCATTGAACGAGTAGAGAAAGTCAGAAATCTGGGGCTGGTCCTGGATGGTCACTTGAACTTTGAGACTCATATTGCTGAATGTGCCCGCAACTGCTTTTACCGTCTTAAATTATTATATAAAATACGACCCTACTTGTGCGAAGAGCTCAGGATTCGGTTGTGTGAGTCACTGGTCTTGTCCAAAATGAATTATTGTGACACTGTGTATGGACCATGTCTTCTATCCAGGTCTATAAAGCTCATCCAACGCGTGCAAAATGCCTGTGCCCGGTTTTGCTTTCATATACCACCACGTACACATGTGACTCCTTTCCTTAATGCTGCAAGTCTACTAAAGATGGAAGCTCGTAGAAAACTTCATCTTGCTACAATGTTGTTTGAGATTGTTGATGCAAGGAGGCCGCAGTATCTCTATGACAAGCTGGTATGGGCACAGGAACATATCTACTCCCAAGCATCGCACTATGGCTTTTCGCGGTTCATTTAGATATGCGGCCTCTCGGTGCTGGAATGATCTCCCGCCCCCAATGCGTGACCTAAAAACCAAAGTTATTTTTAAAAAATACCTTAAAAACTACCTCATTGAATTACAAAAGCTAGAAACTAAAAGCTAGAAACTAGCTGTTACTAAAATCTATTAGAAACGTACGATTAGGGTTTTCACGACGTGCTTGGGTTTGGGGGTCCAGACACCGGGGCCGCCCTCTTGAGAAGCACCATCTTTTCGTTTTCTCCTTAGTTTCTCTGCCACTAGTAATATTAGTTTCACAATCACTGTTTTGACTTGTTGGTCTTGGCATGCAGGCACGCGGGGAATGAACAGTGTTCATAGTATACACATGCCACCACGATGCCACGTATTGCCAATTAATCAACTCCCAACAAGGACCAAGACCAATTGCTGAATTGCCACCTAGTTTAAACAATTTTCTTTATGATTGCCACGTGCCTTGCCACGTCGTCGTATATTGTTTTTTATTAACACATGCACATGGCCAATGAGAATAAGTAAATATTACTCTGGACTTCTTGGCGGGAAAGTGAAGAGTCATGTCTGCGATTTTGTTTTATTTTCTAAAATTTGTGTTATGTCGAATATTAATGTGAAATAATGGTGGATTATTAACCGTTAAGTGTTCGTGAGTGTGCATGAGTGTTGGCAAATGAAACAAAACAGTGCCACGTCACTTTTCAAATACTCTCAAGAAGTACGCCCGAGGACTTAGTAAAGCCCCACATCTTTACTGAGATACTCGAGGGGTTGGGGGGTATATCATTTCTCACTTCTCATTTCTATTATCATTCATCATCATTACTGGAGGACGAAGGAAATATTGTTTATTTATGTATTACTTGAAAGAAAAATTACTTTGACACTGGCTAAATGTGCTAATCGCACAAAGCTATCACCAAAAAAAAAAAAAAAAAAAAAAATATTACTCTATGCTCTCTGGTAATGGCTAAGGTTTTTCCGGTGGGTTCGGCAAAGGAATCGTGCTCACTGGTGCCTTACTAGCTGTAAATTTGCTTGCAGTAAAAAACTGAATGTGGTTTCCTGTCATTATTTATATTTTATTTGTTTTTTGTCTGCTTTTTTAAAATTCATATTGATGTTAATTTGTTTGTTTTTTCTTTTCTACTTTGTATGGTTTTTAATGTAATTATTATTTTATTTTACTTTTTGTTTTTAGATTTCTTTTGTCTTGTCACTAGTACCATAAACATTCGGGCCCTGTCAGAATAACAGCGCTTCTGTGTCATTCTGAACATCATGAATGACACAGCAGCATAAGCTGAGACAGGGCCCTTTAACTTTACACACTACCTACTTATTTTTTTTTTTTTTTTTATTTGTCATCTGTTCTATTTTTTCTGTCTATCTATTTTTTCTTTTTCCCTTTATTGTTGTATAATTGTTAAGTGTGTATGTTAATAAAATTCTATTCTATTCTATTCTATTCTAAAATAAATTAATTAAAAGCTACAGTTTGCTCGCTCGACTGACGAAATGCTCACAATAAATAAGTATCATCGATCATTAATTTAAAATACTCTGCTCAGGTGGCCGCGCTCCATTATCGTGTCACTATAAAATTAATACCCTTTTGTTTTTACGGCACTTAACTGTATGCATCAATTGCATCGTAAAAGCCTTTCCCGAAATAATTGGTTTACACTGTGGACCTTGTAATAAACAGCATTTAATGCGAATTTTCATTTAAGACTAATGAAGCATGCGTATATTATGTAGCGATGTTACATGCGCTGGAACGGCCACGATAAAATAATGTTGTCCCGTGTTGGAAACCACTGGGCACTAACTAATAAGTACCCAGCACTTATGAAATACACCACAAATTAACGAGCATTAAAGAGAAAACCGCGGTTGGTTTTGTTAAAAGCTTTTGTTTAATTTATATTTTCTTTCCAGTATCGAAACATTGCAATTGAAAGAAAATAGTTTTCATCCAAGCTGGATAAACGAGTGATTTAGCGGAATTAACACTACATATTATTTCAATTACATTTTTTTAGAAAATAGTTTATTTTTCTATTGACCTGGTGGATAGATTTCTGTTTAGAATTCGACTGATTGACAATGGCAAAAATGAATATTTTTTAGGGCTATGGTTAACATAGTTTCTGCCGCCAAGTTAACACTGTTTTGTATTGCTGTGTCCCGGATTGAAATGTGAAATTAAAGGGCGCAAAGACATAGAATCTCAAGCTTCTGGGGTCAGAAACGCGTATGTGCGTTGCAAGTGAAGCATCCATGGGCTGAGGTGGACCATGGATGCTATATGGATGATATATGTTTGCCGGCCAAGTAAAACTACAAACCCTGAACTATATCAAAGTCATTGTTAACAAATATATAGCCTCAGTGCGCTGTGCTGTGAGTCGGTATAAACCATCGCATGGAGGTCATGTGCCGCTTGGTCGTAGAGCATAACTAGTGTTTGATGCTCCTGTTGTCATAGTTGAATACCTTTGTGATCGTGTGCAGCCATAGAACAGACAGTAACATAATGTTTGTTTCCATTGATTGGATCACAATGGCTACGTATACTAGGCCGTCACGCACGCCTGCGCGGGCGCACCGGAAGGGCGCGACGCGCGGAAACGTCCCCACGGCCCGTGACCTGCGCGCGCACACGCGCTTTGTTGCCCGCATATGGCACACGCAGTATTCTAATTTTGAAATTTAAAATGTAACATGGTGTAAAGTTTAAAAATACATGCTCAATTGTTTCTAAACAAATAATCTTTTTACACTAGTATAAGTAAGCGCTGCGGTATTATCAGTGGTTTTAAAAAGAAGGTTTGCTTTAGTCTACACAACATTTATTTACAAAATAAAAGCGTAAACTAAATAATTATTATGTAACATTGCCTAAAACTCTCGAAACACCAATAATGATCCAATAAATGTCGGTACAAGAGATCGCGAAAGCAATAAAACAAGAACATTAACACATCGCCGACGAGGGCCCTAGATCGGCGGGATTAGCGTTGAATCGCGAGTGCTCGTCGAGTGACGTCTAGGGCCAATCGCCGGCCCTTCAACCGTGCCGAAGGTAAGTGCTTGCCATCTTATAATCGGAGCGAGACTCAGTTTACCCGCACTTCATTGTTTTCAAATGCTACTTAAGGTGTTTACCGTCACTGTTATAATAACAAAGAATAACAATGTATTAGAATTTAAGATACATTTCTTTAAGGTACAAGTTTTCAAAAAACTTAGTTGCAAGAAATTCTGACGTAATCGACGTTGTTTTGTTTTGTTTAACATGTAACAAAAAATCACATAAATGAATCAGAGTTCTAACGACGAGACTTAATGCTATATGGAATATTCTCAACCTTTCCCAATTACCTACCTATCTTATCTTTGTATATCCACTTAACGTAAGTATTATTAATCAAAGTACCAAACTCCCTGAGTCTTTCTATTTATCTCCAGAATCATATCATATTAACAAGCAAGAATGTTTTCAATTTTGATTAGAGAATACAGTATCCTATAAAGCTCGATTATAGCAAGATTTTCCTGAAAATGTAATTTATCCTCGTCTCTCCTTGTAATAAACAAAAAACGTTTATCTTCCGTAACGCCTATTGTCAGCGTCCAAAATTCGTGATATTTCTGTACAAATTCAATATACCAACGCTGCCTGAAAGCACACTCCTTGAGGGCTGGCTCTGACCATCGTATCGGAAAATATAGGTGACTGCCCGTCACCTTACATTACTGATTTTTGTAACTACAAAAGAGGTGGCAACACGAAAAAAACATAGTAATATTATACTTCAAATCTGCTACCCGGAAAGTTATTATGTCAGCAATGAGATTATAATAGTTACAATAAATCGGATGTTAGGTACATGACTTTTGTGCTGTACCTGTAGTTAACTAGTCTGTATATTTCAAATTCCCTTTTTCTAGGTAGAAAGAACTATAATTAAATAGATTTAGACAGGTATCTAATAATTTGAAAAAGCCTTAAAAAGTAATAAAATAAAATCCAGCTTTATTATTTTAATTTCACGGGTTATCATAAATGTCGTTACTCTAAGTCCTTTATTCGCTCGAACAAGTTGCCAGACATAATAATAAAATTAATTCAGCTTTTGTTCTTCTGAATGATTTTCACTTGTTTTCACATAACGCTCATCAAAGTCATGTGTGCGTTCGAACAGATTGCCAGTCATAATCATTTTGATCACTGTGGTATGCATAATTACCTATACACACGGTGGAAATAATGCTTAAAAGGCACAATGGAACCTCTAAGACGCAACCCTTGCCCTTTCTGAGGGAATGGCTGTCGTCCCGGGTCCCTTCGACACAGTACACAGACAAACAGATTATATATCTACACGTGCCTTCACTTGACTGTAAAATTAAATTAAGCTGACAGAATACGCACGTATATTACTCACGCCGACAATGTTATAGGAATAAAAACAATGATAAAACATTTTTCAATATCAATCCGTTCTTTACATAAAAATGTTTGCTTGTTCAGTATATCATTCATCCGAATGTGATGGAACTTTGGTAAGTTGTAGGTACGCCCGCGAAGGTTTTTAAGTTGGTAAAACCATCACGAGTGGGTGTTTACATGGTTGAAGTCGCGAGTTGACAGCTAGTTTTAAATAAAATATATTTCACATAATTTAAGAACCCGACAGACGTTTCGACTGAGTTATACCGGCCGTGGTCACGGGCTGACTGACTTAAACAAACGTATTATCTGTTTTTCCTATCCATTGTTGAGTAATTTATTACACATTACCTATGGAGTTACATATCGTGTAGGTAATAATCTTAAAAAATATTCAAATAGCCCAGAGATGAAGCCTTAAAAATCAATGCTGTAAAGAAAATAAATTCTGCAGCATAATACGCTCCACATCGGCTACGGTACGATACGAACGCATGGCTAACTTTCCCTTAATTAGGTAAGTTGAGTAAAAATATTTCAAATAAGTATAACGAGCGCTCGGCGTTGTTGTGAGTAGTTAAGCTATAGTTGCCTCGCCAATTTGACTAGTCTCGGACTAGGTCTGATCAAAGACGCGGCGCCGCTCGGCCGGAAAATTGCCGGGGCCCAATGAATATTATTAAACTCTTCAATAGTTCCATGTTTATTCTCGTTAGGGAAGCCGTGCTCGTCGTCTACACGGCTAAATGTGCTTCGAGATAACACTCACGGGCACTCCTTTTTCCATGCACAAACTTAAACAAAACTTAAACTACTCTTTATTTAGTAATATTCGCTTATGTATTTCTATAGACTTTTGTTTAGGCACTAGGTACCTTTTTGATCAGTTATAGAGCAGTAGTCGTTGACCTAGAGAACCTAAATTCGGTTTCCAACAGTACATATTGCACTCGGTTTGGTTTCTGAATTTATAATCGTGTTATGTATACTTAAATTATAAAAAAAAAACAAAGTTTTAAATAAAAGTATTTTTTTAAAGGATTTACTAATTGTATTGCGATTGCGCAAACACTTTTTATTTGTATTGTTCCAACACATTGCATTTATGCAACGTTAGCAACGTTTAGCAACATGATTCTTAGATATTATCATTACGACCGCTTCACAGTTTACTATCATGACACTGCGTGACTATGCAACTGCGGTGTGAACACCTCATAATGGAACGGAAAATATTATACATATTATTTGATTGAATCGCCTAAGTAAAGCATAACATTTGTTAATAACCCACCTAATAGAGCCAGGCGGGCGTTCACACGAAACATGAAAGTGGCACAAGGATAATTTGCCTGGAATCATCGGGAGCAGCGGTATGCTTAATCTGCGAGTGGTTTGGCGCACGCCCGCTGCATTCCGATAAATGTGCCGGCACAAAAATAATCAGCTTTAGTTCCTCTGAATGATTTTCACATGTTACAAACTTAAATTACAAAAAAAAACAGTTTTGAGTATCAGTGTTTTTTTTTCGAAATGGATAGTACCTAATAATAGTTTTTCGTTTGCGTTATACGCCGTCAAACATTTTTTGTTGAGTTTACGCATTATGCAACGTTAAGCAACATGATTCTTAGATATTATTATAACGACCGCATTACAGTTTACTACCATGACACCATATAACTGCTGTGTGAACACACCATAATACATATAATTTGATTCGTTAATAACCCACCTAATAGAGCCAGGCGGGCGTTCACACGAAACATGAAAGAGGCACAAGGATAATTTGCCTGGAATCATCGGGAGCGGTATGCTTAATCTGCGAGTGGTGGCGCCCGCCCGCCGTATTCCTATATGTGCCGGCTCAGCGGCTGCCCAGTGAACCGACACTCAAGTACTACAGGTGATCTGTCGAGTGAGAGAATCGCACCCCGTTGCCAGCCGATGTTATCGTGGACTACGAATTTTGGAATTAGAAGCGAGTCACCATTATAGTTTTAATGTAAAAATAAATTACCAAAAGTTTGTACAGGATTTAAAAAAAAGTTAGAGTCAGTTCAGCTGTATAATATAATCTAATGCCTAAAAATGTTAAAGATTCTTTAACTATGCCTATGTTTAAAAATTATTGAAGACATTATGTATTGAATATGTATTATAATAGCTTATAAATATATAGTATAGTAAATATAGTAAAAATTTGGCGTCAAATTTTTCGATAGTTTGGACGCATTAACAATGCATTGTTTAATTTATATTACAAAATATATGTATTTAATTTCAAATTGATTATTTAATGTTTTTAATCTAAAGAGTTTCTCATTTTAAGTGAAAAAAAATTCCGTGAACTAAATATCTCTAAACCAAATATTTCATCATCATCATCATAACTAATGAACCGGCACTCGTGTACAGTTGTTCTATCGAGTGATAGAATCGCACCCCATTGCCTAAAGATGTTATCGCGGACTACGAATTTGGAATTAGAATCGATTCACCATTATAATTTTTATGTTTCATCATCGTCATGAAAAAAAATCATCATCATAATCAGCCCGTATCGGTCTGCTGTTGGACAAATGCCTTCAATAGCAAGTTTTGTGTTTGTATATGTACTACGGGACAAAATAGTTTTGTTCCAAGAAATAAAATAAAACAATTAAATTTTTTAAAAACAGTTTATAAGTAAAAATAGGTTGGTTCTTGGCGGGAAAGTGTTTTGGTTTTGCTTTATTTTCTAAAATTTATGTTAAGTCGAATATTAATGTGAAATAATGGTAGATTATTAACCGTTAAGCGTTCGTGAGTGTGCATGAGTGTTGGCAAATGAAACAAAATAGTGCAACGTCACTTTTAAAATTCTCTCAAGAAGTCCGCGTGAGGACTTAGTAAAGCCCCACATCTTTACTGAGATACTCGAGGGGTTGGGGGGTATATCATTTCTCACTTCCTATTTTTTATTATCATTCATCATCATCATACAGAAAGGAAATATTGTTTATTTATGTATTACTTGTAAGAAAAATTATTTCATTGGCTAAAAGCTTGCAAAGCCATTAAAAAAAATAGATTTTCATATTTTTCAAATACCTATATAACACTGAAAATATATGTACTCAAAAAAAGGAAATGTATTTAAGGAAGATTGTTTTATAAATCTAAGAAAAACTGTTTTCTCTTACGTTTTTCTCTCTCTCTCTTCATCTCTAGCTCATTTTTTGTCGCCACTGCTGGGGCACGAGCGTTACCGATGATTAGATTGGGAGAACGGGCCATAAACCACCGCGACGGCCCAGTACGGATTGGTGATTGATAACGACTACTAATGCACGGGAGCAACGGCAAGGAGTAGCTCGAGATAATAAATCAATGGTCACCCATCCGATGCCCGGCCTTTGTGAAAGTTGCTTAACCTTAGCAATCGCTGACCGCGCGCATTAACCACTGCAATCGAGGTCCTCTGTCTTACGTTCTTTAAATAAACGTTTTCATTTGTTTTTTCGTTCTCACGTGAATCTGCTTCAGGGACGCAAATAAAAGTACCTAGAAATTAATTAAAACGCCGCATCCAGAGCAAACATAATAAAGCAGATGTCACCCAGATTCATACGTGCAGGTGGTCGGCTCATTCATTTGTATAGCACCTCTGATGCTATTCATGCCGTATCAAATGTTTAAACGTTAATACCTACGAGTGTGTCGTTTTTCAACGTGTGCATTAGGTTAGGTATGTTACGTGTGAGCATTGATGTGCCTTCGAATGTGCTCGGTTTTGCTTCAAAATTTTGTTCCATATAATAAAGTGTAGTTCAGTGTAGTTCATTGACGTGTATTTTTTTTTTAATTTACCTACTGAAAATCTCTGCAACCGTTAAAAACAAAGGAATAAAAAAAAACCTTTTCAGACCTAACGACAATTCAAGAATAAGTTTTAAGAGCCTTTATTTTCTATTTTAAGACCACTATAACATGTATGCCAATAGGCATGATTTCGAAAAGCTTTTTATAATGGCAAATTCAGGCTACCGACACGCTATTGAGACGTTATTGAATTAACAGACTTGGCTCTATTCATTTGTCTTCTCTTTGAATCACGGTTAGGTAGGTATGTCAATTTGTGAAACCTGTTAGAAAATTCCAATTAGGGGTAGTTCCGATTCCCTTCACATGAGTGCGATCGGCGACCTATAAACGCCGCCCCACATTCAATACTACGAGCTAATGGAGTGCATTCAATGGTGTGTTTAGTTTGATGAAAACAGTTCGTTTTGTGACCAGGTCCCCGATTCTCTTTTAAAACGTACACAGTCGAGTATTATCGACCTAATTTTGTAATATTTCCCTAATCAAAATCAGGCTACCGACACATTATTGAGGCGTTATCGAATTAGCAGACTTAACACTCTGATGGTAACAAAAGCAATCAAAATCTTTTTAACTGAAAATTGCACTTGATAAAGATGACTCAAGTATGGCATAGGACTCACCCACGTTCTGTCACGATCCAGGCGTCATCACTTGCCACTGAGTATACAACAAAAAGTGTGTCTCGAGTGTCTGTACATACTCGTATATGTCTGCAGCATCGAAGTTCTTTAATGGATCATCTTAATCATTATCTAGCAAAAGGTTTTCATAACGTCCAGATTTAGGGGACCTGCTTTTAGTAATGTAACAAAAACATTCAAATTTTGTCAAAATATTAATTACTAGCACTTTACTCGCAACTTCGTCCACGTGGATGTAAGATTTCTATTAACGAGCCATACAGTAGTCGCATAGGATGTGTAACATTTGACATCTCACCTTAGTAATAAGCAATTTTAACATTATATTCACACAGTAAGTTGTACTTACTGAGTTTATAAATTGTGCGGCAGTATCACACCGTTACGATCACATTTCTACGAAATCACTCCCACAAATTATTGTATATATAGAAGGCGAGCCGATCTCACTGTTACGGATCACACTGTTACGACCTTACTTCCGTCCTTTTTCTACGAAATCACTCTCACAAATTGTGTATATAGAAGGCGAGCGGAAAATGTTACACATCAAAAGTAAACCCTTTTTTAAATAAAATAAAGCCTATGTTACCCGAAATGGATGCAGCATCCGTGAAAGATTTTTTAGCATTGGAAAAGTAGTTCGACAGATTAGCCCCGACATACAAACAAACAAACTAAGTCACAAACGTTACCTCTTAATTAATAGTATAGACTTAGATGAAAAACTGTTCTTGCACCGTTTAAATATGTCGTTAGTTTAAAAGGATAAATAAAATTATTAATGCATACTTACTATAAATGAAGATAACTTAAATAGTATGTATAGATAGATTCATGAAAGGAAATGTAAATAATTCAGATATAGTATTTTTATATCATTCTATTATAATATTATATTATCACCGGTGATATCGATACGAAAATCGCACCGCAGTCCTCTAAAAGTCAATGTCTAACAGTCTGTCTGTCTGTCTGTCAGACGCTCTCTCATAGAAGCAAACTCTGAATCAGATTATGAAGGAGTATTTAAACGGGATCCCTTCTTTACGCATAATGTTTTTTTCCCTAATATACTTTGGCATAACTATTCTGGCCTAATTTTTTTTAGTATAATAATACTTTGCCATAACTGTTGTAGGCATACAGTTTATGTTGACATAATTGTCTTTCAGGCTTATTTGTTTTGGCATAATTTTAATTCGTATACTGTTTCTAGGCATAATGACTATTAGCATAATAGTATTTAGGCATAAAAATCAGTAGGAATATAACGGAAACATTTAAGTTATTTTTACGTATTTATTTTGAATAATAGGTTAAGGAGCGCCGCGGGTGGCTCTTTTTTTTAAATTTACCTTTTCTCTAATTTAAATTCAAAATATTTATTCAGCGTAGCAGGCTTAGATTCTATCAATAAAACTAATACATACAGTTAAAATTAAAATGTTACGACGAAATAGACTCCTCTTAGCATAAGTTGCAGCTTCAAGAAACTGCAACGCTGATTTTTAAAGTTAAAAATGTGTATAAGTGTCTAGCATTTTAGGAGTTATAATTGTAATGCGTAGGCATAGATATTTATTATGCTTTTAGAAATTATGTTTTAAAATCATTATGCGTTAATATGTTCAAACAATATTATGATTTAAAAACATTATGCTTTAAAAAACTATGCGTAAGCTGTTATGGTAAATATAATTAGGATAAACAAAAGTATGCCATATTGTAACATGTCTTTAAATGTTATGCAAATGGATAGACCTATTTAAACCTGTTAATCTCGTTGGACGTACACGCGAGCAAATTAATTAGCCGCAGCACGTCACAAAGCTAGCCAGTCCAGAACTGGTATCCGTTGGCGACATAAATCAATATCCGGTGGGCGCGCCCGGCCCGGCCCAGTGACACCGCCGGACGGACAACACTCAGGCACGGCGATCACTTTATATGAAAGTGGAGGGACGCTTAAGACGACACCTCAATTCGTAAACATTCAAAACGGCTTTGCCTTAAGGCGCTGTCGTAAGGTCGAAAATACGTAACGACCGCGACCACTTTAAAATTATCAGAATCTTTAGTTTTCAAAATTAGTGGTTTTAGTAATAAATATATGCAGCAACTAGGTATATAATACAACGAATATAGATTAAACAAGTTCTCAAAAAAATCAACAGCGAAATCAATGTCTCAGTAGCTCAGATGAAAAAGCTGATTGCGAAAACTCATGTATAAGTGACAGGAACCAGCGATCTTAATTTTTTTTCTTAATCATTAAAAATAGGGTTCAGCAGCTGATTTTTTACTTTAGTAACAATTGAACCAATGGATCACTAAGATTAATGATTATGATTATTTGTACAGGCCATAATACGATATGGACGAAAAGAAAGTACACTATTAGAATTGTTTGGGTATTCTTACCAACAGATGGCGCATTGCCTAAAATGATGTACTTATTATTCTCTGAATCGCGCTTTAAAAGTGTTTTGGTGCGTACTATAAAAGCAGTCCAATATTTGGAATATTACAACGCCCTGTCATGACTTACGCTAGCGTAGTTTTCGCGCATACCGTGCCCTCCTATCAGTATCCCTTACAAACCCTCCAAAACCGTTTCATGCCACGTGTTGCCCGTGGTACTATCGCAATGTAGATCTCCACCGTGATCTTATTATCAAGGACGTTTCCATAAGTTACTTTGATAACGCCCCCCACCACCCTAACCCGCTTGTTGTGGCGGCCGCCAACTATAACGTTGGAGGCCTTCCACCCACAAGACGGTACACATCTAGACATCCTAAACACGTCCTAGATGACCCCGATGATCCCATAACAGTTGCGAACGCCCCCCCGCCCGATCCTCTAAATGCCACTACACATTTACAGAATACACTAAACATGCACACACTAGTATAGGCCCAAGACACCGTACTCGTAGAACAAGGGTACGCCGAACCGGCTCACACGCGCTGTATACCAGGTACAGACATGTACCTGGGCACTTCTCTCCACCACCACGACCCGGTCACCCCGAGCCAAGGTCCAAGCCTTTAGAGGCGCCCTCGGGTTGTTCCGCTCTTCGATCTGATCCGAACCCTTTGGAGAATCTAGTAGGGTACGGGGACACGCACTGATGTGCGTGATGCCGTTCCCTCTAGAAAACTTCCGAAGGTGATTCGTTTCACACGGCTTGAGGAACCCTTTAAGTTTCTCGCCGCCCCCAAACAAACCCGGTGAAGCTGAAAATGCCGTCTGAGGCAATCAGCAAACTCTCTCCAAAAAAAAAAAAACGAGTGAGCCTTACAGAAGTCGCATATAATGTGTAACATTTGACATCTCACCTTAGTAATAAGCAATTTTAACATTGTATTCTGAAAAAAATGGGTCAGGTATTACAACACTTTATAACTATAAAATAAATGCAGTAAATACCCATTAGAAAACATTTGACATATCAAAATGACCTTTGATAGTCAAATGACACAATATGTCACATATAAGAATAATATGTCATTTTCATAATATCGATTTTAAATTTACAAAATAGCGCGCGCTTGCGCGCTTCCCCGACTTCCTGTCACACTGTTACACCTACTTCCGTCACATTTCACGAAATCACTCCCACAAATTTTATATATAGAAGGTGAGCGGAAAGATGTTACACAACAAAAAAGGAATATAAAAGCTCAACAGTCTATATCAAAACAGTTTTATTTTATTATTAGTATATTAGTAATAGTAGGTGAATACAGGATGTCATAGTACATGGTTACTACTTCAGTGAGTGAGTGAGACCTAGATACTTTGAGTGACTATTATTGCAACCCTTAATACAATATTCTCGTACCTATAACAAATCACCCCACTTTTGTTTGTAAAATTATAAGTCGACAACTTTCTATATACAGATCACTAACAGTGTTTCATTAAAAGTTTGTAATCGGAGGGAAGTTTTCATTGCTCTATTGAGCTCGAAATATGTTGGCTGATTTTTTTTGCAATATTGACTGCATAATATTGATTGCTAACGATTTATAGTATTAAATCCTCATTGTGTTGGCAAAGGTTTAACAATAGATTAAAATTATTATGCAAAAATAAGTCATTTAGTATTCAATTGTGGCTCAATCCCCATTGGCACTTTTACGAATTATGTGTTAACAGCGCCTTAATTAAGTAATTAGCTTGTATACTATCCCACAGCTGGGCAAATGCCTCGACCGTTGTTGTGAAGTCACCGGTACAATCAAAATCCGAAACTTATCTTGCCCGACCGACCTGAGAATAGAACCTAGTATCTCCTGAAATCGAAGGGAAAAATAATCTTTATTTTTGATTGCAAATGTTACACACCACAGGTGCATACCTAAAAACTATCCTTGATGACGTACTAAAATAAACTTTGAATCGAAACAAACGATCATGTTCATACTATCCACCATACCACCGAACAGTTAACAGAAGACGATTTTTTGTATATATGTAGGTATATATAATATAAAAATAATGGTCATAATCAATTCGAGCGCCCATGTGAACCAACCACAGTATTACACTCACACGCACTTATAAACATCGACATCGACACAACAAACACAATCAGATTCAAACCTATTCTGTAAGTAATCATTCGACAAAATTTCATCTACTTACCTATTATTTTTTCTTTTTAGACTACCTACCTGCGTTCATTAATTACGTCAACATTTTTTAGTTGCATAATATGTTTCTATAATTGGCTTATGTTTAAGTAACATCTTCTGTACCTTGTGTTTAGATAAAAGCTGTTGAAACATTGTTGATTAAATAAATAAATATATTCTTTTTACGGGTAAGCACAGTGCCTTGATCTCACAAATAATGGAAGCGAACTTTACCCGGGATCCTCAACTAGTGAGGCACTGGCTATCTTATCTCTAGCTGCCGGAACACAACAATGCTACCAACATGTCCAGCACTTGATAAAACTCACTTTCTTGCGTACACCACCACAGTATACTTACACTAACACTACACAAGCAATTAGGTACTCAACACACATAACACTTTACACTCTCTGCCAAAAACGTATACTTAACTAATTACGGCTTTCCAAGGGTCAGGCCTAGCCTAGTTTAGGAAATGGAAACCCCTGGTAACTAGGAGATAAAAATTTTGATCTGTACTTTTATAATATTTTATTTTATACCATTGTACAATTTTTTTCAATAAACTTATTCTTATTCTTATTGATGTTATGGCAACCTATTTAGATAAGATGGTGGTAGCTAGCCACAAACACACCCTACCACCAACCAAACCGAGTACACAAACATGTACCCCCCGCTGAGAATCGAACCCGGGACCGGTCTAAACCAGTGGTCTTAACCACTAGACCACAGAGGCATTTAAAATCTAATAATTGTCTCGTTTCAAAACAAAACACGCATTAAAACGTTTCAATTTAACGCCTAGTGTAGACAAAATGATATCGCGGCAAGGCGTGAGAGCATACGTCGGTGTAATGAAGATTTGAGGATAATCGAAAGAGCGTCCGCTCGGCAGAGCAGACGATTTATTTGCGGCGCGACCGTCCGGATAATAATGCCTTTAACGGCGCTTCCGACCGCTTTGAACGCGCTGCAACCCTCTACTCGACTCGACTGCAATAAATGATCTTTGTTTTTTTTTCAATGGACTCAGCTCGTAAACAGAAACGCCTAATAAAATAACGCTTCAAGAAAATTGTGCGCTTTACCGTGCCTACATTATTATAATTACGTAAACGCTTTAAAATTTTACTAGACACTCTGTGATTCGAAAAACAGCACGGCAAGCCTTCGCTACATAGGTAGTTAAAAGTCAAAGTATTTTTTTTATTAAAATAAACCTAAGAAATATGCTTTTGAATCATTCAAACATTTTTTACCTATTACCCATTCGGACGTCTATTTTAGAAGGAGAAAGGGCGCAAGAAACTGCACAGCTTTAATAGAAGTAACGACTTTGACAATAAAAAAAGCGTGTCGTTACATTTTACGAATTAGGAATGATATAATCACAAAGATGCCTTCTCTCGTGGTACCTGTCGTAAAATCTAGATGGCATCCCAAACATGGCATGGCAAACCGAGTACAAGTACACGAGTATATAGTAATGTGGTTAGTCATTTCATAATTTATGGTTATTAATTGATGAGATATAGACGGTTAGTTCCGCTATAGTATGGTTCCGCTATGGCAACCTCGCAAAATACTTACCAAAAAGTCCCACTATAGTACCCATCTATTAGATCTACGTAAAACAATAGAAGGTACAATTGAAAAGAAAAGTGCACCTATAACGTTTTAGTCTTTACCGGACAGTAATTTAGGAGTATAAATAAATAAAGTCTGTTTGCAATGTTGAATAGACTGACAGGAAAAAAAACATATACCTACCTACCTATTTGAACAGAATATGGTAATCGTAATAAGTGCTAAGGGACATATTTCAATAACATTAGAAACAAACATGACGAAACACTGTTTCGTCTCACTTCTGTCAAGAGGGAAATATACGAAACTGACTGCATCCAGCTCTACCAAGAAGGGTACGGACGAGAGAGTGCGCCTGCAGTTGCGCGTCTGCTTGTGCACTTTAAAATATCCTGCGCAATTGACCGCTTCCGTTTAGGAGTCGAAGTGGTCGCCATGGCCGAAAACGGTCAAATGATCATCATCATCATCATCATCATCACCATCATCATCATCATCATCATCATCATCATCATCATCATCATCATCATCATCATCATCATCATCATCATCATCATCATCATCATCATCATCATCATCATGATCATCATCATACGAAGGTTGGCCACCTTCAAAATTGAAGAGACACAAGAGGAGAAGAAGAAGAAGATACAAACATATAGCAAGTACACTGTGTAAACAATGAAGTAAAGTGGGGCTATAATAAGTTGGAAGCGGAAAGTTCAAGCAATTAGTGTGAACAGACCACGAGGGGCGACGCGCCTCGCCGATAGACTTTCGACCCCCATATTAAATGTTTTCTCAAAACAGGTCTCTTGGATGCACAATCTTGTTGTTCTATACAGAATGTTGCTAATTATTTCGTGTATGTTCCCCTTCTAGAATAGCCGTCCTATTATACTACCTGTAACAGCCTTTTATTCTTTTGACAATACATTTAATTAAATATGTCGCTCGCTCTTTTAAATTTTATGTCCAGCCAGTACTTAATTTATTTTAATTAATATAACACCTTTTACATTTTAAGTTTGATCATTGGCGTTTTAGCTTAGCCGCTTCATGTTGTTTTCTTAAGTTACTTAAGCGAACACTACATGTAGCAATAAACGACTTTACACATACAATCAGTTAAATTATATCAAATTATATGTAAAGTAATCGTAATTTTATCCAAATAGAGTGCTTCAGCTATTTAAACTCATTTTGTAGAGAAAATGAATGAATGAAAATTAGTACAAACATACTTAATATGCACATATGTTCAAATAAAAAAAAAGTGCTAAAAGGAACTTCACTCGGCATTAGTTGCAGCGTGTACCTAAGTCACTACAACGCTGATTTAGCGTGAATGTCTCAGGTTTCAACTAAGTAACTGTATTTTATGAACTCGAAAGTCGAAAGTATTTATTGATTGTTAAAGAGATTATTTTAAAAACTAATCTCACTAAGTGTTCCGAATGGGTTAAGTAAAAAGTTCAATCAAGCTACTAGCGAAGTTACCTAATAACATAGTTATATCCCGTCAGCCATGTTAATAAACATGACAAAATAGGCCCATAATAAATATGGAATAGGGTTTCCAATCAAGTCTACTTCGCGCCCCCCTGTCCGCGCCTGCCGCAGGAAGTGTCATAGACTGGAGCATAGTTAGAAAAGACGACAGATTATAACAGGTAAATTACTGAAAAAAAAATTAAAATGAAAAACGAACAAAACATTAAAATTCTAAGCCTATGCTGATTCTTTCTTAATTTATAAGAATAAACGATAACATTAAACTATAATTGAATTTGAATAAATAGATTTTAACCCGACTGCGTCAGAAGGAGGGTTATGTTTTTCGAGTGTATGTATGTATGTATGTATGTCTATTTCTTTGGCACGCCCTACAGCCCAAACGGCTTGGTGGATTTTAACATATGAGGTGTCGTTAGATTGGTTTTGACTGTGAGAGTGACAAAGGCTATAAAAAAATCCGGAATATACCTAATAACAAAAAGTGAAAAGTTTGAAATAAACGAAATTATTAAAATAAAACAAAAACCCGACTGCTAAAACAACTATATAAAAAACAATTATATACTCGTAAAAACCGGAATAACATAAAAATAACTGCAAAGAGAAAAACTGAAAACAAAAAAAACAAGCGTTTGAGCACTGTTGAATGCAACGTGAAACATTTTTGTAAAAAAATTATTTGTAAAATGATTAAAGCAAAAAATGTCGATCACTGATTTCTGCCGAACATTGGTGCCACTACCCTACACATTGTTTCAATCCTCTATTCTGAGTTTCAATCGATTAACATAGACAATAAAGCATTCTGAAAGAGGATTCTGCCCAGACTCCGACTGAATAGGGACCACTCTAATATTTTCACTGCATTTCGGCTGCCAAGCAGCGTTGTTTTACGTTGCTGTGTTCCGGGTACTGGAGTTAGTTTCGCTTTTGATTACAATAAAATCAAAAAAAGGACGATAAAATCAAAACGAGAGTTGGTATTCGGGTGTCTAGTGTGAGTTTCATTCGCCATTCGTGCACGTTAAAGAAAACGAGAATTTGTATGGCAAAACTTTAACTCTTCTCGTATGCCGCCAGGAGGCGCTGTTTAAATGCCATACTAAATTTAAACGTAATCGAATGAATATGGATAGTAAACAAAACTCACACTAGGCACTCAGGAGTACATATGCAAACTCAATACAAAACAAGCTACGAGTATGCTCGTGTTTGTGTTGATGTTAAACTTGAACAACCTTCCTCAACATTAGGTACAAAGCATTCCACCTAAGTGCACTTTATCCGGTATCCTAAACCACTAAAGAACTAGGCTATCAATCACCCACCAAACAAAATCGAACTACTGACCTCTAGAAAACACAGATGCAGTTTAACGGTAATACATATAACTTCTGGTAGTCAAAGTGTTCTAAGGCATATAAATCAACAATGGCCGCTCTATGCGTTAGAAAGTTCGTAGCAGTTCTCGTAGCGTTCGTAGCTGCCGGACGGGCGGGCGGGCCCTGCGTAACGCCCGCATAATATACACAACTAGGCGACGCGACGCCTTGAGGACAAATTTTTAAATTGCCTTGTAGCCCTACGAGCGGGCCGCGTTCGCACTGAGCCCCGATTATTCCTGGATTTTCTTAAAAGCCTGATCGTCTCTTACCTAATTGTAAGTGAACATAAAGCTGAAGATGAAAGCGCATTTATACTGGAATCCTAAACCACTAGGGAACTTGCTATCAATAACCAACCAAATTGAGTAAAAAAACCTAACACGTTTTAACGATTTTAATATATATATATCTATTGTAGCAGTCTTCGTTGTCGCTCGAGCTAGTGGACTGTATATGAATTGTGTAGGGATTGCGAGTTACATATAAACACTGTTTGGAGTTATGACACTGAACTTTATTAAAAACTTTATTGAATCAAGGAATGTAAAGAAGAAAAGAACAATCCTACTAATATTATAAATGTGAAAGTTTGTGTGTATGTATGTTCGTATATTTTTTACTTCTTCACGCTGCAACGGATGGATGGATTTGAATAAAATTCGGCATACAGATAGTTTATAACCTGGAATAACACAAAGGATACTTTTTATCCAGATATTCCCACGGAAACGGGAACCACGCGGGTGAAACCGCAACCGGCCGCCAGTATAATATAATTTTAGGTTGTCCGAACAATACGTCAAGATCAACAGAAGAAGAAAAAACCAAACAAATGACAATAAATTAATAGTAGTTTATGCAACTGTCATATAATGAAGGGTATTAAAACACGAGTGTGAGTTTCTGAAACGAGCGCAGCGAGTTTCATACTAGTAACGAGTGTTTTAATACCCGTGTTATATGCAGTTGCATACACTACTTTATCTTCACTAATGCAATTAGTCAAACAACAAGAGTAAAAACTGACAATAGTTTATTTATAATAATTGTTCAAATTTTGGATGGTACAATTTTGAAAGTTAATGTTAATTATTGATCCAGCAGCTGTAGCGGTCGCGGGGCAAGCAGTAGAGCTCGTAGACGGAGTTGGAATTTTATAATTACTTCATTCGTCTTGTTTTCTATACTGTTCAAGATCGTATTTGAGACTTGAATTTTATTCATTAAAGACTCATTAATGTAGCTTTCAGCCACAGTAGAAGACTTCCACCCCCCGTGTCGTTTCAGTGCGGTCAAATCACCACCGCTATCTATGAGAAGGGTCGCCGAGGTGCGCCGGAAGCAATGCCCCGTGTACAACGCTGGGTTAGACAGATTCAAAAAACTTGCGATAGTTTTTCCCAGAGCACCAAATTTATTAATACCAGTTCTTTGATCGACGCACTTCTTCGATCTATAGCTCAAGAAAAAGGCAGGGTTTCGACAGGGGGTGGGTCGAAGTTCCATGTAATTTTTTATATACGGCATAGCAGTTGCCCGTCACAACAAAAGAACGATCTATTTTCGTTTTTGTTTTCGAAACTTTCACCATAATTGTACTGTCGTCTATGTTAGAGACTTCATCAAACTGGATGTTTATAGCTCTTGCCTTCGGCATGCCCCCATTATGCCGAAGATTAGTGCAACCTGTAACATTCATCCAAACCTTCCATGCCAAAAAGTTATTATATTCTTTTTCATATAATTTTCTAGATTTTTCTGGCAAAAGATTGTGAGTTACTTTTGTTGCCAATTCTAGAATATCCGGAGGCGTACAAATATCATCGTCGCTGTCCATTTTTAACTTTTAATTTGTATTTTAAAAACAAAACACATTGCGAAACATTAAATTCACGCGTACGTGTATTGTCACAGTGAACTTGCCGCCATTAAAATCTAACCAATGAGAGCGCAGCTGCGCGCGCAGGGCCAATCAGGAGCGAGCGCGCGCTGTTCTTTTTTTATTTAATTGGCACAAGATCTTACCAAAGAGTTTTGTGTATGTAAGTTTAGTAGTTTCGACAAAGTTTTCACGTATAACCCAACTGTTTTCAAAAGCCAGCCTAATATCAAAATTTTATACAACTTGTATGAGGATTTTGACATAAGGCTCGCCAGGTTAATTGGTCGCGTTTTATTGATGTTATAATGAGATTTTACGATATCGATGTAGATATTATACCATCATGTGAAATTGCTTAAATTGAGTGTTTTGTTGTCTGCGCTATAACAGTAGTCATTATAAGTCAAGTATTGGAAACATAAGTAGAATGTTACAACATTAGTGTAGATAAAATATATAATGTAAAAGGTTTTAACATGAAAAGTGGCAACAGGCCACATATAATAAAATGTTACGCCAACATCTAATAATACAAAAAGCGATACCATACTACTTCGCTATCCTCAGATATGGTCTTACGCATTAAACAACAATGGCCACATTGCATAGGTGTTAGAAAGTTTGTAGCAGGTCTCGTAGCGTTCGTAGCTGCCGGCCGGGCGGGCCCTGCGTAACGCCCGCACAATATACACAACTAGGCGACGAGACGCTTTGGGAACAAATTTTTAAATTGCCTTGTAGCCCTAAGGCTACGTTCGAACAGAGCCCTGATTATACCTGGATTTTCTTAAAAACTATGTGGCACACATTCTGAGAAAAATAGTGGTTTCTCAAAACGGTTTTCTTATAAATTATTGTGTACTGATGTGTGCTTATAAAAATATCTCAAATATTGATTGACAACTGGTTTGTTTGGGTTGCCTTTTACCAAATATCCAAAGGTACCGCCACTATGAAAAAGTAAACATAGGTGTTACCTCATTCATACAATGCAAACACCAAATGATTTTGTCATACTTCCTAAGTGTTATTGAACACATAAAAATAATTTTGACTTGATTTATAACAGATTTTAAACCAATTTTCTATCAAACCAAATAATTGGCATACAAATTCTATTACAATGCGCCCATCTACCTAGATAGATTGTAGATTGTAAACATTTGTAGCGCGCCAGACAGTTTGCAGTAAAGTTACGAAGGTAATGGAAACAATGCTACTGGGCCCCAAGATAAGACAACTACATCAAGATACGTACAGCTCACTTTGGAACTTACGTCATCTCCGTTGTACATAATAATATCAACTGTTAACTTATGAATGAATCAAGTGGGTTTAAGTTAACAGAATAGTCCGAGTGACATTCATTTGGTTTTAAAAATTGCAGGGTGACTTGTCTCTGTACAAATACGGGTAACAATGTTACAACGCCAAAAACTTTGTGAAATTGAAAAGTAAAATCAATTTTGCATGTTTGCCCCGTGCGTCTTGACATTATACTTTCACCAAATGACATCTCTTGTATGCCTTTCTATGATTAAGCTATTTGCTGCCCTTAAGGAGCACACATCCTTGTTTAAATATCTGTGCCATTAACTTTACAATAGTTTTGAGAGCGATAATTTGTAGTCGTCAAGTTTTGATGTAAGTCCCGGGATTAACCTAGGCATTAGACCCTAGGCTTATGAGTAAATTGGATTATTATTTTATTAAATTAAACATTTTTTTTATTATATTATTTTTTGCATACACAATGATTTATGTAGTTACTAGTACAAGATAAAATAATACTAGAAAAAATCAACTAGTCTTAGGAAACTCGAGTGGGAATCGAACCCACGACCCTTGGATTACCGGTCCAATGCTCTGACCGCTGAGTTGCCGAGACCTCAGAAGACTCATTATTCCTAGGACTGGTTGTTTTATTCTAGTAAAATTTATCTTAAACAATAAAATTATAATTTTATCTATACTAATATTATAAAGAGGAAAGCTTTGTATTTTTGTATGTATGTTTGTAACGAATAAACTCAAAAACTACTGGACCGATTTAAAAAATCTTTCAACATTAGATTGCTACATTAGCGTGAGTAACATAGACTATATTAAAAAAAATCTCCACCCGTGCGTAGCATTGACGGGTCGCTAGTTATATTACACGGTGTTTTTTCACGCATCAAGTATAATAAGAACACATCAAGATAACAATAAACTCATTTACGACAAGTTACATTATCGTAAACGTCTTGGTGACCGGATGGAAAGCGCTCAGACTGATATCTTGAAGTTCTGACTTTAACTTGGGCAAAGCGTGTTTCGATTTTCAGTGTTAATTAAATAAGCGTGGTGATTAACCCAATACCCATTAATCGTAGCGTTGACTTGATTGGAGTATTTTCGACCGTTATTTTATTAAGGCTGCACGGATTGTATCCTAAGCAATGAAAAATGAAAAAAGATAGAATGTGAGTTTGGATTGGCATTGACAGATTTCGGCCCGCAGCAATAGCAATAGCTTTAGTTATTGTTCTAAGTTTCAGCCGCTCCTCTTCCCTTTTTGAAATTTTTGAAAAGAGTATGTATACGTGTGTCTCAAATACATGGTAGATTGTGTAATGTTTGTTTTATTGATTTAATGTATTTTTATGCATAGTTTTAAAAAAATATTAACATTCGGATAACTTTCTCTATATAAACTATAAATAAGTGTGCAAAATTTCATACTCCTCCGTCCGCGCAATTTTTGTAAAAAAAGGGGTACAAAGTTTTTGCTTCACGAATTAATTTAAAGATACTCTACTTTTTTTCATTGTGTATGTAGCTTTCTACTTTACTACAATTTTTTTTAATTTTTTTTTTAATTACTAGTAATTAGAGATAGAAAATCAAATTATGCTCAACAAACTATTTGAATGAAGTAATTTAGCATTTTTACGTCACCTAATGAACACCTCACATGTTATGGTTTAGTTAAATAAGACGTTACGGCCACTTTTAACTGTAACGCCATATTTAACTAAACCATAACATGTCAGGTGTTCATTATGTGACGTAAAAATGCTAAATTACTTCATTCAGATAGTTTGTTGAGCATAATTTGATTTTCTATCTCTAATTAATAGATATGTTTTTTTTTCATAGGCGGCGCTAGTGTGCGGCGTAAACGCTCTTAAAAGTCTATTACACATGAAATGGTTGAAATCTATATTACAATATAAAATAGAATATAGAATTAACAATGACGTATATTTTTTTACAAATCTTAAAGAGAATGCAGTAAATACTCATTAGAAGACATTTGCCATATCAAAATGATGACACAATAATGTCACTTCTAATAATAAAATGTCTTGTTCTATCGATTTTAAATTTGCACGCGCTTCCGACTCCGTATATTTTTTACAAATCCTAAAGAGAATGCAGTAAATACTCATTAGAAGACAGGTCACACTGTTATCCTATCCTGCCGCGCAAGTTTCGAGAAAATAGATCGTAATGTCAGCACTTCAAATATTACAATCACAAACCAGGGATATTCCGGTTAGGGTTAACCTAACCGAAATAATCTCTTATTAACCCAATTGGAAATGGGTTAACATATACTTTGGGTTAACATAAATAAATGTTACAGAATTCTATGTGTTAACAGGATAATAGCGGTTAACCTTAACCGAATCGTTAATAGGTTTTTGCATGTTAGTTCGTGACTCGTGTTTCATTTTTCGTCACTTAGTCGCGGGTAGGTACCTATGCTATCAGCGCGTGCGGTGCGCGGCTCAACCAATAGGCCGGGCGTCGCATTCGCCGCGCATCTATATCTTTTCCGTTACAAATGCTTACATAGAACAAACAGAGACAGTGGACAAGTATACGTATAGCGCAGTGTCACTCACATTGCCAGCTTGAGTTTTTGTTTAGATTGATGCGCATGCATTGCATGTGTGTACGTGAGTGTCGCGTGGAAATTATTTATTAATATGACGCGCATAAAATCAAATGCCGTCCACAGACACCTGGGTTAACCTTTTCATATGGGTTAACAACCCTTATTGTATGGGTTACTAAAATAACATGTTTAATCTGTTAACCGAATCATTCTGTAATTACCGTTATGAATGGGTTTTCCGATCCCTGTCACAAACACAGTAAGTTGAGTACAACTTACTGTGTTTAACGGCAGTAAGTATACTGCGTTCATAAATTGTGCGGCAGTATCACACTGTTACTATCATATTTCTACGAAATCACTCCCACAAATTGTTGTACATATAGAAGGCGAGCCGATCTCACTGTTACGGATCACACTGTTATGACCCTACTTCCGTCCCTTTTCTACGAAAATAATTGTATATATAGAAGGCGAGCGAAAAGATTTTACACATTAAAAACTAAGATGAAACTTGATCTTAGCTGTTATTATGTTAGCATTTTATTTCACAAATTTTCAACTGTTTCATTAAACGTAATAGAACGAGTTTAAATCGTATATTCGCTAACTCGGCAATCGGAATGGCGCACAAATATATATTTGAATACATATTTACATAATTCAGGCGGAATGATTCCGTACTGTAATATACAAAATGAACGTATCCCAAGATCCCACTTACAAATTGTACACCGCTGCTGGTGCCTTATTCTGGTAGACTAAAGTCGCTAATTATTATTTTGGTGCGTAATAAAAACTTATACTTAGTCTTTTTGCAAAGTAGTTTTATTTTTTAAATTTGTAACATTGTACTGAGAAAAGAAATAGCCGTTGTCAAGTTCCTTACGGCTTCTTCTCGCTATGGTAGCTCTCCACCGTAGGGTTTACGAAGCCATTGCTTAGATTTTACATAAAAAAATAACTTGTTAAATTTTTTTAATAAAAATATTTTTAATTTATGTTTCTACATGTTCTTTATTAATTCTGACCCCTAATGACTCTTATGAGTGTTTCGTTACCCAAATTGAATTTTTTAGCTCTGACTTTACGCAGTAAGTTTAAATAAATATGTGATTTTTTCTGTTGTTTTTATTTTGGTACACAAGGCGGCAGATCAACCTACCCAAAACTGTCAAATTTCTACAATCAATTTTGAATTTTATTGTTTGGTTATAAGGATCAATATTCATTGGAGAAATTTGACAGATTTGAGTAGGTTGATCTGCCGCCGACTGTACACAGTTTCTAGCTTGTGTATTTGGGACTTATCTAAGCTATATCAAACCACAAGTGGAAAGCTAACTCAAAAGTGTAATTATAAATTGTTAGTAGCTTGAGGTTCTGTCTTAGACAGCGTACACAGAGAGACCATAATGTCAAAATATTAATAGTCTATGTGAATATGTGAGTGAGTACATTACACACACATACATTTTGTTTGGGGCAAATTTGTACATAGATAACTTAGCTTAAAAGATAGCAACATAAGCGTCTAATGAGGATCATAACTTTTACATTTTCGCATTATTTACATTAGCTGAACGTTTCAGATTCAGTTTTAAACAAAATCATAGAAAAAGCCATAATTTTGTCATTCGAGTAATGATTCTGATTATTCAAAACTATAACATAATATGAAACCAATTCTTTTTCTAAAAATTGTTAAGTAAAATTTAAGTCCTATTAATAATAAACATGGATTAAATGAGCACCTGGTGATAAACTTATACTGTCTCATTTTTATTTTTAAATGCCTGCGATTTGTAAGATAGAGACAACGTAAGTTTTAAGTATTATAATTCTAGTTCAGGTTTATTAATGACAGAGTTGGGCAACGTTCTAAACAATATTGTAACATTTTACACATTACTTATTTAATGTTTATCCTGTAATGTTGTAACGTGTAAAATAAACGCGAGTAGATCCGTAAAAGTTGTTTCATTTCAAAACTCTAGAAAACAATAATATTGTAACAACTCGTGTACGTACACATGGAGTGCAATAAGATGATTGAAAAACCAAGGCCTAGTGCAAATTTCATTTGCTATTCGATGACGTTAACGAAAACGAGAATTCGTATGGCGAAATTCTAGCTCTTCTCGTACCTGTGTTGCCAGGACGCGCTGCTTTTAATGCAATACTGATTTTCGTGTCCGAAAACGTAAACAAATGAATTCGAATAATAAACAAAACTCAAGCTAAGCACCCAGTTCGAATCGTTTACAAATCGCAGGCGTTAAAACAATAACAATCGACACAGCAGATTGTGTAGAATAGGCGGCTTCGGCCCAACGGGACCGGGCCGAATGGAGCGCGCATACTAATTCGCGGTGGTTCGAGGAGCATTCAAATACCAGCGGAGCCCAGCTTACCGGGGATATGTGCGCCCCAAGATTTACTCCACAACTTAGATTACGGCCGTGGTCAAGAATTAAACAAGTAATGGACCACACGTTACGTGATGCCATGTCAGAGGGTTTCAATTATGCGAATACATTGTTCACGTTTTGGGGATTTGACGATTACCAATTTGATTTAATTGATCTGCTTGTGGTCGGGTGGGTAATGAAGATTTTGTCGGGTGAAGCATTTGTAGTTGTTACTGTTATGTCGTTAAAGTTATCTGTGGGTGTTTCAACCTGTATATTATGTAAACGTTAATAATTGTACATTACTTAAAATACTTTTTGATTAAATGAAATTGTTTATTTATCAAAAAGCTTATTTATCTGATTGTTTGTACAAGTCAGGCCTCTGTTATCATTAAAACTAATAAGATTAATTAATATACTTGCCAAGATGTTAAATTTTCTCAGGTAGGTGCTTTACATTAAATCGTAAATTTATAAGAGAAAGTAAATTCAATAACAATATCATAACAATTACAGTATATTGACATTTATTGATTAATCGCCAAGTTGTCAAAATTCGACTGTAGTTCACAAAACATACAATGTTTATAGAATGTAATGTAACCATATACATGTCTGCGACTCTCTGGCTAGGAAAAGAATGGGACTTCTGGGGTCGGCCTATCCGAAACCGGAGGACTTCAGGCTCTTCGCTCTTAAGGACGTTGCCGAACTTATGGCATCTATCTTTACTGAGGTAGAAGAGTGAAAGGATGGGGTTGCATAAAAGATCCCGATGGGTCGAAGTGTTACTGCAAGAGGGAAACCTCAGCAGGCCCCACTAAGATAAGATAAGATAAATTAACACACATATATTTTTTATATTTATTTCAGGACTCCTGCTTCATTAAACTTTATACTAAACTTCGTACTCCTCCGTGCGCGCAACCAAGTTTTCTTTACTACAATTCGCGCCATTATGATTTCTAAGTAATAAAAACTTAATTAAAAAATATGAAAATATAATGCATTTAATAATTAATTATTACTGTTCTATTTATTTAATTATTTATCTATGTATTGTTATAAAAGAATTTATTTACAAACAAATTATATAAATTATACTTTTTTATCTATTGATATCTTTTTATTTATATTTCAGGGAAATGTATCTCAATTAAATATGTGACAATAGTTTAACGTCATGCTTAACGTAGTAAAACCACTTGTTTCATATCTTCATATAAACAAATCTATTGTGCTGACTCAAATTGTAAACTGCAAGAAAACAAAGAGAGAGAAAATATTCTTTTAGACAATTAGTAAAAAAGCTGTCCCTGGAATAAATTTACAAATTAATTCTGCCCCATTGCTAGCTGTAAACAAATAATTAGAATTGTAAATTATGTAACTTGTACTTTTGATAAACTCATTGACTTTTTGTTTTTATTGTTTAGTGATGAAACTTTTATACCACATTTTATTACAAACTTTGTAATTAGGAAAGGTTTTTAGGTTTGGCAATCCACTTCTTTACGAAACAACAATACTTGCAAAGATTTGAGAAGAAAATTGCAGCTCCTCGTTTATTATTTATTTTTATTATTTAAAGAAGGTTAGTCTACAATTCATTAGTAGACTTATTTTGCAATCAAAGACTGCTGTTACCAAAACTAATGGATTCCCTATATAATTGTTATACCTTCATGATACATTTTTATTTTTATGTAAAGTGCTACAGTAAATTTAAAAAATCGCAATATGATCGTATATATGCAATAAAACTAGAAAATATATAAAGACTTGCTTCTTGCTTCTTCATCTCAGTATATTATTATACCGTTTAGTTAATTTTCGATCCTATTTAGTAGGCCGACGTTCATATGTACTTTTAAATTATGTAGTTTAATTAGATTGAATTAAACTTTTTTATCATGTTTTACATGTTACCTGTACTAACCTTATACTGATAAGTGTAAAGTACTACCGGCATTCTAATACAATTCGCACATACACGTATCAAAGTGTCATAACACATACTACGAGTAATACAGCCAAAAGATATTCGAAATCCTCAAAGTGGACTGGAAAAAGCTTTACCTGTTGCACAGACTCTCGCATCATCCTACATCCCGTTCACGGAAGCTTAAAGCTGCTCGTATTCTTTTTGTATGCATTTACGTTTCAGATTAAAAGATCCAATCGCCACCCCCGGTCGGGTGTTGTCGTGCGCTCACGTGTAGGCTCGGCGGCGGGCTCCCACGCGATTGGCTGTTTCAGGAATGGGGTGGGTGATGACGCGCTCGAGGGAAGTTTTCGCGCTGGAGTATCAGTTGTGGTTGCGGAGCTGGCCGGAACAGCCGCGCGCCTTCCCGGGCTCCTGGTCCTGATAGTCGCCGCGCCAGGTAAGGCCATCATTCAATTAAAAAGCAATCTTTGCAGAGGAGACGTCAATCGCTGCTGGCGGCCGCTCTACAAGTCTTCAACTTCACAACTTTCGTTGGTGTTTGCAGAAATTAATGTTATTCTCAAGTTTTTTTGTTAATTTGTTATTTTTGTTTTATTAAGTTGTTAAGTTTTTTATACGGAACTTGTTATTATTGTTATATTTAATTTTATATTCGCGTCGATTCCAGTATCGAAAACCGTGTCGAAAGCAAAAAAAAGAAAATATATCAAAATTACGTAAATAAAAATACAACTTTCAAAAGTTCGCGCCGTCAAGCTTAATCTTGACGTGATACAATCGCGTTCATCGCTGTTTGCGAGTGAAAACGAAGTTTTATTTCCTATAAACACCGCTTCGCTACACGATAATAGGTGATTGAAAATAAATTTAAATTAAACCTTTTAAAGAAATCATTCACTAAAACACTTTAAATTAATCTGCCAGTTTCCTTTTAAAAAAACAAAACATCCAGTTTTTTCGATTTGCTCTTTTTTTACTCGGTAACTAAAGTTTAACTTTTTGATAATACTGAAGTTCAGTAACTTAAATTGTTTCTTAGCGTAAACGCAGAATTGTATAAAATTAATTCAAATGATGTGATTTAATGAATTGAACTTTTTAATCCCATGTTGATTTTGTCCCATTTATTTACAAACATAAAAAATATTATACAAAACTTCTTTTAAACAACAACATAAAATTTTAACTTTTACTTGTTAATTAAATGTGAATTACTGTGTTAGCAGGCTGACAAATAAATGTCCGTACGTTCTGTTTTAAAAAGAACGAAAAACGTATTTTATTGTATTTAAATGAATATTGGAATTTAAAGGAAGAAATTACGTTTTAGCGATAATGCCACTATATGCACTACTTCTCGTATGTTTTTATATGGTATACAATATAGAATATTGTCATTTCATTTCTTAAATCAAAATATAAAACTTTTATTCTAAAACCAATTTTTGATGAGTAATCAAATCAAATTGTATCTTTATCAACTTTACAGTGATGGACTTATTATTAATTAGAAACACTTTATATGAATTATGAAAGTTTGAAGTTCACATACAATATTCGTGAAAAATTTATAGATTCAATATTTAATAATCATGCAACAATATAGCCACTCAATTAGAATACTCATAAAATACATTAAAAAAACAAAACTATCTAAACTTCAATCATAAAAAGAGTTTAAAGCATACATAGCTTATTTTCTGTTACTGGCCGCTTGGACGCCTAATTAGAAACACTTTAGAAAAGCATGCACGGCACATTCCATTTTTGAAATTGAAAAAATAAAACATCTTTCTTAGCTTTTTCTATCGTTCTGGCGGCAATTAAACATTAAATTGGAATTTCGTTTATGATTTTTTGTTCAGAATAGGCAAAAATAAAAGTTGTGACGTGTCAACTAGGCAAATAATTGTTAAATAAATAAATATAAATAAATTTCCCTACACTCACACCAATTATCTAGCCCTAGAGAAGCTTCGTTATGAAACTCGTTACATGGTTACTAGACAACGGATAAACATATTTAAAATACTTAAATACATACTTATTATACATAGAAACACCCAGACCCGAGACAATTTAGAAAAACAATAATTTCTAAATTGACACCCGACCGGGGATCGAACCCGGGACCTCAGAGATGGCGACACCAAGAAAACCGGTGTACAAACCACTCGACCAAGGAGGTCGTCAAATCAATTTGCACATCGACCAAAAATAGACGTACAGGAGAATAGCTGATCATTTAAAATATTCCGTAAAGAAAGTTTTTAAGGCTATTGACCATTATAAAAGACGGAACTATTGAAAATGTTCTTAGAAAGGCTCGACCGAGGAAAACTTCGACCAGAGAAGATATGCTAATCGTACATATTGCTAAACAAGACTCATTTAAAGGCTCCAACCAGATTAAAAATGAAGTTTTTTCGCCTGATGACCCTAGAAACGTCTCGTCAAGACTGGTACGCCGTAGATTAGTGGAAGCAAAATTGTTTGGGAGGGTTTCTCGAAAGGTACCGCTTCTTACCAAGCAACATCGAGAGAAGCGATTATTATTAAAAAGTATGTCAATGGGACGGTGCGAGATTGGAAAAAAGTCTTATTCTCAGATGAAACTAAAATAAACATGGTAAATTCAGACGGCAAGCGCTACGTTAGACGTCCAATAAACCATGCTTTTAATTATAAGTACACTAGAAGCATAGTCAAGCTCGTGCGTGCGTGGAGTATTGCTCGCACATCTGGGACGGTTCCGCTAAGTACCTTCTCGATGCCTTGGACAGATTGCAGCGTCGCGCTGAACGCATTATCGGCAATGCAGAAGTGGTAAATACTCTCGAATCTCTGCAATTGCGTAGAGACGTTGCGTCACTCAGCGTGTTTTACCGCTTATACCATGGCGAGTGCTCTGAAGAGCTCTTTGACCTCATCCCACCTTCTCCCTTTCTTCATAGGAGTACACGTGCTGCTCTTCGGAGTCACCGATTCACTGTCTCAAGTATCCCATCACGCACAAAGAAATTTAGTGACTCGTTTCTTTGTCGCACCTCCAAAAGATGGAATAGTCTACCAGCACACGTTTTCCCTCCTTCCTATGATATGGGGTCCTTCAAGAGAGGCGTGAAGAAGCACCTTGTGGGCCGGCAGAGTGAAGTTAACTGATGCTACGTTTGTTTCCACGCTGCACCAGTTGTCTTCGCGTCTGGAGTTCATTTCCACTTAACATCAGGTGAGATGGAGTCATTTGCCGAGCTAAGTATAAAAAAAAAAAAAAAAAAAAGTATGTCAATGGGACGGTGCGAGATTGGAAAAAAGTCTTATTCTCAGATGAAACTAAAATAAACATGGTAAATTCAGACGGCAAGCGCTACGTTAGACGTCCAATAAACCATGCTTTTAATTATAAATACACTAGAAGCATAGTCAAGCTCGGGGGCGGCAATATCAAGTTGATGGGGATGTTTTTCCGGATGTGGAGTTGGACCCGTTCAAAAGATTGAAGGTACAATGGAACAACTGCAGTACAAAAACATCTTAGAAAAGACAATGATTCCCTACTCTGATGACAATTTGCCTGTAACCTGGATCTTTCAGCATGATAATGACCCTAAACACACCGCCAACAGTGTAAAATATTTTCTTAGGGAACAGCGTATTTCCGTCTTAGACTGGCCTGCAAATAGCCCTGATTTAAATCCCATAGAAAATCTGTGGCATGTCGTAAAAAAGTAAGTCTCAAACAAACGTAACTCCAGTCACAACGAACTCTACGAAGCTTTTGTCGAAGCATGGAATTCAATCCCACTAGAAAAATGTATGAAATTGCTTGAATCAATGCCACGTCGTTGTTAGAGCTGTGATTGATAAATAAAGCATACGCAACAAAATATTAATTGTAAGTTTTAGTAGCCTATACACAGTATCTATTACCTAAATTATATAATGCTCAATAATTAAACCTATAAATTATTTATCTTTTATTTTTTTTGTATTGTTTCTAATTAGTTGTCCGTTATTGCTGGTACTTTAAAACTCATTTAGTTGTTTGTATGAAATTTAATATTGAATCGGTACTTGTTTAGTTGATATTTTGTGGTTTTATCTAATAAATGATAAGTTATTGAACATATTTTATGCTATTTGTTGTTTCATTTCCAAATAAAAAGTATTAGGGTTAAATATCTTGTATAATGTTAAGTTCCGTTGGTAGTGTTTCTAATTATATGTCCACCACGTATAACTGGGTTTAATCTGCTGCGAATGGCATCTTGGTCTTTTAATATTAAAAAGTATCATTAAATTTAAAATCATAATTTAGAGATACTAACAATAACCAAAATTATTGACATTTAACTCACACACTTAAAAATTATCCTAGAACAATCAAAGTAAATACATTATTTTAGAGCAATATTTTAGTTTTTTGACAAATATACAAAATTTCATAAAAATATTGTAAAATTGATAGTAAGCAATGATATAAAATTAAACTTTTGGTACCTATTCGATTTTCTAGAACAAAATATCTATAAATTTCGATTATAATAACTATATAAACAAGCACTTAGAAAAAGAAATAAAATATTAGGTCATTGATATTAGATAATATAAAACGTATCACCAAATATGTCAAATCATTTCTTTCACACATGAACGATTAATTATTAATCGCGCATTGAATTTGTTGATGTTTTTCTCAATATCCAACCCCTGCCTGATAGAATATTAATCTTCAAAGGATTGTAAATTGCAGATTCATTTATTAAACGCCATCCTTTTTTACCTTTATAACTTTTGTAATCAATCTCATACCGGATACCTACTTAGATACCTCCCTATTTTGGCGAAATGTTATGTAGGTCATAAAATAACAAGTGCAAGTCGGACTTACGCGATAAAGGGTTCCGTTATCACAAGTTATACCTAATTAATATTAGAAGTGGTCACCGAGTGGTGAAATTCGACCGTAATTCATTTAAAAAACTGGCTGTAGACCCGCGTTTTGTTCTTACCTCCGCCTCTCCTCCTCCTCCATAAAAACATAAACTATGTATGATAATTGACAAAATCCTGCGCAAACGCAATGTGCTGAAAAATGGGTATAAACTTTTTTGTCACGTATCAATATATAGATTAACTTAACGATTAAAACAAATTTACACTTCATGAGGGTAGGTACTAAAAATATCCCAACTATATATAAAACTTCAAATTCAGTAAAGGCTTAAGGGCGTGGCTTTCACACTCTTCTCTTCCCCTTAAATGCATGGATTAAAAAACCTTTTAGAAATGCACCTTTCAACTGTAGGTACCACTTGGGTACCCTAAATATTTATTTCCTTTTTACTTTTTAAATATAAAATTTTGTTGAAGTTATATCTTTAACCCTGGTCAGATTAAGCTTTAGAGCACTGATACTCTCAGGGTAAAATGGCTGTGACAAGCAAACGAACTAGACGGACCCGATGAAACCACGAGGGTTCCCGATTTACACAAAACCTCACAGAAAATAGGCTCACCACTCTTTTAAATTCTTGTCTCCTAACGTTGATATGTTTAAAAAAACTCAAAACTAACATTGATATTATGTTTAACAAAACGAATTGATACAGTATTTCTGGGCCTTTTGTTAACTTAATAAATAATGACTACCTATAATGTGTATTAGGTATTAGGGATTGTAATTTAGCAACGGTCGGTTAGATTTAATTATCACTTTAACACCTAATAGCATCACAATGGGATCAATCAAAACCAATTCATAACGGTAATCCGTGATTTGTAGTAACAACAGTAGCGCTGTCCCAATATCCCTTGCCCGTAACAGCTTTCAGGGAATACCTACAAAAAAGCAGTAACTACAAATTTTAACAAAAATAAGTTTTACATAAATCTGAATCAGCAGTAATCAGCAGCACGGGCTGATTCCGATTCTACATTTCACTCATATGTCGATAATCGTACTTACTACTGTTATCGCAAGCGCGGCACATGTAGAGGACATGGACAATGGCCTACAGCGGCATTGAAACCGCATCATTCCGACCGCCCTGCCCGGATCAGGGAAGATTATACCGACATGTCTCAAAGACCTGCTAGTATATCTACACTTTGTTCGATGCCTAGCGCATACATTTGATATTGCAGCTGTATGCAAACGAATACACAACCACAATTTTAACAAAAAACTGAGCCACGGTTTTGCAATTTTTAATCGCTTATAATCCTATCTCAGGCCTGTTTCTGACATTTTTCTCATAGTCGAAATGACAAAATCAGACCACTGATACACGATTTTAGACGCTTTCAAATAGTATAATATAGTAGACGACCTGTTTCATCATCATCATCATCATCATTTCAGCCCTTGAGCATCCACTGCTGGGTTTAAGCCTCCTCTACTTAGCCAGTTTTATATATTGTTTTACGGTATCGATTTGTAACATACTCAACGTATACGCAACTAAATGAATTGTCCAATTTGTCAATGATCCCACGTAGGTAGTTCACTTTGTATAATGAGCGGACAAACTACAATCGTGTTTGTTTGGTCCCGGCACTGGAACACTGACGGAATGCTTGACAACAAAGGGAAATCACATCTTTTTACCCATCGGTGCAGTCATCTAGTAATGAAACAGAGGCCGCACCCCTACCGCACTTACGTGTTGTTCACGCATATAATATTTTTGCTGAGTACGATTGCGAACTATGAAGTTAAAATCCACTCATATTTTTTGTTTACGATTCAAAATTAGAATTGTTAACGTTACGCTCTTATTTTGTTCTAACTACTTTATAGATAAACTGTGGAACTTCATTTTTAACCTACTGAGTCTGATGATGATGAATTTCAGCATTGGATCCAAGCTGGTTATTTGTAAGAAGGAAATGGATCTTTTAACGGTATTTATGTATTATGAGATTCAACAAATAAATAAATCAGCGAGCAGATTAGCTTTGATAACATTTTTATATAGTAGTAAGTATATGTTCGTTCATTTCGTTTATGAAGTAAATATACAATGAATATATACCTACCGTCTTACTACTAAAGATGTAATAAATCTAAGGGGCAACATGAATCTAAGATGAATAAGCTTAAAATAATTTCCTCACTGTTAAAAATAGATTTCTATAATAATTGTAACATTATTTTAAAAAAACCTTTATTATCGCATTAAAAAAATAAAAAACTGAAACCAGCAGCACATAAAATCATCTACCGATAGCATTTCATATTTGATCTGTGTTGCGACATTTTCTATTTACTTTTAATGAGTTTTGACGAGTCCACAACTTCTGGTGATTTGAAACCAATCAAACTTCTTCTTGTTAGCCGGCAACTGGATAAAATTTCAACATAATAAACATCGGAATTAAAAGCAAACATAATATTCTGACGTTATTAACTTAATACAAATCTCTGATATGATTTCGATTTGTTTAGAATTATATAATCGTACCTGTAAATTATTTTAGAATACCGACTTTATTAATTTAATTAGATACCTTTACCTAGCAGTATATAGGCTAAATACTGTATTTACCTTAATTACCTTTATCTAAAATTATTATAAAATCACGATTTACGAATAGAAAGTACCTGCTAATAACTAGTTTTTATAATTATTATAATTAATAATAACATGATTATATTTTTTAACTCATTTATAAATGCATGTAAGCATTTATTTATGACATAAATTAAATAAATGATTAACAAACTTTTATAACAATCTAAATCATGGTTTTTAATTCAAATGAGTAACTTGTACAAAGAAAGAACTTATTATCTTAATATTCTTATATTATTATCTTAATTTTATAAAGAAACAGACAGCTAGCGTATAACAAAACTGAACAATTTAACTTTTAGTAAGTTAGAATAATTTTAGAGCGCCTCCTCGGTGAACAAGTGGCAAAGTGCTCGGCCCGATACCCGAAGGTCCCGGGTTCAATTCCCAGGTCGGGCAAAGTGTGTTTCGGATTTTTCAATGCATATTAGCCCGGGTTTGTGATCACCAACCCGCATTTAGCAAGCGTGGTGATTAAGCCATTACCCATTAATTGTAGCGATGACTTGATTTCAATGATGGAGGCCTTTTCCAACAGTGGGACGGTTATATGCTATAAAAATAATTTGGATATTAGAAGTATTATATTAGTAGAATTTATGTACGATTATAAATAAACATAATATTTTGTAATAAAATATATAAACTTGCCAAATATAAATTTAAAATAATTATGGGTTTTACGAGAGCCATTACCCATTAATTGTAGCGATGACTTGATTTCAATGATGGAGGCCTTTTCCAACAGTGGGACGGTTATATGCTATAAAAATAATTTGGATATTAGAAGTATTATATTAGTAGAATTTATGTACGATTATAAATAAACATAATATTTTGTAATAAAATATATAAACTTGCCAAATATAAATTTAAAATAATTATGGGTTTTACGAGAGTGGTTTTAATCTAAATATGTGTTGTCCTGCTCAACTTTTATATAAAAATAAATGGATTGACCAAATAATAAATATTTTTTGTCGTCATATCAAATTATTAAATGACAATATTATTTTCATAATTTGAAGGGATACTTCAATCTAAATTATTAATAATAATACAAGTCACAGCGATTTTAAACGTGCCTAACCATGTACAATTGTATAACCGTATCCACTAATCATTTTAACTTAAACTATGGTTTAACGTTAGATCTACAATCTAAATTAAAATATGCGTACGTTTACTACGACTTAAAGGTACGTGGTTGCTTTAACCTTATTTATACGTCATCATTTAGTGCCATCTTCATACTGAAGTTCAGTAACAAGATTTTATGCGATCCCATAAAGCTTGTAAAAATATTAAATTTATTTTGTTTTAAATATTTTCTTATTATTTATAGATTCTCAAAATAACCATATCTTTACAAAAATCTTAAGTCCCAATTAATCGTATAACATAGAGTTATGATTACGCTTAAACATAAACATTTTCTTTTTTTAAATATACATTTTCATTTCATTTCATTAAAATATGTTTACTTTTGTGATTACCTATACGAGGTTAAGTAGGTACATATATAAAACAAAAGTAATTAATTGTGATTTATATGTGAACTTCTTGCTGTTACCTTACAACATTTTTTTTTTCACAGTACACAGTGTCTAAGTACTACACTTAACTTAACTTAACTATATTTGTCCATTCACAATGTTTAGTACAGATTGTCATTAACAATGATAGATGGTTATAAGCAGTAGCAAATATTGACAGCTACCCTCCGCACTAGCTAAAAAACTGTGTTACGGCAGAGTAAACCTAAATTAGAATAGAATTATTAGAGCAGAATTACCTAGTAATTTTAAATTAAAATCTCAGAACTTTTATTCTTAGATTAGAATAAAAAAGAAAATAAAATAGTCTGTTTGACAATTTCAAATATAAATAATAACAGATACACAATCAACTAAAACAGTAAGACCAACGTTAAAAGGAAATTATTTTAAGTTTTTTGAAGAAAAGATAAACCCAAATCTTAACTATTACTAAATTACCAAAGTTAACTTGCAAGATACATCTTAAAGGAGTAAATAAGAACGAAACGAAGGCTAACGAAGTCGCGGGACCCCATACATAATCCGAGATCAATACAGAGTATGAAAATGCTATTGAATGGTAGGCATAGAGCATGGACCAGTAATGGGCACGTTGATTGATCGAATTCTGCATCTAGCGAGCATTGTCGCTTAGTCGCAACGACGCGTCGGGCGCACTGCGGTGCAACGTCGCGCGTCTGAATAGCCTGCGACATGGCGACACGGCCACACGGGCCGACAACATCTGTCATGCGTGCAGGCAAATGTATGCCATTCTATAACTTGGCTATTGCGAACCGCTGCCGAGTGACACTTGCTCTGTTAACTACATACTGTCGTGGGCCTATTTATTGTGGCACAGGTAGAAACGGAGTCTAAAGCTTCTGCAAAGTACTGTTTGATGCAAAGTTAAGGCTTTTATGGATTTTCTATGATTGTTGGTTCTTTAAGGGCCCTTTTGATTAAGATAAATGGAATCAAAATAAATGAACATTGAAATTATCATTAGGAAAATCCGAGCGTGATGGTCTATAGAGCAGTACCTATCTTGTATCATAAAAATCGAAGAATACTTACTTCACAACTTTTATTCATCCTACAATGATTGATGAAATTTATTTTAAATGCAGCAAAATAGTCGTTACGTCAAAACGCTTTAACTGCTATTGATAATTAATTATGAATTACGTTAAATAAAACCGTACAAGTACGAGTCGGACTCGCCCACCGAGGGTTCCGTACAAATTTATAGGTATATTAAATAGTTCAGGAATCGAGTCTCGAACTTTTCCCGAAATTCAGTTTCCAAAACCTGCAATTATATATTATACACTTAAGTAGGTAGGTACATATTTAGGATTGTGTTTAATTACAAAAGGACTAAGTAGGTACGCATAGCAGTGAAAACTGTTAGGTACTACATACACACCAAAGTTATTAGGTACCTATACATATAAAGAGGGAAAAGGTATTTCTTTTTTCATTCTTCGTCATAAATCGAAAACTATACATCATAAAAATAATTTAAAAACTTTTTACGCTTGTGCAAATAAATGAATCCCTTTCATACACCCCACATGACACTGTTAACTTACTTCAAAATTTGGACCCCCGTTCCTTGCATAAAGACCCTGTTTTTTTGTGATTTAATTAATTAAGTATAGTTTTCAGATTTTTTCCTGTACTTGTAAAATTAGACGATATTACTTGCCAAACTTCATAGTTCTCGGTCAACGGCAAGTACCCGATGAGTTTTGATTCCCTTGAGAGTGTCGAAATATACGTTTTTTGCAACATAAACGGCCGTATCTTTTTTTATCGTTAACTTAGAAGTTTGATTTTTTCACAGCTTTAAGTGACCGCAGACTTGAGTATGTGGTTTTAATTTCAACTCGATACTTCTACGCGTTCCCGAGATAAAGATCTTGATAGTCAGACAGACAGACGGACAGACGGACAACAAAGTGATACATAAGGGTTCCGTTTTTTCCTTTTAAGGTACGAAACCCTAAAAAAGAAAATGTAAATTTACAGATCAGCCAAGCTTCAAAGGTACTTCTGGTTATTTTTTATTTATTTTTGCTCAAAATTTAATCAATTATAAAATTACCCGAAGATTTTATATTTATTGATAAGAAATCATTTGGTGTAATCATGCCTATGACAGACCTACTAATAAGTCCCTCCTTTACTTAAAAAAAAAAATTCAATTAAGTATTTTCTATAAAACAATTTCAAACAAAACAAAAACACAAAAACATTATGACGACTTGAACTTTTTTATTTATTTAGCTGTAGGCATTAGTTTTTCGGAAGCGAAATTAACTCGAAAGAAGTCGTAGCGTACAGAAATCCGTGGGCTTCCCAGCTCCCGAGGGATCGGGGGACATGACGTCACCGCCGCGCCGCCTTCGCTCAGCCAACGTAACGCAAACGGACAGCCGTGATACAACGTACGATTGCATATTGATCGATAAATAAACAAACCCAACAAGATTCTTGTTTATGTTCAGTATCGATATCGACAATTTATTTTGTGCCGCAAACACACTTAGGAATTACGAGAGATATCACAGTAAAGCCGTTAAGATTTTTCGGTTCTATATCAAAGTTAAGTCAATGTTTTTTTATTCAAATAAACTTTCTTTATCAAATTTTAATTTATCACATACACTACATTTTTCACTTCTTTTTATTTCGTATAACTACAACAGCCTCCATATATTTTAATAGGCTATTTCTGTGTTTTTTATTCTCAATTATCAATTGAATCGAATTTTTGATAACGAGACCATCTATCTTTTGCTCTAGTTCTTGTTTCGCCTTGGCGTTTATTGGGCATTCTGTTATTAGATGTAAGATGGTATCGTAAGCATCTGTATCACAGTTGCACAACGGGCTCTCCTTACTAAATAGTTACTTCGTAACTTTAACTCCAGCCTAGCGTGTTTTTCTAGTGTAGGTAGGTATATTCTTTACGGCGTAAGCTCTTGCGCAAAGTGTAATCATTATGTTTTCAACTTATTGGAGTAGTTGGGACGTCGGATACAGAAGGAGTAGGTATTTGGATATTAGACAAATACCTACTGTATTTGTCTAATATCCAACTGTTATGATTTATTTAAACCAACAGAAAAAGAGGTTCTATGTTCACCTATTTTTTAGGATTTACATTTAAGATTTCTGGGCTTGTTTCTTTTTTTTCATTTTTTAAGCAATCCAAATGCTAGTTCAATATATTGTTTTAATAGAAAATTGAAATCTAATAAACAACCTTCACGTTAATTTAGCAGTGCAACATTTGTAAATATGTATATAGTTTATTCTTGATAATAAATGATTATTTTATAAAAATATTAACGATTATTTGATTTCGAATTTTGTGACAACCCTTGCATATCGGCGAACAATCGCGTAGATACCTACACGGGCGGCGGCATCGCCCCACATCAAAGGCGATGCCCTACTGTATGAAATAGTAATACTGTGCTATCGTATCTCTAGCTGCCGAAACACAACAATGCTACAAACTTTAATGTTACGGCGTGATATTTAGATAAGTTGGTGGTAGCTATAGCCAGGCGGACAAACGAGCCCTACCGCCAACCAAACCACTGGGAAACCCGGGACCCGTCTAAGACCGGCGGTCTTAACCACTACACCACAGGCGGTAACTGGAAGTAGATTAAAACATAGTGACTTTTATTCCTTTCTGTACTACCTTTATTTTCGTTAGTTCCAAGCTTAACTGGCTCATCTTTATAACAAACTAAATAAATAAAAATAAAATCTACAATATTTCAAATGTACAAAACTTTAATCAAAGAGTTTGCGGCCGTAGGATATAGTGAGACAAGGGAATTATTTAAATTAATTACGTACATAAATCTACGACGTCTCGTCTAGATTCTACGATTGCTAATTGAAAGGACTACGTATTTTTAATACTAAAGACTATATATATATAATACTAAAGAGTAGAATTGGCAGAATACTAGGTATGTAATGAGTTCAATCGCAATCATATGAATACTTCAAATAAAAAATAATTGTAAATATTACCTAATAATTCGCTTTTATTTACACACTTACATTATTTTAGTTTTCTTTTTTGTTTTACAAGATTTGCAAAAATTGGGTGCTATTGTTATGGTAGAGCGGGACTTCCTACCACATGTACATCAACATACTAGGTAGATCTCAGCCTAAAAGTTTACAAGGAAATTTGAATGTAATATGTTTATTTTACCCTGTGTGGTGCCGGGGATAAAGAATTGCACCACCCCATCTCTTCTTGTGGGTGTCGTAAAAGCCGACTAAGTGACCATTCCAGAGGATGGGCAGCAGCATCTCTCTGAGGTTACCCTCAACCTACTGCGATCGCCAACCCGCCTGCCAAGCGTGGCGATTACGGCAAAATACCCCTCACACCCTTGGGGGAGGCCTTTGTCTAGCAGTGGACGTCTTTGGCTGAGATGATGATGATGATGTTTATTTATTTTTATGTTGTTGTATTTTTTTTAAATTAATTTATACCTTAATTTGAAATAATCCTTTTTCAAATATTTGCATTAATCTACATAACATTACGACGACCTCCTTAGTCGAGTGGTTTGTACACCGGTTTTCATGGTGTCGCTATCTCTGAGGTCCCGGGTTCGATCCCCCGTCGGGTCAATTTAGAAATTATTGTTTTTCTAAATTGTCTCGGGTCTGGGTGTTTTCTATGTATTATAAGTATGTATTTTAAGTATGTTTATCCGTTGTCAAGTAACCATTTAACGAGTTTCATAACGAAGCTTCTCTTGGGCTAGATAATTGGTGTGAGTGTAAGAAAGTTTATTTAAGTTTATCTATTTATTTTATTTAGATTGATACTAATAAAGATTGTTAAAGTATCTATATATCGTGATGTAATTAACCATGAGAGAAAGTAAGCAAAATATCTCATGACACTCTAGGCCCTCCAACTACCTATGTCTGTGCAAAACATCACGTCGATTCCATTCTTCGTTTAAATGAAAAACATACAAACAAAATCATATTTTCTATACCATCTTCTAGCCGCTACAATATCCTTTAAACAAACCAGTTAAAAATATCTACCTATTAACACCAGCTACATCCGCAACCCTTAGTAAGAAGGCTTGGGTTACATTTATAAAGTCCGCAGACGAAATAACGATTATGAGCGTTCACGGACGAGCGGGCGGCTTACCGCGGACCGCTTAACTTTGTAAGTCTGCCTCAATTACTTCTAGACCTTAATAAGACGACCTGCAGAAACATTAGGGGGATTTTTAAGACTCCAGCAGTGCGCTAGCGCTAAATGAACTAGCGCTGCACGTATGCGTCCTATTAATCCGTTCAATAAAAAGCAATCGTGCGTTCCGTTATTGGTACGGCTTTAACAAAAATATTGTTATCGGCTCTGGTCTCCGGAAGTACATGCGCTGCATACAATTTACCTTATTACATGCGTTTGTCGGTATTTGATATTTAAAATTATCGAAAACTTCGAGAAAATGTTAAAGTCATTTTCACTCGCGGGATTTACATCGTCGCCTTGTCACAAACAGATCAAGTGCACTTTCAATTATCAACAATTGAAAGTGCACTAGTTAATATTATTATCAATATAATTAGTAATCATTAATGGACTTTTACCATGTTTTTATTTTCATCAATTATATCTTATTTCGGATTATGATCAAGACGCATACAATTTTTAGGAAATATTGGATAACCAAAAATAACCAACACCAATCAATGATTCTTACATAATATCATTAGTAATGCTGCCGTTAATAATTAGTTTAACGTTTCTTTCAAGTAATTTGCTATACTTACCAATACATTAACTTATTTATTTGTTATTCATGATTCAGATAACAATGATCCATAAATTGCCAGTGAACAGATACTTATAACTATGTTAGTATACATACTTACATCGATTATTCATAGTTATTTTTAAAAATTCAAATAAAGTCCCAAATGTCAAAACACATAACGATATATCGATCGATATATGTATATATCTTCATATGAAGAAGATAAAACTTTATCGGTAATCAGTAAAATGGTTTTACTAAAGTGTTTCAATCGAGTTCCACTGGACAGAATTAAACAAGCTGTCTTGATTCGAATACTCAGTATTATTGGCAGTAGGTGTCCGATTGTCCACAATTGGTGTCCGATCAGACCGAACGTTTCAATTTGGTTACTTGAACACCAAGCCAAATGTAATTCGAAGTAGATTTGGCGAAATCTTGGGCATCGGTCAGGAGCGTCTGCCGCCTAACTCGCCTAACGAACCAACTAGTCCTTTGTATCCTATGTCACAAGGCGCTACGGATATTGATGAAATTGCTTTGAATTAATGACAAACTTTTCCTTTAAAAAGAATTAGCCTGAGAAAATAACACTTTGTTACTGGTTTGTAACGGAGGCATAAATAAAATAGTAATAGACTGTTTAAAAGAAATTAAAAAAGCAAAATAAAACGTATAATTAATAAAGAAGAACTAACAACAACGAATAAATAACGTTAATGACATAATTAGAAGAAAGAGATTATTATTTTTTAAAACAATGCTGATCATACTTAGGTAAGACTGATTGATAACGATAAAATATATTCAATAATAATAATAATATATATTCCAATTGTCATTTAGGAAATCATATAACGAGGCAGTGTTAACATTTAATACTTTAATAAAGCTTAATAATAGTCATTGTTTATTCTGACATGGTATCTTCCAATAAATTTAATTGAGAAACAGTTATGACATGACTTAACTCAACTTGAAAGGCACTAGCCAATATATTGGCAAAATGATATATCCCATGTCCTTCATTTCTTTATAATACTTTGAAATAACATAATATCAGGAGGGAAGCAACGGACCAAAATAAAATCGTTCAGCCGCAAGAGTCAAGTGCAGTTTTCATTGTCCTCGGGAAACTACTTTATTGCCTGCGAAACCAAATAACCTCCTTCATAACGCAGTTTTATATCACCCTTTATAATATCGAGACGGCTCGTTCTACCTACGATAAACGTAGTAGGTTTATGTTGTACATAGCACGTAAACCAAAGATTTATGATCTATTATAATTATTATTATAAAACTATTAAGGTACTTTTAAATAGCATGCAGGTTACTGCAAACATTATTGCTTTTTATGATAAATGTTTTAAATACTTTTTGGAGATCACTTACTTTAATTAATAACTTAAATAACTTTAATTAAATGTTTAATTATTTCAAATAGTTAAGCTTCAAGTCAAGTCAATCGAGCTTCGATTTAAATATTTTGATTGTAAACTATGTGCTATACTTAAGTTGATTATATAACGGATCATTAAATTTTTGTTAAAATCATTATAAACCTGTCGGGCAAAGCAAAAGTTGCTTTAAATGTACATTATAATCCCTAAATACCTCTTTATAAATAAGTGTAGATATGATTTACATACATTTTACATTTATGTATCTTTGAGTTAATGAGTGTGCGGGCAAACGAGCGAATGAGACCGTCGCGTTTCTGGCGCGAACACATAAATATGCGAGTATTTGATACATAATGTGCAGTTTGGCGGACACCTTTGATCTAAAAATTTACTGTTTAAAAAATAAAAATCTCGGACTTTTTGGGGTGATAGGTAGGGTCATCATTATCAATACCATTACACATTACAATCTTTACATAACATGCATAATGAAAAAGAGCAAACTATGTCGTTTCTCCATTTTATAAATAATGCTATGAATATTGTAGTGCAGCACCGGTGTACAACACCAGATTAGATGAATGAAATAAAAAATTTATAAAGCAGCTTTTTTTTAGTAAGAATTGGTAATAACACGACTTGCATTGGAGTCCATAACCATCTCACGCCAATGCCAATCTCCTTCAGATGCGTAGCATTTCGAGAACATCAAATCTGTCTTAGAATTTCTTTTACGTTCCGATTACGACCACAACTTTATTAGCGATCCATTCGCACCAATGTTATGAGCAATATCTATTCAGATAAAATATCCTTGTTACGGAATATCCGATTCTTCCACTCTCCAGTTTATTTTTATTGCAGTATGCTTTAAACATTGAAAGGGATATTTTACTTGGCCTAATGACCTAATGACATAATTAGAAGAAAGGGATTTAATTTTTTTCAGTAAAAACAATGCTGACCATACTTAGGTAAGACTGATAACGATAAAATATAAAGATTAAGAAAGATCAACATTTTTTTTCTTATTACATTTATTACTTATTACTATTTACTATTATTAATTCAATTTCATACATGTTCGCATAGGAGAGTAACCTTAGTCAAACCAAAGATCTCGTACGCTTTTATAGCAAGATATTTTTTCTTTTAAAGACATACATGTGATATAGAGAATCAAACATACTAAGGTAATCTAGAACATCTTGTAATGTGCTTTAGAATAAAAAGGCAACTCTTCTCTACTCAGTTTAAAACAATGGTTGTCCCAGACCGTCCCCCATTACTGAAGTTACCTATACTTTTACGGTCTATGAAACTGCTGCACTCAACTACATAGTATGTAAATACACAAGCAGTTAGTGTTTGTAAAGGCACGCATCGACGTGTCCGCAAGGAGGACGAAATGAAGCGTGCTGGGAGCGCGGCGCAACTACCGGAAATAATGTCAAAGCCTTCATTGTTCCGAGCGGCGCGCGCGTCCCCCGCCCGCCAACGAAATGAACATTCTTTCCGTGCATTGTGCACTGATTTTAATTGAACGGAACTAATGGAGCACGGACAATAAGCTGTCCTGTTAACGTTGAATTGAAAACAATACTTGTCTATTACGTTATAGTCGGATGTGCGTGAGCGTCACTGGCGTCGGCGTCGGCGTGTTGTGTTCGAGAATCGAGAGCTGAAATGACACGTCGATTCCAATGTTACTTATTGTTTATTTATGGTCTATATTTATTTCAAAATTGAAACAGAACACTAATTCTTACTTCTACTCGCGTTTATTTTCCAGTATATTTTTTATTCTGACTTTTTGACCACTTTGCAGTATGATTTAATTCACTTTTGAAACCTTGAGAAGTATACTTGACAAATTTAAAAAACAATAATTTATCCAAAGCCAAAATTCGTAATTATTTAATTAGATACTTGTCCTAATTATTTTTTACGCACATGTAGGGTACCCACTCTATGTAGGTATAATAATAATTTCCTAAACGTCAAACTAATTAATTGCACAATAAAATATGAACACGGGAAGGAACCCCATTTCGTTTATGACACATCCAAGATATCGATACAGCTTATCAAAATTGATACGTGGGCATGGGCATTCAAAGTTTCGTGGTAACCATAAATCCATTTTGTACGTGTCTTTGATGAAGGTATGTCTGCAGTGTAAAGTATCATGTATTTACTGTGGAGTCGACCCAATTTAGCCTCCAACTCCGCCATTACCTGGACCCTTCGACAGCACAATAAAAATGATTTATAGAGCCGAGAGATCGTCCGCTCAAGAATATAATACGACTTTATTTATTGCGAGCGAAACTGATAATAAAGCATCCGGGTGGCACCGATTTTTAAACACTGTTTATTTACAAGTAAATTAACAAACTGTATTATGTTTAATTTTAACATTACATTTCATTATTATAATAAAATCTGAGATACATAATATCTCAAAATACATTAAATACGTATCTAACCTGACTATTTGAACAGTGTAATTAAGTAAGAGGTATGTTAAGTACAAAAGAATTTGTCGGAGACTGCAAGCTTGTCGCGGCCGGCTATTATTGGCCACATATTTGTGGCTGTCGGCCAGCCCGCTTACTGAACAAACTAATCTGAAAATTACACGCTTCCCCATCCCTCGTCCTCCATACGGCTTATGAAGCGGTAAACTGGACAAAACATTCACAAACTACCCATTCACGAGCTATTGTGCTACCATATGCACACACACGCCTATTTGACGCGCTAACTAATGCACTCATCTGTTTCGAGAGTGAACCATTAAAAACTGACATGATAGCTCTGTGTTATATTTGTATCGTTGTAACATAAACACGAAGCTAGATATTAAAAGGGAGCTTTAAAGAAAGAACATTCAACGGTTGAAGATTGGCTTTTGTGATTTAGTCATAAACAACGGAGTGCCAAATAGTTTTCTTTTTCTCATAAAATATTTACGTAATAAAATCCGATAAACATTTCCACAAAGTAGAAAATCCTTAGCCATGATGTCGGGACATTAATTTGAGGCTAGCAATAAAGGGGCAGCGAGAAGTCTTTACCGCGCGGTGTGGCGGCGGCAGCGGTGCGGCTGCGTTGCGGTGACGCTCTCAAATGCGGCTCTATAAATTTCTCAATAAAAAGTTCTCTCAAGGTACACCGCAAAAGAAACCTTGCGAGCTCCGAGTCTAGAACTCATCTCGCCACTCCACCCCGAGAGAAAGATGTGCACTTTCGTAAACGACAATAAACAAGGAAATAATTTACCTTGATATGATTCTCCTTCCGTGCGCACAGGTCGCACGAAAAGAAAACTTAACCCGCCCTCGTAAGGCACTAAGTCAAGTCGCTGACAGCCGAGCAAATACCATTTTTGGCAATTGATTTTACCCAGGAGATTAACGCCGCGGCTTTAGCCGTCGCCTCGCCCGCCGTGTCGTAAAATGTAAGCGAGCCTTGTTCAATTAAATTTGGCGACATTATAACGATCTTAGAAAGCTCATTTAAAGCGAGTACAGCGCAGACAGCTCCGGCTCGTTCATTGTCCTCGTTTGATTGGCTTATTTTTAGTGTTACCATAACCAAATTTTTATTTTGTATATTCTTTAACATTATATCATCATCATCGTCATCTTCATTTGTCAGATTACATTTCAAACTTAACAATTAGGTACCTAAAGTAATAAAACCACACGTACACAAAACATAAATACGCAGAGCGGACACAAATGTTTGAAAGTAAAACAGTAAGAAGTAGCAAAGTAATGTTTCGGCAAACAACAACTGCAACATAAGGGTGCTTACCGAAAATCACTGTGGACATTAAGGCCCTTCGTCCGCCCATAAGGTAAGAGAACCGAAGAGCATCCTCGGCTAACCAACACCTTGAAATAACAGGCCACCATTAGACGAGCCGACTTTATCCTACAAGAAAGGGGCATGTTGATTTAAAAGCCTAAGTCCCAGGTACCTAATGCTCCTCGCGGACGGTACGTTTCTCGCATTTTATTCTTGTACAGATATAATAGGTGCACATTTGGCCAATGAGCTTCGCTAGATACTGTTTTGTGTTGCGCCGAGCGCGTCGCCTCGAACAATTGTTGTAATTCTGCGGACAGCCAGCCCGGTGGGCAGACTATTCCTAATCGATTGCATTGTGATCGGCTTGCCCGGTGCAATCTAGCGGTAGTTCCATAAAAGTTGCACGCCACTGATACCCGTAGGCTGCTGCGATACGAATTTCTACCGTAGCCCCGTAATAGCCCATCGCTGAGCTTATTACCCGACGCCATCTATTGAGAAAGGCTTTGCAGGGAAATCCCGAATAGCTTGTAGTCGACGCTAAAGTTAATAATACCTGAAGCGTATTTTCTACCTTTGTGTCTAAAAACGTTATAGGCTGTTTTATTAAAGCATACTGTTAGTAAAAATATGAGTAAAGCGCACTTCTAAAAGACGCTTTTCTTTGGAGGAAGTGATCAGTTCCTTAGTTTTTTTTTTTATTTAAAAAAAAAGACGTAGATAATTTATAATTAAAGAGGTTTCATTTAATAACTTGAATATTTTTCGGAGTAGGTATGAGACGTTAATTTGTTTGGAACAACTCTCATACTTTGTTATTATTAGATCAAATTGTTAAAATTCCCAACGTGCTTTTGACGAAGTTTGTTTGAACAACAAAAAATGTGAAATATAAAATTTAAATCCTCGGCGGCTGTACTCCGGGATTATGTTCCAATCAAGTTGTGACTTAATAAGCATAGTAAAAGGCGAGTAAATGGGTACTAATTAAAGTGTTCCCAAGTTCGGCAGTTGCTGCGGCGCGGTCAGGGCACGCCATCTCGGATGAAACTTTTATCCCTGCCGGGGCGCAACTTACGAACTAAGGAGGTAGCCGTTCGAGCCGACGACCACTTAACTTGACGTATGCTCTAATAGATTGCACGGCTTCCGGAGGGTTGAATTAAAACCAAATTATAGCCTCTGGCTACAATTTACTGTCTCCCCGAAGGTGTGTCGACTCGAATGTATTTATTCGCTTGAGACTTGGAGCTTCACTTAGTTTCAGGATGCAATTACAGGCGGCAATCGTCGCTGACCGTTATATGGAAATATGAGCTCTTATCTGGCAAAGTAGGAGCCCTATCATTACTGCGCTGCGGCCGGCGACAATGCACCTCTGACGCGTTCTGTGGCGCTGCCGGCAACAACCTTTGAATATCGACTCGCAATCGAGATAAAACTCTCTCAACTTATCCCACAGGAACTTCAAGAAAGAATTGAACTTTTATTGCTTGTAAATATTTAATGCAACTTATTATGTTTTACAGAGCTATTCTATAAAGTGAACAATAGCTACTGTTCTCTTCTTTTTGAACATTTTTGTTATGTTATTAAAGCTGTTTGTAATAATGGCAGTATTAAGGTTTAATGTCTTGTATTCCATAGTGCAACAGTATGTCTTATAAATAAACTAAAGTAATATTGAGCTTACATATTGAGTCGTCATCATCATCATCGGCTCGTGTCAGTCCATTATTTTACGGCTCTTCTTTTTCAATTCATAAGTTCGTTCATAAGTACACATAAATAAATCTACGTTTGATAAAAGGTACAATAAGACGAAAGACTAAAATAAAAAGTTATTTAAGTAATTATGAAAAAACAAAAAAAAACTATTTGCTGCGAAATATACTTATTGACCTCATTGATTAACCGAGTTCACAACTAAAACGATTGTTCTCTTTAACAAACAAGGGTATACGCGTCTTCGTCGATCACGCAAAAAGCCTTTCACAAAAGGAGAGTACTCCCGTAGACAGTTAAACCGTGGTCGGGTCCAACATTTTTATTCTATCGCACGATCCACTATCCTAGTTTTATTGTAGTGGCTCTCGTGGTTCGTGGAAGCCAATACACGCGCGGAGTGGTTAATGCGCCGACCATAATATCAATACAAACAGCACAGGAGAAATGAGGTTCGATATCCCAGCTTTAGTACTAATCCATATAAAAAGAAAGAATAAAGAAACAATGGTTTTGATCGTACAAGTCGGTTGTACAAGTCTTACGGTAGTCTATTGTGATTAATTGACACAATAAAACGGATTTACCTTTTAAATGAAATCTACTTGATTCATCGTCATCGTCATTAGCCTATACTAGTCCACAACTGGACAGGCATCTCTAAGTGCACGCCACCGAGAAAGAGCTACTATATTAACTTTTTTAAATTGAAAGGGGCTTTCCAAAATTCTACGCTTATACTAGTTGACCGGCCGACTTCGTAACGCTTTGACAGTTTCCATGTCAACAAAGTAAACAAAACGTTGACAGTTTCCATGACAACAAAACAAACAATCATTCGTCCGCTTAAGAACACCCGTATCCCATGATGGACCCCTATAGCAGCGCCACCTACCGGGTCCAATTGTAAATCTTTTTTTATTTTTTTATTTGTTATAGGCAGGCATTTGCACCTCACCTGATGTTAAGTGACGGTGCGGTCGAGGATGGAACATGCCTGCCTAGAAATAGCCTATTCACTCTGGCTTTGAAGAGGTCCAGATTATACCTTTCAGGGAACACACTCGCAGGCAGCGCGTTCCATTCCCTAGCTGTACACACTAAGAAAGATGAACCGAATCGGCTCGTGCGACAAGGTGGCATATCTACAACATAGGGAAATCTAAACCATTCTCAAATCCATTTGAACACACACAAAAAATCTAATCCAAATCGGTCCAGCCGTTTAGAAGGAGTTCAATTTCATACACACGCATAGAAAATTTATATACATATACAAAGATGTGGGGAAATGTTGTTAACATAGCAATATTTATTAATAATTGTATCACAGCAGTTATACATATACATAATTATACATTATCAAGCATTAACATAAACCGCGTTTAAAAACTATTTGCTTTCGAAACAAGTCACTTATTTAAGTGATTAAAGTGAATTAAGTGAGTGTGGTTTAAGTGAAAACGCCTAAATAACATTATTTAAAAAACATTCGGTAACATAATTTAGTCTATGGTCAAAAGTATAGACAATCTTCAACAAAATTTCCATGTAATTTGAAAGGAGGTTGCGAGTAAGTCTTCAACGTTATCCCTTCGCCGTGGAGGGGCGCAGCACCTGCCTCCTGTTCTCTCAGCCGCCGCGGCTCCGTGTCGACTTTCCCCGATACTTAAAATATGGCGTGTCATCTTCCCGGTTCCCGTTACACTTTGTTCGAGATTTGTTCGCCGGTTGTTTAGTGGAAATCATTTTTGTAATTCGACGCTTCTTTATTACGGCTCTTGCTCGTCAATCTTCGATCGGCCGGATTCGTAGACATCTTTCCTTTTATTAACGACCACCATATGAGTAGAATATTAAACGATCGAAAAAGTAGATGGTGCAAACCTCAGAACAATAACTAAAGTCACCACATTATTTCATTACTTATAGCATTAAAGCATTACCTCAAATATGACTTCACAAATCTTGTGACACCTTCGAAATAACGAAAGAAAAGGGACAATCGATCTCTTTCCAATACATCACCTAGGTTCATTAGTTAAAATAGTGTGAACTGATGAATTTGTGTTGCTATTTTAGTCCGGTTTCTACTCAGAATAATAACTAAAGTAATAGAAACCGGACTAAAATAGCAACACAAATTCATCATTTCGCACTATTCTAACGAATGAACCCATGTGATGTGTTGGAAAGAGATCGATTGTCCCTTTTCTTTCGTTATTTCGAAGGTGTCACCAGATTTGTGAAACGAACTGTCAGCTTTTAAATCAATGTATGATTTTGGCCGGGCAAAAGGACTCTAGATTTTTTTGATCACCGATTATCTGATGACCGTTTGATATAACAATACAAAAAATAAAAACTAAGTGTCAACCATTTGTCGCACTCCAACCTTCTTTTCTAGCCATAAGATAGAACGGAACTAAACATAGTTGCACGATTTTTATTTTAGCCATCCTTCTATAGCTTTAGTTATTGTTCTGAGGGTTTCTATAGCTTCAGTTATTATTCTGAGGTGCAAACAATGCTCAAGCAAATAGATAACTAGAGTAGTGGCATAGCGTTGGACAGGAACCAGTGGTCAACCTTTTTTCCTTTAATCAATAAAATTTAGGGCCAGCAACAGAGTTAATGACGGTAGTTGTTGACATTGAATGGGCGCCTTTGGCTTTCAAAGTAAAAAGTAAATAGTGTTGAATAGTTTCGGCGGGCTGGTTAGACCCACGATAGCTCAATTGGGAGAGCACCTGACCCGGTATGTCACAAGGGTGCAGGTTCAAATCCTGGTCGTGGAAATTTTTTCAACATGTTTTTGTAATTTGTCGCAACAAAATTTGCGCTAAAAGTTATATGAACAAAACAAAAACATTTCAGCAACAGATTTTATTGGTTAACGCGCCCGGTCTGCTGAAGTTAAGCAACTATTGCAAAGGCCGGTCATCAGATGGGTGACCAAAAATTAAATTTCAAAATTCAAATTCAAAATTATTTATTGCATGCCACATTGGTGTACATAGTAATTAAATAAATACGTACAAAAGGTGTTAAAATAAACAACGTAGCGCCTTGTAAGGGCATAGCAAACAGAGGTAGTATAGCTAGCTTATTTACTATTCTACTATAACATTTTCACATTAAATAAATTAAAAATTGTAGTAGTAACGCCCTGTAAGGACATGGCAAATTTTAAGAGGCTGTTACATTATTATGAATTATTATATCTATACCATTATATAATTATTATATATTTATTTTAAATATTATATATATAATATTATAATTATATTGACTTACGAATTATTATCATATAATATTCATTACAAAATAAATAACAACAAAATAATATCAATAAAAACTGAAAATAAAAATTATATCCTGTAAGTCATGATACATTAAAAATATTCCTTATATTTAATAATCTCATATCCAATAAATTAAAATATTTGTGAAATTTAATTACAGTGAAATATTGCCTTTTTAAATTATTATTAAAATTTATCATCAAAGAACTCATTTAAATAACAGTAACTTTTATAAACCGTGTTGTTTCTTTTACTTCTTTAATGTCGTTAGGTAAGTGATTGTAGATTTTTACAGCTGTAAAAATGATGTAACAAATATTAATTTAGAAAACTGAGTCTTTAGCATGTTTACGCCACGATTGTTCCTTTTAGCCGCGATTTTGACTAGAGAGTATAAGCTCTCGTGTTTTCTCACAAATTTACAACATTCCAAAATATATAAAGATCGTAATGTTAATTGATTGATTTTTAATTTGAGGTCTACAAGATTCCATCTGAAAAAAATATTATCTCGTACTTCGAGAGGCACGTAAAGCCGTTGGTCCCGGCTGCATTAGCAGTCGTTAACAACCACCTATCCGCACTGGGCCCGCGTAGTGGTTTAAGGCCCGTTCTCCCGATCCATCCATAGGGAAGGTTCGTGCCCCAGCAGTAGGAACATAAAAATGAGTTGATGATGATGATGATGAAAAGATTTTTTACTTCAGCAACTATTGAATACAGACCATCTTGTACTTCGGAAGGCACGTAAAGCCGTTGGTCCCGGCTGCATTAGCAGTCGTTAACAACCACCAATAAATAAATAAATAAATAAATAAATTTTCCTACACTCACATCAATTATCTAGCCCAAGAGAAGCTTCGTTATGAAACTCGTTATATGGTTACTAGACAACGGATAAACATACTTAAAATACTTAAATACATACTTATTATACATAGAAAACACCCAGACCCGAGACAATTTAGAAAAACAATAATTTATAAATTGACCTGACCGGGGATCGAACCCGGGACCTCAGAGATGGCGTCACCATGAAAACCGGTGAACAATCCACTCGACCAAGGAGGTCGTCAATCAACCAATCCCCACTGGGCCCGCGTGGTGGTTTATGGCCCGTTCTCCCTATCCATCCATAGGGAAGGCTCGTGCCCCAGCAGTGGGGACATAAAAATGAGCTGATGATGATGATGATGATGATGAACAGATTTTTTACTATAGCAACAATTGAATACAAACCATTTGCTTCTTAGCTGTCATCCATTAAAATTTCAAGGGAATTCTATTTTTTTTTTGGTGATGAAAAAATTCTATTTTTTTTTTTGGTGTCTAACACTAGGCTTAAAGTGTCGAATGCTGGTGCAACTACATCATCTCAGCCAAAAGACGTCCACTGCTGGACAAAGTCTTCCCAAGAATCTCCACCACGACCGGTTTTGTGCTGCTCGCATCTAGCGGCTTCCCGCGACCTTCACTAGATCGTCGGTCCACCTTGTTGGAGGCCTGCCCACACTGCGCTTTCCGGTACGCGTTCGCCACTCAAGGACTATTCCCCCCAGCGGCCATCAGTCCTGCGAGCAATGTGCCCTGCCCACTGCCACTTGAGCTTAGCAACTCTTCGGGCTATGTCGGGGTTACCTTTGTTCTTCTGCGGATCTCCTCATTTCTGATTCGATCACGCAGAGAAACCCCGAGCATAGCCCTCTGCATTGCTCTTTGAGTGACCTTGAGCCTGTGCCACTTCAATAATTATTTATTGTACTGGAACAAATTGAAGTAAAGTTGAAACCAACCGCATTACCATAAAAGTTTTAAAAGGAAAAGTTTCAGCTAAATACAAGCCTTTTTCTTCCCCATTTTAGCATATTCTATTTCTATTTGTTCTCACTGCTATTGTTTGCCTATTTAAATATGTGTCAGAGATTTCTCCTCCCCTATAAAGAGGATGGTAAAAGCCTGCAATGTCAACACGGTATACAAAGTAATCTCTCAGTTTTATTCTTTTTTTCTTTACCCGCTCTTTTTAGAGGCGGAACAATTCGGCAATAATAGAAGTTTGGAGTTTTGAAAATTCAATTGACTTATTTTCTGAAACTCTTAAAGAGTGTTGTTTGTATGATTTGGCTTTCAGATTGCATCGTGTTATATACCGTACAAGTTCATTTTTCTAAGAGCTTGTTATGTGCTTGTAAATGGCATATCTTGTAACCTAAGATTTTGTGTTAAACGTTTCTTATATGAAACCGTCTAAATCGTAAGTAAACAGTTTCATCGGAATTGTATCCAATCTTGCCGGATACCTTTGTGCTACCTACTATGTCAATTGTTGTAAATGACTGATTCCTAGAATTTAATTTTGAACCATATATTTAGAAACGTAAGAAAATGGAGATTCCTAGCCTTGCAGATTCCTAGCCTTCTTCATCTTTATTGTTCTAATACAATAATTATTTTCCATTTCATTTCTTTTCATAAAATAAAAGATTAATTTTACAGAATAATTTTATTTTACAAAAACAAAATACATTAAAACCCATAGTTGAAGTTGAAAAAACGAAACCTAAATAAATAACAAATAATATATTATGCTAAGCAGCACAAGTTTAATTTATTTTGATTGCGAAGTTCTCACAGGAAAATAAAAAGGTACACACCGAAGTAAACATAAATATAACCTGATTCAAATCTATTTCATGCATATTTGACTGTATTAGCGAAAAGGAAACGAGGAAATTGCGTCGGCCTATTAAATTACCATCAAATTTATCGCGGCGTAATTAATCACTAAATGCTTTAAAAATAACTCGACAATATCCAATTTAAGTTTAATTTTCAAAGCATAAATTCGGTTTGGCTCAGGGGAGCATCGCGGGCCGGCTCGAGCCGGGACGACTCTCCGCAAAATTGCAGCTAACATTTTTATCCCTTTGTATCGTAGTTGGGAAATTTAAGAGGATCCTTTCAGTCTTTGTAATTTTGTAACTCGTTTTGATTGTCTGCCGATGAAACGCTGAAATGCTTGCGGTCGGCGGCACTCGGTCCCACTTCAAAAGTGTGCTTCGCTATAAGCCACTTTTAAGTACTGAAAACGATTCCAATAAACTGGCAAAGCATCTTTCTATTTTGTAATATAAAATATTTATTTCAGGAACATCTGAAACCGTCCTCAATTTATATGAACGCTGAAGTAAATATTTGTTTATTTCATACCTTGATTCACTTTGAGGAACCTACTTAACTATTAGCCGTGTAGATACATCAGTGTATAGAGGCGACGCGACGCCTTCGCCGTCCCCCTCACGCGAAATAAAGTTCGACAAAACAATTTTTTCCCTCAGCGAACAACTTTAGACCTTCACTTTTTTACCCGCTTTATTGTCTATATAGATGTTCATGATTTATTTTGTCTTTTTCCTTCATTTATCTTACCGAATTTCAAGTACCTGCCGTTCCTTCAATATTCACATTTATTATCTTTGCTATTTACAATATATCATTACTCATTTACCTACTCGGTGATATCGTTACGCTTTATTATAAGAATTCAAAAAGGCTATGCAAGAGGAACTTAATAAAAATGTTACGTACAAAAGAACTGATGAAAATTTTAATCCCTGCTTCCAACACGGCTTCGGGATCATATCTCTATCTCGTAGCACCGCGTTAGAAGATTGAAATATATTTTTTTCTAGATGATTTATCTTGTTATTATGTAGCAACATTAGTATGTAGGTGTTGTAGTTAGTCGCAGGACAAGTAACGACTTACATCAGAGTGTCGTTTCGAATAACTCTTGCGAGTCAATTAATCGGAGCGTGCAAGAGTTATTCGAAATGCTACTGCATTTTCGTAAAATAGAAATTTCTCGCACATAATAATATTATTGGAGGCCAATTCCGTAACGTTTAATGAACCGTCGCATCGTTATGCAACACGTGGCTTAACGTAGTTGCAGCGTTCGCATTTAAATATGAATATGTCAGCGTTGCTCCCGTGCCGCGCCGGAGCTAATAATATGCGATTTTTCCGCACTAGCACCTGCTCACGCGCTAACGACGCCGACAACGTCTCGCCTTCGGAAATCCCATGCACATGCGAGCTAACTAATTAACATCGAGTTACACGCGTCTTGGCCCATAAATATATGGATCTTGAATTTTAAGCTTGAATTGTAACAATCATTAATAGGTACGTGAGTTCTACGAAAAACTGTTAGGTGCATATAAACTGTTTGGTGTAGTAAGTAGCTTAATTCAAGTATATCAATGGCGATCAATTTATTAAACTAGAAGGGAGGAGGGTTATGGCCCATGTGCATATGTGGGAAGGCCTGGGACTAGTCTTGGGACGTTTTAGGCTATGGAATCTATCATAGGGAAGTGATATGAGTCCGATCATACAAATTACTCAATTTACTTTTAAACTGTTTAGTTTAAAATTGGTTAATATTAAATTACATTACCTAGACAGTTTTACTTTAATCCAAAAATCAGTTAATAATTGAATAGAGATATCAGAGATAATTTTTATTTAATGAGAAAGGGAAATAATTCGATTAAAAAAACTTATAGTACCTACGTAATTTAAATCCAACAAAACTTTAAATCCTTCAAAGCAGTATATTTGATAAGTATAGTTAGCTACATAACTATAACGCCTCGTCATCTTCAATAGTTAACAAGTGTTGCTGATCTCCAACTTATCCGATGGCAAAACGGCCATTTGTTTTGAAGTAATCCGAGAAAAGAGTCACAAATTGACGTTACTGCGCGCCCGAAAAACTTTTGATTCATAAGTATCGTTTGTGAGGAGTGACTAGTCGTGCCGTTCGTTATTTTTATTCGTCTAAAATAGTGTAGGCCTGAATCAGAACGTCACGTTACCTTTAACTGTACAGTCTTAAAAGTACATCGATAACCATACAGCATTAGATCATATAGAATAAATTGGAATAGATCTAAATAGAGATACATTGAAAATCTCTTAATATGTCAAAAAAATGTTAATGCTAGTCTAATTTTGCATTAGAAAATTCATACAGACCAAAACGTAACAAGAACAATAAGTTTTAAAAGACATTAATACAGTTAATTATTTTTCTTGAACAGAAAATAAATATTTTGTGTGTTCTAAATAAAATGTATGTTTATAGGTCTTCCTTATTTTCTGGTGAACGGGTGGCAAAGCGCTCGGCCCGATATCTGATCCGAAGATCCTGGGTTCAATTCCCAGTTCGTGAAAAAAGTTTTTCGATGCAAACGTAGCGATTTAACCAGTACCCATCAATTGTATCAAAGGCTTAATTTCAATGGTAAAAATACCTTTGCCCAGCATTGGGACAGTAAATAGGCTCATTACCTACTACTTATTAAAAAATAAAATAAATAAATAAATAAACTTCCCTACACTCACACCAATTATCTAAGCCCAAGAGAAGCTTCGTTATGAAACTCGTTAAATGGTTACTAGACAACGGATAAACATACTTAAAATACTTAAATACATACTTGTTATACATAGAAAACACCCAGACCCGAGACAATTTAGAAAAACAATAATTTCTAAATTGACCCGACCGGGGATCGAACCCGGGACCTTAGAGATGGCGACACCATGAAAACCGATGTACAAACCACTCGACCAAGGAGGTCGTCAAAAAAAAGCAAGGCAAGTCAGTATTTAAAGCTATTATTACATCAACTCCGCAACAAACCGTTGCCCAAGATATATTGAACCTTAATAATGCGAAAGTGGAAAATGAAAATAATAAATCAAATAGGTACCCACCTCGCAACATCAATAAAGTAATTCCGGCCAAAGGAAGCAAGAAGATAACCTACTTACTGATCCTCCGTATTCTATTTGCCTGTAATAATCGCGATGACAATCTTATATTTCATAAAAGATTTGCCCTCCTTCGATCTAAATGCGATTTTCTCCCTTCAAAGCCGGCTCGTCTCGAATTTTTTCACCATTGAAGAGAGAACGTCACTACTATACGACATTTTTGAATGTATTCAAGTGAATAAGAAAATTTGGCGCCACGAAGAATGCATAATGTCTTGGGCGTGGGAGACGGTGGGGGTTGTGGGGGAAAGCGAACTAAGTAATGGATCGGGGCCCACCGGCACCGCCGATTAATAGATAATAGTCATAAAATTGTTTCTTCAAACAACCGACCCCTTCCATTATTAACAGACGAACCCTTTAGATTTTTATTTATTGGAAACAAGTCCAGTAATAGAACGTTCCGATTTAGTTCCAAATGGAGTGTTGTATAATGAAATCTTACACCACCAATTACCGGTTTACAGTGGAGCAAAGCTAATTAAATCAATATCATCGGAATCGTTTTGTTAGAAACACTAGGCCTAATGTTTTTGTTTGTCTAACGAGTACCTTGTTGGCGAATCATCAAAACCTTGTTTTTATAACATGTATTTATTTATTTAATTATTTAAATTTGAATTGCCCGTATTGATTTTTTTATATTTCTTTATCTTGTATTTATGGTCATACTTTATTATTATGTTTATTTTTATTATTTATTTTTTATTTATATTTTACTATTATTATTTTTAACACCAATTATGAGTCCTTATTTAATTTAATTTTGTAATAATATGCATTTGAATTTTGCGATACATAATGTTGATATAAAATATATATGTATATATTTATAACGCTTTTTCGCTGTCTAGCCTGTGTGTGGGTTTTTTAATTATGATTTGATTTATATAAGCAGTCTTTAACACTATCTTTTGTCATTTGTATAATAATAATTAATTAAGTAGTAACTATAACTTAAGATTCTTTTTTTTTTCTTTTATATATACGCTGTTGTCAAAAATTGCATGCCGTGGCAGCTTATAATTGAGACAGCACTCAGCTTTAGAGGTTAATGTATCATTAATTTTACTCTTGTAGTGTATGTTTTGTTAGCTGTCCTTTTCAAAATAAATAAATAATCCTTGTTTGTACTCGTATATATATAAATAAAAATATAAGAAGAAATCTTACCATTAATTATTACAATATGTAGCTTCGTACGTAATTTTCTATGGAAAATTCACGTTATACAAGACAAACGTGAGCTTGTCTCTAGAATGGATCACTTCCAACTGTGGTGGTCATCAATCTGTTGTGTGAAATGAAAGTTTGCGGACTAATACTTTATATACTTTAGAAGTTATAACTTTTAAAATACGATGGTACAGTCAACAGCAAAAGTAGATGATGTTTACTAGATTTCAAAATTAAGTTTCGATAGTGTAAGTCGGTATTTTCTATATAACTACAGTCAAAGTCTGCAGGTACTAGTAGACACTCGAAGGTTTTTGTATATGCGTTTAAAAAGATTTGATTTTCATACTGTTTCATATTTTGAAACTTGACCAATCATCAGTTACCTTTGCTGTTGACTGTACTAACATTAGTGTAATTAATAACGGGATTATTGCTATGTTTTTGTTGTCTTTGAGTATCAACGTACATCTGTGATCATGACACGTGCAACTGTACCGAAATATCGTATAGTTAGTTGTGGAGTATCAGACAGTTATTTGCGGCGCAATATAATTCGTAAATTCGATACATAATTGTCAGCTTTATCTATCTTTAGCACTGGATCGCTGTCAGCGTCATACCTTAACTTGCAGGTAGTCAATCGTCACCCCAAGATATTAAAGCAAACGTGACATCAATTACTGATCTCAAAGTTCATTTCAACAGAATTTCGGCCCTTCGTCAAACAACCACCCGCCAAATTGTGCTAATGTGAGTACACATCGAACAATTCGCTAACACTGTGCAAACGAAAGTGGGCCGATGGGTACACCGTCTATTTGGAAGCAGTCGCGACGACGTGCGTGTAAACTGTAATGTATGTAGTTGTATGTAGTACGGGTGGCGTGACGTTAAGATAACGCTAAAATGAGCGAATTCGGCAGTCGACGGCGGCGGCGCGTTTGTAGCATTAGCGTAGGGAATAAGTTTGTTCATTACGGGTGCGAACAAAGCGGTAGGCTCGACGGCGGCGGAGGAAACGTGCGCCGACGCCGGTACAATGGGCCCGCCCGCCTTATCACGCCGGAACGCGTCGGCCCGCCAGCCCGCCCTCCCCGCTGCGACTTGACGTATGAACGCTGAATAAATGGGAAAACTTTTACTCTCCCGTTATGGGAGAACGAACAATTGGTCATCTGCTGAGCGGGATGCTTAAACGTGTGTTAATCTAGCCGGCTGACAGGAGGGAAGCAAACTCTTCGGCTAATTGTTACTGCCCTACTTTTCTTTGCGTTGAAATATTGTTTCTGTACGTTGTGTATTGTGTAAGCTACCTTTTAAGTAATAGTCGTTAAATATTTGTAAAGGGATAATTATGATGTTGACATGATGTTTAGATAATTGTTTAGTCGTAACATACCAAAAAAATGGATAAACATTAGCCGTCGTTTTATACAACGTGGCCAAAAGTTAAACCTGGCTTAAAACTGATGCTGTGAAAGGGACAAAGCTAAATATCAGCCCCAAATAAGGTTGAACTTCTAGCCACTTTTGGAATAACAGAGATTGGTATAACTTTGCACATTTTTAATTTTCAAAATTGCTTTTGTTGTTGTCCCTGATCGTTGACGTTCGTACCATTTGTTTACAAAACGGCGACGTCCCCTAATTAATTAATTGCTCATCCATTCCTTAATTACTTAATTAACGGTACTTTTCCTCGAACACTCGTCTAGGAGTATATTTACCGGAAACTTTGAACACTTGTCTGGCTAATAATCTTAACTTGATGAAATTCTAGAATATCATTTGTGTTTTCACAAATAAGTTAGTAAGTGGAACACTGTTGTGGTTTTTATGTCTGATGCTGATGCTGCTACGAAAAAAATATTTTGTCTTCTTTCAGTATGTAAAAGGTCTCCATCGTAGATTTTACGAAGCCATTGCGTTAAATTTATTGTACCTACAAAAAATTATGTATGTTTCTATTTGTTCAAGCAAACTTTTACATCTTACCTGTTTCTCTTACTCGTTGTCATCAAAAGTATTCCGTATTTTGTTATTTATTTATTTCATAATTTTGATTTTACATTGCAAGTATATTTTGTGAGTATGAGTGAAGCATGTTATTTAATTCGCTGCTTTCTTATAATATAAATTGTTATCATAAGGTGTACCTGTATCAATTACACAACCTAAACACTAAGTGAAGAATTGTAACAAGAAAGAATATATGAAGATTATGAAGAATCCGCACATGATTCGGGTTTCGGGACAATGGAACCGTAATAGTCTGGTTCGTTGTCGACGAAACCTGCAAAATGTGCGGCGAACCCCAGCGATTCCGGAACGAGCCTTGGGATTTCACCGACTTGAAGACTTGAAGATACTAGAAGATAAGAACAGCTACATTTTACAGTAAATCCGTGATCATGGCACGTGCAATAGTGCCGAAATATCGGATACTCACAAACAACAATAAACATAGTTATAATTCTTAAAAAGTGTTTCAGTTTTATTTGTATTTTTTTTAACGGTATGTTCTTTGTGATCGCGCTAAACAATATCACAATGTGCCTTTTTGTAAAAATTTGTGGAGACGACATCAATCGTCAAAAATGTGCTCATGTATTGTTTATAAACAATACGGTTATCTTGAGGTTATCTTTCCTTATATATCAAGGCATTTTTGACTATTTATGTTGTTTCAAAAAAAGTGTTTGTTAAGTAAACTTCAGTAGTACCTAATCCGCAAAAAACCTTCGTCACACGAATCCTTTAGATTATTTTGTTACGAGTATAAAGAATAACAACTACATAAATGTAAATGTAAAGCAATATCTATTTTAATTTTAAACATTGAATGTGAAACTTTACATCTAAAATTGCCATCCTTTAGTTCGTACCAACGTTCGTTCGTTCATTCCCGTGTACCATTTTTCAATATATTTTCAATTCCAACATCGAGGTTTCACTGCATTTACAGAGACTCAAAAAAACAACATACACATCGGAACAATCAAAAGAGATCAAGAAAGAAATCCAATTAAGGCCAACAGTGGTTAGTTAATTAGCTCCTGCAGAACATAAAAGCCCGCGTACAGCACATGTCAATTCCGTACGCGATCATTTTAGTTTATTTTGAATATGCTAGTGCTTTTTTTTAATTTGACAGGTGAGCGAGCACGCCTTCCTACAGCTATTGTATCGGGAAAGTATCGAAATTGAACGGACGCCAGTCCATTTGGCGGTGAATATGTGAGCCGACAATGGCTGGTTACCCATTCGAAGCTCTCTGAATATCCAAATCATTTTTCTGCGATTTCATTGCGTTTCAGAACTTTCCGACGAAGCGTCGAGCGTCGGACGGCGGGCGAGCGCGATTGCTGATGGTTTTAAAACGTATTTCGCCGGTGGCCAAGCAGAGTAATAAGTTTATTAAACGGTCATATTACTGCTTATGATGTCAATGTTTGAAATTCAGGATATGTTTAATAATTGTTGGTATTTTGGCCCGTTTAACAAATTATTACGGATTAATTACCCTTATTATTATAATAGCTTTGTTTATAATTATACTTATACGACGTTATTTAAATATTTATCTGTAAGAAATAAATATGTAAGTTACATAGCTTATTTATATATATGCTAGTACATACTTACTATCAATTCTCCTCAATATATTTTTATTAGAAAATATATATATGTCTGTAAAGATTTAATGGTTTTTAACTAAATAGTTCGACGGATCGCAACCGATGGAGGCAGCTAGTTGACAGAGTCAGGAGTCACGATTCTCAGCAGTGAGTCAACGACTAAGAAGAGAAGAGAGAATTAAATAGTTGGTGGATAAATATTACCTTCTACTAGACCTTATTTATTTATTTATTACAAACACATGCTTGTTAACCGAAAAAGGTTTTCCAACAGAGAAGCAAGGTATAAAAACAACAAGTTAAAGTCCTATCAAATACCCTAAACCTAGTTAAAATATAAATCCATAATAAATCTAAATTTTTCAAATATTATTCTAATATAAAAAAAAAAAAAATAATAATATAAAATTATATTATCGTGGGTTTAAACGACTGCCATATTACGATAAAAACTAGCAACGGCATTTTAAAGCATGAAAGAGCAAGCCACTTTTTTGCATTTATTTAATTATTATTATTTTTCTTAGATTTTTATTAGTTAAATTAAGTACCTTCTTTTAATTAAATATTAATTAAAAAAAGGTATTAATATTTCATGAATAGAAGGTTCAATATATATATTTTTACTTTTTTACACTTATAGTTTCAATTTTTTTTAAACTTTTACTGCTATGTAACAAGAAGCTGTTATTCCGTCAGGTTTTCAGTTTTGTAATTTTGTGCGATATCATATGCCTCTGTCTTGAATATATATGTTACGCCGCTGCCCTATTACTACATAATGTTTGATAATTTAATAGATGTGATGATTATTGATTAATTCAACTTTATATTGTGTTTTATTTGTGTCTCTGTACCTTTAATAATAATAATTAATAAAAAATAAGGACAACCAGTTCTTGGTAAACCGTGCTAATTCTATAATTAGCACGGTTCAATAAAAAATCATGGACTGGCCACGATTTTTTTTTGAAAAATTATTTCTCTTGTTGTTTCCGTGTAGGCGATTCGGGACCGTGGCTTACGCCCCCAGTGGTGGACGCACCCGTGGTCGACGCCCCCAGTCAGTTTAATTAACTTTGAAGAAATTTTTAATCAAATGTACTGGCAGGCATAAAAGGCATAAGATTGTAATAATATTATATCATAACGATTCTTATTAGAAATGCTTTAATTTAGATGTATGTTTTAAAAAACTTTTAATTATTTCGAATCATAGATTTATTTAAAACGATAAGTAATCTATTAAAAAATGGTATTATATAAATCACAGTTTTGATCGCCCATATCAAGAACATTATTTTACTTCATCATCATCATCATCTCAGCCAAAGACGTCCACTGCTGGACAAAGGCCTCCCCCAAGGATATGAGGGGTATTTGCCGTAATCGCCACGCTTGGCAGGCGGGTTGGCGATCGCAGTAGGTTGAGGGTAACCTCAGAGAGATGCTGCTGCCCATCCTCTGGAATGGTCCCTTAGACGGCTTTTACGACACCCACAGGAAGAGATGGGTTGGTGCAATTCTTTATCCCCGGCACCACACAAGGATTATTTTACTTACTTATTCCAATAATTAGTCCTAAAAAGTAGTGTAGCTACTAACTTTACATGTAAAATGTTCTTTTAAACTTTGTAAAATAATAATTAAAAATATTCAACTATTAAACTTAAACAAAATTGAGAATCATATAACTGCAGAGTAACTAACTTCTTCCATTTAAAATGTTAATACTTAAAAATAATCAACTGTAAAAACTTAAAGTAATGAGATTAATTTAACCTATTTATAATTATTTATCCCAAAAGTATAGTAATTAAAATAATCAGTCTTAGTACAATAACTATGAAATAAGTTTCCAACTTCTTTTAAACTTCGTAACAATAATATTACAAAATACTTAAGTATTAAAAATTAAACAAATATAAAAATGTATGCAAATGTATCTTTTTATTATTTTTATAAAATTATGGTACGATCTTCCAAGATCGAATCGATATCGGCATCATATCATTCGATATCGGCAAAATATTTGAAACTAGTTTATAATAACCACGCATAATATATTTGATATTTTGTTTAGGTTGAGGTACACTGTTGACATTAACTGTACTAAGTGCAAAAGCACAAAAAAAATGATTCATAAAATTATTAGAATCGGGGGCGTCGACCACGGGTGCGTCCACCACTGGGGGCGTAAGCCACGGACCCGGCGATTCAGGGAAACAAACTTTGATATATTCGACCGCATATCAAGTGTTACAGTAACCTGTAACCACTTCCTCTATAACCCACCAACCCGCATTGGGCCAGCGTGGTGGGTTATGGCTGAATATCCCCAGGTGCTGTTGTCCACGTGGGAGGCCTGTGCCCAGCAGTGGGACGTTTATAGGCTGATGATGATGATGATGATGATGACTTCCTCTATTAAGTACGGGATAAGCATCCTTAATGTCAAGTTATACGATAGATTTTTTCTTTCTGGAAAATATACTAATTAATTACTTATTTTTTAAGTAAAAATAAAAATGCATTTATTTATTCTCAAGAAAAACCATACTTTATACGGATAAACCATGGGTTTTTCTTGACAATAAATAAATAGTGCGCTTGAGCCGGCATGTCATGGGGTGCGGGTTCGAATCCCGCTCATGGATTTTTTTTTCAACACTGTCTTTTTTTCTAATATATATAGATTAAAAAAATATATAATTACAGTATTTAATATACTAGTAGAAACTAAATATTGCTTCATAGCAATATTTAGTTTATCATAATATTTTTATTCATATTTATCTGATACTTTGTATCTTAGAAAATTGAAGGTTTCCTTTGAAATGGGAAAGTATGTGCGAAAATTGTTTAAGGTGGTTCTTAGAAATAATATAAACGTTGCAGAAATAGTGCGCATAATCAAGTCCACTTGTCCAAAACGTCCAGTGAATTATCCCATAGTAAAATTAACTCCTGCCAAATACTTAACGAACGCTGAGAGCTGAACTGAAACCGAAGAAGAACCTCAACATTGCTCATACAACCAACTGATATATAGACTACGCACATTGTCGTACTTCAAAATACTTATAGCCATATCTTAGCTGTGCAGACGGGAAATCCCGTAGCTTCGTGGTAGGTGCTAAGGTACTGCCCGTAGTAATTCTATCAATCTGCAATGAGCCTGCCCATAGCAACCCAATATAACTGTTAAGGGACTGCCTGTCCTAAAGCAACCCCATCAGTCTGCTACGGGACCGCCCATAGCAAACCTTTCAATCTGCTACGTGACTGCCCGTACCAAACCCATCAATCTGCTACGGGACTGCCTGTAGCAAACACATCAGTCTGCTACGCGACTACGTAATAGCTCGAATATTTGCAGTAAACATTTGGACGTTATTTCGCTACCCTTACACTGCACATAACAAATCTGATAATGGTGAGTTGTGGCCATGACTTTCACAACGCAGTTTTGTTTCGTAAATTACTCCCAACTTTAAGGCTGCAGCTACGGCCCCTGCTTGGCGGCAGAAAATCAAGATATATAACGTGTTACAAAGAGGTGTGGTCAAAACATAAAAAAAAAAGAACCAAAGTGTGACCGATTTAGATTTTGTATTTTTATGAAGAATTTGTATGAAGGCAGCCACTGCAGCACAAAGACGCTTGCGATACCAAGTATAACGCGTGTGTTCTCAATGCTGTTTGGCGGTGGAAATAGGTATTAAGGAGCATGAACGCCATCCAGACGGATTCTGGCCAGAATTCTATCACCAGTGTGTATAATATTTGTTTTTATTATTATACAATATGTAAAAAAACCCTGTCCGATCCGTAAAGGCGTTATTTAGTATCGAGATTAGGTTCAATTGACGTAATCTTTTTAAAATTATAAGTGAACAAACTTTACCCCGATGAAAATTTAACAAAATTTTATTAAATGAGGACATTTCCATGGCAATACAAGCGGCGCGGGCGACGCGGGCGCTTACTAATGGGTAACCATATTAACGTCATAATTCACGAGCTCAGTTGTTGTTCGCCATCTTCTTTTAACACTTTCCACACTAGCAGTATCACAACTGTTACCGATTAGTATTTATTACCTAGTTGTTGTCGCGCCACAGAAGGTGAAGTACCTACTTCGGGTGAGGATAAATATAAAACCTTCTCCTCGATGTTTACATCACGCACTCGCAGTCTGCCTGCACCAGCACGATGCGTTTATTGGCCGTAAACACTTCCCGTAACATACACACGGTTGTGTAAAATCGTTGAAACACACTCAGACTGCACCGGTACACAGAATAAATAAAAGGCCGGGGTACCTAGCGGAAACTCAAAACGCATCTCGTAATCTCTACGAGCTGCTGCATAGATAATTGCAGTGACTCAGATAAAGAAAGTGACCTATGACATAAAGGTTGTGATTTGCATCGTCAAAGGCGCTGCCGTGGCGTGTAGGACCTTTGGTCGCTAGTGATGAAAAGTGTTGTCACATTTTAAAAATTTTGCTTGTTTGGGGTAATTTGAGCAATGTGGGTACAAAAAACTTGCATTTTAAAATACGATAACTTTTTAATTTATTTGCGATAGGACAGGGTTTTTATTACATATTGTATATTATGTGACAGAGTGTGTAAATAGATTTTTGTTATAACCTTACTGTAAGCTAATAAAAAAACCATTATTATATTTACACGTGCCGTATCTACGTGCTGATTCCTAGTTCCGGCTTCAACCATTAATTAATTTACACATCCAAGGAGGCCGTATCAATTACAGGCTGTACCTATTGACCTACGATTACACGGCGAGACAGAAGCATAGTGGCAACCTTGCGGTGGTAATAACAGTCCATATCAATCCAGATCAGTATGAATGGCATCATTAGGCCGGTCCGAACGACGATCATCATTTGCATGACACAATCGCATCGCTAACGGCGCTAGGGTAATGTGTGCATTTGTTAGGTAACATTGTCCGAGTTCGGTACACGATTTATGGTAATGGCACCTTAAAATAAGGAACCTACATTGATCAATCTGAATGTGAAATATCTCGCACAAGCGCACATTGAACATTTTACACGCATCACTTAAAATGTTCAGTGCAAAAAAAAAAATTCAATTATACTTGGAACAAAATGGTGTTTCATGTAAACAGCAGGTTAAAAAAATATAAAAAATTAACTCGATGGGATTGGTAAAAAGTGTTTCATTTTAATGTTAAAAAACATTATAGCAAATTATATATTTTGCCATTTAAAAGAGAGTTATATAAAAAATATTGTTTAGGGCAAAGAACGTTATATTATTCAAAAGAGGACAATAGACACAAATGTCTGCAAAGAAAACAGTCAATGTGCATTTAAAAAGAAACAAGTAAGTGGGAGAAATACTGAAACCTATTCTACGAGTATAATCGGTTATGACCTGGAACTCACCTGCAACAAACAAACAATAAAGATTGAAATGAAACAACTTTCACGGATCTACTCGCGTCTTAGAGCATTAAACCAGTTTATTTTCATGGGGTCCCCTGTTTCGCCCGTCGTCACCGATATCTAAGGAAGACTTCGAGGAGAGGGCCCAGCTGAGCACAGCACCGGTTCTACAAGCGGTACGTAGATGATACTTCACTATATGATAACTCAATATCCTACCAACTGATAAAGTATCTGCTTTTCTAGATCATCTTAACTCCAAAAATCCTAAAATACAATTCACTATAGAGTTAGAGGCAGATAGTAAGCTAGCTTTCTTGAATATTTTAATCATCAGGAATCCGGACCATAGTTTGAGTCACACTGTTTATCGTAAAGTAACCCATACAGATAGGTACCTCAATGGTGATTCTCACCACCATCCTAGACAGTTGGCTACGGTAGGGAAGTCTTTGTTTCAGAGAGCACCCAACACCTGGCTGCTGAGCTTCAGCATGTCAAGCACGTACTACAGGATAATAAACTGAAAGTACCACGGCTTCGTCACAGAAAACGCAAAAAACCAATCACAGTCGAGCGCCAACCTGCTGTACTTCTATATATGAAAGGTGTCACTGACAAGATTGGACATATCTTAAAGCGAGCTTCAACCAACACTTACTTCAAGCCGCCGAAGAAGATCAACCAATTTTTACGACTTGTCAAGTGCAACATACCCCTTCAAGATGCAGGCTTGTACAAACTGGACTGCGACTGCGGGTTCTCCTCTTACATCGGGCAAACAAAGAGAAGTGTAGAAACCCGCGTTAATGAACATATAGCCGACGTCAAGCATAGGCGCGAAAATAAGTCTGCAGTGTGCGAACATTCCCTACAGGGGCCAAACCATTACATCAGATTTGATAAACCACAAATACTCACTAGAGAACAACGATTCATCCCTAGGATGATACGCGAAGCTATTGAAATTAAAAAACATTCTAATTTCAACAGAGAAGATGTTTGGAATCTACCACCAACCTGGGATCCCATCATACAAAATATTAAATCCCAGCCCCAACACCATACTGCCAGACCAAAAGATACTGTAAGCTCTTTCTGCGTAAAACGGAAGCACCTGATTAATTTAAATGAGGGTATACAGGCTACTTACTAATTATGAGACGACTAACACCTCAGTCTCCCTGTGACCACCCTGCAAAGGGTTCGAAACGTCAGGATAAACATTAACTAAAAGAAATTTGTAAAATAAACAGGAGTATCTACTCCTACGGATCTCCGTAAAAGTTGTTTCATTCCAATGTGTAGTGTTTGCGTAAACTTTAGAAAACAATAAACAATAAAGAACTTATCTATGATGACGTGAGACTACGCCTTGCTAGTTTCAGAAACATAATTCTTCAGGAGCTACTTATAAAAATGTTTTATAAAACAACAATGCTAAGATGTATTATTAGGTATATGTAGTTAAAGATGTGTCTCTTTTTCAGATACCTTACTGAGAAATAAATGAAAGCACATATTCAATTGTTTTATTAACTGAAAATATCCTACCTCTTACTGCAAAGGTTAACCTTATCAAAGTCAAAGTCAAAATCAAATCATTTTATTCTACTGAATCTACCACCAGTTTGGATTTTAGGAGACCCTTCGACCGAGAAGAGCTGGCAAGAAACTCAGGAGGGTTATTTCTTTTTCTCCATCTTTTCAACCAAATTACAGCCATGTTGAGGAGCTCGATGGCGCAGTGGTTAACGCGCCCGGTCTGCGAGTGCTGAGGTTAAGCAACTTTCGCAGAGGCCGGCCATCGGATAGGTGACCAAAAATGTATCATCTCGAACTCCTCCGTGCTTCGAAAGGCACGTAAAACCGTTGGTTCCGACTGCTTTAGCAGTCGTTAACGAGTGGTGTTTATGGCCCGTTCTCCCTATCCATCCATAGGGAAGGCTCGTGCCCCAGTAGTGGGGACATAAAATTAGCTTATGATGATGATGACAATCATGTAATTTAATATACAAATTTTATACAATTTTGTACACATTATAGTATTCCTATCTACATAGGTGTCTTCACCTACCTACCTGGGTACGACTGTACAAATTCTTGGTTCACAACTTGTCCGATTAACAGGGTTTTATTTATTTATTTACAAGTTTATGTACACACATAAAAAGTTCCTTTAAACGCTTTTTAAAAAGGCTGATGTTATGAGAGTCTTGAATATTAGGCGGCCGCGCGTTTCACAGCCTGACAACATGCACAGAGAAGGAGTAGGAGAAAAAATCAGTTTTATGGGGTGGAGTTTTCAGTTGGTGTAGGAGGTGGGACCTGCAGAGAGCACCAGGAGGATGAGAAAAGGAAAAACGATCTTGCAGATAGGATGGATAGGAGGGATTATAAAGGACATTGAAGAGGAGACATAAAAGCCTGGTATTCCTGCGTAGGCGAATTGGGAGCCCCTTGAGTTTCTCGTGCACTTGAGTTTCTCGCGGAATCTTGAAACATGGTCATACTTTCGTAGACCGAAAATGAATCGAATGCATAAGTTTTGTAGGCCTTCAAGTTTATCAAGAAGCTCCTCAGTAGCGTCCAAGTAACAGGCATCAGAATAGTCAAATAGAGGTTGTATAAGAGTTTGGGCGAGGGTGACTTTAGTCTTATAAGGCAAGAAACTTTGGAGACACTTGAGCGAATGGAAAGAGAAAAACACTTTACGACTAACCTCAGTGATGTGGCTATACCAGGACAGATTAAAGTCTAGAGTGACACCCAGTTTCTTGACCGTGTCGGAGTAAGGTATCGGCACACCGTTAAAAACTACAGGGCCAACCGGCGTTGTATTGACACAGCTCTGCATTCCCCTACTTCCAATAATTATAGCTTGGGACTTGTTAAGATTTACTAGTAAGCCAAACGAACCAGCTCAGGTGTTGATGCGGTTAAGGTCGTCGTTAATAGCAGCGACAGCCGAGTGAACTTTATCTGGAAGAAAGTGCCGGTAAAGCTTCAAGTCGTCTGCGTAGAGATGAAAGTTGGAAGAGATAACTTTAGTGGCAGAGTTTATAAAAACAGAAAAGAAGAGAGGAGAGAGGACGCCACCCTGAGGCACGCCCACAGTAAGATCACACCATTCGGAGAAGGTCTCGTCGAGACGGACGCACTGCGAGCGGCCCCTTAGGTAGGAGTCAAACCAGGAAATTGCAGAAGTCGAGACATTCATAGTACTTAGTACCCCAAGGAGGACATCGAAGTTAACGGGGTTAAAAGCGCTGCTGAAGTCGAGTAGAACCAGCAGGGTCACTTATTCCCCATAGCCGACCAGATGTCATCGGTAACATACAATAGGTCTGTAACCGTATTGTGACCGGGTCTAAAACTAAAAAACGGTGGACTTAAACTCGCATTAGGAACCCTGTACCAGGGCTTTGACTACCGTAAAAAACATTGAGTATCGTTACTTCTGTCAATCGAAGACTATTGAAAGTAAAGGTAACGAGTAAATAACATGTTTAATTGATATCATTACCTACCTAGCATTTTTACCGGTAAATTAACTAACTCTCATTAGGTAACGAAAAAGTAACGATACATTTCCAGATAACGTTAACGTTAACGTTATCTGGAAATGTACCGTTATTAATAACGTCATAGTAGGAATTTGATAACAGTATCAAGCTCTGCCCTATACTAGCAACCCTATATGGAAAATCAAAGCGTTGTTGGTCTGAGGCTAACCAGTGATCGTGTTATGGTTGCGGCTACAGGCTGGAATGTGGATGCATACAGCGTAGCGTGCAATTGGCCAATCCACGGTCGTAGCCATATTAGTCCAAGTGCCAATAGGCCAATAGGTTTTATTTTTCCTTTTTTTTTTCTTTTAGTTGATGGCTTCGTGCGGTTAGCACATTTACCCAGTGACAAACTAATTGTCTTACAAGTCATAGTAATAAATAGATAATAATTATTTTGTTAATATATAATGATGATGATAATAGTAATGAAAAGTGAGAAATAATATACCCCCCCAACCAACCCCTTGAGTATTTATTAAAAAATGAGGGGCTTTACTAAGACCTCACGCGGACTTCTTGAGAGAATTTGAAAAGCACTTTACTTTACAAGCACTTTACTGCACATTAATAATCCACCATTATTTCACATTAATATTCGACATTACACTAATTTTAGAAAATAAAAAAATACCACAGACATGTCTCTTCACTTTTCCGCCAAGAAGTCCTAAAGAGGTTTTATTACCATCATAAGTTTCAAAATATCCTATTGTAGCCTTCGTGTTTAAGATTATGTTATGTACATGTACATTAGATTACTTTGTTTGCTGAATATAAAACAGATGGTTTTGGCGCAATCATCCGCAAAAAAACAGCATCCCTTATTCGCAGAATTAGGGACAGTCCGAACGCCATCCTGAGTACTATTGCTGATAGGCGGGACTCGCCAATGTGGAAAAGCTTTGTGCGGAGAGTGATAATGATCACCGCCCCAACTAATTTTAATTAATAAACCAAAATAATTTAATACTAACACCTAGTTTTTATAAGATTGTATACTAACACCAAGATTGTACACTAACATAGTTTATAAGAATATTATGTATACTAACACTTTTATATGGATCTCGGTCTGAAATAAATAATTTTTATTTTTTATTTTTATTTTACTGCATACGCCAACGTAAATTAAGAAAAAACAATGTAACTAACATAGAGAATAAGTTTTATTTGTTACTAACACAATTTATGGGCTACGCCTGAAATAAAAGTTATATTATAATCATATATTATAATCATAATTATATATAATATCATATATTATAATCATAATTATATATAATATCATATATTATAATCATAATTATATATAAAGTTATATTATAATCATATATTATATCGGTGATAAAAGTCTTCGTGTTTATGATTATGTAATTTTATCACATGTTACGGTCCTGAATAAAAAAAAAAAAAAAAAACATAAATCGGTCGATAAAAATCATCATTTACTCAGATCCGATTTCATCAATCAATAGATTCCGACAAATTAAATGAATTTGTCGGAATCAATAGATTCCGACTAAATGATGGCTATTGCAATAATAATAGTAGTTACATGTTTTCTTTTTATAAATTTAATTTTGTATATTTAATTAGAACCAAAATTAATTTGAATGTATAGTCTTTCTACATTTTCATGAAGTGAAGATTAAAGCTAATTTTTTTTACGTTGTCTGCCATTTGACAGTTTACTACTAATAACATAAAAAAATATTCTGAGGTTTATTATCATCGTTGTACCTGTACTTATGAAGAGGTTCTATTTGTAACAAGGAGGAGTAGGATGACCATGATTTTAATTCCCAGACAAAAAAATAAAAAATGGAACAATGCCATCATTTACTTAGTCAGAATCAGTAGGTCCTGATCACCAATAACAAGTCTTCGTATACATATATATACATCATAATATACATGCCGACTGCAAGCTGCCGACATAAAAGATACTGACTTAGCTCAAAATTCGGAGTTCCTGGTTTCAATTCTCAGGTGTGGCAATAAAAGTCCAAGACCTAAGCAGATTTTGAACAACGTTTAGAGAATATAAAGTTTGTCTTTCTTACCGGAAATACAGCCGGATATCACTTAGGTTAGTTCTAATGTCTGAAATAATAAGATAATTTAAAAGTTACCTCTGATTAGTTCTGAGTTAGTTCTCTGATTGAGGTGCTAGACACGATCTTTAACCAAGAGCAATAAAAAAATATAATTATTGAATAAAAATTAAAAAAATATTATTAATTAAGTGAATTTAATAATTATTAAGATATTTTTTTAGGCACAACTCTAGAATTCGTAGCTAACGCATAAAGTATATATGAACTTGTAATGAAATCTCTTTGGCTATAATATTTGTATCTAGCTGGTTTTGGTATCATTAAAACTTTAAATTTATAAAGAAAATAATTCCAAATTCAAATTAGGAAAATGTGTGATTTTCATTTGTTTTTCTTACTGACAAGATGAGTAAATCTAATGAAGAAATTCGATAAATTTTAAAATTTTACTACAAAAAAGGTAAAATGCAACGCAAGCCGCAAAAAAAATTTGCGATGTTTATGGACCTAGTGGAGTGCTGTGAGTGTAGCACAAATTTGGTTTAAGCGTTTTCAATCAGGAAATTTTGATGTCAAATATACACGTCACTCCGGTCGCCCTATTACAGATAAAATGGATGCCATTTTTTTAAAAAGTGGAGCAAGATCGGCATATCAGTAGTTACGACGTAGCTGAAGAAATGGGAATTGACCACAAAACAGTTTTGGCGCATTTGAAAAAAACTGGGTACTTATACAAAAAGCTCGATATTTGGGTACCTCACGAGCTCACTGAAAGACACCTAATGAACCGTGTACTCATTTGTGATTCTTTATTACGACGTAATGAAACCATTTTTGAAGAAGCTGATAACTGGTGATGAAAAGTGGATCACGTACGACAAGAACGTGCGAAAAAGGTCGTGGTCAAAGGCCGGTCAGGCTTCACAGACTGTGGCGAAACCCGCAACAAGGTGATGCTGTGTGTGTGGTGGGATTGAAAGGGATTCTGAACTCTACTCCGAACAACTGATGAGATTAAAGCAAGAATTTGAGAGAAAGCGGCCGGAATTAATCAACAGAAGGGGTGTGGTTTTTCATCATGATAACGCTAGATCTCACACATCTTTAGCCACTCAGAAAAATTAATATAGTCCTGACCTTGCACCTTCAGATTTCCACTTGTTTCGATCTCTTCAGAATTCTTTAGGCAGTGTCAGCTTAACATCACGAGAGGACTGCCAAAACCACTTGTCGCGGTATTTTGATCAGAAGCCCCTAAATTTCTATTGCAATGGGAGCATGTCCCTACCTACAAGATGGCAAAAAGTTATCGAACAAAATGGCACCTACATACTTTAGTTAAATGTAAATAAACTATATTAAAAAATGTTTTGAATTTTCTTAAAAAATGCGAAGAAACTCTTTCCCCAACCTATTATAACAAAAGCTAAATGACTGGAAAGGTGGCCTCTCAAATCGGACATCTGGATTGAGATGCCACCCAGAACTCTGAAAGTTCTTAATTAATCTTTGTCAAAAATTATAAGTAGATAGATGAATAGGTAGATAATACATTTATAACACACGCAACACCATAAAAATTTAAGTTACAATTTAACAATTTAAGTTTATGTTTGTTTCTATAACTTTTGCTTGTACCAGTTTTTATCTTGTTGGTTGTACTAATAAATAAATAAAAGCAAAAAAAATAACAATTAACATAATAATATTAATCAAAAAACAAGTAACAAACAAGCGGTCTTATCGCTCTTGGCGAGCGGGTCTTAGCGAATCTTTTCTAGACAACCAGTCTAGAAAAGATTCGCTATAACCCGCAAAGATTCACTAAGTCCAGAAAACAACCAGTGGGATGGAGAGTCTAATAAACTGTAAAATCAGAGGTGCAAAGTACTAACAAGAACAAATGTGTATCTGAATGTTTAAGCATAAAGTATCTTTAAGCTTTAAACCTTATTTTGGTTACATATGGCTTATATGCAAAATCTACTGCAAAATAAACGCGCCCTGTATTGCTGATATTCTATGCTTTTATATACCTATGCGCAGTACTTTATGTGGTGGCACCTCAATTTAGGTTGAAACTTGAAGAAAGAATACAACAAAAATTAGTAGAAATAACTACCTACTCAATGTACATATTCGTATGAATAATCATTTTTTTTTTCAAGATTGATTTGAAAGGTGTCTGTCTATAGGCAAGTAAAATAAAGAACAAAATTATTTTTGTGGAGTAACATTTAGCAACATGATATAACAGATACTATCTTTCTTCTAAATTCTTCTTCTTCTTAAGGGTGCGCCGACAAAAAAATGCCAAAAATGCAGTTACGGTTAAATAGATATAATTGAAAATACTATCGTATTAAATGAACAAAATATATATTTAGTATTATAGGGAACGCGTTTACAATTTGTCAGAACCATAAATTCATAACACGCTATAGTTTTTTCTACAATATCATTTAAAGTTGGGCAAAAATCATGAAAACGAGTGGCGGCGTTTAGTAGATTTCTTATAGTTTATCTAAATTATTGTACCTCTGATTTTGTCTAAACAATCATCAATGGATAAACTACAAATTGCTAGACTATATTTTCGTTTCATCAAGTGGTTATTTAAATAATTATTTTTTATTAAGCACCTTAAATTTCCCATACAAAATTAGTATGGCCGCGCGGCATCAAATAAATATGGACGACGACATTTCAAATAAAACATATGACACTTGTCACTTATGGACGGCGCACCCTTAATGTTCCCCTTGTTACAAAATGTTGCTCCACAAAAAGTAACTGCGGTGTGAATGAACCATTAATTATGACATAATATTTGTTTAATGACACCTTGTATATTTTGCCATATGAGTGTGCTGGTAGATTAAGATATAAACTGACGACTGACTGCGTCCAACTGGACGATTGAATGAATTGGTTGTTTTTCTTCTTTCGACTCTCATATGATTGAAATGATAATAATAATAATGAATTCTTTATTTGCCTCAAACATGGTATATAAATGACAATATATTGGATAAGAGTACAATCATGTTTCACCAAGTTACACCTGGCATGTAAATATAACGATCATCAAATCAAATCAAATTGTATCAAAAGAAAAAAAATATAATATAGTAATTACATTCAAAAAATTCTATCAAATCTTAATTAACAACACAATTTTTAACCGCCTCTGTGGTCTAGTGGCTAAGACCACCGGTTTAGACCCAGAGGTCCCGGGTTCGATTCCCAGCGGGGGGTACATGTTTGTGTACTCGGTTTGGTTGGTGGTAGGGCTTGTTTGTCCGCCTAGCTAGCTACCACCCTCTTATCTAAACATGTCGCCATAACATCAATGTTTGTAGCATTGTTGTGTTCCGGCAGCTAGAGATAAGATAGCCAGTGCCTCACTAGTTGAGGTTCCCGGGTGAAGTGCGCTCCCATCATTGGCCTTATCATCACTCATCATTAGGTGAGATCAAGGTACTGCGCTTATCCGTTAATATTTTAAAAAATATTTACAACAACAAATAAATAGTAATTAAGTTATCGCAATATAATTATTTTATGTCAAAAAACTTCTTGAGATTATAGAATTCGTGCTCAATTATTAACCATGATGATTTGTTATCTATAAATACTTTATCTCACTTGAAGAACTGTCAACATCGTGGTGGGTTATGGCCCGATCTAGGCAGGTGCTCAGATCTCAAGTAATCTTAGGCTTGAGACTTTAAACGTAAGCTTACCTCGCATAAAATTCATGTGAGATAAGCTAATGATATTGACAGCTTAATGAATACTAAACCCTTTTTAGCTTAGTGAATACTTTTTTTTACATTTTATTTCTCTGGGGTTCTTTTTACGTATAACACACAAAAAAGTGGCTGTGCAGCGATCATTATTTGTTAAAAGTTGCTAAAAGCAATGAGAAGTGTGTTTTTAAGCGAAATAAATAATCGTACTTTATTTTGACACTAATGTTCCTACTTTATTTTCTACCTTTTAATAACCAATGCACTTTATTTGCACAAAAAAAAAAAGTGGCAACCCTACAAGTGACCATGATGGTTTAAATAGTTATATTGTATAAGGCCCTTTGATCTGATAAAATATTAGTTATTAGTATTACATAATACTACTAGAACATTTAAACAGGAAATGAAAAACAAAATACTGCTTTAAACGGTAGGTATCAACCTAATAAGTTTTATCATAGGTTTAAAATCCTTTTTGAACCTTGTTTTCAAGTTGTTTCACGCGGACAACACTTTGGTTTATACATCCTTATTTTTAGTTTTTACAAAAACCGAAACACGGTTCAAATATTTTCATTTAAAGAATCAGTACAAAAAAAAAATATCTTGAAAACTCACGAAGTTACAAGCTTTTTGTGCTTTCCCGTTGTGTGTTTTTAGTAAGGTATACTATAATTGAGATTTTGTAAATATTATTTGGTCAAAATATAACATATAAAAAATATTGAAATCGATTCTATTACTGATTCTGAACAAACAGTTTTCAGGTTTCGTATAAACTAAAAATAACATTGTACGTTCCACTGTTGGGCTTAAGCATTCTCGCATGAAAATATAACATAGGGAGATAAGCCACAATAGCTCAATGGTACCCCACTCCTCCTTGTATCATGTATCAAAAGATTTGCGTCCCTTTTGCTTGTAGGTATGCAGATCGACAGGGTTCGCTATTTCATGGTTGGTTACTTCTATAAAAGCTGTGCAGTTCCCTGCGCCAATTCTTCTCCCCGATCCGATTCAAACCCCTCGGAGAATCTAGTACGAGTAGAGCACAGGGACAAGCACTAATGTGTGATGCCGTTCCCTCAAGAAAACCTCTGACAGTGATTCGCCGTTTCACACGGCTTGAGGAACCCTTTAAGCTTCTTGCGGCCCCCAAAAAAGGCCGGTGAAGCTGAAATTGCCAAGAGGCAATCAGCAAACTCTTTAAAAAAGCCATTCTTTACCATAGCTAAAAAATAGACGTCCTGAATGGGGTGGTAGATAAAAAATGTTTGGATGATTCAAAAGTACTTATTTTTAAATATTTATAAAATTTATAAAATACAGTGCAGCAATTAGCACTTCAAAATAAAAAATAAAAAAAAAGTAAAAAATTACTTTTTTTAAAGTTTTTTTGAATAAAAAAAATATATTGACGTTGATTTTGACTTTATCAGCGCCTTAAACGACTACTCTCTCAAAACAACCATGACCAGCGGCTTAATCAGAAACGGCCTTTCGAACTACGGAATTTGGAATCAAAACTACTTTTCGTAAGCGTTTTCGTAATAAAAGTTAACGCTCATTATTATATTTTCATTCCACATGAAAGTTTATTAACCTGATTGGAAGGGCAAGGGCGAATGGACGCGCACTGCGCACTAGACCTGAAATCCTCCATCACTCAAGAACTATTTATTGTAACTGAAATACGAATGGCAAACGGTTACATTGATCCCAGGAGCTGTGATCAATGCCACAATTAATTTAAAAGTACTTAAAGAAGGACGACCAGAAGCAAAGCACCTTTTTTATACGTAAGTTCAGTTTTGATTTAAAGAAATATAAAATAAACCTTACCTCGGTAGTGTAAGACGAACAAGAGTTATAATAACACCTACCTATTTTTTATCAAAGTAAAAAGTTATTGCTATGTCATATTACTTGGTGATCTTATTCTTTATAGATTTACAAACAAACAGAGAATAGAAAAACATTTTTTTTTTTTGGATACTTAGTTAAGAAGATGAACATAGTTTATTTTAATATTTATCAAAAAAGAGTCCTGAAAATAAGATTGTTGTTTGAAAATAGTAAATTGAATTCGAATTAATGATAGCTGATTGTTCGGCTCAAAATATGCTTTTTGGAGATGTATTTTATATACATTTTTATTATGCAATTATTATTTTTAATGTCACATTGTCGGAAAATAACAAATAAAAACTTTGTAGGTAGGTACGTGTATTAATTAATTATGCTTTTCAAAAAATTCTTACAACTATAAAATTAGTTGTTAAACTTGTCTCAATTGTTGGAATTAAAAAAAATGGTAACGAGCCGGACATAATCTGCCTCTCTGAGACTTTCGTACAGTCAGGGTATGTTTACTTAAAAGTTTATAACTATGCTAACGTTTCTTCTTTTTGTAGAGATGATAAAAAGAGGGGAGGAAGTTGCATATTGGTAAAAAATAATTTAGATTGCAGAGACATGTCATAAATATGTTATTTAAAAAGCTATGCATTGCCAAAAGGTTTTGAGTGTTGTGGTGTTGAAATACCATCAAAAAATACTATAATTATATGCGTCTATAGAACACCAAAAAGCGATCCTATACTGTTTCTAAAACAGCTAGAGAGCGTACTTAATGCAATTACCAAGAAGTATAATAAATCGCGAAAGATTATTTTAGTAGGTGACATGAATATAAATACGCTAAAACCAGGTACAATCACAAATTATTTCATTTCACATAAATAGGCCAACTCGGAAGAATTCATGTTTAGATCATATCCTGAGTAATGTAAAAAATGCCGTTGGGTTGGTACTGTCTTTACACCTGTCAGATCATGAAACAGCTCAAATATTGAAGTTCCCAACTAGATCAAACCAAAATGCTAAATCGTATTTCATGTTCAGGAGAGACTATAAGCAAGGAAAATATCGAAAAATTCAATGAATGAATAAATAGTTTCTCTTTTATTGAAGTATTTACAGAAAGTGATAGTAATATAACATTCAGAAATATTCATGATTTAGTATGTCTCTTCTATAAACTTTCTTTCCCTAAAATAAGGATAAGAATTAATAATAACCACAATAACCTAATTGGATTACTAACGACACAATAATAAGCTGTAAATATTTTTAAGATTAAATTATTACAAAACAAAAATAATAACAACAAATACAAATATATTAAATATTCGAATATCTTAAAAAAATGCATAAATAACTTAAAGAAAAATCATAACATAAATAATGATTATGTATTTGCATGCTATCTTACCCCCTTACAAATAAACACTATTTAAGCATTTATTTAGTTAATCATTGTTTTGTCTCTTTTTCTCAAATTGAGAACGACGTTTGTGTGACGTTGACAAAACAATGATTAACTAAGTAAATGCTTAAATAGTGTTTATTTGTAAGGGGGTTTATGGCAAAACACGCTGTACCGTTTTAAATATTGTAATAACTTAAATACTGTGTTTTATTAAGGCAACTAAATGTTTTCTATTCTATTCTATTCAAAATACAATGGTATTTGAAACAACTAATCTTACTCCATCTTTTTAAATCATACCAAATAAGTAAAGCTTATAAAATAAAAATAGTCAAGGAAAGTTTATGCGAAAGTTTACATGCACTATATTTCAAAATTAATTATGATTGCACGTATCGAAGCTTTGGCGCACCGATATCTCTCGTAACATTATAAAATGCTAAAAGGCCAGTTAAGCCAAGTTAATTTTCCAACTAACCTAATTTTAAACAGTGATAGGCTGCTCGAAACAGTGTTATGGTCATTCAATTATGCACTTCCGTATACGGAGGCCAGAGACATGGAGATAGTAACTGAATGATAGCGAGTTAATAGCACTATATCAGGTGACTTCCTTTTCATCAAAGCCCCTTGCGTGGAGCCAATTAAGTTCATAAAAATACAAGAGCAATACAATTCCAATGTCGGTTAAAAATTACGTAGTATAAAAGGAATACAATTTTTAAAATCTTACGCATATTTGAGTTATGTAAACAGGTACATACATAGGTACATACATTTTAATTTCACTAAGCTAGCGATCATTGAGCGGTGTGACCATGGTTTGCCAACACTAATCTAAGTAGACAACATATTGTTACACACATAGGGTGCGATCCGGTCATATGCCATTAAATAAGTTTAAACATTTAATGAAACTAGTGGTCGCCCAGTGGTCGAAATTCGACCGTAATTTTATTAAGGCTGCATGGATTGTATCCTAAGCAATGAAAAATTAAAAAAGATAGATTAAGTATATATGTACGTGAATTGCTTCCCATCAGGTGACCCGCCTGCTCGTTTGCCTCCTTCTAAAATAAATAAATAATAAATAATAATAATATAGATTACCAGATACTCCTAAAACTGTGCGGTATGCGGAGTGACAGATGATGTTCAGCATTTGTTGGTAGAATGTGGTCAAAATCGTCACCTGAGAGATGTAGTATTATAATATAAATGCTGAACCAGCATCGGCATCCGCAAAACTAATTTACAATTTTTTTTCTAAAAAGTCTTTAAGTTGTAGTAGCATTTATGATTAATATAAGATGGAGCTGACGTAGTCAATTTATTAGACCAAGGCTTCTAAACAAAATAAAGAGAAAAAAGAGTCTGCGAGACTAATGAGCCCGAATTTTGGCTAGTTTTTCGTCATCGACTTCATGAGAAAAAGCTTCATAAGAAGCCTATTCTGTACCTCAGCCTTTCCTCATCTTATCATCCAATTCAAAACCATGGAAGAGATATCGCATGGTCGTCTTTCCGATCATACAGCTTTTAAGTATTTACTTAGATTTTGCCAAAATAAAGTTCTAAACGTAAAACTTTGTATATACAGTCCAGATAATCTTTGATAACTCTGTCCTAGAAAAACCTGACTCCGAGCCTCCACTAAGCTGACAGAATGATTTAGAGAGAGCAGGCAATTTTCCACATTTAACTTTTTAAATTGGATAAAAATGCAATTTCGTGTAGATCGCCGGTGCCATGTAAAATGGTGGATTCGTATTCAGCAAAGTGGCTCGCAGGCCAGGCCGATGAATGGGCGGGGAGTAGCGAGTGAACGCGTGTTGCCGATTCACCTGCGACAGATTGAATGCAGAGCGTGCCGTCGTCCAATTTCGCGCGCTAAATTGTTCATAACGGAAGTTCATATCCGGACATCGGGCCGCCCTGCGCTCCGGGCAAGATTAGGCGGTAATTACTATTTCCTGGCGTTGAGGACGCAGACAACGTTCAGGAGGAGCGGTTCCTCTTCGGAATCGTTGCGTTCGCGCCGGAGGAAGGAAAAATTATGCTACATCCCTGCTCTCTGCAATGCACAATATTGAATTCTGTGTTTGCTGCCGGGAAATTGGAACGGATTGGAAACTGCTTCTGACCTGAAACAAATAATTTACCTCAAGAACTTACTGCAGAAAACAGATTATTTCATTTTGAGAATTATTATTTTTAACTTGGTGAAGATGACTGACTGTTCATTTGTTTTGAAATGTTTAGAAAATGTTTCGTAGATTTTTCTAAAGTTGACGTCTGGCACACACATATGCATTAGCGTCTTGGCAACTTTCGACCATTTGCAATGTGTTCGCATGGGTTACGTATCATTGTAACTAAAGTTGTATCGACTATTGTCGACATAACTACGGTTGATTGGCATACGTTCATAACGCATATTAGACGATTGAACTACTGCTTAACTCTCCTAAATTCGATTAAACTAAAGTTAATTGCACTAATGAACCATTAATCTAACATTTTATTGAGCTAATGGTTGTTTTGTTATCATAATGTATAAAATTAAAATGAACAATATTATATAAATCAATAAGGTACGGTTTCCGTAATACGTAAGTTGAGAGAATGATTGATGATGATATTAGACAACAGAAAGCAAAAATTACCAAAAAGAAACGCTTTCTGTTGTGTAATAAAAAAAAATAACCTCGAAATTCAAGGCAATCAGACGCTGCGCTTCGCGACTGTCTTAAATTTCTAACCTATCACCTGACCTACAGGAGTAGGGCAGCTAGTATTGCTAGAAATCGATAGGTAAAATAAATATATAGGTATATATTAGTTAATTCTAATTTTCGGTATTTTAGTAGTAGGTTTTATGAAATTTCGGCATTATAATACGTACCCATTACTACAATCAACCTTAGATAAATCAACTGTAGGTACATTAACTGTAGGTGAATCGTCCATTCGGAATTTCGTTCATTAGTTATTATACACTTACGTAAAACGATCTTTAGATATTTTAAACATTAGGTATTTCGACCGTAGTTATTTCGACAATAGTCGATATAACTTTAGTTACAATGATACGTAACCGTTCGCATGTTATCAAACAACAACCGTCAAAACAAATTCCTACTGCACAACATTGTGGCAGTCGCATTCTGTACCATTTACAGAGATAAGTAAATGTTATTGTAAGTGAAAAAGGCCTATGCGCAAGTATTCGTGAGCCCATAAATTGAATGTATCCATTATTGAGACGGAAAAACTGATTATGCAAGAATTGAGTAAAGCGCTCGACTCGGTAGGCAGCGCTGGGTGCGCGCGCGCGTACTCTGCTCCGATATGATTGAATAAGCGAGCACGGGCCTCCCTAATGAAACATATTGAACGTGTATCGAATCACTTAGGCGCGCCGGTGCGCTCCTGCACTCACTTTTTGGGGCATGTCAACAGGCCGTAGGTAAACCCCATAAATAACGTTACGCCCCAGTCTCGTTTTAAGAGACACAATAAATTGAATTAACTCCGCCAACTTTGATCGTCAAAGGAGACTAAAAAAAGTCCAACTTCATTTTACGGGGCATAATTTCACGCGGCATCAGCGAGCCTCCCTTTGTGTCGTCGCATTAGAAAATATTTACGAAAATCTCTGGCTGGTATACCCGCAGAAAGGGGGATCTTAATTAATTCATTAATGTCGTTATAATTACGACATTTATGGCATTAAGCGTGCATTACTTACAATCTGCTCTTTGTGTTGGTGATATTTTAAATGGATTGCTGTATTGTCCGCATAAATCGTTGTAATTACCCGCAATTTTACTATATATCATGTTAGGATTAATCTCTGTCTGTGTGAGAGACCTGAATACCAACGTATGCAACACCGTTAATTAACCGCTCGAGCAACATCCATGCAATTTTATTCCCGGAAATCGAGCTCGCTAATAACGTAACGTGAACCATCGCGCTTCCAATAAGCACCCGCTAGCTAGTAGGTAAGTTTATAGGATAGGTAGGCAAATTAAAATCGGTACCCATTCAGTGGATTCAAAATATTTTTTTAAGAAACACATTTTCTATGATATTGAAAAGTAAGCTTGTAAGTTTGGTTTGAACCATGTTCATTCAAAACTCTCATTAGCACTAAACATGATTAAAATATATAAATGTTACTGGCAAAAGATTCATGATGTTTTAATGCTATTCATTCTTAGATATTTGAATTTTGTAATATTACTAATACATAATCAACAATCTAATCTGAGATAACGAGCTGGTTTCACTTTTCATCTAAGTAACCAATTAATTTTCTTTTTTGAGATGGTCAAAGAGAACATAAAAACAAAGGGTGGTGGCCCAGTGTTTGACAATTTAAGCGTTGGTTTAATGCTCTAAGCTTAAAGCCTAAATTAAAAAAATACCGGACCGAAAGCAAGGAAGCAGGTAGACCACGTAGGAAGGTATTTAATTATTGCTGGAGACTAAAATCAGATGCTGATTTAATGATTAAAGGAATAAAATGTCGATCACTGGTTCTTGTCGAGAACTGGGGTCCGACCGCCTAACCAATCGCTTTGACTTCGTGTGTGGTTTATGACGTCATCTTGTCGTGTCGTGCAACCTATGAAAGCAATGGCTTATTCCATTAAACCCCAAAAATCGTTCCACTTCAACCCCAAGACGTTTTTAGCAAGGATTATAAATCATAATATTTATTTCCACTTAGACCCCAAGAGTGAGAAGTATAGTCAACACAAAAGGAGATGTTTAATTTTTTGCCAAGACCATGTACACCTACTCAAAAAATAGTATTAAATACATGTATTTAGTTGATATATTTAATATTCCGATATGCTTTACCATTTTTGCGTAAGAATAAAAAAATTAAACATAATTTTTAATAACCTGGCAACTTGAGATGTCTTTCTGAGATTAAACACAAGTGTCCAAAGCTGTAAAGAACGTAATTAAAAGTGCAACTGTCACCATGATTTAAAAAAAAAAACCGGTGTTTTGTTTTCATTCCGTTTTTACATGGATTCTGAGTCGTTGTGGTTTTGTGCTGTGCTGTTTTTAAATTCTGATTTGGACCGATTACCTGCTAACCGTTTACTGCCTCACTTGTTGACTTCTGCCTGCTATCCTGGACTTCCGTTTGCTGCCTCACTTGTTGACTTCTGCCTGCTATCCCGGACTTCGATTTGCATTTGACCCTGCTACTGTTGATACCATTGCATTGTTGCTACTACATTCGTTGTTTTTAGGTGAGTTTTTCGTATTTTAATTAGGCACTTAACAGCTTAAGTTTAACTCTACTCTACCTACATGTTATGAAAGTAATAGCCAGAAGTAAGTTAATTTATTAACATTAACAATTTTCATGCATACGGTAAGTACTTTTGTTATGACAGCTACTTGACATGACATGACATTGACAGAATACCACCATTACCCCCTGAGATCACGAAACTTGCCATTATTGGTTATCTATAATACTTCTTACGTAAAAACTATTCATTTATTTGAAGAAAATCATTTTGAATAAGCTTATTTCATGCATTAGCTACATTTTGGTATTATGTACAAGGTGTTGGCATTTTCTCCATACAAAATTAAACATCTCCTTTAAAGTGATAAAAGAATTATTAAAAAACAATGCACTCGCCCGCGACGCAATGACACCGCGAGCACGGCCAACTGTTTACCTGTCTCGCTCTCTCAACCAATCAGAGGATGATTTCTTATCTCACATTTAACCGGTCGGGGCTTCTTGAATGCGCTTTTGCAAGTATAGCTATAGCAGCAAGCAATATATAACTATATATTTAGCTATAGCCTTTAGCTTTTAATATTGCTTTCATAGGCGGTGCGAGGTGGCAAGATGACGTCACAAACTATACGCGTAGTCAAAGCGATCGGTTAGGCGGTCGGGGGGCTGGTGTCACTACACTATGCTTTTATGTTCTCTTTGATCAGCTCTTTGGGACGAAATATGTCTCGCGCTGGGCATAGGCCTCTCTAAGTCTTTATTTTTAATTAATTGGTGTTTAATTGGTAAGTAGCAACCTAACAGATAAGTATTATAACTTATCTGTTAGGTTGCTACTTACCAATTAAGATAAATTATAATACTAATAAATTTGAACTTGTGACTTAGTCACTCTGACTATATCTATCTAATACCTTTAAACGAGCAATTCACAAGAATAAGATATATGTATATATACAATCTGAATCTCGGAAACGGTTCCAACGATTTTCATGAAATTTGGAATGCAGGGGGTTTCGGGGGCGATAAATCGATCTGGCTAGGTTTAATTTTTAGAAAATTACCAAAAAAAAATACATCCAGGTACTTATATTTAAAAGGCGGCGGGAAGTGGTAAGGCGGAGGACCGGGTGTGGTGGCGATCCATTGGGAAGGCCTACGTTGAGCAGTGAGGCTGATGACTATATAATAAATAACTTAAGTAAATTATGATTGTCATAAAAGTTATTTGTATGAATGTAGAAAATATTTTAGTAGTCAGTAACTTATTAGCAGAAACCGTCTGATAACCACAGAATATAGAAACAGTTAAAATTTTTTTATGATTTTGGCGACATGACATCTTTTACTTTTCAAGACATTTCTTAGTAACTATGTAACATACATAGTAACAACTAATTGTAACTAGAAAAACTAGTAACCATGATATGGAATAACAAACTCAAACATTTGTTAATTTGTACATTATAATTATAATACTCGTATGCAATGGCTAGCTCCCACAAAAGTGTGTCACATCAAAAGGCCGGGCAAGCGTAGAGCTTCTAATCAGATGACGTTACATCTATTACTTTTTAAGACCTATTTTACCAACTATATATGTTACTAATTATAACCAGAAAGCCAGTATTTATGATCAGGAATAACCACCTTAAACATTGCAATTATAAATACGCGTATTTATAATTGCAATGGACAAATTAACAAATGTTTGAGTTTGTTATTCCATATCATGGTTACTGGTTTTTCTGGTTATAATTAGTAACTTACATAGTTAGTAAGAAACGTCTTGTAAAGTAAAAGATGTCATGTCGCCAAAATCATAAAAAAAAATTGAATTCAATTATAATATATAAATAAATATAATTGAAGACAATTCGCGAATGGCTAGCTTCCACAAAAGTGGGTCACATCAAAAGGCCGGGCGTAGTGTTTTCAATCAGATGACGTGACATCTATTACTTTTAAGACCTATCTTACTTACGATGTTACTGTTACCAGTTGTTATTATAACCAGAAAAACCAGTAACCATGATATGGAATAACCTTCTCAAACATTTGTTCATTAATCCATTATTCAATTATGTAATGGCTGGCTCCCACAAAGGTGTGACCTATCAAAAGGCCGGAGGCAGTATTTTCAATCAGGCCGGTGCAGCAGCCGGCTACAACAAGGACGCACAAACACTGCGGTGGACAGCAAAGAGCTTTGAGCGAAGCCCGACGAACGACGCACCGCCTCTAAAAAACCCGGGATTTTTGTGAACCCCTTTGACGGGTCGCAGGTGTTACCGATACCAAAGCCAGCTCCATTCCCGTATTACGATAAGCTTTAGTAAAAGCGCAATATTTGATTAGTCACATCCAATCTGGCGAGCGAAGTTTCATTTCATGCTGACGGGTCTTACAATAGAAACTGTATGGCGCGGACAATATGATGAGTAAACAAAGAGCTTTATGAGCTCGCACTTCGGCGAGTCCGAGTGCAAGAACAATTTTCCATGTGCTTTATTAATGAGATATAATGTTTTTACGTTTTGAGGAAATAATGTTAAAAGGCTGACACAGTGTACGCTAAAATTAAACTCGAACTAAAAGCTCTACTATCACATTATACGTAACCAGATTTCCCTTTTATTATATGTATCGATAAAAATTAAATGAGTGGAATACAATAACTCCCTTTCTGTACCCGTCAGCAATTAAGCGTGAAATGTCAGCGAGCTCGCCAGGAAATTCAATAAAAATGCATTTTTCCACACACGCTCCGGCCCTGGCTGGTAAACTAATAACCTCCACACGGGATGCAGCATGGAGGCCTCTCCGAAAGAGGAAACTGACTATTAGCATAGTTATAATATACTGAGTAAGTGTGACCATAAACTAGTAGACAATGCAGAAGCGAAATTCCACGCAATTGCACGCGGGCACAAGTACAAGTAGGTACTTCTACTTGTACGAAAACTAGTAGATTTCTTGTAGTTTCATCTAAGTCGATTGTTAAATAATCGTTAAATTTAAAGGTGTTAAACGTGCTTCGGAATCACGTAAAACCGTTGGTTCCGGCTGTATTTAGTACCTAGTTAACCATCAATCCGCACTGGGTCCGCGTGGTAGTATAAGGCCCGTTCTCTCTGTGGTATTTCCATCCACAGGGCTAGTGCCCCAGCAGTGGGAACATAAAATAAGTAGATGATGGTAATAGATAGTGCTTAGATATATATTTGTTTTTAATGTTACTAACCCTGATAACGAGCATATGAAATGTTTTTGTGTTGTTTATATATTTTTTATATTTTTTTTTTTATTTTTTATTTTTTATTTTTTTTTTTAGACCTGCGAAAGACTGCAGGCAGATGCTGGATGCGTCAAGCTGAGGACAGGGCGCTATGGCGCTCATTAGGGGAGGCCTATGTCCAGCAGTGGACTAAGATAGGCCGATGATGATGATGATGATGATATATTTTTTAACGCAAATTTTGTTGCGAACAAATTACAAAAACACAAAATGTTGAAAAAATTTCCACGAGCAGGATTTGAATCTGCACCCTTCTGACGTACCGGGTCAGGTGCTCTCCCAAGCTATCGTGGTTCTAACCAGCCCGCCAAAATTATTCAACACTATTTACTTTTTTACTTTGAAAGCCAAAAGCACCCATTCAATGTCAACAACTACCGTCATTAACATCCGATCATAATATTTTTACATATACTAAAGATCAGGAAGTAGGCAAGCTATTTTTAAAATGTTTTTGTTTTGTTTATATAATTTTTAACGCAAATTTTGTTGCGAACAAATTACAAAAACAAAATGTTGAACAAATCCTGCTCGTGGAAATTTTTTCAACATTTTGTGTTTTTGTAACGAGCATAATGGCCTGCCTGATCGAAAGCGGCCTCCGCAGCACGAATCAACCCCGAATTTTCGGTTCCTGACTTCTTTTGCCTATTTACGCTGTAATTTCATTGGATGTAGTACAGTCCCGAGTATTACCATGTACACAATGTAATTCTTAATTTAATGAAATTAGAGACAAAGGTGTACATGTTAATGCTCGTGTCTGTACCTACCCCTCAAACCGGAACACAAACTAAACGATGCTGCTTGGCAGCAGAAATAAGTATCAAGATGATCGCCATCGGATTCTGAGTGGGGAGTACGAATTTTGTTTAAGATTCGGTCACGTTAACGAAAAATAACGGACGATGACCAACCAAAGATTTGTCTTAAAAATATATAATTATTATTATTTTTTTTTATTTCGCTACAAAAATGATTTTATTTATTTATATAAACTTTAAACATTACAATACTCACATAAAAAAGCATTTATGCAGGCCGCCATAGTGTGAGCGTTCGGCATAGCGTGGTAGCGCTGTGATGAACGCTTTCACTTCTTGGGCTTCACTGGCTGCTTTTCATCAGGCAGGGTGAGGCCATTTTGGCGTGCCACAATAAAAAAAATTAAAAAAATACTTAGCTCCATGCGGTGGATGATTAAAATCAGTGTAACGCCCTAGCTAGCACAAAGTACACACACGGTTTTTCCCGGAAAACCCCGCGCTTTTGAGAGATATTGCCTTAATAAAAAATATAATCTTACTAAGATTTTAACATTTAAAATCTGTTGTTTTTAGGGGGACGTTTTGACGCATTGTCCTTTGCAGAGCAGAATTGCAACTCCAGTCGTTTGTCATCAGGACGTGCAGCAGCACGTACATTGTAACGAATGATGGCCGCACATTGCAGCAACAATGCCATACAAATTCTTTAATGTGACGATAAACGTGATCCTAATGGTAAAGAAACTTGCACTAAACATTCAGGGCAGAAACGAATCACTAGACATACTGATAACGAAACGACGCTGCATCTCACAGAGGAAGCCACATTTGAAAAAAAATATACAATAATAACGAATTTAGCATTTCTAATGCTAATACCAATTCAAATCTTACATTTTTTTAAAAAAGAATTTTATTTAAAAAATAGAGAAAAATATAGAAGGCCTTTATTATATTACTAGCGGCCCGCTCGCGCCTTGGTCCGCTTGAGTGAACATCCTATAGAACCCTATGGCAGCGCCACCTACCGGGTCCAATTGTATCCATGTTTTATACACATAAACCTTCCTCTTGAATCACTCTATCTATTAAAAAAAACCGCATCAAAATCCACAGCGTAGTTTTAAAGATCTAAGCATACATACATAGGGACAGACAGACGGTGGGAAGCGACTTTGGACAGCGGGAAGCGACTTTGTTTTATACTATGTAGTGATTTACTCTGTAAATTACGCTTTGGTTAGAAAACTTGTATGAGCTTCTTCATTTTTTAGCTGAGTACGACACCCTTTGTTACTGTTTGTTTTTGTTGTTCCTAATAAATTATTTAAAAAAAAAAGAAAATTTACTGTTCCAAAAATAAGATACCTATTACAATGTTCTTAGCTTCCAATAATGTGAAAACTGTTTAGCGAACGTTTTCCTCGTGACAACAATAAAAGTACCTCCACAGATCATACGGAGTGTATAAGACCGCCATCAGCGTTGTACCGACTCGTAGTCGCAACTTCCTGATTTCTGCGACACGATGATGTCTACGTATGAGCATGTAACGAGGCGCCTGCAGAAGGTAAGGGCCGAAACACATAAACACGACACGAGTGACGTCGCGTCGTACAGTCAACAGCAAAAGTAGATGATGTTTACTAAGATTTCAAAATTAAGTTTCGATAGTGTAAGTCGGTATTCTCTATAAACTACAGTCAAAGTCTGTAGGTACTAGTAGACACTCGAAGGTTTTACGATATGCGTTTAAAAAGTTTTAATTTTCATACTGATTTCATTTTTTGAAACTTGACCGATCATCAGTTTCTTTGCTATTGATATCATACATCATGATACCACGATGGGCGCCTGTCTAGTATTTGACAGGCAATAAGGTTTATACTAGCCTGGCGCAACGCTTATTTTTGCGGTGCGACGTCGTATCGTGTTTCGCTCCGACTGGTTTGAGATGGTCCGGGATTTCGTGTCCATGAGAGGGTTTAGGCATGTGTAAAAATAAATAAAAATCAAAACAAATAAAACTAAAAACTTTTTATTTCGGACAGCGTGGATCCATAGTTCGTTAGTACAAATTCTTAAAAGCAATGTGACACACTAATTTATAAATGCGAATGTTTGTGTGTATGTCTGTATATTTGTTCCTTCTTCACGCTGCAATGGATGGATCGATTTGGATGAAATTCGGCATACAGATAGTTTTTAACCTGGATTAACACATAGGATAGTTTTTATCCCGATATTCCCACGGGAATCACACTATAAGGATATTAAAAACGACAATTTAATTTTCCAATACAAAATGATTTGTTTGTTTTGTTGTCATGGAAACCTAAGAGAATTTAATCACTTGATGGAAACTGTCAAAGCGGTACGAAGCCCGCCGGGTCCACCTAGTCTAAGTCTAAAAATATAACAATCTTAGAAATTTATGATACGATAGGTGAGTGTGCTAAGAGTTACCAAAGAAATTTGTTTCTGTGGTAACTCTCCGCACCAGGCACCTCCATAGCTGTGAGGTGTACCTATCGGCCATCGTCATCAGGATGCTGTTATGGCTGTCCCGCATCCTGCGGAACAGGGTACAGTTTTTTTGCGAATGATGGCCGTAAAGCCATCAGTTTGATATTCTGCAAACATACCCGATGCGCTGCAGAAACGAGGCAGCCCCAACATCATCCTAAAGACGTTATTATAATGGACACGTAGGGTGTCCAACGATCTTTAGGAGTACGCGGCCCACAATTTCCCGTGTACAGTCGAGTTCAATAATATGTATACACTTTTGACAGGTGTTGATTCTTATTACATGGTAAATAAAGGTTAAAAACTGTCAAAAGTGTATACATATTATTGAACTCGACTGTATATGCTCTGGCAATAGGCTTTGAAAAGCGTAAGCTTTACTTAACGTGTGCGTTGCCCGAGCGCGGTGTGTAATAAGCTTACCTTCTGTCCTCCTCATTTAGTGGTATGAGAGTCGTGGGATTCAAATTGATGGTATAATTATCGTGTGTGCGACGGACAAAGTGAGCGCCCAAAATTCAGTGAGGGCGCAACTATGGTGGTGTAAACTAAGTGACATTTTGTTGATTGGACAATTTTTGCGCGTCAACAGAGAGTGAGTACTTATTGCAAAGCTTTTTTCTACCTTTTGTTTTTTTTTGTTATATTGATACCTATAGGTAAATCTAAGTTAAAACTGTACACCAGCACTGTAACTAAATATGGCAATATTTTATATAAAAATATAAAATCCAAACATTATCAAAAACGATTTTGATAATGTTTGGATTTTATATTTTTATATTCATATAAATCTTCTGTGCGTGTGTATGTTATTGAACTTCTTTTAAAAGGCTGGGCCGATTTAGATGAAATTTTCTGTGTGTGTTCAAGTGGATTCGAGAATGGTTTAGATTTACAATTGGACCCGGTAGGTGGCGCTGCTATAGGAATACATCATGGGATGCGGGTGTTCTTAAGCGGACGAATGATTTGTTTGTTTTGTTGTCATGGAAACTGTCAAAGCGGTACGAAGTCCGCCGGTCAGCTATGCAGGTACAAATATAAACGTTATCAAAAACGAAACCCAAATATACCTAATAATAAATAAAAACATATTTATGTTTATTATGTTATGTATATAATATACCAATATTGTTTTAAAAATGGCATGAACTAATAATACCTATATCATTTAAATTATTAGTCCATGACAATCGACATGACAATATTATGTATAAGGTAAATTAACATTCATGAACAACAGATTCACAAAAACCCTACCGTAAATCAAGTTAGTATTTTAATAAAAATAAATCAAAATTTTGTTCTTTACTATTGTATAATAGTAAAGAACAAAAAAAGAGGACAACTAAATAGTTGTCCTATTTTTTTGTATGCATTAAATGTTCTAATAGTAATTATCGTCTGTAAATAAAATAAAAATGACACGAAATGAAATATATAAAAATCATATTTGTTGTTAATTAAAAATGGAAGCAAATTTAGTGCGCATTTGATGCATGAATGTGTATAAGCATTTATTAGATTGTTTGTGGCGTAACAAATGCAAATTGAGACAGATCACGACGCGCGGTGCTAACGAGCGCGGAGTGCTGTGCGCTTTAAATATTCACGCCCGTTGACAATATGATAAATGTAAAAACGTGAAACGCTACGCGAATCTCACGCGGGGGATAGATGGAATCAATTATTTTTGTATTATTGTATCAATTGTAGCGATTACTTGATTTTATTGATGCCTGCGCCTAGCAGTGATATAGCCTTTATATCACTAACTACTTATCACTTATTCAATGTTATATAGAAAATTCTGATAAATTGTTTTTATGAACAAAATAATCGTCAACATTATTTTTAAAGAATTTATTTAACATTCACAATGGTTTATTTACATAAATAAAGAAAATGTAACTTGAAATTGAAATGAAACGTCTGTCTGAGCAGGGACTCGAACTCACGACCGTGATCCGGGAGACCGCTCTTGGTTAACAAGACCCGCATCCGGACTAAAGAAGCCTGCTAGTTACGAAGTAACGCGAGGCTCTTCATTCCTCTTTTCCAGAGTGGGCTAGTGAGAGTCCTCGACACTCTAGTGGTATATTTCCCTTTAAGAGGGTCGAGAGGAGAGTTCCACGTAAATATCTGCGTCTGCATAAATATATGCAAATTTTACTTCAACTTTTAATCACGACTTTTTTATGGGCAGACGCAGAAGTTCGGAAGTCAACGGTCTCATCTGCTTTTTCCGCCCTTAGTTTACACATCGGGCCCTGCCCTGTCTGTGGTCAGGCCACAACGCTTAAGAAAAGAGGCGGGCCACGAAACTGAAGAGAGATATGCTTAACGTATAAAGTCCGTCACAGACTTGGCTATAATATATATTAATATGATGTGTTATATATTATATTATAGCAATCCACCACACACGGTAGCTATACTATAATATATATTTTTGCCCTCATTAAGTCCGCGGTCGTATATACCATAATATAATATAAATATTTCTTGCTATATCTTTCCACATATTTTGGTGACGTAATAGAAATATATATTATAGCTCCGTCTGTGGTTGCTCGAAGATTACTATGGATATGTATCGTAATATGTCTCGCTATAATATATATTATAGCTGCGTCTGTGACGGACTTAACCCCTTCCATCTAGAAATGTTCGCATAGCAAGACCTTCTTCTCGTAGGTAATTTGCTGCTGCCTTGCCCTACAGTGTAGGTAGTACAGTACTCATTGCACTTTGCTATCTCACTAAAGATAATATTGAAATTAACCGACACGTGGCAAATTCACTTTTACTCAAAATACCCAACAGCACTTATTCACAGATTCAAGTTGCTCACGAAAAGCGCATTTAAAAGTTAGTCCCAGCGAGCATTTGCGCGTTCTTTGTTTACGTAAATCACAGAAAGTTTGGAGTGCAGCGAATCGCAGCATCAGGTGCGATACATTCACGCAAATATTTTATGAAAATACCAAGAATGTTATCCTTAAGGATGTACCGGTGCCCACGATAAAGAAGTTGAGTGCCTTTTTAATATGCAATAATAAAAGTGGGTGAAATAAAAAAATAATTGCCTCTTTAGTCTAGTGCGAGGGTACATGTTTGTGTACAGTCAACAGCAAATGTAACTGATGATTGGTCAAGTTTCAAAATATGAAATCAGTATGAACCACATCTATGAAAATCAAAACTTTTTAAACGCATATCGAAAAACCTTCGAGTATCTACTAGTACCTGCAGACTTTCACTGTAGTTATATGGAAAATACCGACTTACACTATCGAAACTTAATTTTGAAATCTAGTAAACATCATCTACTCTTGCTGTTGACTGTACTCGGTTCGGTTGGTAGTAGAGGTATCGGTCCGTCTAACTAACTACCACTTTCATATATGCATATGTCACCATAACATCAATGTTTGTAGCATTGTTGTGTTTCGGCAGTTAGAGATAAGATAGCCAGTGCCTCAGTAGTTGAGGATTGCGGGTCGAATGCGCTTGCACCGTTGGCCTTATCATCACTTAACATCAGGTGTGATGAAGGACAAGTGCTTACCCGAAGGTAAGAAATAAAAACAACTTAAGAAAATATATGTATATACTAGCTGTGCTCGCGACTTCGTCCGCGTGGAATAGTGACTTTCGGCAGCATTTTTAATTTTTTAGGCTCTTGTTCCCGTTTTTGCAACATTTTTCACTGATGCTTCGCTCCTATTGGTTGCAGCGTGATGTTATATAACCTAAAGCCTTTCTCGATAAATGGACTATCCAACACAAAAATATTTTTTCAATTCGAACCAGTAGTTCCTGAGATTAGCGCGTTCAAACAAACAAATTCTTCAGCTTTATAATATTATTATGGATAGTTAAAACAAGTGTAGTAAAAATAGTTTATACTAAACATAAATTTATGGGGTAAATAGCAATAAAAATCTCGAAAGATCTCTCTTTATTGTTTAATTCCAATTGGGAAAATAATACCTATTTATACATACTGCTACTACTAATTAGCCTATTTCGCCCACGCTGTACAAAAGCCTCTCAGAACACATTTCTCGTTCATTAGCGTTATTTTCCAACAACTACTCGTATCTCTTAAAGTATTTATAAATATGTTAAGAGCGTTTACGCCGCACACTAGCGCTGCCAATGAAAAAAAAAACATATCTAGTAATTAGAGATAGAAAATCAAATTATGCTCAACAAACTATCTGAATGAAGTAATTTAGCATTTTTACGTCACCTAATGAACACCTGACATGTTATAGTTTAGTTAAATATGGCGTTATAGTTAAAAGTGGCCGTTACGTCTTATTTAACTAAACCATAACATGTGAGGTGTTCATTAGGTGACGTAAAAATGCTAAATTACTTCATTCAAATAGTTTGTTGAGCATAATTTGATTTTCTATCTCTAATTGCTAGATATGTTTTTTTTTTCATTAGTGGCGCTAGTGTGCGGCGTAAACGCTCTTAAAAACATACAAAATAGTTTCATATACCTACTTGTAAATTTTAGGATGGCAAGTAATTGGGTATAAGGCCGAAAGTAGAAGCGCATTTCAGCCGAAATCCTCAACAACTGAGAAACTGGCTATCTTATCACATAATTGTCATACCAAAACAAAAACAAGCGACAAAGTCGACAATCTACTTTGTTTACCACCTCGAGTAACATAGCAAATACAATTACCCGCACTAATTGTTTTGTTCGAAGCAATTAGAAAAAAAAAGTAAAAAAAAGTATATTAGCCGATATAATATCGAGTAAGTAGGAGCATCACTATCGTCGCGCCGCGGCCACATCTACAGCCGAACGGTAAACACTTTGCTATAATCTCGAGATGAGAAAACTTTCAGTTCTCTTAATTCAAAAACTTATTCAACAACCTAACAACCTTAGAGCGGACCGCGCCGGCGGACGCAACACAAACAAACTTACCTACTATTTAATCTCGCTTCGCGGATAGTACATTAAAGTGGGATCGCCTAAAAAATGTGGTTCGTGACGACTGGACGGTTAAAAATTATTAAAATAAAACAAAAAAACCCGACTGCTAAAACAACTATATAAAAAAAATTATATACCTACTCGTAAAAACCGGACTTACATAAAAAATAACTGCAAAGAGAAAAAAGTTAAATAAAAAAACAAGCTCTACGATCCCAGAATTCAATTTGAGCAATGTTGAATGCAACGTGAAGTATTTCCTTGTCCGATATAGGTATCATACTTAAATAATAAAATCTATAATAAATTAGTATTTTTAAATATATTGAATATTGATAGTTGTCGCAGGCGGAGACAATCACCAACCAAAGAGAGTGTGGATTTAATTGAGCCACGTACGCTTGGTTGATGATTGTCCCTATATCGGACAAGGAAATATTTCACGTTGCATTCAACATTGCTCAAATTAAATTCTGGGATAGTAGAGCTTGTTTTTTTCTTTTCACTTTTTTCTCTTAGCAGTTATTTTTTATGTTAGTCCGGTTTTTACGAGTATATATATTTTTTTATATAGTTGTTTTAGCAGTCGGGTTTTTTGTTTTATTTTACTAATTTGTTTATTTTAGTTTTGTAAAGTAAATAACCAAGCATTTGAAAACCTATATAAAATAATTGTATTAAAATGCTTTACTCTTTTAAATAGCAAAGTCATAGCGCATACACAAATTGTCATTAATCTGATTTAAGGCAACGCATCGCTAAACAATAAATCTCACACGTTTTGATACGAGCGTTTGCGCCCCGTACCATAAGAAAAACTGTTTTTTTTTCCTTCAAATTAAAACTACAAATTATTTAAAAAAAATGAACTACAATTTTGAAGTGTGTGTTAAGACTAATCTACTAAGAAAATTTTGATGCTTAAATCGGTCTGGTTAGTCTGTAAAATGTGAATCTATGTTTTAAAAGAGGTTACTTTGATATTTTTTTCTCTGTTATAAAAGTTGAAAAATCGTGTTTCTGCAACTAACAAAATGAAGTCAATTAAATGAAAAATCATGTCATCAAATATCACTTTCATATGTTTTGTAATTGTTGAGAAAAATCAACATCCCCGCCACGTAAATTACCAATGCGTCGTCTTAAGACGTAAAAACGAAACTCTTGATGTCTAGTACTTTTGACGTTGTAGTTCGTTTAAAGAATTTTGATCGAACAGTTTTTTGGGGTCAAGACTACTAATAGCTAACCCGGCCAATGTTATTTGTTTGTTTTTTTTTATAGCCTATGTCACTCCCACAGTCAAAACAAATCTAACGACACCTCATATGTTAAAATCCACCATGCCGTTTGGGCTGTAGGGCGTGCCAAAGAAACAGACAGATATGCATACATACATACACATACATACATATATACATACATACATATATACATACATACATACATACACTCGAGAAAAAAAAACATAACCCTCCTGACGCAGTTGGGTAAAAATAGCATATTTAGAAGCTATGAAATAATACTAGAAGTTTGTTTTTTATTTTTGGTTTCCATTTTCTAGACTAAGGTTTTCTCATATGAACATTAAGCACATGGAGAGATGGGGCCAAAACGCGCCACTCTGGCCTAATGTGTATTGGTTTTTTTTACCAAATATCAGTTTTTTGCCAGTGACTTATAGTGGTCACATACCACCGTAAATGGTTTAATACTACCTACATTTTACACTTAATAAATAACACACATATAGATCCATAAAAATATGAAATATATTATTTTTGGATAGATATATCATAATTGTTTTACTATGTTTCGTCTATGATAAATATAGTAATAAAAAATCAAAATATAAAGCACATGTTTGGATTATGATAACTGTTCTATTTACAGTAACTTTTATATTTAGTAAGCACTTATTATACTTTCTAAAAATAAACATAAAATCAAAAGTTTCGTTTGAAGTGTCTTATCTTATACTTATCAATTATCATCGAAGTATGGTGACAGAAATAGTTCTCCACTCAAGTGCTATAAGCCTATCAAATAACAAGCACAGGTATTAAGGATAAAGTGACGTCACCAGCGGCGAGCGACAACCTAGATAGTCGCATCAAGTAGTAAACAAAACCTTATCACTTAGTGAGCCAGCCTCAACCGAGAACGAAGGTCTCGCCGAGACCTTGCGTCGGAAAAAAAATGGGAAAATAAAAAAAACATTTAATAAAAGCAATTTGGATGTACCGTGACAATTCAATTACCTACGTGGAACGCGCTAGTGCCGTGACGGAGATTAGAGCAATGAGAAAATATTCCAAAAGGAAATTTTACTCTCTCTCCCCTTTAAGATTAGAAAGGTGACTTGTTATCAGTTTTTTTTATATATAGTAATATGTGTACTATTTGTGTTTCAACTTCCGCTTTCCACATACCTAATATCACTAAACTTCATTAATTAGATTTTATTAGTATTCTATTGTTTCTATTGTTTATTATTAAAAATTAACTCTATTTTTATTTTACAATTATAACTAACTGTTAAAATTAAACAGTTTTTACGCATCCACTCGAGTTTATTTTACATAATATTCGATATATAAGTAGAGAAAACTAATAATGCGCCAAAAATCAATTTAGTTAAAATAAAATATGATTTTAACTTTAAAATTCCCTTTCCACTGGCGATTTTCATTATGTCGCTTCAAACCGATATCCCGATATCCGCATAAATTATCATAGTGCGTGTATTCGCGTTAACTTTAGAAAACAATATTAGCTAACCGCTTGCTGACCGTATTTTAATCATGCAAAGAGTATTTAGTACTATGCCGCTGTGACGTCATCCAACGTGACATGACTACAGTTCGGGTATGGCCGCGAAACTCTTTGTTCAGTGAAAAGCATTAGCTAAATGAGATGAGACGTTGTGGCCATAATGAGCGGGTTTGTTTAGATGAGTCCGGGCAAGCGCGCGCCGCACGACGCGGACTCGAAGCCGAGCGTCATTATCACCGACATGGACACTGTGCACGAGGAGAACGATAACGACAACGACAGGTGAGGGGTTCTGTAGTTTAAGTAATCTTTAAATTCGTTATTTAATTAATCGACTATGCTAGCCGTCTTCGAGCGCACCAGCAGCGTCACGCGTCCGACTAGAGTCGAAGTGGTCGCCATGATCGAAATTGGTCGGAGTAATCATCATCAATCTTTAAATTTGAAGTTTCTGAAAAACTTTGTTTGCAATCTATTATGTCTTTACCTATGAAATTGACGTTTTGTATGAAGATTTTTTATAAAATTTTATTTTTCATACTAACGTTTTTTTAATTTTCTTAGCATCTATATAAGTTAACACTATAAAAAATTTAGAGTAGTGTGTTTGTTTCACTAGTTAATAGAGCAGACATTAAAAAGAAAAAAAATCATGTGTTCAAAGCTACAATAAAACAAAAGGACAATTCTGCGAACAAAAAAGTAGTCAATTTAAAAAAAAAATTGGGCGATAAAGACACAAAATTAACAATCATTGTTATTACTGAAGTCTAAGTAACATAGTCCTAATTAAAGGTGTATAATAATATTAACAACCGGTATTGACTTTTAGAAGTAATACACCTATTAGTAAGTGAGAAAAAAACGTCAATTTCATAGGTAAGGACCCAATACTTACAAATCACAAAATGTTTGTGAAATTTTGTAAGTGCATTGCGACATACGTTGTTTTGTGTATTGGTAAAAACTACGCGGTTTGTTTTTTTATTGGTATTTATTAAGATGTATATATAAGTGAAAAATTATTATCTACATATATCTGATTGAACAGACAGGTTACTAGTGTTTATTTTACATTTAATATTTAGCCTAAACACCTAGCACAGCGTGAAGTTTAGAACTCGTTGCAAGGTTTTTGGTCACTGCAAGAAAGCCACAGAGAAAATGTAAAATAAGCGCACGGAAATCAGTATACTTACGTGTTTTGTTCAAATGTAGTGTTTGTGTAAACTTTATACAACAAGGTACTTAACTCAGTTTTAAAAAATACAGAGAAGTAAGAAGATTCTTGTTTTCTACTCATTGATGCCGCTCTTGTGTTAGTATTAGCCTATTGCCGCAATTGACGTGAATTCGAAACGTAAAACATTTTTTTTTAAATGTAACCTCCAAAATACACAAATTTTACGAGTATATTTCAATGTTACTTAATTCTTTTGTTTTTCTTTAGCACGTAAATGTTATAATGTTATTATTATACATAATTTACAATACATAACATATTTTAAATCATTATGTTGTACACACAAATATTTACAAAAAAAGACATATTCTCATATATTTTTGTAATATTTTTGTATATTTTACTACTACAGAAAACCATTATTCTATTCGTACAGTCGATCTCATATCAATCATCATAACTGAAAACTCCGCTATAGTCTTTATTAGGAGATTTTCCAGGGAGAATGGCATCGTGCGTACTAGATTTCCCCCTACTAGATTCTTCGAGGTGTTCGAGCTGGTTAACGAAAGCAAAAAACTTGAAGGCGCCTCTAAAGGTAGCTTTGCTTGCTGATGGCGTCAAGGTATTACGCATTCGCACGCATTCTCTGTACGAGTGATACCGTCTAACAGGTGAAATTATATTGTCACCTACGACGAATGAATAAGGTTTATCACAATATAAATAAACATGTTGTTCGCTCGTTTCGCTTGCATGAGCTACGTGCAAATCATGACTAGCCAAACAAACATTGCCTGCTACTTTTGTAGAAGCATTTATCACCTTTGTACGTTATTTTGGTTTCGTATTATTTTCGTAAAAGTATTAACTGCAAAATCGAACTTTTTCTAAACTAATGATCTATCTGTCAACAAAACCGATCCAGTCCCTATTGACTTTGTTTAATCGTACCCCTGCCACTTGGATTTATTTAATTAATAAACTCCTCTAAACACCAAACTAATCGCACGATTAGCCTTTGTTTCCGGTTTTTTTTATAAGATAAAAGTCGTTAAAGCTCACTAACCCCTATTACATGGTTGGCTGTGGCCTGATAATCTGTACTATTATTTACATACTACTTAGCTGTTCCACGATACCCACCGCATCGCATCGTGTCACCCAAATGCACTAGTATATACATCGTGTTCGCTTAGCGTTTATTCGGACTTTTTATGGGTCATATCGTGATGTTAAATAGCCTATAAGTAGGGTTGCCAACGATACTTTATTATATACTTTATTTCCGACTAATGCGTGCGTTTGAACGGAATATTCCTGTTGACTTAATTTCTGAACTACTGAATGATACTTACTCAGACTCAGGTGAAGTGAAACGAAACGCAACGCTAACTTCTGAACGCGCTATAAAACAATAAAAAATTATTACATAGTGCCAAGAGTACAAAGAAATATGTTTTTAAACATTTAAATAAATAAATTTGGAAAATACTTAATTTTTTCTTCAAATCCTTTTTTTATACTAGTTAGTGATATATTTACTTTAATTTCCTGAAAAATAGTTGGCAACCCTACCTATAAGCCTTCCACAAAAAATGGGCTATCCGACAGTTAGTACAGTCAACAGCAAAAGTAGATGATGTTTACTAGATTTCAAAATTAAGTTTCGGTAGTGTAAGTCGGTATTTTCTATATAACTACAGTCAAAGTCTGCAGGCACTAGCAGACACTCGAAGTTTTTTCGATATGCATTTAAAAGTTTTGATGTTTATACTGATTTCATATTTTGAAACTTGACCAATCATCGGTTACCTTTGCTGTTGACTGTACTAGGGATTAGGGCGTTCAAACAAAAAAACAAACACTTCAGCTTTGTTATATTAGTATAGATAAGATGACCTAAGCCCTCTAGTGGGAAGTCTATAAGTTGCTGATAACAATGAATCAAACTCCTTTTTTATTGCACAGGCCGTTATATCAAAAGCTATAATATAAAGGCTTGCATAATAACAAAAAAACCGACTTCAAAAAGGAAAATAAAAAAAGTAAAAAATAAGTTTACATAACACAAAGTAATTCGTATTTTGATTTAGTAAATCAGAAATGATTAAATAAGTATACAAAAAACAGCTCTAAAAAGCAAGAAATAATATTGAAATCATATTATTATTTACCTAGATACCCATATCAGTTTTAAAGAATGTTTATTTGAAGTCGGGTCGGTTGGTGGTCGGCTGGGGAACAGTTTTGTGTCATTTAAACTTTTATAGTTGTCTGGCTTCAATAGACCTTCTTTAGAACTGATATGCGTATCTAGGTAATTAATAATATAATTTCAATATTATTTCTTGCTTTTTAGAGCTGCTTTTACTTTTTTTAATTTCCTGTTTTTTTTAAGTCGGTTAAAAAAGGTTTTAATAGAGGTAAGTAGTGCGGCTGCGTTATTTGAAAGCATAGGAAATGAATAACGCCGGCAGACGGCCGCGACTCGTCATAAACAATACACCACTGTGGATTCTAACCGTTTAATTAAAGTTTCTTTTGAATTTTCCTCCATTGTAGTCGTAGTTCAGTTTTATCTCTTATCTTAACACGGAATCGTGGCTGGTAATAATTTAGCAAGCTACTTTTTTTCCTCTTTGCTTTCCTATGGTATTGATTACAGGTAAGCGTTCTGATAGCTAGAAATTAAAGTAATTTGGTTTATTGAGTAGTACTATTTTTTACGTTATAAGGTTTATGATGATAAAGGTTCATAATATTATATTCGTTTATCAATAATATCAATATAAAATATGCAAAACCCGTTAATTAATATACGTAACATGTAAATTTTAATTTTTTTTTTCTTCATATATTTTCTATGTATAGCAGTGGACTAGAACACTGCTGATGATGGTGATGAGGATAATGATGATGATGATGACGATCAGAAATATTTCTCTTTCAATGCAAATTCATTTAGGACTAGGACAGACCGGACAGACTTCGTTCTGTCAAACATTAAATATATTTTTTTTTCTCTTTATTAATTTTTCGTGTGCCTTATGGAACATACGAAAAAAAAATATGTCAAATCGGTCCAGCCATTCTCGAGTTTTGCGCTTAGCAACATTCATTTTTATTTATATAGATTACAATTTATTTATTTAAATTAAATATCCCTTTTTAATTATTTGGATCCAATGTTAGTAACTATGAACTTGTTACAGTTTGGAATTAAGAGGCCTGGCATTTGAATGCGTAAAAGTTATTAACTATCCCTCGACTTTCAGTACTTATTTGCTACGAATGGAAAGTCGCTAGCAGACAACCGACGCAAGAAACCTTAGCAGATTTACATATATGAATAGACAAAAGAATGCAGTTGGTACTGACTACACATAAATAGTTTCGAGGGCGAATATTGTTATACGTTGATATTCAGATCTCTACGGTAGGATAAACCGAAGCTTAGGTAGACGTTTCCGGCGAACGGAAGCACATTTTGGAGATTTTCGCTGAGAACCATGTAGTCCAAATAGTTCAATACAGAGCAGACGATTTCATAAATATTGAAGATACAGCATGTAGGCTTACAGGTCAACAAAAAATACACCCTTATTTTTTAACTACCAGAAAATCTTAAAGCGTAATCTTTGCCTATCATTTTGTAAAATCATTTACTACCAACCACCACCACCAACCACCACCAACTCTGAACTCGTAAAAAAAATCAGCTGTTCTATACATTTTTATCAAGTTAGATATTTCATAATGTATGTGGATAAGCTGAATATTTTTACATCTAAATGTAAATTTAAGTATAAGGAAAATTGTCTGGATAGTGAAAACTGATTTCGAAAGACTGGCTGACTGGTTTTGTTTGTTTGTCCTTTCTTTACGTCAGTACACCAACCACCTAGCACATCAACGTTATGCTTCGTATATGTGCCATAGGCTTTATATTATATTAAGTAGTTATATCTGTTACAGTTTAGCAATGGAAACACTACTATCCAGGCTAATTAGGTTAAAGTAGTAATAATGCTCGTTATAGTTACTTTTGATCGTTTACTTTAACTTAGTATATAAAAATGACAAATATTTTGTCGGGCATTAAGCCCGCCACGTAAAGTAATGTTTAAGAAGTTTTTTTTAAATCAAAATTACAGATTTAACAGAATTTAATTACAGAAAGACATACTATTATTGGCGACTAAATTGCCAGTGCAGAAAAAAAACTTTAACGTTTTGTATAAAAAAATCGAACAACTATATTGGGAAGCTGTCAAAAAGAAAGCCTTGTCAACAATGATTTGCTCAAAAAAATACTCGTTTTAGAAGGCCTCGTCACAACACGCTGTAGCTGACTGGAGGCATGAAACGCATACACAAAGAGGGATTTCGGTGCACTGCATATGCTTCGAAAATATTTATGACATTTGATAGACTGCTTTGTGTCGCGATACACCCGCGTCTAGTGCCGTTATGTTTATTCCGAGCCGTGCAATACTTACGGATGCTTTATTGACAACGCTTTTGCGCAGAAATAGAAAATTCGGGTGAAAGGGGAAGAAATGTAATCTTACAACAACTATCAATAAACAAGTCTTGTAAAAACAAAAACTGTAAAACCCTATGTAACACTGAGATGGCCAAAACTTTTCTATAAAAAAGTTTTTACCTGTCTATTTTTTAGGGTTCCGTACCTAAAAAGGAAAACGGAACCGTTATAGGATCACTTTGTTGTCGGTCTGTCTGTCTGTCTGTCAAGAACCTTTATTTCGGGAACGCGTAAAGGTATCAAAGTATCAAGTTGAAATTAAAACCATATACTTACGCAAATCTGCAAAATCAAACTTCTAAGTTAACGAAAAAATAAGATACGGCTGTTATGTCGCAAAAAACTTATATTTCGACACTCTCAAGGTAATCAAAATTCATAGGGTACTTGCCGTTGACCTAGAACTATGAAGTTTGGCAAGTTCGTCCTATACTACAAATACAGGGAAAAGTCTGAAAACTATACATATTCAATTAAATCACAAAAAAAAGGGTCTTTATGCAAGGAACGGCGGTCCAAATTTTGAAGTAAGTTAACCGTGTCATGTGGGGTATCGTATGAAAGGGCTTCATTTGCACAAGTTAAACAGATTTTTAATTATTTTTATGATGTATAGTTTTCGGTTTATGACGAAGAATGAAAAAAGAAATACCTTGTCCCTCTTTTATAAGTATAGGTAGTAGATACCTATAATGACTTTGGTGTATGTAGTGTAGTAACCTAACAGTTTGCACTGTTCAATTTTGTACGGAACCCTCGTTGAGCGAGCCCGACTTGCACTTGTCCGGTTTTTGTTTAGTATTATTATACGCAATTATAGTATTATTATATTTATATATTTTTATTTATATATTTATATTAATATATTATATTAGGCCTATGTCCAGCAGTGGACTAGTATGGGCTGATGATGATGATGATGATACGCAATTCTGTAGCAAAATAATTTCCTACATAAAACTATGCAATGAAACAACTTGAGAATTATGACTGAGCGATTCAATTTTCAGATTCGAAATCACGTACTTCCCTCCACAGACCTAATTGGATTACTCACCTGTATATATTACCATTGAGATGCTATTTTCATAAATTCTCATTTATACAGTGATGAGTCGTCGTACTCAGACGTGGTGCGGCTGCGCGAGCGCACGCGCGCCATGTTGGAGACGCCGTCGCCGGACCAGGCCCACGCCCACTCGCAGCCCAGCAGCCGCCGCATGTCCAGCGACATTGAGGCCAAGCTCGCAGCCAACCTAAATACTAGGTGACTTTTTCTTTTTCTCACTTCGAAGTCAGTATATGTTCTCTGTCTGTAGGTTGTACTATGGGCTAACTCCGGTGATTACCTGTGTGGTCCTGAATCAGGGTGATCCGGGACAAGCGAGCGGTGGCTGCTTTCCTTCAGGCAGACTGTAACTGCCTATTAAAAAAAATCTGGTGACAACATACAGTTTGTGTTTTGTTTATAGGTCAGTCTGTTTATCTGTCAAATTGATTGAAGAGCGATGCAAGCGATCATAGCGTGATAATTCGTCACCGGTACAAAAATCGCCACCGTGGCGCGGGTTGCTTAAATTGATTAGTCCTACTACATTTAAATTTTAAATGCGAAAGTATGGGTGTTGTTTGTTATTTATAAGTTTGTCTGTTCTTTACAAATTTTACGGGAAATTTTAATAATGTTTATATAATTATAGGTTCGCATCCTAGCTCCACTTCTGGTTTACTTCAATTAGGGCAGTGTAATTTGCCTACTCATCGATAAAAAAATTAACGATAAATGTTTTTACATTGCCAGACGGCCATCGGCCATAATCGCAGCGTTCCGCCGGCCGTCGCAGGCGCTCGCGCTATGTGCCGCAACGCAGCGCCGGTTCCTATCCGAGCTGTCGCCTCACTCGCGCACCTCCGTGGCTTCCACCATACACGAGCACCCGCCCTCAGCTGCCGAGATATTAGGACAGTAAGTTTTAGTTTAAATTGTATAAGACAATAGTCAAATTAAATTGCAGCTTTCCGTTAGCCGTCGCAGCCCTGGTTTCTGTCCGAGCTGTTCGCGCACCTCCGTGGCCTCCACCCACAGACCATAGCTATATGGGCTATATGGTCTGTGCATCTATACACGAGCACCCGCCTTCAGCTACCGGGATATTAGGACGTGAGTTTCAGTTTAAACTTTGCAGGTCAGTCGCTATGTCAGCAAAAATTACATCCCAGTTTAAAAACGAAGCCAATATAATAGATTACTTTATATTCTGGTATAATAAGAAAATACCCTGAATTAATACTCAGATGTATGTTAAATAATATCCTTGACCAACAGAAAGGTAATTATAATTTTTAATGATTACTCATCCGGTAATCAGGCGTTAGTTGCCTAACTTGCAAGATTGCTACCCGAAACAACTTACCGCTGTGCCATCATGCTGCAGTTCTTAAACAATTCTAATGGCTAACACAGAAGACTAAGAGATAATGGTACAGCAAATATGAGTGAGCATCAAGAGTGTAGATTAGACCCGTCCGTCGCAACATAAACCAGGTCGCGGCGAGGCCAGCCCGGCCCGCAGCCCGCGGCAGCGCTGCGCGCGACAGCCCGCGTCTTTGGCCGGCCGCAACGTTGCTGCCTGCCACAAGCAGACTTACCTACCTCTCTATTGTTTTTTAAAGTGCTGCTCTTTTATTTTATTTTTATTTTTTATTATGGTTATAGGTATATAATCTTACGCAAATTTTGTTGCAAACAAATTACAATTTGAAAAAAAAACAGTGTTGATATTCAAAAATCCCGCTCGTGGAATTTTTTCAACACTTTGTCTTTTTCAAATGATATATTTTTCATTTGTTATTATTATTTACCCACGTGTTCGGTGCTAAAGATTTTCTAAGAGACAGTATATATGATACTGTTTATATACACTTAATGAGAGCTCACAGTGGATAAGCATAATACCTAGAATTAACCCCCAATAAATGCTAATTGTCCTGGCGTATAATCGGAGAATAATTATCGTGTTCGGTGTTTACTTAGCGTGAACCCGCTAAAACCTACAAAGAATTTTGCGATGCGAAATAGATAATTTTGATACAAAAATATATAAAATAAAAATACATGAGGTATATAATGTTTTAATGATCTTAGTTAATGTTTAAAGCTATATTATATATGCATAAAACATTTTGAAATACAATTGTACTTACCACAAAATAAATACCAAAGTCTTAACTTAAACCGCAACTTAATTCTGACCTAAATATATGAACAAATTGATTTGATGTAATGTACTTAAACCACAAGATACCCAGTTAAAAGAGGATTTTCTTACAAGAGCCCTTCCATTATGTCAATGAAATCGTCAGGCACTTAGCAGTGAATAAGGGAGCAGGGACCCATTTAAAGGTGAATAATATTCAACTGGATAACGTCATGCCGTCAGCATTATACAGGCGACAATGCGGAGCTCCGCGTCAACACCATTCAAAGCACACCCTCTATTTGTTAATAGACAGACAGCTCTCTACAATGCCTCCCTGAGCATTCACTACATACGCGGCCCGATAAACGTAATTAAAATGAGAAAATGTTTATTGCACTGTCATATCGGGAGTTCGCATACAAGTTTCCAAGTTAAATTCGTGAAGGGAAACAATGGTACTGTGAAACTGAATTAAGTTGGTTGAACGTGGCAATTTCCTGAGGGCTTTTCAGTCATCGTGATCCGGAATATTTCAATTGAGTGCAAAGTAAAAACAAAGCAACAGAAATACAATTGAACGTTGTCACCTATTGAATTGAGAAGCGTTTCACGTTTCGATATCCCATACAAAATTCAACGCTCCAATTCTTTCAAACCAATAAGTTAATTTTAATGAAATTTTATATGCAGAAAATACAGAGATAAAATTTTAGTAGAAAAAATCAACCACCCTCTGGAAGCTCGAGCTACCAGGTTGATAAAAATTTTATCTTGTAACTATATTTATTATAGCATTCTGAATGCAAAATTCAAAATAATAAAAATAAATACAGAAATGTTGAAAGTCATAGAAAACATTTAAAGCATCTACTACTGTGCGTTTCGCACGTAATTTTTTACCACGAACTACAGTGCTGTGGAACCAGCTCTCAGCGGCGGTAAGTATTTCCGGACCATTACGACTTAGGGATCTTTAAAAAACGAGCCTATTCCTTCCTTATAGGCCGGCAACGCATCTGCGATTCCTCTGGTTTTGCCATGGGCGGCGGTGATTGCTTCCCATCAGATGACCCGCCGGCTCGTTTGCCTCCTTCTAATATAAAAAAAAAATCATTGAACTAAATCTATGCGATTTAAAGTATGGAATGTTTCTAATAAGTAAAGACAACGGTAACGACGGTCGACAGTATTTTAGTTGCTTTGTTTTGGACTATTGACTCTTTTGAGTCGAAATATTATTTCCTATAACCCTTCGCTAAAATCTTTCGTTATTTTCCCATTTTACTGAATATAGCTATAGGTATGTGAAACTAAACAGAATTTGTACATGGTATGAAAAAAGACAATATATATTTTTCTGATTGTTTTCAGTGAGGCGCTAAGTAAAGCGCTATCCGCTTTGTATTGCAAACTGTTAGTAGTATTGGGCTTGGCTTTTCCCGTAACTGAAGTCATCGCTAACGGAGTACCAGATGCATATTATCAGGTAAAATTAAATAAAACAGTTTTTTTTTTCATAATTTATCATACATTTGGTTTGAATTTTATCAATAAGTTAATTTTATTGAAATTTTTATGCTTAAGGTAAAAAATAAAGACATCCTAATTCTTAATAGTTAGAAGAAATCATTTAAAAAAAAAAACTTTTTAAAAACAATCTTTTATTACTTTTAATAAAAAAAAGAACTAAAAAGTTAAAAGTAATTTAAACCTGATAATAAGAAATCTTTGGGTTTTTATCACAGACACAATTTTTTTATAAATAAAAGCGTGTTACATTGAGATTGCAAAAGAAAAAATGAAAGTGTAATATGCTAAATGTTCTTTAATGTTCCATCAAATGTAACACGCACACAAAATGTAATCTTAATACTAGAAATAAAAATAAACTTGTTATACCTAATCTTCGAGTGCAGTAAGTTTATGGATCATTCATGGGACAAGGTATCACTTCTCTTATAGTCCAAAGTCGATGGGGTTGTGTCGTTTAATTACCGAGTTCCTATGGCCATCTTCCAGCTCCATCATCAGACCTTGGTTACAATCTAGCACCAAAGTACTCGTCGAGACGGATCAAACGAGCCCAAACTCAATGAGGTTGTGTCGTTTAACTACCGAGTTCCTATGGCCACATTCCGGTTCCATCATCAGACCCTGGTTACCATCTAGCACCAAAATACTCGAATCATACGAGCCCAGTCTCGATGGGGTTGTGTCGTTCAATTACCGAGTTCCTATGGCCATCTTCCAGCTCCATCATCAGACCCTGGTAACCATCTAGCACCAAACTACTTGTCAAGACGTTTACGAGCCTAACTCGATGGGGTTGTGTCGTTTAATTACAGAGTTCCTATTGCCATTCTTCAGCTCCATCATCAGACCCTGGTTACCATCTAGCACCAAAGTACTCGTCAAGACGGATCAAATGAGTCCAAACTTGATGGGGTTGTGTCGTTTAACTACAGAGTTTCTATGACCACCTTCCGGTCCCATCATCAGATCAGCTCCATGTCATAATTTACACATGCATGCAAAATTTCAGCTCAATCGGTAACCGGGAAATGGATCAAATTTATTTTGCAAGATTTAGTTACAGACAAACTGACAAACATCGGGACGGGTGAAACTAAATAAAAGCTTGTAAAAAAGCTTGTAACGTCGGACTTGCGCACGAAGGGTTCCGTATCATTATCTATAAAAACGGCAAAAAAATCATGTCTGTTGTTTATCTGTTAAATATTTCTTTTATTCTGTTTTAGTATTTGTTGTTATAGCGGCAACAGAAAAGGGATAACTATTTAGATCTATGTATTTTCCTTATGCAAAGAAAGTCTTATTATATGGCTTATTTGTTAAAAAAACACTTTGTAAGTTCTATGGGATTTGACATCTAATCTTAAGGCTCTTAAAGAATTGCTCTAATCTATTCTTTTCCTTCCAGGGTTTCTACCTATATCTCTATTTGATATCAGTACTATTTGTGATATTTCAATACGCAAACATAATGAGGCAAAAGGCTGTCAACATGATTATTCATACATACGGTAAGGTCTTCACTGAATTAAAGTATAATTATGTAAGATAAGATAAGATAAAAAGGACGATGCAATAAAACGTCCCCCCATATCAACTTTGAAAGACCAGAAACCAGGTTTGATAATATGTAACTCGATCGAAACATCTTAGTCTGATGATCAATTTTTTAAAAAGTGACATCTCTCAGAAGCGCGGGGTTTTCTTGGTGCTAAAGCGTTACCTACTCATTTTAATCTATCAGCGGAGCTGCTCAATATTATTATAATGTATGAAACTAAATTAATTAATTAATATTAAAAAACAATTGATATTTTTTTATAATATTAGAAAAAAAAAATGAAAATTCTCTTTTTTTTATTTATTAAGTCAATGTATTTTCAATTTAAAAGGGTCTGCTATTTTTTTTATAGAACCTAATGCTACCACTGGAATACATGAAATATCCGTTGGTCGGGGGGACGAATCTCATACAAAGGTCACCCTTCTTTATTGCTGTATAAAACTTAGGGTTAGTGTGTATATGTTTTAGGTAAGTATTACTTAACTAAGGTCCGATTTTTCAATCCTCAGATAAGTTTTATCCAACGAACAACAGTGTCATTGTGACATATTTTCTAAAGAGAATCTGTCATTATGTCAATATTATTCAATGAATAAACTATAACTGACGATTGAAAAATCGGCCCTAAGCTAAGCAAAAAAGATATCTATAAACGTACACTGTAAGTCTACGTGCGGTGGGTAATTAGCCACATTTGCCTAACAAAATAAGACATTAAAATCACATCTTGTTTGCATAATTACGCGCACAAAAGAATATTGCCTTCTTCAGTTACCATTCCATTAACATTTTCAGCCATTCGTAGACAAATGTACTGGAAAAATTCCATTGTAGAACACATAGAAACACAACACAATGTTAATGACCGATAGTTTATTATACTTTGTTGGAAGTTACCTAATATTTATACGTTTGTTTTGTTGTTTACAGATGACTCGGAGAAAGAAGAGAAGAATGGCAAAAATACACCCAAGGAAAAGGAAAAAAATAAAGAGAAAAATTTATCTCGATATGGCAGCTTCTATCTCAGGCTTGGAGCTATCGGTAATGTTCTACACATTTCGTATACACTTACCTGCAACTTCGCGATTTCTCTTTATGTTTATATATGTTTAATTATTAAGCTTCCACATGCGGTTTCTTCTTCAAATCTTTATCGCATGTCCTCGGGAAATTTTATTTTTCTTGTTTCTCTCAACTATCTCTGTGATAAAATCATGTCGATCCGTAGCTTCATTTTGACACTATGTAAAGGAAGAACAAACATATTTATGTAAATATACAGCAACTTTCGCAAAGGCCGGTCATCGGATGGGTGACCAAAAATTTATCATCTCGAGCTCCTCCGTGCTTCGGACGGTACGTAAAGCCGTTGGTCCCGGCTACATTAGCAGTCGTTAACAACCACCAATCCGCACTGGGCCCGCGTGGTGGTTTATAATAACTCATTATTATTTCCCTTTTCTTAGCATTCGGCATCGGTTCCATGGTACACAGCGGCTTAGAATTCGGCGAATATTTTGAAATGGCTGACCACTGTCGATCAGTGATGTCAGCAGCCACACCAGCTCTTCGCATGGCTCTCACCCTCGCTCAGATGCAGTTCATATTCCTTACCAACAAGGACATCGAGCAGGGCGCCTACAAAATGGTACAGAGGTTCGGGTTCATGCACATGATCGCTACCAACCTCTGTGAGTGGCTCTACGTTCTAGTCGAGGAGACAAAACACGAGATACATCATCTAGAACATTCCATCATGGCCTCGAACGGTAGCCATGTTAACCTGACTGACGTGGAGTGGTGCAGAAGGTCCAACATCATGGGCTCGTTGCTTCAAAACGCTTCGCCGTTTCTATTCCCATGTACCATTGAGTACTCTTTGATCTGCGCTGTTATACTTTACGAAATGTGGAAAGAGGTATGCATGTACCCTATAAATATTATGGAATAGAAATATATGTAATACATTTATTGTTTTACTGTGTAAGATACAGTTTTACTTACATAAATTTGTATTAAAATTTTTAACTATTTCGGACTTATATACTCGGATATCTTTAAATTTATTACAGTTTATTTCTAAATGTACCGGGAAATGGTTGTATATCTTAATTGCATTTAAACACTCATGTTCAGCAAACACAATAAATTTCCAACTAATTACGTAATTAGTAGGCAGTTAGTATAGGTCAGGTTGTTCAATCAATTAGTGGCGGCGTTTAACATGTAATACTAAAACAATAATCGGGCTGGCAGCTTTTGGAAATGGTAGATAAATTAGGTGGTAAATAATTATAATAATATACGACTCCGCTTGGTAAAAAACGTCCACCGCAGCCTATAGCAGGTACAATTAACGTCATAGTGATCTGAGTGTTCAAACTACCGAGCATTCTAAACATTCGACAAAAATTAACCTTATGTGAAAGACAGTCGGGTACACTTTTTGTCAAATGTTCAGACTGTTTTAGTATAATTTATGCTGACTGTACGAAGCTTAACGCACCTGCCGAATCTTATAGGAGCTTGAAGTCCATCATTTAATGTGAATAAACTGATCCTCAAACCATGAGGATCTCCACTTTACATAACAACATATTGAGTTATGATCAAAATGTTCCTCGGGAATATTGTTTTAGGATAACTGTAGGTAACGTTCGTTGGTATCTCCCGTAATTGTTTAATGTATGTGATTTAGTGTACATTAAAGTTAATGTGTTGTTTCAGGTTAAATGCACTCCGGAAGACTTTGAGAAGAAATTCAATTATGTTAAAAACAAATCGCGTAACAACTCCGTCACTCCTGAGAAAATCCTACAGCAGTTCGGTAAAATAAAAATCACATTCTCCCGGATAAATTAATTGAATTTTGTAACGGAATAAAAATATGAAAATGTTTTTATTTTTCTATATTTTGTTATTAATGCAAACGCATGTCAAGGCACTTAACATCCTCGTACCAAAATAGTCGCAAGTTCGATTCCCGTAGTACGTTTTTCGCTGAGGTGTAGCGTAGCAGTTACCGCATTCGAGTTGCTATCGTGACATCTGAGAAACCAACCTTTGGAATGGCTGGTCGCTGAATGGTTAGCCAAATTTAATCATCTCAAGCACCCGTGTTTTGGTAGTTCTATTTTGGTTTACTAAAGCGAAACTAAAGGAGACTTTTCCTTACCATTTCCATTAGGTCACATTACTTTAAGGGCCCGTGTAGACCATTTGTGGATAGACCCTTGATAAATTTTACAAATCTTTATTTTAAACTTGCCATCTCCATTAGGTCACATTACTTTAAGGACCAGTCTCCCTAGACAAGCGGCTTATGGGTAATAGAATAGAAATTAAATAGAATGATTATTTTACGGGATTGACATAACCGCTTTTGTGGTCTAGTGGCTTAGACCACCGATTTAGACTCAGATGTCCCGGGTTCGATTCCCAGAGGAGGTACATGTTTGTGTACTCGGTTTGGTTGGTGGTAGAACTTGTTTGTCCGCCTGGCTAGCTACCACCATCTTATCTAAATATGTCGCCATAACATCAATGTTTGTAGCATTATTGTGTTCCGGCAGCTAGAGATAAGATAGCCAGTGCCTCACTAGTTGAAGATTCCGGGTGAAGTGCGCTTCCATCATTGGCCTTATCATCACTTAACATCAGGTGAGATCAAGGCACTGTGCTTACCCGTTAATATAAAATAAAAAAAATGTCAACGATACGTATAAATGACGTTTAAATGTCAATCCCATACAATAATCATTCTATTTAATTTGTATTCTATTAGCGTTATGCCACTTGTCTAGGGGGGCTGTGTAAACCATTTGTGCATAGACCTTTTTAAATTTTTATTTTAAATGACTTTGGTTACCATGTCAGTCTTGGTAAATCTTGAAACTAAGGTAATAACAACACAGCACAAATTTCTCTAAAATGTAAACAATGACACATGAAGCTAAGATTACGTTTGACCCTTGCTTGCTTGCATCTATACTGTTGAACTGAACATACAGGGTCTTACAAATAAATAGAGAATAAGCTCCGAATAGTTATTACGTGTTTTGTTCCAGTCATGTTAACGTTTTTTCAAATTAGAGTAAAAGAGACAAAACACGGAATAACTATTCGAAGCTTATTCTTTGTTTATTTGTAAGGGGGACAATGTTTTTTTATTTCTTCAGCCGGCATGCTGGGAGTAGGGACCCCACAAGATAGCCGCGCGGCGTTACACCACTTCTCAGTGGACTGCTCCCATGCCCATAGAGGGCTATTTGGGGGTATCCTAATCATCGTGCTCACCATCATATCCCTCATTATGTTCTTCGTGTTAGCCAGCAACCCTGGCACTATTAATGTAAGTGTTTGTCCCACCAACCTGTATTGGGCTAGAGTGGGGGTTTGTGGCTCGATTTCCATGTCAGGCGGTTTGGTCCCAGCCCCAGCATATGGGCTTTTATAGGCTGATGTTTATAATTTTTTCATAAACATTGTTGAGTTTCTTGTAGACAAACGCACAAATTATATAGTTTTTCTTTCTCTCTTTCTTTCAAGTGTACCGAATATAAAATACGTTCCCAATATGGACAACCTATCTCTGCTGTAGTCATGAGTATAAATATATAACGATAGCCATAGCACTATTTAAAAAAATCTGTCTACACATATTTCCGCAAAATTATAATATAATACTCATAATTCATAGGCGGCTTGTAATTTTAGCGTCAAAAGTCTGTAGCAATTCGAAGCGAAAATATATTATGAGAAAAACACAACTTATTAAATTAATATGCTCCTGACTGTACTCAGTGGTAATCATTATCTCTTAATTAATTTGTTAAGGTCTAGGTTTTGTTAATTATTGGGTATTATGTAACACTTACTTTTCACTTTTTCAATGCACTGAATATGAATGAAAGCTAAATGATTTCTCCATTTCAGGACGCAATATTTGAAGTGAACATCTGCGAATTAATTCTCTACACAATAACGATATTGTCCTGTGCAATCGCCTTAAAACAAATGAGAGTATTACCTTATAAAAGGAAATCGCAAGGTAAGAATCATTTATTTATTATTGTCGAATTATCTAGAAAAAATCATGTTATAAGTGATCAACATCTGAAATGCCTAACATTGTTAACCAACATCATTTCATTATGATTTGATTTGAAGAGGTATTTGTGGAAAAAGCGTCCGCACTATAGAAGCATTTATTCAAAAGGAATCAAACGAAGAACAAGTGGTTTTCAATGGGCAAAGCACTTGGTTGCAAGCAAAATTTGTTATGTAGCATAAAAAGTTAGTAGTGGCACCAGCTTTCGACAGGAACGAGTTATTAGTCAACTCGCACACTTTAAACTCGCACAGGTGTGCGAGATGGCACCTCTTGATTTTACCTATTATTTGTGGAAATTCTAATAAATAAAATAAACTTAACTAAAACTATTACTAAACTAAAATATGGCGTCAAAAAACCCCAAACGGCTCGAAAATATAATTGCCGATAAGGTTTTTATACTTTCGCCGTTTGAGGTTATTGTTATTGTTGTTTATTTTGTTTATTAGAATGTCGACATTTTTGCCTGTAGTATTAATTGAAAAATATAATAAGTTGATACTTATTTGTGTCGTCAACTCGCACAACAGTTAAAATCTGAGGTAGTCATCTACAGTCATTTACAAAGAGGCCCGATCCGATCAGAACCCTTCGGAGAATCTAGTAGGGCACGGGGACGCGCACTTTTAAGTGTGCGATGCCGTTCCCTCTAGAAAACCTCCGAAGGTGATTCGTTTCACACGGCTTGACGTACCCTTTACGTGCCTCGCCGCCCTCAAAAAATAAGCCCGGTTACGCTGAAAATGCCGTTTAAGGCAATCAGCAATCTCTCTCAAAAAAAAACAAAAAGGTTTGGACAAAGTTACAATTCTTAAGAGCGTTTAAGCCTCACACTAGCGCCGCCAATGAAAAAAAAAACATATCTAGTGATTAGAGATAGAAAATCAAATTATGCTCAACAAACTATCTGAATGAAGTAATTTAGCATTTTTACGTTACCTAATGAACACCTGACATGTTATGGTTTAGTTAAATATGGCGTTATAGTTAAAAGTGGTCGTAACGTCTTAGTTACTAGATATGTTTTTTTTTTCATTAGTGGCGCTAGTGTGCGGCGTAAACGCTCTTAAGACAGGTGATCGAAATCCTTCTTCCTTCTTTTCATTATATAAATATCGGTCAGCAACTGGTTTGAATCTTTAGCTTCAAAAGAATAATGACCACTAATTTTCTAGCTGTCATTCCGTAAAACTTTAATGAAAATCTATGTTTTTTTGGCGACGAAACCTGTGTCGAATACTGGTGCCATTACCCTACGTTTTTTTTAATGCGTAACATCTTTCCGCTCGCTTTCTATATAAACAATTTATGAGAGTGATTTCGTGAAATGGGACGGAAGTATGTGTAACAGTGTAACAGGAAGTCGGGGAAGAGCGCAAGCGCGCGCCATTTTGTAAATTTAAAATCGATATTATGAACATGACATATTATTATTATATATGACATATTGTGTCATTTGACTATCAAAGGTCATTGAGATATGTCTTCTAATGAGTATTTAGGTACTGCATTTATTTTATAGTTATAAAATGATGTAATACCTGACCCATTTTTTTCAGAATATAATGTTAAAATTGCTTATTACTAAGGTGAGATGTCAAATGTTACACATCATATGCGACTAAGTATTGTAAGGCTCGCTTGATTTTTTTTCATTTATTTTGGCATCATCAGTGATGTTTTTACAAAAAAAAGTTGGTAGGTAATATCTTATAAGATTGTTTTGTAAAACCAAATATAAAAAAGACCTTACAGTGCCAAATATCTTAAATAGTTAAAAAGAATTGATGATGCACCATTGTAATGCCTGGTCTCCAACGCCCGTAGCGGTGCTCGGCCTGGACACGTCGCTACTAATCCTCGCGCAGACGGGCATGTTCGTGTACTGCATGTTCAGCCTGATCGGCAGCCACCACACGCTGCGCCGGCCCAACAGCGGCGGCCTCACCGGCTTCTTCGCTGAGTTCCTGTCTTTCAACCAAGTAATAATAGTAAAAATTATAATATCCAACCGATCAGTATATCCCACGGATAGGCAAAGGCCCTCATTGAAATCAAGTCATCGCTACAATTGATGGGTATTTGCTTAGGCTAGCTATTATCTTATATAAATATGTCGCGATAACATCAATGATTTTATGTTCCGGCAGCTAGAGATAAGATAGCCAGTGCCTCACTAGTTAAGGATCCCGGGTGATGTGCGCTTCCATGATTAGCCTTGTCATCACTTAACATCAGCTGAGATCAAGGCACTGTGCTCAACTTAGCCGTAAAATATTGTTTTTTAAAGTCACCACGCATGCCAAATGAGGGATGGGGATCACAAATTTGGGTTATGTATCGAAAAATCCAAAACACACTTACGAACGGATAGTGTTGGTTGAATCTTACTCGGGTTGAATGCGAGAAATCGAGGTTCAATCCTTATAGCTCTTTATGACTGTGACATGAAAGGTATTAGACCTTACACAAGCATATTAGCTTTCTACGTAGGTTAACAGAAATGTTAATAATAATCTCTTTTGAAGTAAGTAAGTAATACCTTTATACTGTCCTATCTATGGGCAAAGACCTCCATCATTAAAATCAAGTTTTGTTACCCCTAAATAAGAAATGAAGAGGCTATAAAATTAGTGTTTCTTACAGACTATACTCCAGTCCTTATTCATCATCGACGCATGGTGGCGACGGTGCAACACCTCGGAGCACCGGCGGGTGAAGCCGGGCCGGCAGCTGGTCACCTTCCTACTGGTCGCCAACATGGCGATGTGGGCCATCAACACCCTCGAGAAGGTATATTTCACTTATTTTACAACTGTCACCGAGTTGTTTTAGGCCTCTAATGTGTTTGAGGTTATTAAGCAGCAATCAATAAAATCAAATCATCACTGCAATTGATGAGTAATGGCTTAATCGCCACGCTCGCCAAATGCGGGTCCGTGATCACAAACCCAGGATATGCGTCGAAAAATCTAAAACACACTTTGCCCGAACACACTTTGCCACATTGCCCTTTGGGAATTGAACCTGGTCCTTCAGGTATCGGACCGAGAGCTAAGCCATTCGGCCACCGAATATACTTTTTAAATTCATACTTGTTTTACAGAATACCAGCGCCTTGGCACATCAATGTCATGGCATGAGCTAAGTGTCGCCGTGTCGACCATTTCGGTTCCATAGCAAACAAAATTGAAATGTTCATATGTTAAGTTGACATAGATGCTCCAAATAAATATTTTTCATTTCATTTTTTAAACCTTTAAAAGAAGCGTTTGTCTTCTCGAAATTAGAAGGGTTCGAGAGAGAAGTTATATTGTAACATTTCCTTTGCAAATTTCACAATATAACTGGAGTGGTGGTGGACTTTTATGTTATAGTTTTAAGATTTATTGTACAACAAGAATAGCAGGAATTTTTTTTATTCGATTTGATTTGATCAGGATATACGAGAGTTTAATTCGTAAAAGCCTGTTATGACAATGCGTATTACTAGTAGTGTTTGCATTAACTTTAGAAAACCATATGCGTTCAGCCTAAATTATAATAGATTAAAATGAACAACCCGAACATGAGTACGACTATAGGTATTACTCCAACTTATACAGAAGCTCACAGTGGAACCAGCGAGGTCAATTCGGCCGTTAATGAATTGTTGGTCAGGCGCGCTTAGCTCCATGATCGCAAATCTATTGTGCCGTACTACGCTGGAGTTTTTGTGGCTGACCGCGCCCGCATGCCAATAAACTGCAAAAGCTAATTACATTCAGGGTATGAGCTTTGCCGGCAAAAACGATAGCTGCTTTCATGCGGACTGACACCTATAAAGATAATTTACGCTCAGATCTTATTGATATTGCTACTGTAAGGGCTTCGTAGTGCGGCGAGGACCTTGATTTATAATATAAATGGTCTAATGCCTGATTTCACCATTGACTCCTAAGTTTTAGGTGACACCTAAGCCATGTTAGGTGACAGTTGTTGGAGCAAAACCGTCACCTAAAATGGCTTAGGGGTCATCTAAAACTCAGGGGTCAATGGTGAAAATGGGCATAACTCTATTACTAACCTAGCTACACACATGTGTAGCTGTGTTCATACACTGTGTAACCGTGTACTACACACATGTGTAGTATATACAAGAGTTGACTGTAGCATCATAATGTATTAAAAATGGTATACGTATACACCAAAACTCAAACTAAGAATAAACTTGTAATTCTTAAATTCTGTCTGAAGTCAGAACGAACGAACTATCAATATCAACTACAATGTCGTAGTTTTTCTTTTCGAATTATTTAATTATTTTTATTTTTATTTTATGGAATGGAAATGGAATTTTATGGAATGGAATTTTATGGAATGGGAATTAGGATAGACTTAAAATATGGTTAAAGGGGTCACGCTCCATCTGCCAATCCCGGCCGAGCGTCCTCTTAATAATTAGGCTATCGTGGCATCGACCCTTGCAAATATTGTCAAACTGACATTAAAAATTATCTTGCTATTATATTATCATCTTATTTTAGCTATTAATTGGTATTGTTTTAGCAATGAAAGATATGTCAAAAAAGCTGTTTATAATTTCAAGTTATAAATAATTTGGTGTACACTCTCTGTCGACAGAACCGTGCGGAGTTCCGACCAGCCCACCTGGACTTCTACGGGCCGTGGGCGTGGACCATCATCACGCACGTGTCCATGCCGCTGGCCATCTTCTATCGCTTCCACTCCACCATCTGCCTCTTCGAGATCTGGAAGAACAGCTTCAAGAACAAACCCATTTATCTTAACGTTTAGTTGTCTAATGTAAAAATTTATTTAAGTAGTTTTATAATTATTAGTTTTATAATTATAAGTTAAGAACTAATAGTATTTTTTTATTTTTCATAAGCATATATCACCAACATTTATCCAGATTCCCATAAAAATATATTCTCGGTTTGACATCAGGTGATGAGATGAAGGCCAAGTGTCTACCATATCTACAGCTTCATGGTCTACCCGTAAGGTTTTAAAAAACTTAAAACTCATTAAGATAGTGTTCTACCTTAAAGTTTTCTTAAGCCGAATATAGCCAAGATACCTTGATGGTAGAAACCTATCCCAGACTCCAGACTATTATTATGTATTGATATTTGTTCATTCAACCTTAAATTACTAAAATCTATATTCCTACTTTTACTTTATATTACATTAAAATATTGTAAAAAGTATCAATGTTTCTTAAAAATATGGGTAGGTATTGTGTGCGTGACGTAATGGCGTGACGTCATAATCCCTATCAGACATCCTGTCGCTACAAAGTGGTAAGTGATGTGATAATAAACCTTATCAATGATGGTTTATCCCAACAATGTTTAGATTTACCGAATTGCGTGCTTATACCGGAGAATTAAAAAGCAAGATAAACGATACGCAAACAGCTGATAACAATAAGTCACTTTGTCTGAGCCACGTGCAATGGAGGATATCATAGAAGAAGATATTGAATGGTAAGTGTTCTTTTTATTATTTTATAGAAAAAAAATGATAACCTAACTATATCCGTGTTGAGATAGTCTGTGAAAATTGTCAAGCACCTTTCGCAATGACGTGTTGCGAATACTCATTTCGATCACCAGATCATATAAGAATTTTGTTGTTAGTAGGTATTTGCGTGCCACACTGCCACAGTGTATTTGCGTGCATATGTGTATGAACGATGTATAGGAATGCTATTTCTGAACAGTTTTATTTTCTTTTAACCTTTTCACCGCCCAACTATCCTGCACGCGATGTCCCGCTGTACGCCAACGTATACATGTATTTTAATAAAGTAGGTACAAAGAAGAACTTCTATAGAAGTGCTGGCGTGGACGGCACGAAAATCTCGAACTTCTATAGAAGTTGTTGGCGGTAAAAAGGTTAATCGCTAATGTAACGACAATAATCGTAGGGAGGATTAGGGCTATACATACTAGCATGAAGCAACTTGCACAATAGGTAGAAGCGGCTTTATCGCTATAACTCAGACAGCCTTTGGATAGACAAAAATATGAAATGAGAAAAATCCCTCATACCTTTTACTTATTTTACTTTACAAATCAAGATAAAATTTGACTAGAAAAAATCAACCAGTCTCAGGAAGCTCGACTGGGAATCGAAACCACGACCGACCCTTTGATTACCGGTCCAATGATCTGATCGCTGAGCTACCGAGACCCCAGAAGCACATATAACATGATTAATGCAAAAATTTAATTAATAAAAATATTAAAGGGTTGCATGCATCACGTGACAAGTAGGTATTTATTTATTTTATTTATTTTACAAGTTTATGTACACACATAAAAAGGTAACAAAAAAAGCTCTTCTGAAATATTTTCCAGCAGGCCCGCTAAAGGAAACATTATAAATAGAGGTAGAATTAATGTGTACCTCCTGCAAATTTAAAATAAACTTACTTAAATTTTATAATACACATACATACTAATAATTGCATAAACAAAGGAAATTTAACATACAAAACAAAAATAAAAGGTTAAAAAAAAAGAAATCAATATATATAAGACGACAGAATCAACCGGACAGGTAGTGTTCCTTCAAACGCTTTTTAAAAAGGCTGATGTTAGGAGAGTATAGTAGTAGGTATGTGTCCACACTACAACCGTTTTCGCTGCAGGTCGGCTGATTCGCATAAGCCCCGCAACAGCATCGAGCACTACGAGCATGGACTACTTCACTACCACCCTGTGCGACAATCGAGCACCAGATTAGAGCGGAAGATACGCTACAACAGGTTAGTTTTTTAAGGAGCTTGATACATACAGGACCGGTGTGCTGACTGTTTTACAAGGAGCTGGATACATACAAGACCGGTGTGCTGACTGTTTTACAAGGAGCTGAATACATACAAGACCGGTGTGCTGACTGTTTTATAAGGAGCTGGATACATAAAAGACAGGTGTGCTAACTGTTTTACAAGGAGCTGGATACATACAAGACCGGTGTGCTGACTGTTTTACAAGGAGCTGGATACATACAAGACCGGTGTGCTGACTGTTTTATAAGGAGCTGGATACATACAAGACCGGTGTGCTGACTGTTTTATAAGGAGCTGGATACATAAAAGACAGGTGTGCTAACTGTTTTACAAGGAGCTGGATACATACAAGACCGGTGTGCTGACTGTTTTACAAGGAGCTGGATACATACAAGACCGGTGTGCTGACTGTTTTATAAGGAGCTGGATACATACAAGACCGGTGTGCTGACTGTTTTACAAGGAGCTGGATACATACAAGTGTGCTAACTGCGAGTGTTCTTCACCATACAAAACAAGACGAAATCAAGATTTTTATGGTAATGGAACCAGTGCTCCACCCAGTTTTCGTCGCCAAAAAACATAGATTTCCATTTTTTACTTTTTATTTTTAAGTGCTAATTGCTGCACTGAAGCTAAATAAGTTATAGCATAGCCAGCCGAAGCATAGCCATCGGTTGCAATGACCGTTGGATAGATGGCACTGTGCCGCTACTCGTATTAGCACTCAAAAATTAAAAAAGCAGTGTGAAAATTCAGTGCTTACGTCAGCGGAGCCTTTCCGGTAGCATAATGGTCAGTGCAGCTGCCCGGATTGCGGAAAACCCAGGTTCGATTCCTGGCTGGGTCGGGTAGGCATTTAATTTTTCACTGTATTTTAAAAATATAGATTTCCATTATAATTTCACGGGATGACAGCTAGGAAGCAAGTGATCGTTTTTTAACCCCCGACGCAAAAAGAGAGGGGTGTTATAAGTTTAACGTGTCTGTCTGTGTATCTGTCGGTGGTATCGTAGCTCCGAAACGGATGAACCGATTTTCGTTTAGTTTTTTTTGTGTCATAGATAATTTTATCCCGAGTGTTCTAAAAGTAAAATTAAAAAAAATTTAAAAATCCCCCGACACAAAAAATAAACTCTAAAAACTAACAAATAATATTTTAAACCTAATATAATGATTATCGTCACATATATTATATAAGTTCAAATATTTTTGTTTTCTAAGCGTCGTCTAACCTAACAGTTAAAAGTAAAATTAAAAACTTTAAAAAACCCCCAACACAGTGTTGGAAAAATACTTTATAAACTTTAGCGGTCCCCCGACTCGACGCGACGACGACGCTTGGAAAATAAAAATATTTGAACTTACATAACATATGTGACAATAATAATTATAATAGGTTTAAAACATTATTTGTTAGTTTTTAGAGTTTATTTTTTGTGTCAGGGGGTTTTTTAGAATATATAAAGTGTAATGTTCAGTAAATGTATAGAGGTAAGCATTATTTGTAATTCTGGGCTAAAAAAGTTTTTAATTGTAAATATTGTATGATTTAGTAACGCCATACTTTTTTTTTATTGTCGTTACTTCTATTAAAGCTGTGAAGTTTGAATCCTGAATGGCTAGTAGGTAAAAAAATTATGGACTATTCCAAAAGCACTTTTCGTAAAATGTTTTTGTTTATATAATTTTTAACGCAAATTTTGTTGCGAACAAATTACAAAAACACAAATTTGAAAAAAAAATCCACGAGCAGGATTTGAGAACCTGCACCCTTCTGACATACCGGGTCAGGTGCTCTCTCAATTGAGCTATCGTGGTTCTAACCAGCCCGCCGAAATTATTCAACACTATTTACTTTAACACAAATGTTGAAAAAATTGCTTTGAAAGCCAAAGGCGCCCATTCAATATTAACAACTACCGTCATTAACATCCGATCATAATATTTTATATATATATATATATATATATATATATACATATATTTTTTCAACACTTGTGTTTTTGTAATTTGTTCGCAACAAAATTTGCGTTAAAAATTATATAAACATTTACTATTTACTTTTTTACTTTGAAAGCCAAATGCGCCCATTCAATGTCAACAACTCGTCATTAACATCCGATCATAATATTTTTACAAATACTAGATCAGTTAAGAAGTAGGCTAGCTATTTATAAAATGTTTTTGTTTTGGTTCAAATCCTGCTCATGGAAATTTTTTCAACATTTGTGTTTTTGTACTTTTCGTAAAATTTATTTCAATAAAAAAAATTGACTTTGATTTTGATCATAATTCAATTGTTACTTCAGACTCAAATCAGTTGCTGTCGTTGACGTTGATGTCGAATATCTGGTTCCTGTAGACACTGGTTCCATTACCCTACTATTATTAGTATCAGCCATTACTTTCCTACTACAGAACAAAGACCTCCTTATACCCTAGTTAACAAAACCACCAAGCCAGTAAGCCACTTAAGAGCACATAAGGGCGGCCACACTTAGAACTTAGGACCCACACTTAGAAGATATGCCTATCCAGTGCATAATTATACAGTCGCTGTGGCCGAAATCGGTCAGGAGATATATATATCTATCTATACTGCTATATAAATCTGTAGGCTCTGTGTGTACTTGCTATTTTTCTGATAAATTTTGGGATAAGTATTCATTTTATGACTCACTGACACCAATTCTACGATTTTTGAAATTTTTGTCTATCTGTCTGTCTGTATGTCCACTTTTAACTCAAGAACGGCTTGACCGATCTTGATGAAAATTTGTATGTACTAAGTAGGTACATACAATTGTGCAAATGATAGGCTATAAAAAAAAAGAAAAAAAAGAATAAAGTTTACGCTTAAAATTTGTATGTAGGATGGCTACCAACAGAGAGAGGCCTCCACTCAGCATTGGGTGGCGACGGGCTGAAGAAGAAGACGAAGCGGGCGAGTGACGGCTCTTGATGAAAATTTGTATGTAGTGAAGCTGGCGAGTTTGAACTGATTTGGAATGGCTACCAACAGAGAGAGATGGCGTGCAAAGGGAGAGGCCTCCACTCAGCATTGGGTGGCGACGAGCTGAAGAAGAAGAAGAAGCGGGCGAGTGACGGCTCTTGATGAAAATTTGTATGTAGTAAGAACATAAGATTGTGCAAATGATAGGCTATAATTATATGATGTTGGTAAACCTAATAATTATTTTGATTAGCATTCATTGACCCATTATTTTCGCACAGCGAAGCGGGCGGGTGACGGCTAGTATATATATATATACATGTATCATCATCATCATCATCATCATCATCATCATCATCATCATCGGCATATCTAAGTCCACTGCTGGACATAGGCCTCCCCTAATGAGCGCCATAGCGCCCTGTCCTCAGCTTGACGCATCCAGCATCTGTCTGCAGTCTTTCGCAGGTCATCATCCCACCTGGCCGGAGGGCGTCCTACACTACGTTTACCGTTTATATATGTGTTATAAAAACATATTTTATTGATTGCATGTGCCGCAGAAGTTGCAAAGTTATGATGAACCACACCGTGAAGCTAACCCTTTTACAAAAGAGCAAAGCACTAAAATTTAAATTAATTATAGTCTTACCACGTTTATAAAGCATCAAGGAAATTCCTCCAGTTTATTAAAAAATCTTGTAAACTAATTTTCTATAAATATCACGAGCTCGTTTTGAGGTAGACATCTAATTAATCGCGAGATAAATATGGAAAAGGAAAATATAAGAAGTAAGGGTTAATGCGAGCCTAGCTTACCTCAAAGCCGCTGCGCTGTGGTAAGCGTAACCCATGTAACTCGAGTTTCTTAAGTTAATACTCGCATCGCATTTCATATGGTTTTGTTCTTGATATTATTTCGGACAAACAGATTAACCGAAATACTTAAGGGTGCGCCGTCCATAAGTGACAAGTGTCATATGTTTTATTTGAAATGTCGTCGTCCATATTTATTTGATGCCGCGCGGCCATACTAATTTTGTATGGGGAATTTAAGGTGCTTAATAAAAAAATATTATTTAAATAACCACTTGATGAATCGAAAATGTAGTCTAGCAATTTGTAGTTTATCCATTGATGATTGTTTAGACAAAATCAGAGGTACAATAATTTAGATAAACTATAAGAAATCTACTAAACGCCGCCACTCGTTTTCATGGTCTTTGCCCAACTTTAAATGATATTGTAGAAAAAACTATAGTGTGTTATGAATTTATGGTTCTGGCAAATTGTAAACACGTTCCCTATGATACTAAATATATATTTTGTTCATTTAATACGATAGTATTTTCAATTATATCTACTTAACCGTAACTGCATTTTTGGTATTTTTTTGTCGGTGCACCCTAAATACCTACATCACACTATATTATAAATGGGAAAGTTTGTGTGTATAATATATAATATAAGAATATTTAGAATTTCTTTTATAAAGAAGAATATTTGTTGCTTCTTCACGCTGCAACGGTTGGATGGATTTGGATGAAATTCGGCAAACAGATAGTTTATATCCTGGATTAAAACATAGAATACTTTTTATCCCGATATTCTTACGGGAACGGGAACTAAGCGGGTGAAACCGCGAGCGGGCGCTAGTATAATATTGTAAATGTGAAAATTTGTGTGTATATTTGTTGCTTCTTCACGCTGCAACGGATGGATGGATTTGGATGAAATTCGGCATACAGATAGTTTATAAATTAGTAATAGTTTTTATCCCGGTATTCCCACGGGAACGAAACTCATAGGCTATATTAAAAAAGAAATGTCCACCCGTGCGAAGCCGGGACGGGCCACTTATATGTTATAAAATTTTGCCTACTGGGTTACCTGGGTAACCCAGTAGGCAAAATTGTTTGTTTTTTACTTTTTAATAAATATTTTAATAATATCATAGGCCTAAATACGATACACTCACACAAATCATTAAAAACTTTTTACTCTGACAAAACAGTTACGAAACAAAACAACAAAACAAATCAAAACCTAATTTATGTAAATAGACGAGATAAAATATAATATAATGTAATATATTAGAATATAATACAATAACACATATTTAAAGGTTCGGTACCTCATATGTATAAAACACAATAAGTATATTTTTTATTTAACTACAAAAAATTTAAAAACCTTTTCTCGAATTACATGAGGTACGCTCAACACAGCAGACGCAGTGCATGTGCCTCGTTAGCAGGCCCGTCTGAAAGTGACACCAGACGCTAATTACCCCCGAGGACAACATCTCCGCACCGCCCCGGGCTGCATCAATTAAATAAACAGACCGTGCCTCGATTAACAGCTATTCAATTTATCGATTGGCAGAATTGGAATGAGAATTCAAATCTCAATTCCGGTAGTCCTTTCCTGATGTCACGATTATCGATTACTCGGACGAAGCATCAATAAAAATTATAGAGCCTCTTTCAGTATATAATATTCTATGTAAGCCGTACAAGCTAAAGCTTATATACAGGCGCGTTAAATATATCTATTTAACACTTATATTAAAAGACATCATACTGTTTATCTATTTATTATGTTATAATAATAATAAACAATTTATTTCAGACACATCATTTTCAGACAGTCCATAGTGTTAGTAACAATGTTTCTTAAACTAAGTTAGTAAGATTATTATAATATATCTCCATCAAATAAATTCAATAATAATGAAATAAAATCAATACAAAAATAAAATAAAATAACATTAATTTCAAAATAAAAACAAAAAATAAATCATAATCAAAAATTAAATCAAAATAAAATAAAAACAAATCAAATTAAAATAATATAAGACAAAACAAATCAAAATAAAACCAAATTAAAATTAAATCAAATAAAACCATATAAAAATGAAAATAAAATAAAATAAACAATAAAAATGAAATAAATAAAAATCATACGAGCATGAATATAGTTCATTGTCAAAACACAAGCCACGCCCTATATGCTCACTGATGCCCTGTAGGCTTTGCATGCAGGCGTAACCAGTGTTCCAACAATGAGGAGTCCCATCGGTCAATTAACGCCATCAGGATGCTGTTGGAACTGCCACGTGTTCTCCTTAACAGCGCCTCACAGCGTTTCCTAATTATTATCGCATGAAAACCATCGACATGCGCCTCTGCGAATATAAATTTGAGGCACTGCAAAACCTAGGCAATCCCAACAGCACCCTGAAAGCGTTGTTATATTGGACTCGCAGTGCGCTGAAAGCCCTCTGCGTGTAACTGACCCATAGGCTACACGTGTAGAAAGACTGGCAATATGCCTTGAAAAGTGTAACTTTAACTTCCTTAGTGCAACGTGTGAACCTACGAGCCAGAATGTTACATCGGACTGCCAGCGCCCTGCGTTCCCTATCTATATCTACAATATCACTTAGACTATCAGTGACCCAGTGACCCAGGTACTTATATTGTGACACTCTCTTTAGAATAGCGTTACAAACTTTTACAGGTAATTCGAAATCAATACATTTAGTTCCAGCTTTAAATATCATATATTCACTTTTATGAGCGTTATACCTAAGCCCGTGAGCCTCCGCGTAACGCTCGTTATATCTTAAAGTTTTGCATTGAATGTGTAAGACTTTACATATTCTTTTTTTTTCAATTATTCTTCATTTTAAATTTAGGAGACATTAAATCCTTTACGTCATATTTAGTTTTATTCAGCATTCAGAAATACCAGCTGTACTTCCTACATAGATGGTAATACAATTTCTATAAAAAAAACTTAATAGAAGAGTTTTTTTAAGAAATTTACACTACCAGCTGACAACGAATCAAGGATAATGATCTGGTCATGGGACCGGTCAATGACTATGACAATGATGACGTATTCCATTTAGTTTTAAAACTATGTATTTACACAAAATATTCCGTCTGTGCAAATTATGACAAAGCGGTAGTTATAACAATGGCCTGGATCAAATATTATGTCTTTCTTCAATCTGACTCTGATTTTCCCTTAGAAGAGTTACGAAGCTATCATAATCATAAATGTATAAATAGCTAGACGCTATGTTGTTAGCATTCATACTCTATTTATAATATACGGACATATGTTAAAGTATGACATCAATCGTCTATGAAAATACACATAATTATGCACAACTAATATTTAAGTACACTTAAATACAAATTATGTAATTAATATTAAACAGTTGTAAAATATCACGTTCCGTATACATATAAATAGTCGTATACCTATAGCGTATCTATACATAGACGTTTATTAAGAGACTTCTTTAAATGTATGTCTCAAAACTTATACATAATTCAGTTTCTTTTTGTTCCAAGTTTACGACAGGAAAACCGTAACTCAATAAAACATGCTTACTTACTAATAAGTTCTGCTTTAGTCGTCGTATTGTTTCAGTTGACTTTTGTTGTTCACACATTGTAGCATTGTGTATTGTGTCATTTATTCTTTATTTAATACACAAACGTATTATATAAGTAGAGATAGTAAGTAGTTTAAGAATGGCGATTATCTTACTATTTTATTACTGTTGTTTTTTCTATTTTTGTGTAATTTATAGTTAGAGATAAGATACCTACCTAACGTCGCATGAAACGTTAGGACACTTGTTTAGTGTGTAATATTGATGTTATAAAACCTTAACAGGACTAAGTTAATTTGTTATTAAAACTGCATCGATTTGCAGTCGATACTTACTCGTAGCATATGAAAAGTATGAGTATGTACATACGAGTATTAGCGGTCTCATTAGCCCAGTCACGAATCACAACTAATTATTGACGTATATATTATAAGCTTCATGTCGGTGTGAACTTCATGCGTTAACACCTTCTGAAGGATCGCCGCAGTTTCGAGTCGCACTCCAAGTATCAACATCGTTTTTGCCACAGTCGAAACACAATAACAGTCGATGATCATCGTTCAAAATGTTTAGAATGTTGACGACTGTCGTTTGTTTGGTTGCGGAGAGTCATGCCAATGAAGTATTTTTAAATTCGATGCTGTGATGAAAAATAAAGAGAAACCGAACATGAATGCCGCGAAGGAGCGGCGGGAGAGATCCGAGCCGCTCCTGGCTGTGCCTGAGGATGAAAGGTGAGTCGCAGCAAGCGCTTCATTAAAACACACTATTAGTCGATAAGCGCGCCAGAAACAAAACAACTCCACCCGTAACATTATATCGACGCCCTACCGGTGTTACTTTTGAAGCTTGCAATCGTGCTTTACGCGTCTTCTAATAAAGTATTCGCTAATCATTCACTATTTTCAATCACAAAAATACGCAGACGTAATAGTAGAGTATTTATTAGAATAAAAACTTACCTCAAGCTGTTGAATTGGCCGAATAATGAGTGAACATTAATCAAGTCTCGAATTAAAATAAAATTTGTTACTTGCTGACTTTTTAGTGTATCCTTTTTGTAAAATTTTAAGCAAAGATTTTAGCCTTTTTAACATACAGGCATAACTATACAAAGAAATAATTATGAAACACGAACACAACGTGATTAACTAACAATTTTTGCACATATATACACCGAGACATTTTAGTGGTTGTTTTACCGCAGGGTGTGTAGATCAGTCCATGAAACTGAACAACTTTCCCCAAGAAACATATGTCAAAAAACGAGATAATTTTTACTTTCCCATACAAACCATGTTCGGTCAATAGAGGCTTTGTATAGAAAAATTAAAAAATTATCTCGTTTTTTGACCTATGTTTCTTGGGCAAAGTTGTTCAGTTTCATAGTCTGATCTACACACCCTGCGGTAAAACAACCACTAAAATGTATCGGTGTACGTGTAACAGAAAGGTGTGGTTAAAATGAAAAGATCCAGAGTGTATCCGATCTAGATATTGTATGTGTTGTTACTGAGACATAATTATTGACTTTAATTTGTCAAGCAATTTTAAATTAAATATTTGTATTAGTGAAATCATGCACGTCAGGCGCGCATAAGCAAGCAGCAGTAATCATAAATGTAAGAACACAGAGGTTACTAAACCACTAGGGCTGTAACTTGTTTATTTTGATGTGACGTCACAATAGAACTATTTAACAAAATATTGCATAACAAGTTAAAGTTAATAATTATGCCTTAGTAACTCTGCATACAAGATCTAGATTGGATACACTTCAGATCTTTTAATTTTGATCACACCTTTCTGTTACACGTTGTATAATTATTATTATTTTTTATCCTTTTGGATAAATAAATAAATTCGCGGCAGAAAAAGTGACCGTCTTGCCTGAGGTTGCGGGATCGAATCTCGCTTGAACTCGCTCGCCTTTTTTTACTAAGTAAAATCACAAAAAAAGGAGACTGCAGAAGGCAAGCGCCACCTACAAACGCTTTTTTTAAGAGAGTTTGCTGATTGCCGTTGGGCAATTTCGGCTGCACCGGGCTTTTTTGGGGGCGGCGAGGAAAGGGTTCCTCAAGCCGTGTGAAACGAATCACCAATCAAATTGGTGCTTGTGGTCAATAAATGTTTGTTTCTGTTTTCTGTTTGGTGGTGAAAACTTCGGAGGTTTTCTAGAGGGAACGGCATCACGCACTAGTGCTTGTCCCCGTTCCTTACTAGATTCTCCGAAGGGTTCGGATCGGATCGAGGAGCGGAACAACCCGAGGGCGCCTCTAAAGGCTCGAACCTCGGCTCGGATTGACCGGGCCGTGGGGGTGGGCATACAAACGCGCAACGCACAAATAGACTACCTCTCACAGGCACAGAATCTCGCATCAGCTGCGCTCAAACTGTTCCGAGCTGTTCTGAGATCCGCGTCCGTGCAAGGGGTCTTCTGGGTCCTCCTTATGTTATGGTTGTTGTTTTACGCAAACACCAGCGGCAACAGCGACTCCGGGTCATGTGGGATTCTCCTCCACCTCCCCGCCCTAATTTTCAAGTTTTATTTGTTCTTTAAATGTTGTTGATGACGTCACAGAGAACGCCCGCCGCACTCGCTGCCGCGGCTGAGCGTGGTGCTGCCCACCAGCGTCGGCTCCAGCGCGGACACCATTCCATCACCGCAGAAGCGACGACCGCTATCACACGGCGAGTAAGAACAAACACCTTTCTAAATATTTCGACAGTTTGGTCTCTGGCGCGGGCGGGATATTTGACAACGAATGAGAATTATATCGAAAGTCGTCGGTAGCTGAACGGATAGATGCTCGGGTTTAGTGCGAGAAATCGTAGTTCAATTCCAATAACTATTTACTGGAACCCATACCTTGCACAAGCAAATTAGCTTTCAGATGGGTTGAAAGGAATGTTATTAATATATGTTAACAGCGACAACGTGAATAATAGTCTCTATTTAAGACACTGTCCCGCTGCTGGGCAAAGACATCCATCGTTGAAAACATAGGTAACATATTATCGCTAAAATGGACGTATTGACTTAACACCACGCTTGCTAAATACGGGTTGGTGGTCACAAATCCGGGCTTCACAAAATCGTAAAGCTTAAAACACATTTTGTCGAACCTGGGAATTGATCGCAAGAACTCGGAATATCGGACTGCGCGCTTTACCAAGGCGTTTTAACTAATATAAAACTCTAAAGTTTATTCCATTTACAAACCGTCATATCATCTCCTTAGCCGAGTGGCTTGCACGCCGCATTTTGGGCGGCGCTAACTCTGAGGTCCCGGGTTCGATTTCCGGTCGGGTCAATGTCGAAAAACAAACTTTTCTATATTGTGTCGGGTCTGGGTGGTTGTGGTACCGTCGTTGTTTCTGATTTCCTTGAAACGAGTGCTTTAGCTAGTTACCTTGGGATCAGAACAATGTATGTGATGTTGTCTCATAATAATTTCTGTGATGCAAACATCAGCTATTTGGTCTAATAATTAGACCATCAGTCTCCGATCAGATCCGATCCAGACAGGGCTCGAGCTGGATTACTGGCTTAATTTATTTCACTCAGTTTGGTGATAAACAATAAGCCAGGAAAACTTAGAACAAGTCCTCCTGACTATAACCTTAACCTAACCTTAAAACATTTTTACAAATACAAAATCATAATTAAAGTAAACTTAATCATTACATAAATTAAATATTTATAAAATTTATAAAATACAATATTTATATAATTTATAGCCTACCTGACCCAGCCAGGAATCGAACCTGGGTCTTACGCAATCCGGGCAGAATTTTGTCACTGCTTTTTTAATTCTTTGAGTGCTAGTCTCAGAATAATAACTAAAGCTATAGAAACCGGACTAAAATAGCAAAGGTGTCACCAGATTTGTGACGTCATATTTGAGGTAATGTAGTGAGTGACTTTATAAAAGACTCAAGATTTTTTTTGATCACCGATTATCTGATGTCCGTTTGACATAACAATACAAAAAATAAAAACTAAGTGTCAACCATTTGTTGCACTCCAACCTCCTTTTCTAGCCATAACATAGAACGGAACTAAGCATAGTTGCACGATTTTTATTTTAGCCATCCTTCTATAGCTTTAGTTATTGTTCTGAGGTGCTAATAGCGGCACAGCGCGCCATCTATCCAACGGTAATTGCAACTGATGGCTATGCAGATTCATCTTTGCAGATGAAATACCACAATTTGGTAACACAACGCTATAAAAAATACAGTGAAAAAAATTAAACGCCTTCCCGACCCAGCCAGGAATCAAACCTGGGTCTTCCACAATCCGGGCGGCTACACTGATTGCGGGAGACCCAGGTCAATAATATTTAATTATAAATATTGAATTTAGCTTCAGTGCAGCAATTAGCACTTAAAAATTAAAAAAGTAAAAATTTATTACATAAATTGTAATTTTTCATTCGCTTTGCCTTATCAACTAATACCTACGTCTTATAAATGTACCTATACCTAAGTAATTCCTATTGAAATGAAAATATCTGATACGTTATTAGAAAAACACAAGTAAGTATATCAATATGAGTAGCATATACAGAACAGTAATAATTAGAAAATTAATTAATCCTTACTTAGTCAACTACATGAACTCAAACTAATTAAATAATCGCAGATTTAGCAGAATAGACTACACAACAAAATGGAATGCTAGTACGATTAGTGATTGGTAGGATTTTCATTATTTTAGAGAATTACACTAATTGCTCCTATATTTCACATTGTTTCCAGCGAATCAATGACAGTATTGCTGTCAGCGTTTTACGCCAAATTATTAATAGTTTTAGGAGTGGCACTGCCAGTAACGAGCACGATACAGAATGAGCTGTACACAAACATTACTGCTGACGTAAGTATGAATAACAGTATTAAAATTAATTACCTATATTATGTCATTTGTTTGTTATCTTTTGCCTAAGATATTCTCAAATTATCACTGTTTAATTTTAAATAAATGCAAGAAGCATAAAAAGTTGCCATTATGCCTTATTAGCATCATCATCATCATCATCATCAGCCTATACTAGTCCACTGCTGGACATAGGCCTCTCCAAGTGCACGCCTCCTATTAGCATGATGACCACTATTTAGGCTGAGGTAGCCTCTTGAAGCTATGTCCTTTATTATCGTATGCCCGTTTCCAATTTGAAAGTGTGAGATCCAATAAAATTACAGAACATAAAGGGTTAATAGTGGCGATTACGGCAAATACCCCTCATATCCTTGGGGGAGGCCTTTGTCCAGCAGTGGACGTCTTTGGCTGAGATGATGATGATGATGAAAGGGTTAATGACTAACCTCAAACGCGCAAGTTAGAACAGAAAATAACGAATCCATAGTTTGAGAAATAATGTTGTTCTTTTAATTTCAGGTATTTACTATGTATTTATATGTAGTAAGCATGACTTTCTTAGCTTACACATTTTACCACCTTCGAATAGCAAAACTGCAAAAGAAGAAAGGTAGGTTCTTTTTTTTTCTTAAGTGCCCACCCCTGGGCAAAGGTTTCCTCACACTTTTCCCACATAAAGCGGTCCCTGCTACGTCAAGCCAGTTCCTCAACGTATCAAGGTTCTTCTTGTAGAAATGATTTTTGTTTTTTTTTTATTTTGTTTGGGACATTAAATTATAAAATAATTATAATTTCCAAAATTTACCAATCTAGAATTTTCCCATATTTTGTCGCTTTTGCCCATATATGAAATTAAGTTTATATGACGGGAACAAAACACGGAAAATCTATTCCAAGCGTTTACTATGTTCTTTTGTAAGACCACAGATCAAATAGACCGCTTTTATTAAACGAAGGTACTAAGTAAGAATACCCTAAGAAATTAACCATCATAGTAAGTAGGTAAGTAATTAATTAACCAATACTTTACTTACCGTATATTTAGATTAGAAACTTATGTAACATACCCTTGCAGAGAACGTAAAGCGCACCCGATACGGCAGCTTCTATTTGCACATCGGCGTGGCCGGCTTCAGCGTGGGCTCCATCATCTACTCCTGCCTCCAATTCGGCGGCTACTTTGACCTCTCGGGCGACTGCCAGCTCACCATCGTGGCTGTCAAACCTGGCTTGAGGATACTCTTCATGGTCGCTCAGACAGTCTTCATCTTCTCCTACACCGATGTAAGTGCTAACATACAGAGATATTTTTTAGCGATAAATTGTTCTTAAGGCGACGCATCGCTAAACAATTAATCTAATACGGAGCGTTTGCGCCACGTACCTTAAGAAAAACTGTTTTTTTGCTTCCCAATTAAAACTACAACTAAGTTTAAAAAAATGAACTAGCATATTAAAGTGTGTGTTAAGACTAATCTACTAAGAAAATTTCGATGCTTAAATCGGTCTGGTTTGCCTGTAAAATGCAAATCTATGTTTTAAAAGAGGTTGTGATATTTTTTTCTCTGTTATAAAAGTTAACAAATCGTGTTTCTGCAACTAGCAAAATGAAGTCAATTAAATGAAATATCATGTCATCAAATATCACTTTCATATGTTTTGTAATTGTTGGGAAAAATCAAGATCCCCGCCACGTAAATTTTCAATGCGTCACCTTAATGGAGGTATGGAGATGGGAGATGATTGTGTATGTTTCATGGTAGGGGTTTTTTTATATACCGGCGATGGTGGTGGTGCGATGCTCTGTTATTAAAAGTACGACAAAAGCTTAGATAATAATACTAGCGGCCGCTCGCGGTTTCACCCGCGTGGTTCCCGTTCCCGTGGGAATATCTGGATAAAAAGTATCATATGTGTTATTCCCGGTTATAAACTATATGTATGCCGAATTTCATCCAAATCCATTCAGTAGTTTTTACGTGAAAGAATAACAAACATCCATCTATACTTACCTACAAACTTTCGCGTTTATAATATTAGTAGGATTTTTGTTTTACTATTTGTTTCTTTGAAATCAAACAACTTTTACGGATCTATTCGCGTTTATTTTACACATTAAGTACTTATTTAATGTTTATCCTGATGTTTCGAACCCTTTGCAGGGTCCGTGGTCACAAGGAGACTGAAGTGTTGGTCGTCTCATAATTAATTGTTAGCTTGTATACCCTCATTTAATCTGAATGTAATGGTTGGTGAGATTTGATAAACCACAAATACTCGCTAGAGAACAACGATTCATCTCTAGGATGATACGCGAGGCTATTGAAATTAAAAAAACATCCTAATTTCAATAGAGAAGATGGTTGGAATCTACCACCAGCCTGGGATTCCATCATACAAAATATTAAATCCCAGCCCCAACACCATACTGCCAGGCCAAAAGATACTGTAAGCTCTTTCAGCGTAAAACGGAATGCACCTGATTAAACTTAAATGAGGGTATACAAGCTACCAACTAATTATGAGACGACCAAAAAACACCTCAGTCTCCCTGTGACCACGGACCCTGCAAAGGGTTCGAAACGTCAGGATAAACATTAAATAAGTAATGTGTAAAATAAACGCGAGTAGATCCGTAAAAGTTGTTTAATTTCAATGTACTACACATCGGTCGCGTAAACTTTAGAAAACAATATATTTGTTTCTTATTTAAATTTCCATTTTGAAATAGTATTGCGTAAATTCGAATACTAGGATTATACTACAATGACAATGTGAAAATTAATGTCACTGGTTATAAAATGCTATCACATTAATTCACAAAATGAAAAACGCCGGTTTAAATTGTTGGACGTGGAAAACGTAATTTAATTGTTTACTTAAACATAAAGTGAAGTCTGATACACCCTTTTGATTTCATCCTTTTACGGTTGTACAGATTCGCCTCGTTCCATGTTAGTAATAAAGTATCTTAGTGGCATCAATGTTCGGCAATAGTTTTCGTCGCCGCAAAAATAATATAGAATTTCATTGAATTTTTACTAGGTGACAGTTAAGATACTCGTGATCTGTATTCAATTGTTACGAGAGAAAAAATTCAATAGCTGATTTTCTATACTAATATTATAAAGAAGAAACCTTTGTATTTTTGTATGTTCGCAACAAATAAACTTAAAAAATTCTTTCACCCTTAGGATGCTACATTAGCGCTGAATAACATAGGCTATATTAAAAAAGAAATGTCCACCCGTGCGAAGCCGGGACGGGCCGCTAGTTAATGAATAAAGAATAAAATTGTCAATGACTGGTTCCTGTTGTCGAACACGGTGCCACTCCCTACCTAGGAAAGTTTTTAATGATTCGCCCGGTTCCAAGTAATCCATGGGAATGTTAAACATTAATTGTGCATGCGGATGTTACCTAGTTGTCTTATTGGCCTGGGCGGCGGCGCGGCGACCCCGGGCGGGCGGAAGCGCGGCTGATTGAATTCCCCAGCGCCTGGAACTACGGTAAATCGTTTGGGTGGCGCGCGATTAAATTTACAACCTCGCTTAATAAACTTAAATAAATATTTCTGTTTACTGACGTCGTCGTCGCGTCACAATTTTGTCATCAGAAATGTAGATTAAGCTTTAATTGCGAAAATATTACTTGTGTACACTTCTTAGGATGTAGGTACCTAACTTAGCTACTGAGCAGTTATAGTTAAATTATCAACTATATAATACATAGGCTTACAGGGGGAAACCGAAAGCAACATTCGTTATGTAATTTGCAAACGCATTTTACACAGCCAGCAAACGATAGAGTCTGATCAATTTAGTACTTTGTCAAAAAGGTTGTAACAGGCGCTTGTCAACTTAACCCTTAATAAGGCATAACATGTTTGAATATTTCATTGGTTTTCAATCTTAACTCAATGACAAAAAGTTCAAAATGTAATGAATATACTTCCCATTGCCTGTTAAAGAGTTAAAGTAAAGTTATTATGACAGGGTAACTAGAAATGTTTTCAGTTATATTCGTTGCTGATCGTAACAGAAATTGGAACAAATATAGGCGGTTGCTTGGTATCATGTTATGTTCATACATAAAGGCTTCCCCGTAATAAAAAATAAACATACCAAAATATTTTAAAACGATGATATTAAAGTGTTAATCATTTATAAGTGCAAAATCTTTATATTCTATATAAATGGTATGCACACATACGTATTCAAGCACTGTTAATGAGAGGATCACGACCGCAGTCATATGCCTAAAACATAACACAAACATAAGCGTGTACATTTGTTATTTATAGACTAATTAACTTTAATAATGAACTTTTTATCTTATAAACAAACTTTTTTTGTATATGCCGATTTGTATCTGCATATAAATCTTGTCGTGTTATTGAAATAGCAAAATATATATCTATTTATATTCATAAAATTATAACGAAAGATATTAAGCATTTCTTTTTGACACTATTTATTCTGATCGATTTATAGTTCTACCACAAAATACAGAGACAAAGCTCTACATTCAATAAAAGTAAAATTTATAGGTATGCGCTCGATGACATTAATATTACTAAAATCTTATACCTACGCCCTTAACTTCAACTTAACCCATATTAGAAGTCGACTCTACTCTCGGTTCTAAACGAATAAATTTTAAGTTTTGCGGTATTTCTAGTACCGTCTTCCTTTTCCTCCCTGTGTAAACTTACTAACTATGGCATAGTGACATTCATAAAAGCTACCTAAACTGAATAAATGATTATGAACTTTGAATTTTGAATTTTTGACCATCCTTAAAGTTGTACTCGTAATTACTAACTACGGCAAGCAAACATAAATTTCGGAAAACAAATAATGTATTTCTTCTTTTCAGATTTTAGACCCGATGAGAGGTGTGGTACTCGACAGATTCGGTCTTATGCACCTGATTGCAACTAATGTATGCGAGTGGCTCAACATCGTAATTCAAGAGACAAGGGACGACATAATCGCAGTCGCCTACGACAGGCCAGCCCTGCTGCGCTACGCCAACATAAGTGGGCCTTCTCAGACCATCATCACAGACGAAATGGACAACTTAACGTTTATAGAAAAACCTAATGTGTTGCTGCGTGATAACATGACCAATCCCATGACACGCAACTGGACATGCAACGTTTCTGACATGATAGCGCCTCTGATCAGGAGCGCGAACCCGTACCTGAGGCCTTGTGGCGTGGAGTACAGTTTATTGTGTTCCATCATCATTTTGGTAATTTGGAACGACTTATGCACAGTCCCTGGATCGGTATGTTTTAAAGCTTATACGTCCTTAAGGAATTAAACGATTGTTGGGAGCTTAATGGCGTGACATTAATTTACAATCAAATCCTTTGCGTGATTCGAATCCACTTGAACACACACAGAAAATTTCATCCAAATCGGTCCAGCCGTTTAGAAGAATTATATATATAAATCTTCTGTGCGTGTGTACGTCACTGAACTCCTTTGGATGAAATTTTCTGTGTGTGTTCAAGTGGATTCGAGATTGGTATAGATTTACAATTGTCCATCATGGAATACGGGTGTTCTTAAGCGGACAAATGATTTGTTTGTTTTGTTGTCATGGAAACTGTCAAACGGCTCAATCGCCTTTATGAAATTTTATATGTATATTCGGTAGGTCTGACAATCGGTCATAATCTATTTTTCATACCCCTAAGTGATAAGAATGGCCCACTCCAAACATTTTTTTTTTACAATTTAATTTTCCAATACAAAATGTTCCACGATTTGTTTGTTTTGTTGTCATAGAAACTGTCAAAGTGGTACGAAGTCCGCCGGGTCAGCTAGTGTTCAGATTCAGATTATTTAAGTAGGGATATACATAAATAATCTGAATCTCGGAAACGGCTCGAACGATTTTCATGATATTTAGGTTTTGTTGAGGTTTCGGGGGCGATAAATCGATCTAACTAGGTTTCATTTTTAGAAAATAACTAAAAAAAAAAAATACCGAGCTTTCTTAATCCCAGATGAAGTGTGCTTTCATCTTCAGCCTTATCGTCACTACTATCAGATGAGATAAAGCTCTTTTCTATTGCAATTTCAAAAAAGTGTGCTTTTAAGAATCTGCCCCGCCTACCTGGCGAATTTTTGAACTTTATAAGGCAGCTTTTACAAATAAAAAGAACGTTTTCCAGAAATTCATTAAAAAGCCTGGAGGAGTGAACGCACAAATGTTCGGCAAAGAGACCCGCCAATGCTGCGCACGCGTCAGATCCAACAACCACTTCTCGGTCGACTGCGGCAGCGCCCACAAGGGTCTATTTGTGGGCATCGCCGTATTAGCTGGTACCATCGTCAGTCTGATGCTCTTCAACGGACTTTTTAAAAAGAAAAAGCACGTGGAATTGGCTTTGTTACAGGTGAACACATTATTTGCCTTACATCAACAGCAAGTATGTATGGATCGTAGCAAGTGGAAAAAAGTGGTCTCTGCCTACCCCTACGGGAAAGAGGCGTGATTATATGTATGTATGTATCAACAGCAAGGTCATGCAGTTTACTCGCACACTCGCTTTAGAAGAAATGTGCGCTTCCATCTAAATCTTGGCCTTATTTATAAACTTGTTGGTAAGGTGCGAACGCCAAACCCTTCCACTGCATGCGATCGGGTTTTGTAGGATCTCTCCCTCCCTCGAAGGTTGTAAATCACCGTGGTGTTTCTACTGGCAGCCTCGTAGCAAATGAGAAGCGCCACACATCTCTTACTATTGACCTTTTATTTAAACTTTAGGGATTTACTAAATAGTAAGGTTACCTTACCTACCTGATATAATTACAAAATCCATAGAATTCCATTTTTAAATAGACAACACGACCTTTAACAAACTAGGTCAGGTGATTATATTTAACAAATGAAGCGACTATTGACAAAGTAGCTCGTGTTCTAAACGAAGATAGAAACAATAAGATTGCTGCCTGAATTTTTCCGTATTCTCATCTCCAGATAAACGTTTGGGAGACGATTCTGTTCGTGCTGATGACGCTAGGCTCGGCAGCGTGCCTGCAGCGCATGCGCACACTGCCTATCAAGAAGGCGGTGTCCGCACTGCCCCTGGAGCACGCGCTGCTCCTCGTCACCCAGTGCGGCGTCTACCTCTACTACCTGTTCCAGATCATCGGCGCTGGCTTCCTCATACAGCGCTACCCTGAGGGACGTCGAGCCACGAGGTTAGCTTTTTAACTTGAACCACTTGAATTAAGTCGCCACGTGGACTTACCCCTGGCCTAGGCGCAGATGCTGATTGCGAGTACCGGTAATTCAGCGGTACATTACGTCTTCACGTACAGATAGATGTGAGGAAAACGATTCTATTCCTCTTGACGATTATAGACTCAACGGCGTGCCTTTTTTATATTAGAAGGAGGCAAATGAGCAGGCGGGTCTCCTGATGGGAAGCAATCACCGCCGCCCATGGACACCCGCAAAACCAGAGGAATCGCAAATGCGTTGCCGGCCTTTAAGGAAGGAATATGCTCGTTTCTTGAAGATTCCGAAGTCGTAATGGTCCGGAAATACTGCCGCTGAGAGCTGGTTCCACAGTACTGTAGTTCGTGGTAAAAATTACGTGAGAAACGCACAGTAGTAGACCGCTGTCCATCAAGATGGTGTGGATGGAAAGACAGTCGATTACGTGTAGTGCGGTGAAGGAAATCAGCGGCAGAGATCAAACCGATCAATTCCTCAGAGCACTCCCCATGATAAAGGCGATAAAATATACAGAGAGACGCAACGTCTCTCCGAAGGGCCAGTGGATTGAGGCGACCAGAGGTTGCCACGTCGCCGACAACATGAGCAGCTCTGCGTTGAATGCGGTCAAATGGGAGGAGTTGGTACTGGGGCGCTCTAGCCCAAAGATGAAAACAGTATAACTATTTAAACTATCATGGTCACTTGCAATAGAGTAATTATTCCTTAATTCCGTGAGTAATTCTGTGATCATGGCGCATGCAACTGTGCTGAAATATCGGATACTCACAAGTAATAAACATGGTAAGAATCCCGTTAATAATTACTCTATGAGAACAGTAATCCATGTGAGGCTTGACCTGTGCTTTGTAAAGCTGTAAGCGATAGGTCGGCGTGAAATACTGTCCCGCTCTATTGAGCACACCCAGCCTTTACGAAGCTAATTTAGCTTTACCTTCCAAATGACCGTGAAACAGAATGTCACTCGAAATATCGACGCCAAGGATTCCCAATGGTCGGTTTGGTTAGAGATACGACGAAGAGATGTTTTTTAGCGGTAAACACGCAAACTTGTATTGTGGAAGGGTTAAAATGGACTAGGTTCAGTCGGCCCCAATTCGAGACATGACTTAACGTGTTCTCAGTGTCAGTCACAAGTTTCTCCGGTTCTCCGGTCATAATAGACTCAGCGTTGTGCCTTTAAGCGCACTGTTCCAGATCATTGATAAGCCACTAGATTGGATTGGAAAACTAAAGTGAAGGGCAAAATATTGTAGCCTTATAGGTAGGTAATATTAAAAATATATCACTCTTATTATTTCGAACTTTCAAGGTATTTTGCTTTTGTGTTCTGGAACTGTTACGGACGAATATAAACCTATTTTATTGTTCCTTTTCTTCTAAAAGTAAAGTTGGCATGATCCTTTAAACGAGGTGTAAAGATCAAACTTGCGTGTCGGCAAGGTTCATTATTAATGAGGCACAATTCTGCTTCTGCCTAACATCAGGCAGTGTAGAGTCTGCCTGATGTTAGGCAGAAGCAGAATCCAACAGCGAGAACAGCTAGTGGAGCAGAATTGTGCCTCATTAACAATGAACCTTGCCGACACGCAAGTTTGATCTTTACACCTCGTTTAAAGGATCATGTTGTACAAAGGAGGAAATACATGTTGCTATACTACTTACTTACTTACAGGATATTGTCACCTCTATGCGCGGTGATACAAAGCTCCTGTCAGACTCTGCTGGTGCTGGACTCGTGGTCTCGGAGGAGCGCCGACATCGCGGGTGGTAAGCGCCCGGGCCGCCAACTGATCACCTTCCTCTTGGTGGGCAACTTCGCGCTGTGGCTACTGAATCGCGTGAAGAATGCTCGAGCGGAATTCCACCCGCTGCAAGTATGTATAAGAGTTAATTAATGACAGAGATCTTTTTACATTTCATAAATTCATTATTATTTAGTTATTTATTTATTTATTTATTCATTTATTTTTATAGGTAGGTACACAAACAGATTACAAACACATAAACACATTAACACATTAAGAACTGTCCTGTTAACCTAATTATGATAAGTAGCTATCAGGAAGGGGGACATGAGTCGGAAGAGTCCCAGACTCGCCAGTGATTCCGTTTCAGGATGAGACAAGGACTAGTAAGATTTATACAGCGAGAAAAGAAAAAAGATTAGCGTAGGTACTCCTATGGGTTCACAACGGTAGCCTAACAGAGCTACTTAACTAAATTTTACTTAGCGTAGTATAATCAAAACTCACAATTCATTTTTTTTTTCAGATGGAGTTCTTTGGCGTTTGGGCATGGACACTCATTACACATTTTTCTGTGCCACTATTGGTATGTTACAGGTTCCAAGCTACAGTATGCTTTTACGAAATATGGAAAAACTCATACAAAAGACAGAAAGATTCGAACGATGTCGATCTCAATGAAATTGAATTAAAAAGCTATCATACCGCCTAAAGTGTGTTTTTTTTATTTATAATAACCAGTTTTTTTATTACCCACCTTGTACATCTAATTATTTACTCTCTAAAAATATCTATATAAAAGTAGTTTTTATTCGATTTTTTTTTATTTCCTACTAATTTAGAAATTTTGGGTAGGTACCTACCTATAATCCATTATGCTTTACGCAATGCCTCACAATGTGTAGTGTATTGTTCCATTGCTCCTTCGTAGTTCTCCTTCCTGAGCCTTCTTTATAAGTAGGTAAGTATAATTCTTTTGGGCAACGGAGACACCCGCACCAAGACAATCGGTCGGGCACTGTTTTAGCCATAGGCCTTTACCGGCGCGCACAGCTGGCGCGTCTCTTGCTAATAAATGCCAATAGATTCGATGTAATTTATCGCCAGATTTGTATTATTTATTTATTTATTTAATTATTTTAATTAATACGGATAAATCCAATTACATTAATTAACAATACCATACAATAATATAATAATACAATACCTTATAAATGGATTACAAAATAAAATAATAGTAAAAATAATCAAAGAAATTAACCAAAACACAGTCATACATCACGCTCACAAAACCTCAAGCATACTGACATAATATACGTGAGTCCATCCGCAAAGAGGTCAATTTCTGGATTATCATCCAAAAGAGCGTTGAGCGCTGCGAGGATACGCGGGATAGGTGACGCAGCTCGCGCGACAGTGCGGGACTGCGGCACGGCAAACAACTTGTGCTTTCGAGCCCGACAGTAATTATTCGGTACGAAGAACCGACACAACATCTCACTTAAGTCCTGAGCGTCAATTTTTCCACAGAAAACATTGCACGCCATAATAATTTGGTCAGTGGCACGCCGAGTCTCGAGGGAATTATATCCCAGGCAGCCCAGAAGAAACTTGGTGGGATACAAAAAAGGGTAGTAGCCATATCGGCGCCTGTACAGAAACCGCAGGAACGCTTTCTGGACCTTTTCAAGCATTAGAGCATAAGTACTCTCGTGCGGGTTCCAAATACAAGCGCCTGCTTCAAGCTTACTCCGCACGAGCGCATCGAAGATCATACGCACCACACGATCACCTCGAAAATCACGAGCGTTTCTGAGGACGAACCCCAGGCGTCTAAACGACTCCTTTGCTAACGAAGTGACATGGTCGTGAAAGGTCAGCTTTCGGTCGAATGTGACACCCAGATCCTTCATTTCGCTTGTTCTACAGATAGATTGTCCATTGATCTTGTAATCGAAGAGGATAGGGTGCCACAATCGTCCGAAAGTCATTACATAACATTTATTTGCGTTAAATTCCATCTTGTTGATGATACTCCACTCAAATATAGCATCAATGTCATGCTGCAGAGCCTTACAATCTGCTTCAGACTTAATCTCAGAATAGAGCTTTAAGTCATCTGCATATAGCAGGCTCCTTGCGTGAGACGTACATGATGGGAGGTCGTTGATCATCAACAAGAATAATAAAGGGCCAAGTATCGACCCTTGACTAACACCAGAACGCGTGTGATAGGGCTTGGACTCGTAATGGCCGATCCTGACGAATTGCTGGCGATCCCGGAGGTAGTCCGCGAGAAACCGGAGAAGACCCGGAGCAAAGCCCATCGCTGCGAGCTTCGCCAGCAAAATATCGTTATTAACCCTATCAAACGCCTTCCGAAAGTCAAAATAGAGCACATCTACTTGACCACGCCTGTCGATGCGTTCAGAAATGTACTCCACTATAGTAAGCAGATTAGTGTTAACGGATCTCTTACCTCTAAAGCCAAGTTGTTCATTACACAAGTACTTGTTAACCTTGTGTACCTGTGTGTGTATAGAGTTGACAGAAAACATTGGCAAGATCACTCGCTATATTAGTTTTCTTTTATTTTATTTATTTATTTTAGGATAGCAGCTTGCAATTGCAAAAAAATAACAACAAAAATTATAACTATAAGCTATAGACAAGCTACCACATCTAAGATATCTACTTACAGTAATAGCAAAACTAAACTTTACATAATAAAAGTAATTTTAAACCGTCAACAACGGTAAGCGCCTTTTTTATGCTATTGATGCTTTTTTTAATATTTCAAAAAAAATAAGCCTCATGTCACCTAAAAAAAACAAATCTACAAGCATTTAATTGTAAAAATAAAGAAATAACATGAAGTCCTTTAAAAGAGGTGTGAAGAAGCAACTTGCTGGTGAGCAAGGTCCTCAACTCCTCACGTTTCGGCTAGTGAGAAACATAAATATTTGCCTACTAACACATTATAAGTACTTCCTACTAATATTATAAACGCGAAAGTTTGTAAGTATGGATGTTTGTTACTCTATCACGTAAAAATTACTGAATGGATTTGGATGAAATTCGGCATACAGATAGTTTATAACCGGGAATAACACATAGGTTACTTTTTATCCAGATATTCCCACGGGAACGAGAACCACGCGGGCGAAACCGGGAACCACGCGGGTGAAACCGCAAGCGGCCACTAGTATTAAATAAAACAACTTTCACGGATCTAGCCGCATTTATTTTACAGATTGATTTTTTGACCCTTTGCAGGATTAATCCGTGGTTAAAGGGATGAAGACTGAGGTCTTGACTGTCTTATAATTATTAGTTACTTGCATACCCTCATTTAAATTGAATCGGGGTGCATTCCGTTTTACGCAGCTTATCGTATCTTTTGGTCTGGCAGTATTACGTCGGGGCTGGGATTGAATGGTTTGTTTGAGGTTTTGTTTGACTTTTGGGATCCCAGGCCGGTAGTAATTCCAACCAATATCTCTATAGAAATTAGAATGATTTTTAATTTCAATAGCTTCGCGTATCATAGATATCATAGATACTGTTACCGATATTTATTGAAATCATACCCCACTGGCAGAGTTCAAAAAGTTAATATTAACGGTACCGATACTTCTGGCGCTCCGTTACTTATGGGGGTGCCCCAAGGTTCAATATATATTAGGACCTCTTTTATTTCTCATTTATGTAAATGATCTACCTTACTACACCGAAGACCTTTTTGAGATAGTATTATTAGCTGATGACACCTAATTGATTTTTAAAATTGATAGACATAGAGCTTAGAGCTCTAAGACATAGAGCAATAAGTAATACTCTCTCTCAAATATTTCATTAGTTTACCACTAATAACCTGCTGCTTAATGCAAAAAAAACTAAACGTGTGAAATTCACGATGCCCAATGTGAAGCAGATTAATACCAGTATCACTATGAACGATGAAATAGTTGAAATAGTAAACTCGACAGTTTACCTTGGATCACAAATTACAATGGGGTTCTCATGTAAGCTGCCTTGGCAGGAAGACTTAGCTCAGCGGCCTATGCGGTTAGAAAAATAAGGTCACTTACTGATGTAGAAACGACATGATTGGTTTACTTTAGTTACTTTCACAACGTCATGTCATAATAACTTAATTATGGTATTTTAATGTGGCGCTCAGCGGCTGTTATTGAAACCATTTTTGTGTTACAGAAAAGAGCCATTCGAGCTATTTATAGCCTTAGACCCCGTGATACGCTGAGAGAGTTATTTAAACAGGTTAATATTTTAACTGTAGCTTCACAGTATATTTATGAAAATATCGTTTATGTTTATAAAAACTTAGATAAATTCGAAAAAAAAGTAATACCCATAATTTTAACACAAGAAATATAAACAAACTTGCCGACCCAAATCTTAAGACTCAATAAGGTCGGTAACTTATTTGTTGGGAAATGTATAAAAATCTCAGAACAATAACTAGAGCTAATAAAAATATACAATAAAGTGCCTTTCACTCTAATTTAAGACAGAAATAAAACAAGGTCTAATGAAAAAAGGTTACTATATATAAGAATGTGTGGTCATCTTAGTCTGCTCGCCTGCACATGTTATTTCACATTGTAAGTAGTTACACTTTTGTACACAACTCTTAGTTTAAAAGAGTAGCTGCTAAGTTTCTTGCTGGAGTCTTCTTAGCAGAATCAACCTTCCGAACCAGCAGTAGAATCGCATTACGTACTCGTATATGTATTGTTTATTAAATTGTAATTTTTAAGTATTATTGTATGTACCCAAATTATTTTTTAATATATTTTTGTTTTCTTTATGTAACTACTTGACGTTCATAAGTGCATATTATATGCCTATATTGAATAAAGGATTTTCATTTCATTTCTTAAAAGTATCGATACATTTCGGATATCGAAATCGGTCCTTGCTAATAAATAATACTGCATTTTCTCATCATTAATTTGAATGAGGGTATGCTAGATTAAATTATATTTATTGGAATAAATAATTTACCTTAATAACAATTATAAAGGCGACCCGCTGTCTCCTAAATTGTTTACTGCCACATTGGAGGAAGTATTTAAAAAGCTGGCAGCTGGTTGGGAGGATATGGGCATTGTTGTCGGTGGAAAAAGGTTAACAAACCTGCGATACGCTGACGATATCGTCCTTTTTGCCTCTTCAGCATCTCAATTGTGTGACATGTTGAAGGACCTCAGTACGGCAAGTCTGGGGGTCGGGTCTTATGACTAATAGCGTCAAACACAGAACCTATGTTCGGGGTGTGGAGATTGAATATGTCCATGAGTACATATACTTGGGCCAAATTGTCTCTTTCCAGGCGAGACAGGACAAAGAAGTTGCAAGACGCACTGAGAACGCCTGGAATAGCTTTTGGTCTATGAAAGATCTTATGAAGGGAAATCTACCATTATCCTTGAAAAGAAAACTCATGGACGTGTGCATTCTCCCCATTCTAACATACAGAGCACAAACGTGGTCTTTGACAGCTCGTCAGAGCTCTGCGCTCGAGGTTTGTCAACGAGCCATGGAGCGCAGTATACTTGGCGTGAAACTTACGGATCACCTCAGGAACACTATACTACGCTCAAAAACAAAAAATGCTGATGTCACATAAAAAGCTGCCATGCTAAAGTGGGACTGGGCTGGACATGTCTGTCGCATGTCGGAGGAACGGTGGGCCAAGGTTAAACTACCGAATGGGTTCCACAAAACCGAAAACGACGTCGCGACAGACCAAAAATGAGATGGCGGGACGACCTTGACTCCTATCTAAAAGATTGGTCACTTGTTGCTTCAAATAGAACAAGATGGAAAGAGGGTAGGGAGGCCTTTGCCCTGCAGTGGGACACTACAGGCTCATAATAATAATAATAAATAATGACAAGGCAAGGAGCTCCACGGGCGCTTTTATCGGGCCCTCCACGGACCCGATGTAGACTTTTTAGCGTCCGTATCCTGGCTGAGTTTTGGTGACCTCTTCGGGGAAACTGAAGGTTTTGTCTGTGCAATTATGGACGAAGTTATGCTAACGAATAACTACCGGAAATATGTTATGAAGGACGGGACGATTGACATATGTCGGGCAAGTCACCGTCCGGGTGTCTATCAGACATATTATTATTATTTCTGGCTGTTCTCGTCTGGCTAACGGCGAGTACTTGCATAGGCATAACCAAGTGGCCAGGATTATCCACCAGCAACTTGCTTTGAAATACAAACTTGTGGATTTTGAGGTACCGTACTACAAGTATGTGCCCGATCCAGTTCTCGAAAATGACCATGTCACGTTGTACTGGGATCGATCTATCATCACCGACAGGACTATTGTAGCCAATAAGCCAGACAGACAGTGGTGATAGATCGATTAGCGCGCCGCACGATGATTGTCGATATCACCATTCCCCATGACGAGAACCTCGTGAAAGCTGAGAAAGAGATACAAATCAAATATCTCGACTTAGCACATAAGATTGTCGACATGTGGAATGTGGACTCAGCTGTCATCGTGCCGATTGTTGTTACGGCCAACGGCCTGATGGCCAAGAGCCTCGATCAACATCTCTTGAGGCTCTCGTTAGGCGGCTGGATCAAGGGCCTGATTCAGAAGGCAGTTCACCTCGATACGGCACGCATTGTGAGTAGTTTCCTGATAGTTTGGACCCTGGTCCAAATGCCGGCGGACTCCTATTTTTTTATATTTTTAAATGTTTGTTTTGTTTTTATAAAATATTTTTAAATGTAAATTAATATGTAAAAAAATAAATAAAGAGATAATAAATAATAATAACAATTAAATAAAACTACTCAAATTATACTTATAAAAAACTATAGGTAAACTATAACTAATACCAACTATAAACATAAAAATTGCCCCAAATCATCCCCATCAGGCAAAGTGCCCAGTAAGCAAAACAGCATTGCCACGTTGGATAGCAATGCTTATACGCTGGCCCAAGTAGCTGCTAGCTCTTGGGTCCCGGGTAATTTCTACTAATTTTAGAAAGAGTTTTTGAACACCCGGGCCCCATGGACCTAATGTCTCTATCCCAAACGGCTCAAATATAAGATCCCAGTCAGATTCTCATACTTTCGCCGTTTGAGGTTCTCTGCATGATTTGCAGCCGCGCCAGCGCTAACAGAAGTGCTTGGAATGTGGGACGGTGCAAACGTGTCGACACAAGTAGCATTCCATACCAGAGCCCGTCCCACCTTCGAAGGAACTAGGGTCATGCCGTGCAATCTTTTGCCGTCATCACGTGCCAGACCGGTGGGTTCAAGTACCACTGGTACTCCAGCGGTGCCTAGAGCCCGTCGAATGACGTCATTCAGGTTATAATGACGGGCAATGCGACCAACACTTTTAGCACAGGACAGCCCGTGGTGATTGAGTGAGGCTGCCCACGGGCGCGCTGCAACGACATTGATGAGGGACGATACTGGGGGCGCCAAGACGCAGGGCAATGGCAAGGCGAAAAGTACTGCGGTCCAGCAGAGTACCCGTATTAGGAGAGGGTAACGCCTGCAACCAAAGACCTGACTCCCATTTCCCTACAACTAAGAGGAAGGCGCACTCTGCAGGGCTAGAAGACGTGTTGGTAAGGTTATTACGCAACAGTCCGCAGAGAGGCTCGTCACAAAGCCTTTGGGAAGAGGTGTTTGTGGGATATTCGGAATTCGGACAAGCTGCACTCCAGGCGGCCTTGGCCTCGTCTACGTGAGAAACCAGAGGGGAACACGATGTGTGGTGTGTTCCAGTATTTGTTGATAAGTGGTTGAGTAGCATGAACCGAAGACAAGAACGCCGGAAGGGACACGTCAGTAGTTTTACGGATACCCAGGCCACCGAACCTAATAGAGAGTGTTGCTTGGGTCCAAGAGCGGTTACTAAAGTTGATGTTCAAAATGTGTGTAAGCGTATGTTTTATGGTGCCATCTAAACTGTTGACAAGGTCCGGAAATTTCCAGAACTGACCATAGACTATGTATAATATTGGGTATAGATGTGCCTCTCATAGAAAAAAAGATGGGAAACTAGGTTCCCTGTACAATAGATGGCGGTAGTAGACGTTTGCGTGCGCGTTTACGCTTCTTCCCGATAGATGGCGCTAAAAATATATATATTATTTACAAAAAACTAGTTAACTTTTTTTTGTGTATAATATTAATTGTAAGATTGATAAACATATTAAAAACTTATAAATGAACATAAAAATAGTAAAGCTATTAATTTATTTCCGAAGGATCACACCCAGGATTTCTTAATCACTACTACATAGCACGATGCGTCATCGCAGCTGCTCGGCTAATGAGTTCTTTAAGAATCCAACGAAAGTTGTGGTTATAAGAAAGTTACTAGAAAACAACTAAACGTAACTTATTAATTTGTCGTAGGAATATAATTTTTAATTTAATGTTAAGTTCGAGCATTCCGGACAAACCTCAAGGGTTTTTGGTCTGCTATGATGCAAAAATATTGTATGTTTTAATGTAAATAAATAAAATTAAAAAATTAAAATGCAATCTATACTACCGCCATCTAGTGACATTATATGAATAACCAGTTAGTGACTTGAGGTTCCTCTTACGGAAGATGGCGCCGCCGTATATGAAATTTTTGTAATTATTCAATGTATGGAAGATTCACCCCTCTGGAGCTGACAACACCGCAAGACATACGAGAACTTTGGAACCAATAGAGAATTATGTAACAAAGTAAAAGCCATGTGATAATTTGTTTAAAAAAGGCGCTATAACGCAGTTAGGTATCACTAAAATTTTGTAAAGCAGTTATAAAATCAGGGAGGGAATCGTCTAATAGGAGACCCCAAGAAGCGAAGAGATCTTTTTGTCGATCACAATAAGTTGAGCGCCACTTCTCAAGCAAGTTACATGTTACATTGTCATTGCTGAAGACATCAAGGCAGTATGGCCTATAGCGTTAGTAGATCAATCAAGAAAACTAAATAAAAAAGAAACAACTGTCAATGTCAAACTCACTGTCAGATTTTTCTTATAAAAACTCAAGCCTATCCTCCTAAAAATTGTTTAATTTTTATCAAATTTTTATTTGAAGGTATTTCTAAATGGCTTCTGTAATGGACGTTGACGAAGAGGAGGTAGAGATGGCTTCCTCAAGCAGTGGTAAAGGGGACAAAAAAAGATTTGAAGTTAAAAAGGTAAACTGTGATTTTGCTTCATCATTGTTTTCCAAGTACTTGTAATTAGATTGCTTAATTTAAATTAAACACTTTAATTTTGTTTACAGTGGAATGCAGTTGCGCTATGGGCTTGGGGTACGTTTATAGATTTGCGACTTTTTTAACATATAACCTAAAAATATTCTGTATCAAACAAAGGATGTTTTCGGTGGTGAAGCATTTGCTTTGTAGTAATTAGAATTAAAATATTTCAGATATTGTCGTGGACAACTGCGCCATCTGCCGCAATCACATAATGGATCTGTGTATTGAATGTCAAGCCAACCAGGCATCTGCTACCAGCGAGGAATGTACTGTAGCTTGGGGAGTCTGTAATGTAAAATCATTTTCTTAATTCTAGATTTTGTTATGTTTACAAATAGCTTTTTACTTACTAATCATTACGTCGTAGTTCTGTTTACAAATCCCAGTGTGTTTTGTATGTTTTGATGAATAGCTTGGTTTTGTGATCACCCATTTACACTTGGCCAACCTCACCCAATTATAGCAATGACTGCATTTAGTGTAGTCATTGTATTGTATCAATAAAATATTACTATTTCTACGTGGTGCTGCTAACATTGAAAATTTTCACTCAACTGTATCATTATTAATTTCAAAAACATGTTTTCTATTTATTAAAAATGAAAGACTATAAAAATGAATCTGTTTATATTTTTAAGTGCTACTTATCAGATTTTATTGATGCTATGCTCCATATTAAAGCTATGCCACTCAATCTGATTTGTACACATTATTGATTGTAAAATTGTGTCTGTGTGATTACTGTAATTCAGAAACTATTAAAAATATAACAATTAATTATACTTAATGTTATGGGATGTCCTTAATCATCAACAGTAAATAATTCAACATTTTTGCAGTGTCTGTATTATGCAAGTATTCTTTTAAAGAGTTTCATTCTCTAAAGAAGTACATGAATACTATTTAATTTTATATCAATTTTATACAAAGGACATCATTTTTTTTGGGCCTTTTTTGAAAGAGACAGCCAACAAAAAAAATGGTACGTATTATTAGAACTAGCCATTTGGAGTAATAGTTAATATTGCACAAAAGTTGTAGGATTGCTCTGAGCCAAGTTATACAAGTTCGAAGATTCATCATTTTCTTATACTTATTGACTTCTGAAAGTGCTGGGAAACATAAAATAATGGTAGATATTGTTAAAACTAATGATCCGAAGCAATTGTCATTGTAAAGCGTCAAGCAACCGCTTTAAAGTTGATATGGAAAAAAAATGTATAAAAATGACGAATCATCGAACTTGTATAACTTGGCTCAGGGCAATCCTACAACTTTAGTGCCATATTAACTATTACCCCAAATGGCTAGTTCTAACAATACGTACTATTTTTTTTTGTTGGCCAGCACTTTCAGCCAAGCCTCAAAAATTTATGGAGCCCGAATGATCTCCTTTGATGCTAACAAGTACAATTTACTTAAAATGAGAAATAAGAATTCAAATAATAAAGGTTAACATAGGTGTTGTAGTTATTCTATATATTTTTATGAAAGGTATTTTTACAGACATTCAATTTATACATTGTTCTTTTACAGCATGCATTCCATTTCCACTGCATCTCACGTTGGCTCAAAACTCGACAAGTCTGCCCGTTAGACAACAGAGAGTGGGAATTCCAGAAGTATGTACTTTCTTTTATATTTAATATGTAGCTAATTATATTAGTTTTGTTAAAAATACATATATTTCATATGAAATCTTGTACATTATAGAAAAAGGTTTGGGTAAGCAAAAAAATCAATTGTGCTAAAAAAATATTAAATAATTTTAATGCTGTTTAGACTTAAGAAAACTTGAGTGAGAAGTACAAGGTAAAATAAATGTTAATAAAAGTGAATATTGTATAATATTACTTATTTGTATTTACTTTCAGGTATGGACATTGATAGAAACATAACATGGGCCCAACAAGAAGCCAACTTTTAAGTTCTAATAGCAAGCTGAATAATGTCAACATTACCTTAATTTCTTAATAAATTTAACTCATTACTACTAAAGTTTTCGTTCTTAATTTCGCGGTTTTAATGTAAAATTATTGTAAAAAAAAATGTAATATTTAAAAACCCATAAAAATAGTAAATTTTCTACCATCCTAGCTATACATGTTTATTTTTGAGAAATAATAATGTTCCTTATGTAATTAGTCAACAAGATAACACAAAAACATTGACACACCAAGTAAAGTAAAAGCATTTTGTAGTAAAAAAAAAGTCTAACTTAAAATTTATTTATTTGCTACTGCTAGATCTATATAAATGACTTATTTATTATATTTTAAAGTGACCGGGTTCGATTCCCGAGTGACATCTTTAAATTTAGTATTTTCCTCTTAATTCTAGGAGCACTTCCACAATGGGCGGCTTATCGGCACGGCGACGTACTATACAATAATTTGAGCGCGCATCCACAGCATTTGCTGGGGGGCATGAATTAGGATAGGCCTGGCAGCGACCATAAAATAGAGGAGACTACAAAAGGCAAGCAACGCTCACAGACAACCTCTCATGGGCACGGAATCTCGCAACAGCACCGCAGGTAGTGTTCCGAGATGTTTCGAGATCCGCATCAGTGCAAGGGATCTATGTGTGAGTTGCCGAAGTGCGGTATGTATTAAGCTTATCTTCTGGCTCTTTTGTGCCGCGACCCAGTGGAACGACCAGACGGTACGGCGATCGAGTTTACGTGTGATGCCAACTACTGTGTGCGTGAGCGTTTTTTTTTACCTAGTACGGCAAATTACTCCATACCATCTGATGTAAGTGGAAATAGAGTCCAGACGCGAAGACAACTGGTGCAGCGTGAAAACAACGCAGCATCAGTCAACCTCACTGTCAGCCCACAAGGTGCTTCTTCACGCCTCGTTTGGGGGAGGTTTTTAATGCTTATAGGTCGCCGTGGCCAAGTCGTGGTATGTCCATCAGTAGACTGATGCGCACTATAACGATGTTGCCAGCACTCGCAGCGTTCCAACACGCATAGTCAGCAGCACGTGCAACGGTTAGAGTGCCCTCTTGACACTTCCATGCACTTATGGTGAACTACCATTAGGGAGACATTCCATTGAAGCGGAGCTGAGCTGAGCTGAGCTGAGCGAAGCCCAACTATGTTGAAATCAACCCATAGAATTCCTTTATTTAAACGGCTCTTCTCAGCTCCGCTTCGTGGACGGTGGTTAGCGGAGCAGACATGAGCGGCGTGAGCGTCGTATTTTGAAGAACAACCGTCAAGTCCCGAGCGGCGCGGGGCAGAGCGAGACGGTGGCCGGTGCGGAGCCGAGCTGGATTGTGCAGACCCGAGCGGGGCTGTACCACGCCACTCACACTCGGCTTTTGTTCAATGCAAATTTGAAGACCGAATGGCAATTAATAATACCTGCTAATGTTTAACTGTAATGTATTCATCATCATCTCAGCCACAAGACATCCACTGATTCATCGTCATATCCCATCTTGTTGGAGGCCTGCCTACACTGCGTTTTCCAGTGAGCAGAAGCCACTCTAGAACTGTTCCGCCCCAGCCCGATTTCTCTTATTTCGATTTTACGACCGATGTGCCCTGCCCACTGCCACATAAGCTAAGCAACTTTTCGGGATGAGTAGATAACCTTTGTTCTTCTATGTAATTTATTAATAAGTAAATAGCCTATGAATGTCCCACTCGGAGCTCGATGGCGCAGTGGTTAACGCGCCCGCTCTGCGAGTGCTGAGTTTAAGCAACTTTCGCAAAGGCCGGTCATCGAATGGGTGACCAAAAATGTATCATCTCGAGCTCCTCCGTGCTTCGGAAGACACGTAAAGCCGTTGGTCCCAGCTGCATTAGCAGTCGTTAACAACCACCAATCCGCACTGGGCCCGCGTGGTGGTTTATGGCCCGTTCTCCCTATCCCTATCTATAGGGAAGGCTTGTGCCTCAGCAGTGGAGACATAAAAATGAGCTAATGATGATGATGATGATGATGAAATAGCCATGACTGTCTCACTGCTAGGCAAAGGCCTCAATTATTTAAATCAACAAGTCTTCACTATAATTAATGGGTAATGGCTTACCCCCTTACAAATAAACACTATTTAAGCATTTATTTAGTTAATCATTGTTTTGTCTCTTTTTCTCAAATTGAGAACGACGTTTGTGTGACGTTGACAAAACAATGATTAACTAAGTAAATGCTTAAATAGTGTTTATTTGTAAGGGGTAAATCACCACGCTTGGCAAATGCGGGTTGGTGATCACAAACCCGGTCTATGCATCGGAAAATCCGAAACACATTTTCCGACATGGGAATTGAACCCGGGATCTATGGGTATCTGGCAGAGCGATTTGCCACTCTGCCACCAGACGTTATCTATACCTACTATTGATAAAGAGGTAACGTTTGACTTTGTTTTGTTTGTTTGTATGTCGGGGCTAATCTCTGAAACTACTGGTCCAATTTCAAAAATTCTTTCACTGATAGATGCTGCATCTAGGGTTGCCAACCATACTTTAAAATAACGTGTCCTACGTTATTTTCCATCCCCATACTTTATTATTTTTAAAAATAAAGTATGGAAAATACTTTATTTCCGACTAATGCGTGCGTTTGAACAGAATATTCCTGTTGACTTAATTTCTGAACCACCTACTGAATGATACTCAGACTCCGGTGAAGTGAAACAAAACGCAACGGTAATTTCTGAATGCGCTATAATACAATAAAAAATTATTAAATAGTGCCAAGAGTACAAAGAAATATGTTTTTAAACATTTAAATAAATAAATTTGGAAAATGCTTTTTTTATACAAGTTAGTGATAGATTTACTTTAATTTCCTGAAAAAATGTTGGCAACCCTAGCTACATCCCTTGCGGGTAACATAGGCTTTTTTATAATTTATTTTAAAAAGACATTATTTTTAAATCTTAAATCCACGCGGATAAACGCGGTGACTAGTCTGCCGCCAGTGGCTATTTGGTAAATAGAAATATCAAGCCGCTAGAGGTAAAATAAGAAAAAAAAAATCTGCCGCTAGTTATGTGTTACAATTTGTTCCATATTGCAAATTAATAAAGTTTAATTTTAAATACACATCATAGTAGCGTAGTGAATTATTTCCTATAGCGGCAGACTAACATGAAATATTATCATTTATTGGTTTAATACAACTCTAAAAAGGCCCCAGTACACAATGATGATGCCTGTGATGAACCATGCTTTGCAATGCACAACTATCCACGATCACTTGGTGTTCACACAAGGCGCATGGCTCATTGCTGCTTGCGAAACACTTGCGATGGCGTGGAAGTAATTACGGCCGCGGCTATTTATTTAAATAAATAAATAAACTTTCCTACACTCACACCAATTATCTAGCCCAAGAGAAGCTTCCTTATGAAACTCGTTAAATGGTTACTAGACAACGGATAGACATACTTAAAATACTTAAATACATACTTATTATACATAGAAAACACCCAGACCCGAGACAATTTAGAAAAACGATAATTTCTAAATTGACCCGACCGGGGATCGAACCCGGGACCTCAGAGATGGCGACACCATGAAAACCGGTGTACAAACCACTCGACCAAGGAGGTCGTCAAATCGTTATTTATATACTGCTTACAACTAAAGAGGAAAGATTTGATTGTTTGTTTGTTTGTTTGCATTGAATATACTTATAGGCTCCGAAACTTATGGACCCATTTGAAAAAATATTTTAGCATTAGAATCCTACATTATCCCTGATGAATATAGGCGATAGAAGAGCCTCGTCGTCTGGGTGCCTAGTGTAAGTTATGTTAACTATCCGTATTCATTCGATTACGTTTACGAAATCGAAAATTTGGATGACATTGAAGCAGCTCCTCCTGGCGGCATACGAAAGGAGTTAGCATTTTGCCATACAAATTCTCGTTTTCGTTAACGTGATCGAATGGCGAATGAAACTCGCACTTGGCACCCTGAACATAATTTGCAGTAATGTAGGTACGATGTTATCAGGCAACGATGCATTGCATGGAATCGCATTGCAAACTCCCTGCAAATTCCTGTTTCGGAACTAAAAAAAGAAAGAGACATTCAAATTTATAAATCAATAAACTGGAAAGTTTCTTCATTGCTTCACGATACTGCCCCGCGAGCACGGATCTTTTATCGACTGATAAAGTGACATTAGACGATAAAATTTGACAGTTCAAGTCGACATATTAACATCGGCAGCATGGGACTTGCTTTATCGACCCGTAGATATAATCGGTAAATTTTATCTATTTAGTTTAAAAGCTAGCATGGGACTCGAAAATGACATTTCTTGTGGATAAATTATATCGATGTGTAGATAAATTTATCGGCATCTAAAAGTTGGTAGATAAAGTTTTCGACGCCATTGGAAAGTTACTAAATATTACACTTTTCTTGGGCGGTCGTGAAAAAAGGGAATTCGGGCACCTTTTGCTGGTTGCAGAAGAGACGCAACGGCGACGTCTCGCGAAGAAACTAACATTGTCCGGCGCCATCTGAGGCAGAGAAACAACCCCATGGATTTAGCAGATTCTGATTCATGAGGTTGTTTCGCATATCCCGAGAATTAGCCTTTGTGGTTATCGAAAGCATTTGGGGCGCCATCCGACGGATTAGATCAAACGGATTGCCCGTCCATGTTGTTGTAAGTAGCAGGAATTTAGTTTTTTCTTTTCCTATTTCATATTTTTATTCTGACCTTAACAATCTACTTTTTGCCGGTCCTCACTAGCAGCATTAGGCAAGAATATAACTTGGCGTTGGGACTATGCACAGTTAGCAAACTTGTGAAGAAGGTTCTCTGAAGCTATTGTGCGTCGTCTTTTGCCCGTCTACATTCGATTTTCCAGCACCGCTGCTGAAAGGGCTCTAATTGCTGACGGCTTTTTACAAAAGCATGGAGCAAATAATCTACTAAAAGTAATCCACTAACAACTAAGTAAATATTAGGTACGATGTTTTTTAAACGACTTAGAAAATGTGAAAAATTAAAAACTTTTTCCTCTAGAGGAAGAAATGCTTAAATATTAAATAAATAAATGGTTAATATTAAAATTCCTTTAAATACCTTACACGATAAGAAATAGAACACAAAACAAAGATAATTTAATCAATAACAATTAAAAATATAAGATTCGAATGAATGATGAACGAACGGGAAGATAAAATTGCCGTGTTGCCATTTTTAAATATCGCTAAAATAGAACACGATAAAACTTACCGATCCAAGTCCCGTGCTAGCGGTTGTAGATAAAATTCGATAGAAAAACGGTTTTGTCTACCGATAAATTTATCGATCAGTAAGATCCGTGCTCGCACTACTGACATTTTAGGCGATCAAAAATTCAAGTACTAGCACGCATCAAAAAATTGTTAAGTATAATAAAACAAAAAACCCGACTGCTCAAACAAATATCAAAAATAACTGCAAAGAGAAAAAACTGAAAAGAAAAAAACAAGCTCTAAGATCCCAGAATTCAATTTGAGCAATGTTGATTGAATGGAACGTGAAATATTTCTAAAAACATTGAATCTTGATAGTTAGTTGCCGCAGGCGGGGACAATCATCAACCAAGCGGCCGTGGCTAGCTCAATTAAATCCGCACTCTCTTTGGTTGGTGATTGTCCCCGCCTGCGACAACTTTTTCAAACTTTTTAGTTTTGTAAAGTAAATAACCAAGCATTTCAAAACCTATACATAAAATAATTATATTAAAACGCCTTACTCTCATAAATAGCAAAGTCATAGCGCATCCGCTAATCGGCGTAAAAACGAAACTCTTGACGTCTACTAGTTCTTTGAGTTTTTTTAAACATGGAAACATAATCTGCTAATATTCCCTCAGAATAATAACTAAAAAAGCTATAGAAGGATGGCTAAAATAAAAATCGTGCAACTATGTTTAGTTCCGTTCTATCTTATGGCTAGAAAAGGAGGTTGGAGTGCAACAAATGGTTGACACTTAGTTTTTATTTTTTGTATTGTTATGTCAAAAGGTCATCAGATAATCGGTGATCAAAAAAAATCTTGAGTCCTTTAAAAAGTCACTCACTACATTACCTCAAATATGACGTCACAAATCTGGTGACACCTTTGCTATTTTAGTCCGGTTTCTATAGCTTTAGTTATTATTCTGAGAATATTCCCGAATAAGCCAATGTTTTTACTTTTTTTTTTGTTTTTTTTTTTTTTATAGCCTACCTATGTCACTCCCACAGTCAAAACAAATCTAACGACACCTCTTAATGTTAAAATCCACCATGCCGTTTGGGCTGTAGGGCGTGCCAAAGAAACAGACATACATACATACACTCGAAAAACATAACCCTCCTTCTGACGCAGTCGGGTAAAAAGTGCACTATCCCGGTCAGCGGTCGGTGACGAACTAAACAATGGGCGATTGTGTGAACACCACAGGCCACGCTACGCCACGATTCCTTTGAAGTGTGCCCAAAAAACCGACAACATCCCGATTGCGCGCCACGATTGACAAGGTTACATACGTGGAGTCAATGAATTTACATTTTGATAGTAGGTAATACTTACATAGCTGGTACCGACGGACACTTCCTCAGGGCTGTCGGGTAAATCAATAATTGGCAGTTTGTTTTCAAGTCAACGCCGATGTAGAAAGCTAACTCAGATGGTTACAATAAATTCAAAATTGTTTTACCGTTCTTCTTCAACTATAAGGTTTCTAGAACTAGACTTCATCATAATTCATAAGTTACCTATCTACTCTCATACTAAGCTAACTATTAGCTTGCGTAGAATAGCCCTAGAAGGATCGAAAAGTTGTATTTCCACGCTTGCTTAAAACAATCAGACAAGATAAATGCAAATCCAAAAAGTTGAGCATTTAAAATCCTAAGAGCAGCACTAAGCGTCAAGAAGCGCCACCATACCGCTATTATGGTCTAGTGGTCAGACCGCCAATCTCAAATAAGGATGTCTCGGGTACGATTCCGGATACGAGGTACGGGGCTACATATTATTTACTCGGTTTAGTCGATAGAAGAAAATTCGGTAATAAAAATAAACATCTAACACAACTGCACCTTAATAGCCTCAAAATTAATTTTGATTAATTAAGTTTGTTTGTAACTTTATAATTTTATTGTACCTTTTTAAATTTTTAATAAGACAGAACAGGATAAGCCTAACAATTCTATTCTATTAAATGTTTGTCAAAATGTTAACTGAAAAGAACGTCGTTAAATCAATACCCACCATTTGTCTCTACAAATGGTGGGTATTGGTTTAACATCTCTATGATAGATGATTTCAATGATGGAGACCTGCCCAGCTGTTTACTTGTCTGAGGCATTGTACAGACTAACCAAGGACACCATTTGCCATTTATTACCTTAGGCACTACTGCTTGGCACTACCAGTAGTGTCATGGAAAATTTTGTTTTCCCATGACGCTACTTCTCTGATTGGCTCATTGGACGTATACAACAAAATTACCCGTGACATACCTAATTACCCGTGGCACTACCATCCAGTGGATTTGGATTTAAATATTCGTTTGTGAACTTTAAACATTTTTGGACAAAAGTGACTTATAATAATATAATTTATTAGATCTCTTGGTAAGCACATCTTATCATCGTCACATCAACACCAGCTCATTTTAAGTCTCCCTGCTTGGGCACGAACCTTTTAACGGCAGGCTACAGGCATTTCAATCCATTTTGGGTAAATAATAATCTAAGTACCTCTAGGTAACGACAAAGGAGATGTTTAATTTTGTATGGAGAAAATGCCAACACCTTGTACAATCGAACCAACTGAATCCTGACCCACCATAAGCTTATTTTGCTAAACCCCTTAAATGCAAGTAGGTCGAAATTCGCTTGAAGAATTATTTCCTTGGTAACGAACTTGTTATCATTTGATTAGACACTGACATTTACTGAGTGCACTGTTAAATAAATCGGACAATATCGACTAAGCTCGTATATGAAAAAGAAGAGATGATGTTACTGTCTTTATCTGTATTACGTAGGTAAGTATAGGAAGTTTTCTACGAACGTAATGGTGCCACTTCACTTGGCCGTATTAAATTTGCTCAACTATTAGTCGCATTTATTTCTCTAGAATATAAAATCAAAAATAATGCAGTCATGTTTGGGCAAATACGGCCAAGTGAAGTGCCAGCATAAACTTTAGATTACAGGTTTCAATCACGTCATTCCTATAAGTATTTTAAGGACAGAAACATGCCATTCTTGGTCTTTCAAGCTATATAAGTAAAAAGAGTAATAAAATTTGTGAAATGAAAAAAAACTTTATTTAATCTTTAACAAAACTAATTTAAATTATAAGATTCAGTATCTAAAACCTAGTGTGTGCACCATGGTTATCGATAACGGCTTGTAATCGGTCACGCATTGACCCTATTAGACGACTGCAAATGTCGCTGTCTCTCAAGTAATCCCAAATTTCGTTACAATGTTGCTCAATTGCTTCCTTTGTTCTCTCGTTTCTGTTATCCCACATTTGGACCATCAAACCCCACAAATTTTCTATTGGGTTGAGGTCTGGGGATCTACTCGGCCATGGAATCAAAGTAACTTCATCATTATGCAGATCAAACCAATTTGAGACTACCCTGGCAGTATGCACATGACAGTTGTCATGAACGTAGGAAAATACTGGCACATCTTCACGCGGGTAAACTGTTCGCACTGTCGGTAACATAGATTCTTCTAATAGATCGACATACTTCATTGCGTTTTGCCGAGAAGAAATATGGACAAGCTCACCTACTCCTCCGATACCCATCCACGCCCACATATTCGCTGAAATTCGACCGGATAACTGATTAGGCACGACGTGATCTTCTGTGTACCGCGTGTTATCGTAACGCCACAAAGTTAAGCGACCGTGTTGAGAAGATCGAAATGTTTTTTCGTCTGTAAATATAGTGTTAGTCCAGTCGTAGTCTAAATAAGCGTTTGCAAAATTCCTTCTCGCTGTTTTATGATCATCCGTTAAGGCTACTTTCTCAGCATAATGTCTGTAATGCAGTCCAGTGCCGTGCAAATAATTTCTAATAGTTTGTAGACAGACGTCATGTTGTGCCGCAAAATATCGGGTGGGAGTAAAAGGATGTTCTTCGTAATGGTGTTGCATGTCCACTCTTTGTTCGTTCGTGAGTCGGCGAACGCCGTGGTTATGACGTCGTCTGTCCTCGAGGATGCCCTCTTCGGCGTGCCGTCTGATCCAGGTCCTCACTGTATTCCGAGAAATATTCAATTCGCGGGATATTTCCCGTATGCCATAGCCTTCCTCACTTAAGACTACAATCCGAGCTCTTTGTTCTTCTAAATTAGCCATTATTAAAAATTATTAAGCATTTTACTATTTAATTTCTATTTTTTCACATTGACTGACAACTTGACATAATATGACACACTTGTAGAACACCCCATTTTTTAAATTTATTTTTTCCATCATCAAAAAGTTTAGGTTAAATAAGCGAGAACCAGCTCGATATTCAAACAATGACTGTATATGTGTGAAATGTGGTTTTATGGCAATGATAACAAAGGTTAAAATTGCATAGGTCTGCGACCTGTATTGACGTAATTTTATTAGTACCTAAAACGTCGTAAGTGCATTATACGCGATAGATCTTACAAGTTTGAAAGTTTCAAACGAATTATCAGGCAAGTGGGTCATGATTCAGTTGGTTCGATTGTACATAATACCAAAATGTAGCTTATGCATGGAATAAGCTTATTCAAAATGATTTTCTTCAAATAAATGAATAGTTTTTACGTAAGAAGTATTTTAAATAACAAATAATGGCAAGTTTCGTGATCGCAGGGGGTAATGGTGGTATTCTGTCAATGTCATGTCATGTCAAGTAGCTGTCATAACAAAAGTACTTACCGTATGAATGAAAATTGTTAATGTTAATAAATTAACTTACTTCTGGCTATTACTTTTATAACTTGTAGGTAGAGTAGAGTTAAACTTAAGCTATTAAGTGCTAGATTTCAGCTTTTTATTACCTACTGCCATGTCGCATAGCTGTGAAAGAATACTACCACCCACTCTCCTTCCTTAGTTAGGCGTCATAAAAGGCGACTAACGGACTAAAGACTGCACATACATCCAACATCATAGAGCGGTGCACGCTGAGAACATGTGCAGTCGCTATTTGGTGAAAAGTGGACTATGGCAGAGGACTGCTTTTGATGTCCTCATTGCCTAGTGTCTGACAATGACAAACCCTTCGGGGATAATAGTCGTGATTATATGTATGTATTATCTACTGCTGCACCTACACATAACAGAACAGCAGCTAACCTCGATTGAACTCTATGTACTTACATCAAATCAAATCTTAATGTACATTAGAGAAAACACACAACATACTCGTCCTATTGTAGTAACATGCAGTGAATAATCAACTACCTAGTAAACACACTTAAGTAGGTAGGGAAGGTAACTGGTAGTGATGAAATAAAACAGTTTTATGAAGTTTTATATTTTTATTTATTTCAATTTGACTTCATTCTCTCGCTCCAGCAACATTTTTAGATGTCATTCACAAGAATGCCATCTAAAAATGTTGCTGGAGCTGTTATATTTTCTTCGTGACGGGCCCATCCCAGAAACCAAATAATTGTCATAACATGAGCGCATGTTCCAACAGTTCTTTTACCACATATGCAACTACAGTAATACCCTTTTATTACATCTTCCCATTCATTACCTTGTGTTGCTAAGAGGATATATGTGTAATATATTTTTTGACTAAAATGGCGAGATTTTATACGTCCTCTTAGCAACACAGTCTCATGTGAGGACAATTCTGGTATGTTAGTAACTTCTAAATCAGTTGATATCTCCACCACGAATGATCCATGTTGTCTCAAATGTTCGCCATAATACGATCTCGCTTGTTTTATTTGGTAGATACCCAGAGCAAATAGTGTGAGATCACTCATGGTCATTCGTGGGAAGATACTTAATTGCTCATTTTCTTCATTTATTCTGTAAAAATGGGCCCGCCGACGGTTAACATTATTTAAGATTATATATTCTGCTAAATAATTAGGCAACAAAATTCTGGTTTTTGCTCTTTCCAAAATTATTTGAGCATCTGGCCGGTTCACAAGCACTTTATGGAAAGCATTTATTATTGCGGCACTAATCCTAAAGTCGTCCATTAGATGCCTTGAAGCCACATTAAAATATTCATTACGTAATAATCTAAAGTCTCGTTTAAATCTGCCATTTACCACTTCAACTACCCATCTACATAACGTCACACATCTTGATTTGTTTGCTATAAGGGTGGATAATTGGTTTTCTCCTTCTTCTAATGTTTCTGGCTTATACACTGCATAATTTAGTGATTCCAGCAGAGGCAGAGCATCACGAAAGCCCCGGTCTAAAATGAAAATATCTTGAGGTCTGAAAAAGTTTCTTAATTCCGCTTTTTCATCTTGGAAAAGGGCTTTCGTGATGTCTGCATCTGATGTTGTTGCTGGATATGGCCCCAAAGCATCTATTATATATCCGTCAGTAGCGACAATTAAAAATGGTTTAACCAAGTTTCTATACTTGTGTATACTGTAAGTTTTTTTTTGAAAGAGATAATTAGACGACTTTTGGACGTATATATATGTACCATCACAGATGACAATTGGTTTTCTCTCTGCACTAGGATTTCCGAATAACCCTTCGGGTATCAAAAGATTTCGATTTATAAGGTCACCTCTACTTATGTGGTTAATACCTAAATGTAACGGTACAAAGTCATTTTTTAAAGCTTCTCTAGCTTTTTTTAATAATATTGTCACTAGAGCTTTACTTATTTGAAACAGAGAAGCTATTCTGTCGTGTGACTCCCCTGTTCGAGACTTAATTAGGTAAAGCCCTAGTGCCAAATGTGGACGCTTACATGATTCTTGTAAACTAGGTATTTGTCTTAATATTGATTCATAATTGGATTTCGTGACTCCAGTCCAAAAATGAAAAATATTGTCGTGAACCAATCTATAATTTTTAAAGTTAATTGGTATTCCACTGGCATCCTCTGCCTCTGTGGATAGTCTCAGTAAAGATTGCACTTCATATTTAGTAAAGGAGTCACTTAATTCGAATTGGTCTAAAATGTCCCAGTCATATACTGTTCTATGCATTTGACAGATCTTTGCATCTTCTGTTACAAACACTTTTTTCGATTGGAGGATTCTCTTCTTTAAACATAGAGGCATATTCAATCGTTCTGGTTCTGTGCAACCTGGTACAAAGCAGTGTGCACTTGAATGTGTCGTATGAGTGAACTCATCTAATTGCATAGTTGTTTCTGGTACTGCGATAATATTGGGGTTCTCTCGTAACTCCTGGACCATTCTCCAGCACCCCATACAAACTAATGCATCCGCTGGAATCTGAAAACACAAAATTATTACCATATCTATCTATACTATTATAAAACACTGAAGATATTTTCGAAAAACTAATAGGGATCGACTATTTAGTGGATTCTGAGCTAAAAACGATATTTTTGTCACCCATATATTAGAACGAAGATATGGCCCATAGTGTAACAAGGCAATTATATAAAAAGAATTTTGATAAATGAAACTACTTACTTCTCTTGAAAACATTCTTTCTGAGATTATATTTCTCTCAGGACCATCTCCCAGAATATGTGTCCGTCTGTGAAGCAAAGATGATCTGCACCACACGCAAACATTTCTATTATACGTGATTGCTTCATCCTCGCTCCTATCAACAATTTCTTCCTCTATTTGCCTCACAGCATTGTTTGCAGCTTGTCTGCGAATATTTCGCTGAGCAGCAACCCAACAAGCATAGCAAACACGTCCATTATTAGGTATCTGTTAACAAAGAAATCATAAAATGTAAAGTAATTTTTTTAAATTAGATCACTCACTTGTATTTCTTGATAATAAAACTATGAAAAGATACCTGTCTTGGACTAATTCTTCTCGCGATTTCATTTCTTTCGGGACCTTCTGACAATGCATGTGATCTTCTCTGAATTAAAGACCTGCACCATACACAGGCATTTGAGTCCTGTGATGCCAAAGTTCTAGGAGGCCTGGGATTTGGACCCTCATTTTGACTAACGAGGCCACTAAAGTAGACCCAGCATGCATAACATACTAATCCTCCTTCAGGAATCTACAAAAAAGATTGTAATTCAAATCAGTAATTCATAAAAAAATCTTCACTTTAATTATTACTTCAACATGAATTTGTATTATGTATTAAAAGTTAATCAATACCTGTCTAGGATAAATTCTAGCAGCAATAAGTTCTCTCTGAGGTCCTTCTGAGATAGAATGTGTTCGTCTTTGAAACAATGCTGATCTGCACCAAACGCAAACATGTTCTCGGTGGCTAGAAGCTTCATTTTCAGTTGATGACATTCCTACTTCTAGTATTGCGAAACATGGATGACAAACTATGCCATCAGTGTCAACCTAAAATACAAAAGTTTGTTTTAAACTAATATTTATTTTGTCTTCTTGTGAAGAATGTGTTAGGTTCTAATTATTAGGAAAATAAAAATGTAACAAAAATAGTTTTACATAAATACTACATGCAATAACAACTAACCTCATGTCCAACATGTTGTTCCAAGATCATTAGTAATTCTATCCCCAGATTAGATGCGAGATAATGGTTTTCCGAACACACATCTATCTGTCCATCACACATCACACAAAAAGAAGACATTGTTTGTTGGCTGAAATAGATATTTTATTTAGTTTATTGTATTTTACTTTGATTATAGTTATTTCAATAGAGCACTGTAAATATTTGAGATCAATTCCATTACTGTCATAGATAATTGAGTTGTTTCGGAATCTATTTCCTCGAAAAGAAGTGTTTAAAGCATTTTATTAATTCTCTGGTAAATGCCTAATTAAAATACGAAAAACTCACCTGAAAACAACGAATGTAGTAGCAACAATGCAATGGTATCAACAGTAGCAGGGTCAAATGCAAATCGAAGTCCGGGATAGCAGGCAGAAGTCAACAAGTGAGGCAGCAAACGGAAGTCCAGGATAGCAGGCAGAAGTCAACAAGTGAGGCAGTAAACGGTAGCAGGTAATCGGTCCAAATCAGAATTTAAAAACAGCACAGCACAAAAACACAACGACTCAGAATCCACGTAAAAACGGAATGAAAACAAAACACCGGTTTTTTTTAAATCATGGTGACAGTTGCACTTTTAATTACGTTCTTTACAGCTTTGGACACTTGTGTTTAATCTCAGAAAGACATCTCAAGTTGCCAGGTTATTAAAAATTATGTTTCATTTTTTTATTCTTACGCAAAAATGGTAAAGCATATCGGAATATTAAATATATAAACTAAATACATGTATTTTATACTATTTTTTGAGTAGGTGTACATGGTCCTGGCAAAAAATTAAACATCTCCTTTACGAGATAAACACAGCAGCGTAGAATAAATAGAGAGGGGGAGGACTCGATAATCCTCAAGTCCGGTAACTTGCTCTATTTCCGGGAGGGCGAACAACTGTCCCAAGGTGGTGTCGGGTTCATCGTCCACAAGACCCTCGTAAACAACGTTGTCGAGACCGGGAGTGTGTCGCCTAGGGTAGCGTACCTTATACTCAGAATAACCAAACGGTATTCGTTGAAGGTCATACAGGTTTATGCTCCTACTACGACACACCCTGACGATGAGGTGGAAGCTACGTATGAGGACATCTCTAGAGCCATACAAGCCTCCAAAACTCATTACACCGTTGTCATGGGAGACTTTAACGCAAAACTGGGCAAACGAAGCGGCGATGAGATGAGAGTGGGACGATTTGGGGTTGGTAATCGGAACTCCCGGGGCCAACTGCTGGCGGACTTTCTTGAGAGGGAGGGCCTCTTTATGATGAACTCCTTTTTCAGGAAAGCTGAACACCGCAAGTGGACCTGGATGAGTCCCGATGGTGCAACCAAAAACGAGATTGACTTTATCATGTCGACGAGGAAGCAAATATTCAATGATGTCACTGTGATCAATGCGTTTAAAACTGGCAGCGATCACCGGTTGGTAAGAGGCACATTGAATATCAACGTTAAGCTGGAAAGACGTCGATTGGTAAGGTCTACGCTCCGTCCTGCACCCATCCAAATCCAAAACCCCGAAAGCTTTCAGCTCGAATTGCAGAATCGCTTCGAGCGCCTAAATGATTGCGAAAATGTGGACGAATACAGCAACAGGTTTGTGGAAACTGTCCAAACGGTTGGGTCCAAGTTCTTTAAAACCCACCGTGCAAAAGGAACCAAAAAGTTCTCAGACCATACCCTAAAACTAATGGAAGAGCGGCGCGCAATGGTTCTGCTTTCCTCAGGTGATGCGTCTCAGTTTCGGCGGCTAAATAGGCAGATCTCGAAGTCTATGACTCGCGACACGCGCCAATTTAATACTAACCGTATTAAAGAGGCCATTGAGTGGAACAAAGGCTCAAAAGTGTTCGCAAGAGATCTGGGTATTGGGCAGTGCCAACTGACGACGCTGAAAACCGATGACGGCAGAACTGTCACGACCAGGTCGGATGTTATGGGAGAGGTCGAGAAGTTCTATGGACAGCTTTACACATCCACACGGCCACCTGTACAAAGCTTAGCTAAAGACCCTAGAGCTAAGTTAACCCGGCACTATACCGAAGACATCCCGGACATCAGCCTATACGAGATTAGTATGGCTCTCAAACAGCTCAAAAATGGCAGGGCACCAGGTGCTGACGGAATTACGGCCGAGCTTCTGAAAGCAGGCGGAAGACCGGTACTCGTAGCTCTTCAGAAGCTATTTAATTCCGTGGTACTAGGGGGCAGAACGCCAGAGACGTGGCACGAAGGTATGGTGGTACTGTTCTTCAAAAAGGGCGACAAAACCCTGCTGAAGAACTACAGGCCCATCTCACTTCTAAGCCACGTCTACAAGCTGTTTTCGAGAGTCATAACGAATCGTCTCACACGCAGGTTTGATGACTTCCAGCCTATCGAACAAGCCGGTTTCCGAAAAGGCTTCAGCACCATAGACCACATACATACGCTGCGGCAGGTTATACAGAAGACCGAAGAGTATAACCAGCCTCTTTGCTTAGCGTTTGTGGACTATGAAAAAGCCTTCGATTCGATTGAGACATGGGCCGTGCTACAGTCTCTCCAGCGGTGCCAAATTGACTATCGGTACATCGAAGTGTTGAGGTGTTTGTATGAAAGCGCCACTATGTCAGTCCGTCTTCAGGACCGGAGCTCGAAACCTATCCAGTTGCAGCGAGGAGTGAGACAGGGAGATGTGATTTCTCCGAAACTGTTCACTGCTGCACTGGAAGATGTTTTCAAGCTTCTGGACTGGAAAGGACTCGGCATCAACGTCAACGGCGTATACATCACTCACCTTCGGTTTGCTGACGATATAGTGGTCATGGCTGAGACCCTGGAAGACCTCGGCGCAATGCTCGGTGACCTCAACAGTCTCTCAACAAGTGGGTCTTAAAATGAACATGGAGAAGACGAAAGTTTGTCGAACTCACGTGTCGTACCCACTCCTCTGAAGGTTGGGGACTCTGCCCTTGAAGTTGTGGACAATTATGTTTACCTGGGACAAACGGTCCAGCTAGGTAGGTCCAACTTCAGCAAAGAGGTCAATCGTCGAATCCAATTAGGCTGGGCAGCGTTCGGTAAGCTACGAAATATCTTCTCGTCCGATATACCGCAGTGTCTCAAGACGAAAGTCTTTGACCAGTGTGTGTTGCCAGTGATGACATACGGGACTGAGACGTGGTCGCTCACTATGGGCCTCATAAAAAGGCTCAAGGTCACTCAAAGAGCAATGGAGAGGGCTATGCTCGGGGTTTCTCTGCATGATCGAATCAGAAATGAGGAGATCCGCAGAAGAACAAAGGTAACCGACATCGCCCGAAGAGTTGCTAAGCTCAAGTGGCAGTGGGCAGGTCACATTGCTCGCAGGACTGATGGCCGCTGGGGCGGGATAGTCCTGGAGGGGCGACCGCGTACCGGAAAGCGCAGTGTGGGCAGGCCTCCAACAAGGTGGACCGACGATCTGGTGAAGGTCGCGGGAAGCCGCTGGATGCGAGCAGCACAAAACCGGTCGTTGTGGAGATCCTTGGGGGAGGCCTTTGTCCAGCAGTGGACGTCTTTTGGCAGAGATGATGATGATGATGATGATGTAGAATAAATAATACATCAATTTCTGAATATTACCACTTGCCTTATACTAAGGCCATTTTTAATAATTCTTTATTTATCAGAACTTTATCATACCATGATCTATCGATACTTGGATACAATTAAATGAATCAATCACATTAGGTACATTATTTATACAGTTAATACACAGCATATTATTAACAACTGAAACATATCGCCTTCTTTGTCAATCATTAGGTTCCAATCTAGTAATAAATATAATTAAAGGCGTGCATCAAAATATCTTTAAATCTTAACGCTGTATGCTGATCAAGATAATAATAAAAAATGTTATTTATTACATAATTTCTAAAAATTCATACACTAATTAATTCTACTACTTATTTCGAATAGTTTTTTAATAATAATCAATTGAACTAATAAATATTGTACACAATTTATACAACAATAATAATAACATACGAAGGGCAGTTTCAGCTGACAACTTTAAATGCTATTTAAGTTACGTAACACTAATTTGATCGTCTCTTTAACAAAATACTACCCAGTACTCTCCCTAAACTTAACTATACGTGTCCAAGAATTAGAAAGCATCTCCCCAAATCTCAAAGCTTGGGCACTTCGTCGCCACGTCAGCTTTAACAGTATACCTAGTAGTTTTAGGTAAAAATAGATAAGTACCTAGGTATATCATTTTGTGAAATAGGTAAGTATAACTTGCTTAAGAATATTAAAAAAATATATGCTGAATGTATGGCAAGCAAGCAATTTAATTAAGATGTCTTCAATTAAGTTCAGTAATGCCAGATTTAAAAAAAGTATAAATTCTTTTTAATATATAAGTTAGGACACAATTAAAATTGGAGGTTCTCATTTTTAACAAATAATCCGTATTTATGAACAATTGTATCTAATCAATGATATTATAAACAAGGCAAAGTACTTACGTTAAAAGTAACTGATGTATAAATCTGAGAGAAATTTATTGTTCGTTCCCTTTTAAAATCAAATAGTATTTTATTAACTATCGAATCATATTTGGTGCACTTTTGTAAACATGCACGATAGCATTTTCTTATTCACTTCTCGCGCGCTAGTAAGTAACATATTTCTTTTAGTATATAATATAATCATTGTTTTTACTTGATAATAAATTTAAACCGATTCGAGCTATTATTAAAATAATCAGATTTAATATTTTTTTATTAATTTCAAGGCCATCATTTACATGGTCAATTCTCTCGATTTCATTTAAATTATCTTAATCCTAATCACAAGCCGCAAACATAAGATGTTAGTTTCTAATATGGAACCTTTGAACTGAAAAAAAACCTTATTTGTTGATATACCATCGTCAGTACAGCTTTTCGAATGCCAAAGGATGGTTCAGCATATTTGTGGTGTCATGTAGAGGAATTTTATAATAATAAAAATAAATACTTAACTGTCTGCAGTTTACTATGACAATCATTCATCTCCCGTTCTTAACTAATTTAAATCTAGGTACATAAATTATACATTTTCTAGCCAGAGAAAAATTAAATAAAATTAACTAATACCTTACGTTTCAACAAAAGCATGCGGTTTTTGAATAATTTATTCTAATGGTCAGTGACTAAAAATGATAATACTACTAGTATTTGCCACAAGAATCATCTAAGATCTGCCCAGTAGATAGCTAAGTAAAATAAACGAGCTAAAAATTTAAGCTACTCCCATAAAACTTAAGACAAATATACAGATGTTTTTTGTGAAAATTGTCATGAAAAATATTTACTTACACAAGTTTTGGTATCATGAACAATTTTCGTAGGTGCATACATTCCCAAGAATTTTTTGTAATTTATAGCTAAAATATGTACAGTTTATTTACATAAACAGTTCCAAGATTTTCTACCTATCCCATAATCAACCTGATAATTCTGTGAATAAAATTAATACTAATGTTTTCAACCCCTTTTTCAATGCTTTGCTAGTTTCGGTATAAAAATCGGAAGATTATTATGGAGCATAAAACTTTATACAAGAAAACCATTCTTATGGAACAGCCACACTATCGTCCGAGAAATAGTCAAATGTTTCGCCAAGTTAACTAATAAAACTTCGTGTTTTAATAATTTAAGTGAATGACGAATTTGTTGGCTAGTTAAAGCGAACAATTCCCGAACCTGACAATGTGAATGCATGGTTACAAAACAGATCTACACTACTAAGTTTGTGGCTTATGCGGGATACTGTCAGTTCGTGCTAATGAAATAACATTTACCATACATACTTCCTATTTTAATTAATAAATATTTCCTTGGAATCATCAAATAAAAATCTGATGTCTATCACACACCATCAATTTAGAATTTCACGTCACAAAATAAATAGAACATCACAAGATAAAGAATCCCAGTCAATGACAATTTAACTAATAATTGAATAACGGTGGAAAAGTGACCATAATAAGGTAATTGCGGCTGTCAGTCTGCAGATATTGCAGTTGGCAAATCAATAGTACGACTTTCATTACCAAAAATAAGTCTTAAGCGTTTCATAGGAGGGAGGGGATGGATGGGACTGTGCTTACGATGGCGTTCTTTTGATCGGCGACGTTTTTTGAAGCGGCGCACAGTCTCTGGATCCACACCCTCTAGCCGTAAAACCTCATACTCTGGGACTTCTGCTGGGCCACCACAGTCCATCACCTCTTCCACAACTGGACTCCTTTTAACACGCAATGTAAGTTTTAAACCTCTTCTAGGAGGTGTGCATGGACACTCACTGCTCTTATTAGAATTGTCAGCTAACCAAGGATGTCCAGCGTCTAATTCTTTGTTGGGTTCTTCGTTACGATTAGTAGATTCTACTTTACAAGTTTTGTTAGTTTTATTATCTTTAGTTGATTCACTTGGATTAATATTTTCTCTAAAATCATATATTTCACTTTTGGAACATACATTATCACCTACTCGTACATCTTCAACCTGTTGTTTCTTAACTTCTGAAAAATCATCAGTATGTCTCTGTTTTTCTTTGTTAGGAATACCTAGTTCTGTATTTTGTTCTAGAGATTCTTCATTATCACAATCATCCTCATTTTGTTTTAAGTCTGTTTCAATAACATTACTTTGGGAGGCAGAGTCTGCTTCCAACAAATTGTTTTTTTGATGGATAATTGTAGGTTCTGTTTTGATATTTAAGTTATTTATATCTGATGTGCTGTTTATATCAGGTTCCACTTTTGGAGTAATGGGGCCATCGTCATCCTTGACTTCAAGCACTTCCTTAATATTATTTTTAATTTTAGGACAAGTAGTTTGTTGCCCACTTTCTAAGAGACGTCTATGACTCCTCAAGACAATTCCCGAATGAGAATCGCGACTACTTCGAGAGCTGGTTGTGCTGCAACATCGTGAAGGCGGTGCTTGACGTTTTGAATTGGCAGAAGTTGCCACTATCTCATTACTAACACGACTACTATCAGTTCTTTTTCTTAAACGGTCTCCGCGACTTGAAGCAGATGACTCTCTACTGCCTTGGGCCTCTTTACTAACTGATGCCTCTACAATATCAGCTATACACCCTTGGGCTATTAATAATTCAGCATCATATTTTGTCAAACCTTTTTGTTTCATTTCTTTCATGCTAAGTGGAGAAACTATATTACTCTGTCTATTAGACATTCTAGATTTTTCAATATTTTTACCATTATCAGTTTTTTGACTCTGCTTAGCCTTTGTCCTATTAATTCTATTATCAGTTTCTCTAAACCTATACCTAGTGGCTTGTTCTTCAGTATGTGAACTTTTAACTGAAAATGCTCCTTTCCCACGTCTTTCACATGTTTCACATTCACAATAGCAATTTCCATTTCCAAAGAAGTCCTCGCCATAAAAACAGGTGATTTCTTCTCCTGCCTCAATGTCCCTTAAAACACGAACAAATGCTTTACCACGGTCAGTTGCCTCAAATGTACAATTTGGTCTGCAGTCATGATTAATGTATGCAGCAGGACCAAGCCAAAGTTGAGCACAGTTTTTCCTACAACTGTACATAACAGAAAAATCGTTTTTTCCAGGATGCAGTAGCTGTTTTTCTTCTTCTTCTGTCATCTCTGCTATACAACCAACTAGGAAATCTATTCTCTCATGTTTAAAAAATTTCTTGGTAGTTGAAATTTTAGCTCCAACTTGACCCTCCAAAGAATATCTATAACATGGCTCAATAACAAAGCCTGCTTTCTTATCAAAAACTCGTAGGTAACGATTTATCTGAAATTGAACAAAAAATTTATATAAATTATAATACATTTTTAATTTAATTATGTACTTACATAAAAAAAATAATTAAAAAACACTAACATGTTCCCTCAATTTGCCTTGCTGATGTTTGTTTTTGCTAAAGTGTCTTGGCATCCATTCACCATTTGCTAACTTAGAGTATGCTTTGTTGTAATCCTGGGTTTGAATGAATTCTTTCACAATGTTCTTTAACTCCTCCTTGTTAGTTTTTAAAGGTCTGTAGCGAATGTTCATTTTATGTGTGGTGATACCAAGATAAGGATCAACTATGAGTGCCGTCGCCAAGTCATCGTACTCCGAAAGCTCGCGAGGGGTCATTCCCATAGGCTGCATTTTGTGAAGCACTTGCCTCCCTGGGTACGACGCTGATCCAACAACCATTCTGATTATCCCTGAACAACAAAGGACGCAAAAATTCAGTCAATAACATTTCACTTCATAAACCATCCTACATAAAGATTTTGGTATCAATATTTAACAAATAAATAATGGCTTCTATAGCGGAGCAAACACTCAAAACGAAGACTTTATTTAACCACTTTTTAATGAAGCTGATTGAAACTAAAATTATAAAACGACAAACATGGCGGCCGTACACGAAAACCAAAAACGACACGTCAAAACTATGACAGTAATTCACAGCTAATAACATATTCATTTAAGTTTAATTCGAGTAAACTACAAAGAATAAACATTCAAGTTAATAATAACTTACTTTGTTCATCGCATAAAGATAGAAATCATGTTTAATCTACAACAACTTTGCTAGCTCAAACACTTCCCAACGCTGCTGACCCAGAGGTTATTTACATAAATTATATACATATGAGATAGTTTAAATTTAAATATATTCTACAGACTCCATCCTTGTTGAATACAAAGCAATATAAATAGTTTTAATCAATGTTCAAAATAATCCCTGAGGAAGAAAGCTGAAAAACAACCATGTTTTCGTATGTCTCATTTTTTTTAATCAATGTTGCAAGTTTTTTGCTACATGTACATTGAACATCAATTTTGCCATACGCGCCCTACTGAGGTTATTGTGTTTTGTAAACAATAGGTATCAAGCTCGTAGCTAACAAGGATTATTATTAATAATTAATATTTTTTACTGTGTGAAAAGGTAAACAAAGAAACGTCACTTCAAAAATTCGGTGAAAATTCTTCTACTTCTAAGAAGTAGAAGATACGAGCCTTCTAAAAGCGTGAAGAGGAATTTTCACCGAATTTTTGAAGTGACGTTTCTTTGTTTACCTATTCCTTACCTTACCTTATACTGAGACCATAACTGTTGTCGTAATCTTTAATGAGATTATGCGGAATATCATCTAATATCGATTCATATTCATCATCATGGCCATTAGGGCCATCATCTATCACCACTATTATTAGATAAAGATAATAAAACTCATCATTAGGCTGTATGTGCTAGGTCCTTTAACTTAATGTTAAACATTAAGAAGTATTTGACATTAAATTTGAAAGAAAAAAAGTTCCAAAAAAACCCACCACTGTGCTGTGAGTGATGAGCAGAAACAGAACGTGTGCATGATTTTGCCGCTGCATAAACTAAATTTGAAATACAGAAAGAAAATCAAATAAACCGTTTATAGTTCTTCTTCCTACGACTTCCTAATAACACTAGGTATGTTTTATTAGAGTGGAATATGTATTTTTTATTATTTCATATAGTTAAAATAATCTACAAAAATACATTATACTTACACAGAATTTCATCATAAATTTTATTTTAGTTTATCAATATAAGTTATTCTATGTAATAATTTATGATCCCATGCAGATGTGAAAAATGCGTAAATAAAAAAGAATATAATTTTGAGTACCTAATAACTTAAATAAAAAGTAAATAAATCATGTAACCTTTAGTTCAAAAAATATTTTATTGTGCTTAATACACCTAATAATAATATACTATTATGATGCATGCCAATGCATAAAGGAGGAGGTCAATAAATAATTAAATAAATTTTCCTATACTCACCAATTATCTAGCCCAAGAGAAGCTTCGTCATGAAACTCGTTATATGGTCAATGGCGCAGTAGTTAACGCCTGGTCTGCAATTGCTAAGGTTAAGTAACTTTCGCAAAGGCTAGTCATCAGATGGGTGACCCTCGAGCAGTCTGTACTTCGGTAGGCACGTTAAGCCATTGGTCCCGACTGCACTAGCAGTTGGTAACAACCACCAATCCACTCTGGGCCTGCGTAGTGGCTTATGGCCTGTTCGCCCTATCCATCATCAATATCATCCATAGGTAATACTCGTGCCCCAGCAGCAGTGGTGACTTAAATTAGGTTTAGAGAATATTTATTGTCTCAAGTCTTCACAAGGTGGCTGGCAAGAGCTGGATGAGAGTAGCAGCGGATCGTGCTTGGTGGCGTGCACTTGGAGAGGTCTATGTCCAGCAGTGGACTAGTATAGGCTGATGATGATGATGAGGATTGTCTCAAGAAATTACAATTTCACTTAAAAGACAAACTTAAATATATTGCTATTACATGCTAAAACTTATGTTAAAAGTGAGCAGTAGTGAGCTGCTTGTTACAAATTATGTTAACTAGAGTACAATATTTGAGTATTTTAGTACAAATTGAGCTGATGATGATGATGATGAAAAACAATACACTTACTTGAATTTAGCTACATTTGTCTCTAACTTTTGTTATAATTTGTTATAAATTATGTATAATTGTGTAATATTTTATTCATATTTGCAAAATCATAATTAGTTTTGTACTTATGTTTGCAGTTGCCCTTAAAAATGGGTCATTCTTCAGGACCATCAGGCAATCTCAAAAATGGAATCATTGATTTTACAGCAGGATCACTTGGTATATTATAATTATTAATCACAATTTTATAACATTATTATTTGAATTTTTGCATTCACAATGCTGTATGTAGGTACAAGATACAATTTTACTATAAAAAATTAACCAGTGTCAGGAAGCTGAGTGGGAATCGGGAGACCTAAGGTTGGGTCAGTAGCTCAGTGGTCAGAGCATTGGACCAGTAATCCAAGGGTTGTAGGTTTGATTCCCACTCGAGCTTCCTGAGACTTTTTAATATAAAAAAAAAATCAGAAAAAAAATTATATAAGTAAGTAAGTAAACAGCCTATAATTGTCCCACTGCTGGGCAAAGGCTTCCATCATTGAAATCTAGTCATCGCTACAATTGATGGGTCATGGCTTAATTCACCACGCTTGCCAAGTGCGGGTTGGTGATCACAAACCCGGGCTATGCATCGAAAAATCCGAAATACATTTTGCCCGACCTGGGAATTGAACTCGGGACCTTCGGGTATCCGGCTGAGCGCTCTACCACTCACAGCCACACAATTTATAAAATTATATAAACAAAACAAAAACTTTTTAATATTAATTAATAATATTTTACAGGTGGAATTGCAGTAGTGTATGTAGGTCAACCATTAGATACTGTCAAAGTAAAAATGCAAACATTTCCCCATCTGTATAAAGGGATGTATCATTGTGTGAAGCAAACATTAAGAAACGATGGTGTTATAAGAGGGTTATACGCGGGCACCACACCAGCAATAATGGCTAATGTTGCTGAAAACAGCGTTCTCTTTGCAGCATATGGCTATTGCCAGAAATTTGTTTGTAACGTTACGGGCACAGAGGTAAATTTCTATTGTTACTTAACACTGTGTATGTAGTTCATGTCAAAAATGTATTATAAGAAAATTACAGTTACATTTAGCCTGTAACTATCTCATTGTTGGGTAAAGGCCAAAAAAATGTAGGTTACATGAAATAACAATATAATATTTTAAGAATTTTTGTTCACAAATTTAATTTTTAAATGCCTATAGGAAGTTGAAAATCAGAAAATGATTGGTAGTAAGCACGTCATTTTGTATACAGAATACGTCTAAATAAAAAACATTTTTTTTTTTGATAAGCATATCTTAGTTCTGTAGGTTAGCAAGCTGTTGTAGAAAAAAGTCCTACCATTTGACCAGAATTCCTTTTTTAAGAAAAGTCCTCTTTTATAAATATTCAAATTACTCAAATGATATATTTTATTTTTAGAGTGTGGATCACCTGTCGGCATTGGGTAACGCTTCTGCAGGTTTCCTGGCTGCCTTCTTCTCATCATTTACCCTGTGTCCAACTGAACTCATAAAGTGCCAGTTACAAGCCATGAGAGAAATCAATGTTCATAGCTCCCAAACAGCTGTATGGTGACTTGTTTTGGTATTTGAAACATAATAAAGCTATGATTTCTCAAATAGAACATGCCATCGATCCCTATAAATAATCACAACTACTGATAAACTACTACTTGATTAGTGTAATATCTATATTAAAGTTTACTCTACACTTCATATACAAGGTGTAATGAATTTTCAAATACTTCGAAATAAATATGATATGAAAGCTTTTTACTTGAGTTATATTGGTGGCATGAATTTATTTGAGAATACATTTCTTAGCTCAGAGTAAATGTCATTAAAACCCCGAATGTCTAATAATTATGTTTTTGGATTTCAAAATCAGACACTATTAATGGTAAATGCTCACTAAATTATTGTAAGTATGTGATCAAACAAGTTCTGAGTATTTAAGTAAATAGAAAAACTTATTGTTAATTTAAAGAGATAACAGTGTTTTTGTGATATAACCAATTGCTTATCTGACGGAAACATCAATTAAAATGTTTGTGCGTGTGTTATCTTAAGCTTACTACTACTCCTGCTTTCATATCGTAATTTTATCAATAGCAGGTCAAAGTGACGCCCTTGCAACTGACTCAACAAATATTCAGGCAAAACGGCATACAAGGCTTATTTAGAGGATTGGTACCCACTATCATGAGGGAAATGCCAGGATACTTCTTCTTCTTTGGCGGATATGAAGGTAAAGACCATTAAAAAACATCATCATCATCACCAGCTCACTTTATGTCCCCACTGCTGGGCCACGAGCCTTCCCGATAGATGGAAAGGGAGGACGGGCCATAAACCACCACGCTGGCCACGCGGATTGGTGGTTGTTAACGACTGCTAATGCATCCGGGACCGACGACGCACACTGGGGGCGGGCTGTATGAGATGAATACCCAAAACTCAGTAATGATTTCAAAATGGTTGACAATAATTTATTATGCTCAACTAATGATATTATTGTATAGAAAAAAAATGTTCTTTGTAAAAAAATGATTATATTTTTCGATTATAAACAAAATTAAAAATTATAATAATTAATATGTAGATTTAAAAAAAAGTAATCAAAATTTAGACTTATTCTTACATTATCTTCTTCAAACAAACAAACAACAAACTTCTTCTGCTAACATATCAATGACTTCGGGGTCAAACTGCTTTCTTTTTGAGGTAGTAGGTGAATAAACTTTGTTTGTAAACTTTGTATTTACTATTAAAATGATTTCCGAAAGAGTTTTTCGTGTCATTTGGTATTTAGAAGATATTACTGAAAGTAAAATACAAAAAAAAGGTACAAAAAGTAAACTTTGTTTTTTTTATTTCAGCGTTCCCAAGTGTAAAAATTATTTATTTTAATTCGCGCAACTGCCTTTTGCTTTTCGACTCAGTTTTACATTAAGGAAGGTGTAGTGCGTTAAAAAAGTCAACCCAATTAAAAAGGCCTTTGCGCAAATTTGAGAAATCACGGTTTGATTTATATTTTCCAAATAAAATTTAAAAACAATATCTAAGTCATTGATATTAAACACAATTAAAATAAATAAATAAATTTTCCTACACTCACCAATTATCTAGCCCAAGAGAAGCTTCGTTATGAAACTCGTTATATGGTTACTAGACAACGGATAAACATACTTAAAATACTTAAATACATACTTATTATACATAGAAAACACCCAGACCCAAGACAATTTAGAAAAACAATAAAAAAAAAATAATAATTAAATAAGCATAATAATTTAAATAGTACGAACCTTGGTCTTCACCCGACATGTTTTATTTTAAATATCTTTAATAGAAACAGATAAGATTGATCAGATCAAACAACTCAAATAAATATAATGCAAATGCAAAAGGAATAAAAACAAAAGCTTAGCAAACGCCTCCTAGTTAACCGATAACCTTTTAGTAGATGTGAACTTTATAATGTGATGTGATTGGGTCTCTCATACAATAATATGACAAAGATTTTTAAAACTACCTTCATTTTAAAAATTGAGTTTTGGGCATTCACCCCATACAGCGCGCTCCAGTGTGCGACGGCTTTACGTGCCTTCCGAAGCACGGAGGAGCTCGAGATGATACATTTTTGTTCACCCATCCGATGACCGGCCTTTGCAGTTGCTTAACCTCAACACTCAGACCGGGCGCTTTAACCACTGCGCCATCTATCAAGCTCCTCAAAAACATAATATTACTTGTCATCAAACCATCATGACATCCATTCATCTATTTCAGCATCTTCCTGAATTCAATTCCTACGTCAAACAAAGAGTTCGTATTTTTCTTCTTTTAAGCATAGTAAGATATCAATATCTCACTATGCTTAAAAAGACTGTCCAATGTAAAAAATATTTGATCCATTAATTTTTAGTAGCTTCTACAACATGTAACAGATCAAACGCACACCCTCTTAAGTGGTGACTCAATCCATGAAACCTAGTATATACAATTTTCTTTATGCATGAAACTGAACAACTTTTTAAAAATTATGTACCTTTGACAGGTAAATAAGGCAGCTTTATTGATATAAAGCTGTTCTTATTAGTAAAGTAAAATAATGATTATGATTTTGATTTTAACTTTGTTTCTGATATTGATTTTAATGTGAATTTAGATTTTGTATTGGATTGTATTTTTTTTAAATTTGAATTTGTCTATAAATTGATTAATTGTTATTTTTTATTATCAATTTTATATAAATTTGTATCCTGTTCTGTTACTGGCTATTTTTATTTTTATTGCATGTTGTCCACACCTATAATTGTAGTGACATTTGATTTGAGTTGTTCTATGTGTGTATTTTATTTAAAATTGTATTGGTGTGCATTATGTTGGTGCTCGTTTAAATAAATAAATAAATTTAATAAATAAAAAGATTTTTCTGCTATTAGGTACGAGAGAACTGTTACGTAAGCCTGGTCAGTCGAAGGATGACATTGGCTTCGTGAGGACCATGATAGCGGGCGCCGTGGGCGGGCTGGTGCTGTGGACGATCATATTCCCATTCGATGTCATCAAGTCTCGGGTGCAGATATCGAAGTTTAGTGATAAGCAAAAGTTCCTAACAGTTGGCTACGAAATTGTCAAGAAAGAAGGTAAACAATGTTTTTGTTTCTTTGGTACAGCTACTGATATACCTTACCGACTCTATGGTCTAGTACAGGGATGGGGAAATAGATGTAGAGATGGGCCATATTAAATAATTATAACATTTCTGCGAGCCAAGGAGCATTTATTCTGAGACAAATACACTGGCCTGCAAAATTAAGTATCACACTTTTAAAATTGCAATAACTTTTTAAGTACACAAGATATACTTTCGAAACAAAAAGGAAAATGTTACTAATGTATAATTTACTTTAGTTTTAAAGAAAGCTGATAAAAATTGCTGCAAAACGTTTTTTATTTAAAAATCTCTAACTTCTATAGTTTAGAAAATAAATAAATATTAAAAGTGTAGTTATTTTTGCAGGCCAGTATAGATAACAACCATAATCAAGTTCCTATAATAAATTTCATCATCATCATCAGCTCATTTTGTGTCCCCACTGCTGGGGCACGAGCCTTCCCTATGCATGGATGGGAGAACGGGCCGTACTTTGTGGTTACCAAGCAGGCCCAGTGTGGATTAGTGGTTGTTAATAACTGCTACGGGACCAACGGCTATACGTGCCTTCCGAAGCATGGAGGAGCTCGAGATGCTACGTTTTTGGCCTCAGCACTCGCAGACCCTGAGGAGCTCGATGGCGCAGTGCTTAACGCGCCCGGTCTGCGATTGCTAAGGTTAAGTAACTTTCGCAAAGGCCGGTCATCGGATGGGTGACCAAAACTTTATCATCTCGAGCTCCTCCGTGCTTCGGAAGGCACGTAAAGCCGTTGGTCCTGGCTGCATTAGCAGTCGTTAACAACAACCAATCCGCACTGGGCCCGCGTGGTGGTTTATGGCCCGTTCTCCCTATCCATCTATAGGGAAGGCTCGTGCCCCAGCAGTGGGGACATAAAATGAGCTGATGATGATGATGACTCGCAGACCGGGCACGTTAACCTCTGCTCCATCGACCTCCTCTAATAAATCTATTGTTTATTTAATTATAATTAGATGGCCGCCATTTCCCCATCCTTGGTCTAGTTGTTATGACCACAAACTCAAACCCAGGGATCGATTACCAGTGGGGAATAGATGTTTGTACTCTGTTTGATTGGTGGTAAGGCCTTTGTAAGTCCGTCTGGCTGCTACCACCATCTTTTTTTAATATGTCGTCATAATATCAATTTTAGCAGCATTGCCATTGTTGTGTTCCGACAGCTAGCGATAGCCGTGTCTCAGTTGTTAAGGGTTACGGGTGGAGTACGCTGCTACCTTCGCTTCGGTGGTATCATCTCTTATCATCAGCTGAGATGACGGCCCAGTGCTCACCCGTATAGAATAAAAAAATAAAAAATGTGACAGCTTCCGTCTACTGCGCGAAACAAACACCCTTGTACTACAAAACAATGTTTTAAGTTACACAATGGCTAAACACGTTTTTAAAGTATTGTGTCTCTGTCAGCTACTATTATTGTAGCTAAAAAGTGACAGCATCTGTTTTGAGCATTGTCTAACTTCTTCAGCCATCGTTTTGTTAAATTAAAATAATTTATTTCAGGCATATTTTTCCCATATTATCAATATAAAATAATTCATCCATCCATCCATCCATCAATCAATCCATCAATCCATCTTGATGGATGGCGATCTACTACTGCGCGTTTCTCACGTAATTTTTTACCGCGAACTACAGTGCTGTGGAACCAGCTCTCAGCGGCGGTATTTCCGGACCAATATGACTTAGGAATCTTCAAGAAACGAGCCTATTCCTTCCTTAAAGGCCGGCAACGCATCTGTGATTCCTCTGGTTTTGCGGGTGTCCATGGGCGGCGGTGATTGCTTTCCATCAGGTGACCCGCCTGCTCGTTTGCCTCCTTCTAATATTAAAAAAAAAAAAAATTATAATTAAAAACTATATTATAATTCATGTTAACAGATATAAAATTAAATACTTAAATAAATACTTAAATAAATACTTGGCCTCGCCTAACTAGCACAGTCGTCCAGTGGTGGCTGATTGGACACTCGCACTTACCTCCCACAGCCTTCAGGATACTGTTGCGGCTGCCGCACACTCGGTTCATGAGGGAGGCTACTTTTTTTGCGCATAATGGCATAAAAGTCATTGGTCCGCGCCTCGGCAAACATGCCAGACGCGCTGCAGCGCCACGGCAGCCCCAATAGCATCCTAAAGGCATTGTTGTATTGCACAAGCAGAGCGTTGTACATAGGCCTTCTGCGTATATCTCACCCATAGGCTGCCAGAGTAAAAAGATTGGCAGAACGCCTTAAGGGTGCGCCGTCCGTAAGTGACAAGTGTCATATGTTTTATTTGAAATGTCGTCGTCCATATTTATTAGATGCCGCGCGGCCATACTAAAATTGTATGGGGAATTTAAGGTGCTTAATAAAAAAATATTATTTAAATAACCACTTGATGAATCAAAAATGTAGTCTAGCAATTTGTAGTTTATCCATTGATGATTGTTTAGACAAAATCAGAGTTACAATAATTTAGATAAACTATAAGAAATCTACTAAACGCCGCCACTCGTTTTCATGATCTATGCCCAACTTTAAATGATATTGTAGAAAAAACTATAGCGTGTTATGAATTTATGGTTCTGACAAATTGTAAACACGTTCCCTATGATACTAAATATATATTTTGTTCATTTAATGCGATAGTATTTTCAAATATATTTATTTAACCGTAACTGCATTTTTGGCATTTTTTGGTCGGCCCACCCTTAACCTTTTCACCGCTCAACTATCCTGCACGCGATGTCCCGCTGTACGCCAACGTATAAATGTATTTTAATAAAGAAGGTACAAAGAAGAACTTATATAGAAGTGCTGGCGTGGGCGGCACGAAAATCTCGAACTTCTATAGAAGTTGTTGGCGGTAAAAAGGTTAAAAAGAGTAATTTTTACTTGCTCTGAAGATCGAGCAAACTACGGGCAATCATATTGCTTCTGACCGCCAACGCTGTACGTTCGCGCTCAATGTCTTGATCATCAGCATCATGTGGCAAAGCAAATAGCAATAACATGACTTATGCGTTGTCGCAGCGTCTGGGCAATAGGTAGGTTAGGTTCAATACGTTTTTGTAACGTCTACGATAGAGATCCGCTATTGTGAAGGGTCTCTAAAAGCAAGATTTTTGAACTTATTGGAATCTCCTCAATTTCCAGGTGCGCTGGCTTTATACAACGGGCTAAAACCAACCCTCGTCAGAACCATACCCGCAACGGCCGCTCTGTTCGTAGTATATGAATACTCCAAGAAATTCATGCACCAATCGTTTGGAGACTGACCAAAGACTACTTAAATTATTTGTTTTTATAATAAGATTATTATTATTATTGAAAATAGTTTTTATATTAAAATGTTATGTGCGTATGAAATGTGATGTAAATGCGACGTTACTGTAATTATACCGTGTTGACCTCTGTTAACTTATCGGTATTTCCTTTGCCTTTTGTTTGATACCCTCCGTCTTCATTTGCGTTGTAATTGTGACCTTGATTATCCATTACTGTAATGATTTATTGGCACGTTTTGTACAAGTAAGATAACAATTTACCTAGTTGAAAAAACGCTTTACGATCAGGGTGCCAAGTGCGAGTTTCATTCGCTATTCGATCACGTTAACGAAAACGAGAAATTGTATGGAAAATGTTAACTCTTCTCGTGTGCCGCCAGGAGGCGCTGCTTCAGTGCTATACAAATTTTCGTTTTCGTAAACGTAATCGAATGAATACGGATAGTTAACAAAACTCACATCACACTAGGCACCCTGATTGTCGAAGCAGCAAAACGTCCAACAGCGCGAAACGTCTAATGAGCAGTATGCCTAATTAGGAAAAGGTCTATCGAAATAGCAGAACGTCTATTTCGCAAATCGACTATTTTAAAATGTGTACACCGTCTCCTGCGACACTGCTTTGTGTGGGCGTGGGCTAACTGTCTTGTTAGCTCAAACAAGCAAACATGTCATCCGAAGCGGACGGAAAACATCGGGAGGGGTAATTTCATTTCGTCATTGCTTGCGATCATTTTGAGGTTATACATTTCGTATTTCCTGATTTCAGTCATTTTGTCGAGTAGGTATATTTTTGTTAGATGTTCGTGTTTAAAAGTCGCAGGAGACTGCAATGTTGTCAAAACATGTTTTGTTATTTTTAGGCGCAGGAGACACGCCTACAGAAAAATCAAAAGAAAAACAAATGAGTAACGCTAATCAAATAGCATTCATGACAATAAGCAAGGACATACCCAGGGGTCCAAGGGGTCCGGACGCCCTGCCCCCCCCCCCCCCCGAAAGTTTTATACCTACAAAATATAATAAATCCCTTATATACAGTAATTCCGATATACGGGATGGGCGGGTGGCGGGGCTATCGCACCTCCTGACCAAGACGGTTAAATTTAATGCTATAACATTGTCTCATTTTACAAGCTTTTATTTAGTTTCACCTGTCCCGATGTTTGTAATCAAATCTTGCAAGTTAGATTTGATCCACTTGCCGATTACCGATTGAGCTGAAATTTTACATGCATGTGTAAATTGGATGACAATGCAAAATTATTATGACATGGAGCTGATCTGATAATGGAACCGGAAGGTGGCCATAGGAACTCGTTAGTTAAACGACACAACCCCATCGAGTTTGGACTCGTTTGATCCGTCTTGACGAGTACTTTGGTGCTAGATGGTAACCAGGGTCTGATGATGGAGCTGAAAGATGGCCATAAGAACTCGGGAAAATAAGTTCGTTCGTTCGTTTGTTCCGTGTGTTATGAATGTGGATTCTGTGTTTGATTAGATGGATGACCCAATGCTAAGGTAAGCACGTGCCGATGGCTGAATGGTATGAGGGTGTATAAACATGTCATATCGCTAAAGTTGCGCCTCAGGGTACCAAGGCGAACCCTGTTGTGCTGAAGCCTTTATACCCCTACAAAAATACTAAAAAGTTAAAAACAAAATTAAAAGAAAAAAAAATTAAAAACAAGCTTTTATTAACTTGTTAATAAAAAGTTAAAAATAATTTAAACCTGATAATAGAATATGATATTATACTGATATAAGAAAAAAAAATGCGTTTTTATCTGACCCAATTTTTTCTTTAGGTAGAGCTAAAGAGGGTCGAAAGTCTGTACTTGCTTGGAAGATATTCGAAAAAACGTTGGCTGGGGATAGGTACTTAGAATCGATAACAGAACACGTTCCAACAGTTTTTAGAATTTTTGTCTGTTTTTTTGACCGCGCATCACGTGAAAATAGCTGAACGTATTTGGATGAAACTGCACATATACAGGCCATGACCCGGACTAGGATATAGGATACTTTTTATCCTGGTAACAGGTTCCTGTGGGATAGTGTAGTCTTCGCGAAAGAAGTTTTATATATGACAATATTATGTGAAAATTGATTTGCTGTTTATTTCCGAGAAGCTTTTACGTGTAATTTAGGTATTTTAATCATTTACCCATCTTTGATTATATCTATATTAATATTATAAAGCTGAAGAGTTTGTTTGTTTGAACGCGCTAATCTCAGGAACTATTGGTTCGAATTGAAAAATTATTTTTGTGTTGGATAGTCCATTTATCGAGGAAGGCTTTAGGCTATACAACATCACGCTGCGACAGGAGCGAAGCATCAGTGAAAAATGTTGCAAAAACGGGAACAAGAATCTAAAAAATTAAAAATGCTGCCGAAAGTCACTATTCCACGCGAACGAAGTCGCGAGCACAGCTACTACATGTATATAGTCAAAGTTACCCATTTGACAAAAAATCCTGGATACGTGCTTGACAACAAGTGTCAGTCACCATTAAAAAGATGAAACGTTACTAGTAAATAGCCGAAGGAGTCTGTACGTACTTACTGACTTATCCGTTTAGCTCCCGATGTAGCAAATTAAACTTTAAATAATAATAATAAATTTTCCTACACTCACACCAATTATCTAGTCCAAGAGAAGCTTCGTCATGAAACTCGTTATATGGTTACTAGACAACGGATAAACACACTTAAAATACTGAAATACATACTTATTATATATAGAAAACATCCAGACCCGAGACAATTAGAAAAACAATAATTTCTAAATTGACCCGACCGGGGATCGAACCCGGGACCTCAGAGATGGCGACACCATGAAAACCGGTGTACAAACCACTCGACCAAGGAGGTCATCTATTTTTTAAATACCTAATGATATAATAATTAAATGTGCCTTGGCATTTTGAGAATGTGACGATTTGCGAAATAGACGTTCTGCTTACAGACCACCTGAGAGTTGGACGTTTTGCTACATGGACCTTTTCCTAAAATTAGGCTTACTGCTCATTAGACGTTTCGCGCTGTTGGACGTTTTGCTGCTAAGACCTTCTGGGTGCCTAGTGTGAGTTTAGTTTACGATCTGTATTCATTCGATTACGTTTACGAAAACGAAAATTAGTATGGCATTTTAGCAGCGCCTCCTGGCGGCATACGAGAAGAGTTAACATTTTGCCATACAAATTCTCGTTTTCGTTAACGTGATCGAATAGCGAATGAAACTCGCACTTGGCAGTTGGCACCCAGATCGTAAGGTGAAAAAACCGTGGGTTACGCATTTTATCAGGACTATGATTTGTGGCCATGCCGCTGCAATCATGGCACATTTACTATTAGTAAGTAGAATTGTTAATGTGCATAGGATAGATAACCTATGCATTTCCCCAAACCGCCTTTGTGGTAACTTGGTAACCATCGGCATCGGTAACAGAGGTACCTCTTTCAATTCACAGTGGGCCGGGGGAGACAAACTATTATGCTCAGTTTGGTTAGTGGTACGGCTTGTTGTTTAAAGTCCCCTGACTAGCAACTGCCAACTTGTTAAGTTGCCAAGTTGCCAAGTTGCCAAGTCGCCATAACAATTTTAGTAGCAATGCTGTCTTTGACTTGACTAAAATGTATGTTGTTGGTCTTGCGATTTCAAAGTTGGTCTTTAGAAAAAGTTGCTTTTTATAGGACTTATTTCACCTCCCTTTGCTTTGGAATATTAAACCCCTTTTAATAAACAATTATTGCATTTCGACAGTTGGGAGATAAGATAGCAGGTTCCTCGGTATTTAAGAGTTCTGAGTGCACTTACATGTTCTCCTGCAAGGTGGAGAACCTTTTCAATTCAAAATTCAAAATAATTTATTCAGTTTAGGCTACAAGTAGCTCTTGTGAATGTCACTATGCCATCGGTTCGTAAGTCTACTCTGGGCGGGAGATCTTGTACTGAGAAGAACCGGCAAGAAACTCAGCAAGTGTCCAGCTCTTTTCTCCCTTACAGCGTCAAAAATATTGAAAAAGCCCTATCATAGCAGGAGACTTTCCATTACAAATAAACACAAAAAATATATAGAAGACAACCACAACATGTAAAAAAAATAAATCTAAGTTAACTTTACATCAGATAATTATGTAAAAGTTTCAATTTCCACAATGTCATACAGTACCACTACAGTACTATAATAAAAGTCAAAAATTGTTTTTAAGTAAAACAAAGTCAAACTATAGTTAATAATACTAAAAATAAGATAAGTATGCAAGAGCAGACCAGCCTCCACAGGCGGCACCCGTTCACGAGCATGACATGAATCAGCCATCGTTTCGCTCAACCATATTTTAGGGAACGTAACGACCCGACGCACACGCCACCACCGCAGAGACAATAAAGAGAGCATGACACACTCAAGATACTCTAAATAAAAACTTAATGATAATTATATTTTAAATTTTTGTTTTAACTTAATTTTGTAAACGCCGACTAAGGGCAGACAGACCATAAAGAAACTTGTATATACGGAAAGGGCAGACCTAGACAACAAACTACGATGAATTTCACATGTCTTGTTCCGACTCCGATCTCTATGGTCTAAATGACAATTTTGTGTCATTCAACCTCGGAATAATAACTACTTTAATAAGCTTTAGTTATTGTTCTGAGCATTCAACATTCTAACCAACGTCACGTCTTGTGCTCTGCCAAAAAGATACAAAATAAAAAATTGCTACAATGATTTAAAATCAACATTATTGGCTATGTCATCCGACGATTATCAGATAAAAAATATTTCTTGTTACACAAGAAAAAGTTACAAGAAAGGTCAAAGGCAGACACAGGACACTGAGGCAGACAGTCCGACGGTGCATACGATTCAGGTGTCGGAGCCGTCGCCTCGGATTGAGGATAGGAATGAGGGCCACTACAGCCCGCCCGGATGCAGCTGCGATGCGGACCCTGAGAGCGAGATTGCCAGTATATTGCACAAGAAATGTCCCGTTATTACGTTGGCGCAACAACAACTGCAACGGCTGTTGGATGAGACCGAGTTGTTGTGTGACAACACTAGGTGCTGCAGGTAAACAGCCTGCATCTCAACCGTCACTAAAAAAGCTTTTGCGTAAAATTTTCATACAAAATGTAAGGGAAAAGTTTTTTGCAATTTGTGACTTTTTGAGTACTCCAACGATGGTTGGTCCCATAGAAGTTTTTGATCAGTATTAGAAACAGGATCGATTGGCATCAAAAATGTTTTTGTGTAAAATGGTTATTTTCTTGCTAACTGTACATTTTATTGAAAATCTTTGAATGGGGATCAAAATTCCATAAAAAAATATGGATAGTCTCCTAAGACCATTTTCGTGTAGCTGCAACGGATAAGGTACTTCCCCTTACTGCCCCGCTGAAAGTTTCCACCCTGTATATTAATTAATAAATGGAACTGAAATCAAAAATGATTCCATATTTGTTGTAGTGTAGTGTATCAATGCTATTATTGCTCAAATAAAAAAATAAAATAACATGACAATAAGGATTGGCTTATTAAATGTAAAGTTATAATGACCTATGACAATTTGTGCTACATTAATCAATTTCTTACTGACTGTAGGTACTAGCTTTGTTTTGTCCTCCTGGCTATAACTACCACCCGCACCGTCTTGTTGTACTTAAGGCCTTTTATGTGGTCACTACGAATTAAAAAAAACTTATACAGGCTAATAGATTGCAGTGCAAGGCACCTTAAAAACCACAATCACAATATTTAAAAATAACAGTTTGTATGTACAGTCGCCATTAGATATATCGTAGCAGCCAATGATGTGATCGACATCTGGAGCAGTTTAAACGCCAATAAGATCTCTATACTATCATCCTCAGTCGGCAGAGATTCACTGCTGACCTTCCAAATAGATCGCCACCGAACCCGGTCCTCCACCTTCCACATCTAAACACCGTCGTTCGTCGGTCCGGTGGCCGGCCCACACGACGTTTTGAGCGCGGTGTCCATTCGAGAACACGCTGGCTGTCGTCCCAACGGCTATATCGACTCTACGATAAATATGCTCCACCCATTGCCACTTCAGATTGCTAATTCTTTCTGCTATGTCGGTGGCTAAGATAGGCCGATGATGATGATGATGATGTCGGTGGCTTAGCTCTACGACTTTCGTCGTTTCGGATCCTATCCCATAGAGACTCTGAGCATAGCTCTCTCCATAGCTCGCTATGTGACTTGAAATCTATGGAATAGACGAGGCTTTTTATGCATGTCCCCGTCTTAGCGCGTGAGGACCGGCATACATAACGCACTGCTCAAAAACTTGAGTTTTTAAGCACTGCGGTATAGGCGCCTTGAAGATCTGATATTCAAGGCGCCTATACCGGCATATCAGCATCTTCCCACCCCACCCAATCCTTTTTGATGTCTTCCTTCAACGTCCGAGCGTTGAACGTCGCCAGGTATAGTCGGCGATGTTGGTGACCTAATGGTGCCAGGAGATTCTTAGCACCCCCCTGCCGGGACTAGCAGAGCTGCCGGGAACTGGGGGCCGTTTGTAGTGTAGCCGGTCCATTAATAGTATTGCCCATACTCGCCACGCTTGGAAACAACGGATTGGCGAGCGCAGGGACCTTGACCTCTGTTATCAATGTCATATAAATATGTGGCAATTGGTTTTTATTAATTTAGATAAATTTTAAGACTCATAGGAGACAGTTCATGTTGACATTGAATTAGGCTTTAAACAAAAAGTATTATAGACTAAAATTGTATTACTTAGTTTGATACAACTTTATGATAGCACACCCAAAGGTCCTTACCATTGTTTTATCTTATTTGTATCACCTGACTCAGAGTGCCAGAAGTTACAGGATCAAGTCCCACTTGTATGTAGTTAACTATTTCAGCACTTGTCTTAAGGACTCTTTCAAATTAGGCGTATGTTGTCGAACTGCTTAACACCTAATTTGAAAGAGCCCACAACAAAACTGCCCTAATGTCAATGTCCATGGGAATACTTATTTTTATTAGATTCTCATCTAAATTAAATATGCATGTAGAGACAGTTTCTTTTTAAATGTTGATAAACTTATAAATAGAGGACTGGTACAATGATGATTGATGACCATCTCACCCAATTTATTACTAGTAAAATCTTACCTAGAAATCTAATTCTTTATCTCTTTCAGGTCGGTATATGATTTCCTATGTATTTGTAAGGATATATTTAAGAGGCAGAATAAATGCCGGTGCGCACTCTTGGCTCTTATTGTAGTGGCGTTTGTAGCCGGGCTAATTGTTGGGGCTGCTACCTGCGGTTCCTACCTTGGAAGATTCAACAGCCCCATCCTGACATGCATAGAGAACTTCTTTATCCCTCAATATTCATCCTTAAGAGAGAAATTTCTTAGCATAACCTGATAAATGTATATTTTTATTGAAATCAGTAATGTATGAGAGAAGATGTAATGTATAATTAAACAAACTATTTTTTAAGATGTTGATAGGTAACCATTCTATAGTAATATTCAATTTTTGTTTTATTAATTTAACTCATGACCCCTTACCTTGGGTACAGCCACACATTTTTTTAGGAGTATTTAACTTTAGTCTGTCCTAAACAAAGTCCTAGTTTTTGTATTTATAGAATTATTATTAAGAACTCTAGAAACTTACCTATCATGTCACAATATTATATTTCTTTTTAAATAAAATATTAAACTAACTTTTAAATGGTAAAATTATTTTTAAATAAGAGCTTCTTAGGTATTTATTAATATATTTATACTTAGCACAAACTTATTTAGTTGAGATTGAAATCAATAATATTGACAACACTCCTGTAAAACAAACACATAAATACAACTTTTAACTAGTATTTATAGTTATTTTCATAGCTGATAATTAAATAATACAAAAGCCCTTAAAAATTACTAGAATTTAAACTAAAATACAATTTAAATCATAGCTATTTTAATACATTAGTCAAAGGTATTGTGTTCACTTTTCCTCACACCATTCATTCTCTTTGCGAACTTGGTCCTCCTCAGCTGCTGTGAAGTCATTTTTAATATTGAATGTCTTACGGATTTCCTCTGGTGTTTTACCTTTAATCATATTAGCTACCGTCTTACAGGTTACATCCAGCAACCCTTTGATATCTAGATAATTAGCAGCTAATATCAGTTCAAACAATGTGCCTTGATCAACTTTCAAAAAATCAGCATCCCAAGATGATATATCATCTGTTCTCTTCTCCTTATTTTCATCGTCTTCTGGTAGTGGTGGGTCATCTTTGTGGTAAGTGGCCCACTGAATAACTTTTTTTAGAATAGCCGAGTTAACGTTAGGTAGCGGCACCACTTCTTCTTCTTCGTCATCTACGCCAAGATCTTCTAGCATAGTTTTGATCGTAACTGAGCATTTGGCAATTTCAATGTCCACTGCGAACACTTCATTGTCCGAAGACTGGAGCTTTATGTTCGGCATCTGAAAACATCGTATATAATTATACCCAACATACCCAAAGGAGACGCCATCTTACAATGACAAATATATTTATAATTTGATAAAGCTTATTACCGTGAAGACAGAAAAATACTAAGTCGTCGTAAGAAATAAATAAAAATCTAATTTTTCACAAAAGATTTACTCGAATAATGCTAAGACCAAACTACGTTGGTTAATTGCACGCGAGACCAAAACACGACGAAAATAACAAGACGAGACGATAGATCAGGTAATGTCTCCTCGACGTCTCGTCAACGACAATTAGTTTTTACTTTGGTTTTCGTTTATGAGAGCAAATGTATCTAGTCCGTCCAGTCAAATTTTCAAATTTTATTATTTTACATGGTGGAGTCAGACAGAAAGACTGATTATGAATGATGGAATCTAGGTAACTACCTTATTTTAAGTTATTCAATATATTTTATGATTTCCCGACTTTTAGGTTAGATTAATAAGGTTCCTAGGCCTAAATTTAAGAAAAGGCAAGTTATAGTCAGCGGTTCCTGAGCATGCTCCAGGCAGGGTACACCAGACTTCCTAGGAAGGGATGCTATGCTAGTTAATGCATTGAGGAATACTTGAAGTAAAGTATTGCATTTAAGTAGCTTTAATGCCATACAAATTTATCATTTTCATTCATATCAGCAAATTTTTTATCCTCACAGCTGTGGGGCGTAAGCTTTTCCTATGGATGGATAGGGAGAACCTAGGATAGGGGGACCCGGTGAGGTGCGGATTGGTAGTTTTTAAGAATGCTAATAATGCTGTTGCTAGCTGAGACCAACGACTTTACGTACTTTCCGAAGCAAGGAGGAGCTTGAGATGATAAAAGACAATGGGCGCTTTTGGTGCCTTATTACCCGACTGCATCAAAAGGAGGGTTATGTTTTTCGAGTGAATATGTCTATTTCTTTGGCTTGCCCTACAGCCCAAATGGCATGATGGATTTTAACATATGAGGTGTCGTTAGATTTGTTTTGACTGTGAGAGTGACATAGGCTATTAAAAAATCCAGAATGTGAAAACGGGAATAAGATAAGTGACAAAATATGACGCGTAAACGTAGCGCCATCTATCGGGAAGAAGCGTAAACGGTGCGCGTTTACGCTTTTTCCCGATAGATGGCGCAAACGTCTACTACCGCCATCCATTGTACATCTTTTTTTCTATGAGAGATGACATCTAACCTGGATATGACACTACGACAATAAATGAAAATATTGGCTATACTAGTTCATAGAAATAATTTGAAACTATCAAATAAATCTTAGCACTGAATTTTTTTTTTGATTTTTCAAACAAACTAAATAGAACAAAAACGCAAGCAAAATAGAACACCATTAGGAAATGTTAGGTGACTGACCTTTGATAAGAGCGGCAACAGCGCAGTGTCAGGTGACGAGACGTTTTGGCGCCATTAATGCCGAATAAGATCACAACGTTGCACTTGCAGTTTGCATTATTATAGGTAAAGTTTAAATAATTCGTCCGTATAGCTGATGCAGCGTTTCCATTGCATTCTCCATAAATTAAAATCATGTCGGTGTATTCCGAAGCAGTATAAGAATACCGAGACGTCGTAATAAAAAAAGACTAACTTTATGCGTCAATTTCGCACAATCCAGATCATTTAACTAGATACCTAACACTACTTTACGTGTCCTATCACCACTAACGAAGCGTTAAATTTCGCACAATTCGCACTGCGTCTTTATCAGTCACTAGTCAACTACACTAACATAACAATTGTCAACAATTACAAACAAAAGGACGCCGCGCCGGGCGGTCGGGCGGCGGCGGCGGCGACGGCGCATCAAACGCGTAGACATGTATTACGTCACAGGATCGCGGCGATACTGATACTGAACTTGGCCTACTTAAATAAAATAAATATTTACTTGTCACCTGATCGCCGCCCGAGCCAATAGAAAAAAACTAACACAAACAAACCAATATTTGTCCCTTTCGTACATACTAAATTTTCGTTTGACACGACCAATGCATCACTTACGCATGCAATAATCTTCTTTCCGCGTAATTTGGGTTGCTTGCTTTTTGACTCTTAGAGCTTCAGCATTAGGCATGATATGCTTTGATTTGCATCGGGATTTAACATCTAAGAACAGACGAAGTTTTGCGACGTGTTTAACACCGATGACAGGTCTTTAACCTGGCCGTACTAGTTTAATAACAGATACATCATGTGTAAATGTTACTAATTAAAAATTATGTCCTGTGGCTAAATTATTGAATGTTTTTAAATGTTTTTTTTATATATAGATTGGGAGCGTCATTAGGTATACTATGGGTAATTTATTGTCCTGGTGTCATCTCCAGGTTGTATATACCCAATAATATTATACATAGTAAAAGAATGATCGGGTTAGCTATTTGTAATTAAATTTTTCTAATAAATATAATGGTTTTTTATGTAGCTTTTCAAATGCTTGGTTATATACTCTACAAAACTAAAAAGTATTAAATAAACCAAATTTTTAAAATAAAACAAAAACCAGACTGCTAAAACAACTATATAAAAAACAATCATATACTCATAAAAACCGGACTAACACAAAGAATAACTGTAAAGAGAAACAACTGAAAAGAAAAAAAACAAGCTCTACGATCCCAGAATTCAATTTGAGGAATGTTGAATGCAACGTGAAATATTTCCTTGTCCGATACCTGAGTATTATAAATACATTGAATATTGATAGTTGTCGCAGACGGGGACAATCATCAACTAAGCGGCCGCCGTGGCTAGCTCAATTTAATCAGCACTCTCTTTGGTTGGTGATTGTCCCCGCCCGCCTGCGACAACTATCAATATTCAATGTATTTTTAAATACTCATTTATTGATTTTATGTATCGGACAAGGAAATATTTCACGTTGCATTCAACATTGCTCAAATTGAATTCTGGGATCGTAGAGCTTGTTTTTTTTTTCCTTCTTTTTAGTTGTTTCTCTTTACAGTTATTTTTTATGTTAGTCCGGTTTTTACGAGTTTATAATTGTTTTTTATATAGCCACGGTGCTTTGAATTATTATTGTATTATGTAATTTAAATTAAGGTTATGTTTAGTAGTACATTACAATTTATTATATGGTAAATGTCCACGAGAGCTACTGTCGACAAACTGTTACACAGTTTGGCAGAAAACATAAAATGTAATTTACTGTTATTTAAGGAAATAAATAAATTTATAAAAATAAAACATTTAAATGTGACCGGTCTGTGACGTTATTTTGATCGTCAATTACATTGAGATAAAGTAAGTCAATGGTCAATTACATGGTATGGACTAGCAAACTACCTAAATTAGTGCCTTCATTCAATTAGCCAACTGTAAATTTTCAGCCCAATGCACTTATTATTTAAAGATTTATACCAAAAATAGTAAGTGAAGCGAAATACAGTGATAAACCGACTAAGTAAAGAAAAATATCAAAAAGCGGCCGCGCCATACATGACGCTAACCTTCTTATGTTGATGGCATTATTATTTGTACAGTCGGCAGCAGATCAACCTATCCAAATCTGTCAAATTTCTCCAATGAATATTGATCCTTAAAACCAACAGATTAAGTTCAAAATTGATTGTAGAAATTTGACAGCTTTGGGTAGGTTGATCTGCCGCCGTGTGTACAGACGAATACTTACACAACTCGTGAAGTAAATATTTTTGTATGATATAAGATTTTGCATTTAAGACTAAAACACAACAGTCTCTTTTTATAATTATTCTTTAGACTATTAAATCTAATCTTATCTATTCTTTAATTAAAGCTTTAAAGCTCGTATGTGCGCAAATTATATTTCTAACTGCTTTTTCAAAGAAAATGTTTCAAGTTTGTATGGACACTGGGTTAAGTTTTTGTACAGGTAAATTAAATCAAAGAAATAAAATATATAATCAATTACAAACATAAATTTTTCATAATTTAGCTTTATTTTGTGGTTCAAAGCATTTTATATTATTAAGTGACATTTCAAATTCAACAATGGCGAACGACAATCAATGTCATTTTGACCATAGACTATGTATATTATTGGGTATAGATGTGCCTCTCATAGAAAAAAAGATAGAAAACTAGGTACCCTGTGCAATGGATGGCGGTAGTAGAAGTATACATGCGCGATTACGCTTATTCCCGATAGATGGCGCTGAAAAAAAAATATATAATACAATATTTACAAAAAACTAGATAACTTTGTTTTTGTGTATAATATTAATTGTAAGATTGATATAAACTTATTAAAAACTTAAAAAAAAACAAAAATCAATAAGTTGTTAACTTATTTCCGAAAGATCGAACCTAGGATTACTCTATCACTATTAAAGCGCGATGCGTCGTCGCAGCCGCTCGACCAATGAGCTCATTGTGGAGTTGACGAAAGTTACTAGAAAATAACTAAACGTAACTTATTTATTAATTTAAAATGCTATCTATACTACCGCCATCTAGTGACATTATATGGATAACCAGTTAGTAACTTGAGGTTCCTCTTACGGAAGATGGCGCTGCCGTATATGAAATTTTTGTAATTATTCAATGTATGGAAGTTTCACCTCTCTGATTTTGACGATAGGAGTTTGACGCCCTAATCACGGCTTATTTTCATTTCATAAATAATAATATATTGAGACAAACTCAATAACTCAAACTCTCATTGTTTGTTTATGGCTAAACTTCTTCATAAAAAGTAGGCTTTTAGACAAAATTAAATTCTAATGTCGAGTGGCGAGCAGCGAGCGCGATCGAATTCTATCGCTTGGGGTTTGACGGAGGTTCGCCCGCGATCGGATTCGCTCTTTTAGAACCTAAAAGAAATTCTTGAGAATTTTGCAAATAAAAACCATCTTTTTTTTTCTTTTTTTTATTTATTCAGAGACAAACAGTTTTATCACAAAGAAAAAAATATATATAAAATTTCCTTAAATGTAAACCTATAGTCCCCTAAGTGAAATTAAGAAACAGCACATTACAAAAACAAAAACATACAAATAATTTAAAAAAAAACCATTTATAATCATACAGAAACAAAAATAAAAATAGTACCAAGACAGAAACCAAAAACCAATTCTTAGGCTGTATGGATGTACTGCACTGCCCTTCCATGCACAAATAAAAGTGAATCTGTGAATCATAGATAGAAACTTGTCTAGATAGGTATAGTGCGATTTGTATTTACTTGTATGAGTGAAGGCCTGCGTAGACGAGGGATTTTTGTCCGCGGACTTTTTTATCCGCTAAAATAGATCGCTTACAATAATTGTATCGAGTAACGCAAACGAGGGATTAAAAGTACCGCGTACAAAAAGTCCCCCGAAAAACCGCGGACATGCAGAGAGCGGACCGGACAAAAGTACGGGGGGGTCCTCGAAAAAAATAGATTTCGTGTGACTAGGCGAAGCAACGCACATGGCGGACTTTAGTCCGCGTTGTGCGTTTAAGGGGATGGACCCAGTATTTTCTTTTAAAATGTCTTCTCTTTTTCTTAATTCATGTAAATTGCAACCCAATGTAACCTCTGAATATTTGCTTCCATAGCGTGCACTTCTCTACATTTCCGGGCAACAAATGATCACACACTATAATACTCTTTGGCACACCGTGTACGTTGAGTTCGCGGTAAATCCGCGGCGGACTTTTTATTAGCGGAGCGTACTTTTTTCTCCGCCGCGGAGAAAAGTCCGTTGTCTGCGCAGGCCTTGAACGCTTTGATTGAGGGAGCAGAGTGATTTCAATGTAAACAAGAACAAAAAACTTGAGAGGTGTCAAGGGACACCCGGATGGAACGAAGTTCCTTTCGATTAATTAGTGAAGGAACTGTAATAAAATTTTATTTTTTTTAAGTTATAATAATATTTTTTTTATTATTAACAAATATAATGTTATATAAACTTTATCAGTAGGATTTTTTTTTTTTGTTTTTTTTTTTTAGGTTATAGTGCGTACTTGCTAAAAATACAAAAGCATTTATTATTATCTGTATATAATCTCTACTTACCTAACTCCATCAGCAATATCCGGAACTTGTGCAGAAACACTGTCAGGATTCATTATTATTATTATTTTTTATTATTTATTATTTACAAAAAACCTGTATACACTCAACAAAAATAATCGTCGAAATAGAAATGAAAATATCTGGCTTGCTTTTTATAAGAGAGAGAGAGACAGACAGAGAAACATTTTGACAGACAAAGAAACAGTTTGCACTGAAACCCTTGCAAGCTATTGTCGGCGTCGCCGCACAGCTTACAATAGCTTACTATAGCAAAAATGAAACTCATTTTGAAAATACTGTATATTATTATTACAAAATATTAAATCAACGAAAAAAATATAATCATCTCAGCCAAAAGACGTCCACTGCTGGACAAAGGCCTCCCCCAAGGATCTCCACAACGACCGGTTTTGTGCTGCTCGCATCCAGCGGCTTCCCGCTAAAAAAATATAAATAAATAAATAATTTACAAATAAAATTAACAAAATAATTTTTCGACCGTCACAGGACTCGAACCTGCAATCTTCGGATCCGAAGTCCGACGCCTTATCCATTAGGCCACACGGTCTTGTGATAACAATGGCGAAATTAACGTACACTTCTATTGATAAAAAAAGTGTCGTGACAACTTTTTTTCGTAAGAATTTTTTCCGTCGAACCCCCTTTTACAACGCGCGATAAGAAACTTCGTTCCAATAAAAAAGACGGCCAAAAAAGAAATAACCAATGACTCCGCAAATCAATGTGCAATACTCCCGCTCTGTTACACGTTGTTCTTTTGGTTTATTAACACTGGTTAATCTTTATATCTGTTTTTGAACGTGTTAAGTTTTAAATATGGTCTAAATTCGTCACAACGACATTTATGAACAAAAAATTTCTAAAGAAATAATTTTATTTTTATTTTTCTGAGAATCCTTGTTTTTCCTATTTTTTGAAGTACTTTACTGTACATTGACTCGGCCCTAATTAAAACATCTCCTTATAAAAAGTGTTTCATTGTTAAATTAATGTGTTTATCTATGTAATTATGTTATACAATACTGCTGGTTACTTTGGACTGTAAATCCACAAAAAAACTTTATTTTTATTTTACAGGTAAACACTTTGCCTTCATCTCACCTGGCCATAAGGCCGAAGGTGGAAGCGCACTTCACCTGGAATTGTCAACTACTGAGTTACTGAGGCACTGGCTATCTTTTCTCTAGCTTCCGGAACACGACAATGCTGTAGCTAGGAATGTGAAAAAATAATCGATTAATAATCGTTTTTTTTTTTCAAATAAAAATAATTATATTTTTAAAATCGATTTACATCGACGACATATTAGATAAATATTATATCCTCACCTTACCACCATCATTATTATATCGTTACTACTAATAATCAAATAAATAATGATAATAATAAAAATTAAAAAAAAACAATAATCTTTTTTTAACTTTGAGCGCTACAATACTGTAAAACTGCCTGGCGCGTTCCAGGCAATCGGAAAAAACTTTTAAACTCGCACCAGTTGGCGTTTGTTGTTGTGCGATGTTTCTCGTTTATTATTTAATTACTTTAAATTAATAAAGCTGTGATTATAAAAATTTTAGGTGTTTCATTATTGATCACTTTAGAGAAATTTAAAAAATCGATTGTTAAAACAAAAACGATAATTTTTTAATTGATTTTATTGTAATGAAAAATAATCGATTATTTAACTAATAATTATTTTATAATATTTTTTTACGTCTAATGTCACATCCCTAGTTTTCCAATGTTTACTGAGTTATTATGGAAAAAGTGGGTTTGGATCGTTTTTGGTAAATGTCATTTTCCATTGTGTTATTCTCATGATGTAATTCTCAAAACCGATTCAGCAAAGTTAATTAATAAGGGATTTATTAAAACATCAAATTAATTTACATAAAATTATATTTTTATGGTTCTTTAAACTTTTTCTGACAGATAGGTACAGTCTACAATTTTTACTTATTTTTAGGGTTCCGTATCCAAAGGGTAAAACGGGACCCTATTACTATGACTCCGCCTTCCGTCAGTCGGTCAGTCTCTCTGTCTGTCCGTCTGTCACCAGGCTGTATCTCATGAACCGTGATAGTTAGACAGTTGAAATTTTCACAGATGATGTATTCCTGTTGCCGCTATATAACAACAAAATAAATATTTAAAGGGGCTCCCATACCACAAACGTGATTTTTTTGCTCGATATTGATTACGGCAATAGGTAGCCACTTTAAATATTCACAGAATATTTAGTTATATATTCACTTTAAAAATAAATAATTAAATAAAATTATTATTTAAGTGGGGCTCCCATACAACAGACATGATTTTTTTGCCGTTTTTATAGATAACGGTACGGAACCCTTCATGCGCGAGTCCGACTCGCACTTGTCCGGTTTTTAATTGTTTCGATTTTAGAAAAATCGGTATATTTAGGTAAAAATGTATGGCCTGACTCTAAATATTCATAATACTCTAAATATTTTTTTATATTGCGCCTTAAATGCTCTTGGTCAGCACAAATTCTTAATTTTATTATTAAAAGCATCACACCTAATTTTTAATGTCTTGCACCTTAAATTAACCTTATTCTTGGCATAGTGGATTATTTGAGACACCTAACTTACAAAAAAATTATGAATAATCCTAAGAACACCTTTTATACAAAAATTTTGACAAAAAAAGAAACCGACTCCAAAAAATTTCACTGATAAAATTGCACTAAAAAGTAAAAAATAAGCGTTAGACTTATACAGACAATAACTTTATTAAGAAAAAATATAGGTACAATTATTGTTATTTTTGGGGCCGGTGCCAGCCAACGAAGTTTTTGAAGCCGGTGCCAGTCCGCGTTTGTAGTTAAAATTTCATGCATAAGATTGAATGTACTATTATGATTATAATATAGTATGTCGTTAAATGTTTATGTTAAAGTTACCTTGGCTGGCACCGACTCCAAAAGTAACAATAATTGTACCTATATTTTTTCTTAATAAAGTTATTGTCTGTATAAGTCTAACGCTTATTTTTTACTTTTTAGTGCAATTTTATCAGTGAAATTTTTTGGAGTCGGTTTCTTTTTTTGTTAAAATTTTTGTTTATTTTTCGCTTTTTAGTGATTCGTTTCGATCTATTTATCAAAAGCGAATATGGGTAGACCTACTAAACACGCTGCTCGTATGAGACAGCGCCGTTTAAATGAGACAAGCGAAGAAAACGAGAAACGCCTATCTCAAAGTAGGAAATCAAAAACTGAGTTCCGGTGCCTGTCTTCTTTTGCTTCGTCATAGTCGCTTAACTATCTTAATCGAGATATTTTATCGCCACCCGTGAAATACTTATCATTGAGAAGTTCCGATGGCAATCTGTGGTCTTTATCATCAGTTACACTTCATCAAATGATACTTTCTGAATGCAAATGCTTGACTTATTTCTGAAAATACCAAAATCGCGATAGGTATGCCTACAATATTCGAGGAGTTCCCTCAATTCCTCGAGGATCCCATCATCAGAACTGGACCAAATTAAAATGGGACCACACGGGAAGCACCAGCTTTCAAATAAAGAAAGAATCATCAAAATCAGTTCACTCAGTCGAAAGTTCTGAGGTAACAAACATAAAAAAAAAAAATACAGTCGAATTGATAACCTCCTCCTTTTTTTGAAGTCGGTTAAAAAAAACGAGCCTTACAGTAGTCGCATATGATGTGTAATAATTGAGATCTCACCTTAGTAATAAGCAATTTTAACATTATATTCTGAAAAAAATGGGTCAGGTATTACATCATATAAAACTATAAAATAAATGCAGTAAATACTTATCAGAAACCATTTGACATATTAAAATGACCTTTGATAGTCAAAGGACACAATATGTCACATAATAATAATAATGTCATGTTCATAATATCGATTGTAAAATTACAAAATGGCGCGCGCTCGCGCGCTCACCCGACTTCCTGTCACACTGTTACACCTACTTCCGTCACATTTCACGAAATCACTCCCACAAATCGTATTTATAGAAAGCGAGCGGAAAGATGTTACACATCAAAAATATATAAAACCACAAAGAAAAACTCTGCCAAGTATAGGGTTAATCATAGATTTAGTATACAGGGTGTTTGGAAGGTGGGTGCAAAGCCTTAAGGGGATGTTAGTATGGACCATCTAGAACATTTTGAGCCACACTTGTCTTAGACCAAGTCTGTTATTATTATTATTTTTTGTTGATCTGCGGTTTTATTGCCAAAAATCCAAAATTTGCTAATTAATTGCTAACAACATTCAGTTAAAGTTAAAATGTCTATTTTTTACAATTTATTTTATTAGTGTAATGTGTCTCTAATCGTATCGAAGCATTTTTGAAGCACCATTGTTACCAAAAAATAAAGTTACAGGCCATTCAAAAGTGATAGAAAGTTTGGAAAAATAAATTTTCGACTTTAAATATCAATTTAAAAAATAAAGAAAATAGCTGCAGATGTTCAAACACATTTTAAAACATGCTAGGTTATTGCCCTTTCTTTTGAGATATCAATTACGCAGATATCTTATCATTTCTTGAAATGATGGTGCTTAAACCAGTTAATAGTGATAATATCGATTTTTAAGGAGATTAAAAAAACATCATTTTTGGTGATCTAACTTTAATTTTCATGTTCAAAATGTCGTCCACCATTACGAATACATGCTCGAGCACGTTTTCTTACTTTAGTCGTGCTGATTATTAGCATCATTTTTTGTTTCATCCGTTCAAACGCAGAATGGATTCTCTTCAATAATTCCTCCTTCGTAGAAATTTGCGTCGTGTAGACAAGTTCCTTTGCCCGTCCCCATACAAAAAAATCTACCGGGGTTAAGTCAGGCGATCTTGCGGCCCAAGAAATTGGCCCGTCGCTGCCGATCCAGCTCTCTGGAAAACAATTATTGAGGTGTTCTCGTACAGTTAAGGTCCAATGCGTTTCATAATGGAGGGTTGGTCAACCCTCCTTTATGAAGCGGAAATACCAATACTGGATACTGACAGGAGAATCATGTTTGAACATTGAACCTTAACTGTACGAGAACACCTCAATAATTGTTTTCCAAAGAGCTGGATCGACAGAAACGGACCAATTCCTTGGCCCGCAAGATCGCCTGACTTAACCCCGGTAGATTTTTTTTGTATGGGGACGGGCAAAGGAACTTGTCTACACGGCGAAAATTTCTACGAAGGAGGAATTATTGGAGGGAATCCATTCTGCGTTTGAACGGATGAAACAAGAAATGATGCTAAAATCAGCACGACTAAAGTAAGAAAACGTGCTCGAGCATTTTTTTTTTTTGGAGAGGGACGGCTTTTTGCCACAGGGGGCATTTTCAGCTTCACCGGGCTTTTTTGGGGCGGCGAGGTACGTAAAGGGTACCTCAAGCCGTGTTGAAACGAATCACCTTCGGATGATTTTTAGAGGGTACGGCATCGCACACTTAAAAGTGCGCGTCCCCGTGCCCTCCCAGAGTCTCCGAAGGGTTCGGATCGGATCGGAGCTCGAGCATATATTCGTAATGGTGGACGACATTTTGAACATGAAAATTAAAGTTAGATCACCAAAAATGATGTTTTTTAATCTCCTTAAAAATCGATATTATCACTCTTAACTGGTTTAAGCACCATCATTTCAAGAAATGGTAAGATATCTGCGTAAGTGATATCTCAAAAGAAAGGGCAATAACCTAGCATGTTTTTAAATGTGTTTGAACATCTGCAGCTATTTTCTTTATTTTTTAAATTGATATTTAAAGTCGAAAATTTATTTTTCCAAACTTTCTATCACTTTTGAATGGCCTGTAACTTTATTTTTTGGTAACAATGGTGCTTCAAAAATGCTTCGATACGTTTAGAGACACATTACACTAATAAAATAAATTGTAAAAAATAGACATTTTAACTTAAACTGAATGTTGTTAGCAATTAATTAACAAATTTTGGATTTTTGGCACTATAATCGCAGATCAACAAAAAATAATAATAATAACAGACTTGGTCTAAGACAAGTGTGGCTCAAAATGTTCTAGATGGTCCATAGTAACATCCCCTTAGGGCTTTGCACCCACCTTCCAAACACCCTGTATATTAATAAAGGTACCTACCACAAAATATATGTCTCAGTGTAGCAAACGAGACTGGGGATTTTGCGTCTCCATAAACTTCTTTGAATTTTTCTACATACAACTCATATATTTTTTTAATGGTCATTCATATCTTGAGATATTGAGACCCACTGTTTTGTTCTAGCCTATCAAATATAATTTTTCAAAAGCGATCCAAGCGTTCTGAGTCGTTATTATGATATAATATTGTAAACTATTTTCAAGTAAATAGCATAATATCAAAAATAATCCAAGCTTTCTGGATTGTTTTTGTTATTTATTTTGTGAACTCTTTTCTAGTAAATAACATTTATCAAAACCAATTCAAGCATCCTGGATCGTTTTTCTGATTTCTATTGTGAATTATTTTCTAGCAAATAGAATTTATCAAAAAGGACTCATGTGTTCTGGATCGTTTTTGTCATTTATATTGTTAACTTTTCATATGGCTCCGGTGCGATCACACCACCGCCGGTTAGCGCTTTAGAGGTTAAGTAAATAGCATTTATTGAAAAGGATCCATGTGTTTTGGATTCTTTTTGATGTATTTAATCGAGATCAGTGTTTTATTAACTGGCTGATTTTACTATAATGATCCAAGGATATTGAATAGTTTTTGTGAAACTAAGAAATGAACCGGCCATACATGTGGGATGGTAACCTGCATCAAAAATAAGGTCAAACAATTTAATTTTAAAATGTTTTTATTTTGTTTAACGCAAATTTTGTTGCGAACAAATTACAAAAACACAAATGTTGAAAAAAATTCCACGAGCAGGATTTGAACCTGCACCCTTCTGACATACCGGGTCAGGTGCTCTCCCAATTGAACTATCGTGGTTCTATTTATTTTTTTACTTTGAAAGCCAAAGACGCCCATTCAGGCGCCGGTATGTCAGAAGAGTGCAGGTTCAAATCCTGCTCGTGGAATTTATTTTTCAACATTTGTGTTTTTGTAATTGTTCGCAACAAAATTTGCGTTAAACAAAACAAAAACATTTTATAAATAGTTTGCCTACTTCTTAACTGATCTTTAGTATTAGTAAAAAATATTATGATCGGATGTTAATGACGGTAGTTGTTGACATTGAATGGGCGCCTTTGGCTTTCAAAGTAAAAAAGTAAATAGTGTTGAATAATTTCGGCGGGCTGGTTAGAACCACGATAGCTCAATTGGGAGAGCACCTGACCCGGTATGTCAGAAGGGTGCAGGTTCAAATCCTGCTCGTGGAAATTTTTTCAACATTTGTGTTATTTGCAATTTAATTTTGCTTAAAGTTTTATTGCTAAGAGGCATACACCCTGACGGCGATTTTGGTTGATTTTGGTTTGGACACGAGACGAGGCACTAAAATTATTCTATATCAAGAATTCAAGAAATTTGACATTCCGCTGGGGTAACGCACACATCAAGGTACAATAGTGTTGAGCGCGAGTTTTTTTTAAGTGCGAGTTGTGTTGTATCATCATAATCATGAATAATGTTAACTACTAGCTTCGTTCATTGATGGAAGCTTATTAGATAAAAGTTGGTGTCCGTTGCTAGCTCTAAGGTTGCTAGTTGCTAGCCTAGCGCTTATTTTTCCCATCTCAAGGAGAATCGCCTAACAACAGTTGAGAAATTTTATATAAATAAAAATGCATGATTGATCATTCACAGGTATATTTTATTTTATGTATCTTTATATATACTTTCTAATAAAATATGATTAAGTATAGATAAATAGTGTACTTATGCCTAAGTATTTTTTTATCGTAAATATATTTTTTTACTATAACATATACAGGTAATTATGCAATAATAACTTGGAAGCACTAAACTAAATAATCCCTGCGCGTGTAAAAAACAATAATTCGCGCATGCCTACCTACTACTTAATTTAAATATCTTTGCATTTATGTAGGTATGTAGTTTTATTTGTAATACATTTCTTCCAGTTAACTTATTGTATAAGTAATTGATTACCTATTCAAAAATGATACAAAATATTTAATGAAAACTGTTGTCACATTAGTACCAATAATTATTACTACATAAGTACCTTTAACTATACAGGTAGGTACATTATCACTACCTACGCAGGGAATACTCAGAACACGTTACTTTTCCTTAAATTATTCGAACAAATAAACTAGTGCTAAAATAACTTTGGCTTAATAATTTCTATTCGTTCATTTTGAATAAGTAGGTACACAAGTTTTTAATGATTATCTACTTATTAGCTACATGACTGTAAACAAGTGCTTGCTGTGCGTTAAATAAGAACTATCTGTATAGTTTAAAACTAAACACAGTTATAAGTTACAGATAACACATTTATAGGATAGTTAAAATGTTATAAAAAATAGTTTTTATAGAGATTTTTAAATAAAGGATGTTGTTACGCCTGGCGGATTTTAGGCGTGACTTGCTGTAATAAGATGCATGACTTGCATGCGCCTAACTTCTTGGCGAGATAACGTACCTAATAATAATAATTAGGTAGGTATGTTTGCAATTCTATTATAAATTCTGAAATTTGAGGAAAATGAGTCTATAGACTCTCATAAAACAACCTCCATAATATCATCCTCTTGCATGATAATTATTGTGTCTCATACATTTTATAATTATGTAGTGCAAGATCAAATGGCCGCCAGACCTTACTTATTTTCTCAAAGACCGAATGTGTTGGATTACGTAGTGTTAGTAGGTATGCACTGTTACGAGCATTACCATGTAAACAATGTAAATTTTAATCAACGGAATAAAAGTCAAAAGTGTATTTCATGTTATTGCTCGTGACTGTACTTTGTTACGTACCTTTAGTATCTGTAGATTGGTCATCGACCTAGGCTAGCAGATATGTAATAGGTACACTTAATACTAACACTACTTAAATCCAACACATTTGGTCTTTAAGAAAATAAGTAAGGTCTGATGGCCCTGGGATCTTGGTCTATTATTAATCCGCAAGTATATAAACAATTGGCACATAAAGTTGCTACTTTCAAATTTTTATTATTTTTGAAAAATATTTCAGCTTTGGCACGTGGATACTTAGAATAATAACGCCTGGATTTAATAATAAATTCATTATTTTCGATATCCGTTATCGAGTTTTGCGATTAGCAACACATTTAGCGATTCATTTTTATATATATAGATAGATAGATAACAACAATATTTGTAACAAAAATATTTATAACAAAAATATATAGGTAACAAAAATATGTAGGTACCTACTAAAGTAAACATTTGATTTCGTCTTAGTTTATATTATATTAACAAGCATTAGACTTTATAATTAAAAAATAATTACATTTTGGAGCTTGGTCATTTTTTTAATGTTTTCTTTTCCGACTAAATCGGTCAGTTTGTGCTACTTCTCACCAATCTTACTTGATATAAACCACTTATAGTCCGGTCAACTAGTTGAAAAACGTGAAAAATAGACATAAAGCTCCTAAAAATATGAGCGATAGCATTGGATTCGGAATGACCTCTAGAAAAATGCAGAGTGAGGATTTTACTGCACGTAAAAAATTGCAATTGTTATCAACAACATAAGATAAAAAAATGGTATTTAGTTTTTTGTTAATAAGCTCAAAAACTATTAATATCATTTATGAAAACGGAGATTAGAAAAAATTTGCAAATTAACAATTGCATAACTTTTTGAAAAAATTTTTTTTTCATCGGGCTTATATTCATTCAAGTATCTGGAGGATGATACCATAATTTATTAAAAAATATATATATTTTATGTGGTACGCTCCTCGCTGTCTTCAGCGGCAGTGCACCAATGCCGTAATAGTTGCGCGGAGCCCTATTTTCAGCGTTAAATTAAAATTATTAATAATAGTGGTAGAGTTCCGGGAGCTGGAACTTTTTTTCGAAAATTTCCTCCTCTTTAAGGATCTTAAATCAAAATATCGTAAATATTAATAGTCATTGAGTTATTAGCAAAAAACTAAATAGCTATTTTTTTGATCTTATTTTGTTAATAAAAATTGCAATTTTTTACGTGCAGTAAAATCCTCACATTGCATTTTCCTAGAGGTCATTCCGAATCCAATGAGCTCTTGCTCATATTTTTAGGAGCTTTATGTGTATTTTTCACATTTTTCAACTTGTTGACCGGACTATTATGGATATTTATATAAAAAATTACATAGGTAGGTACCTAGGTATTAATGTACATTAATATGTTTAGGTACCTATGTAAGTTCTGTTATTGTTATAATGTCTAATAAATAATTATGAAATGTAAAGTTATTTTCTAATATAATTACTCTCAAAATATTGTTTATGACACCTTTTATGAAAAGTAGATTCTGAGTAAGTTTATTTAAAATTTACCCTGTTTATTTTTAACTTAAAAAAAAATCATTTCTTAAACCATCCAAGTCTGAATGAATGTTACTTTATGCTTTTATATTTTTCCAAAAGTAAATTAAATTTTTAGAAACAACATCATAAAATTATTAAAATAAAACAAAAAACCCCCGACTGCTAAAACAACTATAAAAAAAACAATTATATACTCTTAAAAACCGGACTAACATTATAGATTTTATTATTTAAGTATAGGTATCGGACTTAGAAATATTTCATGTTGCATTCAACATTGCTCAAATTGAATTCTGGGATTGTAGAGCTTGTTTTTTCTTTTCAGTTTTTTCTCTTTGTTGTTACTTTTTATGTTAGTCCGGTTTTTATGAGTATAGGTAATTGTTTTTTATATACATAGTTGTTTTAGCAGTCAGGTTTTTTTTTATTTTAATAATTTTTGTAGTTAGGCAGGTATATGAAAGAATTCAATCACCACTTTTATATAAGAATTATCATAGAAATATACTTATATTAAAATACCTAATATTTTCATAAAGAATACCTAATATAAATTTATAGCAGTGCTCAAATATCTAAAAGCAGAAACTTTTATAGCTAATGAGATCAGAATTTAGTTATTATTGGTTATTAGTGTTTCTTTATGTGATAAGTTGTGCCTTTAATTGTAACATTTAAAATTATTCTTATAATTTTTAACTTAAAATGTATATATTTTTTCTAACAGTTGTATTGTGGAATATAGTATATCTTTCTATTAAGTTAAATAATAAAATCCTAGAAGGTTTTAAAACAAATTTGTAAGTAGATAATCAAGTAAATAAGCATAATTTATACTTTAAACATATATCTATATAATAAGATCTATTCTAGTTCTGCATTAAACAAATAACTGTAATAAAATGATTTGACACTCATATACACTACCAGTAGACTTTAACAAAGAGAAAGATATCCTGCTAACATTTTTTTAAAGTACTTAGAAGAATTAACTTTTATACCAACAGAGCATCAGTACAACCTATACTGCTAGAGATGTGCCACTGGACATTATATTACCGTCCCTATACAATATAACTCAATGTGTCAGCAAGCATTTACATATCAAGCGCTGTGCGCTAAACATGTATTCTGTTTAGCACAGCCATAAATCATAAAATATCACAATAAATTTTATCAGTGCATGTAGTAATTTCTTTTTATAAATGCAAAGTAACATACACTTTTGACTACAATATTTTGAAGGATACACAATTTCAATTAGAGTTATCTATTCTTTCTTTGAGACGAAAATAAATCTTCAATGTTGGTCTTAAAATTGTAAACAGCATAACCAACAATACTAAGACCAAACATGTGTACCTCAAAATATCATCTGCTACACTAGACCACCATTGAGAGAATAAACCGAGACAGATGGTTATAATACCCAAAGTAAAGGTGACCAACCCAACAGAAGCATGCAACAGTTTAGTGTAAATAGGGGCAAGGTAGTGCTTTAACTTCAAACTGTATAATGCCCCTAGGCCCCCCAACATAGTAAGTACCATGAAAATTAGAGATGCTAAACCAAATTTTGCATGTAGAGATGTAAAATGTGGTTTTTCATGAACATTCTTATTAATGAGTATGACTAAAAACCCAGTTAATAATGTAGTACCACCAAGAAGTTGCAAGAGCCAGTGACGAGCACTTCGTAAACGTATGGGCATCCATTCTGTAGCCAAATCTCCAGCTGTTATAGAATTAATAGCAGTTGTCATGATGAAGACCCACTGAAATAACCGAAGACTTTATTAGATATTAAACAATAACCACATAATCATATTTCTTAAATGTGATGCCAACATTGAGAAGAAATTAAAGGAAGTCTTACCCCAAGAGTCATCAAAGTTGGGTGAAACGCAAACAAAGAAGCACCATCCTTAAAACAGCAGTAAGTAATTATCCCGATAAATACAAAAGCGCATAAATTACTGGTTAAATTAAGATAACTTGGGCTCGCGTTGGCATTGGCAGACACCAGTCGGGAGGTTTCATTATTACTGTCGTTGGGCGCCATATCTGCTAGCGTAGTAGACTGATCTCCCTCAGACTCCATAAAAATACAACAATTTGTAAGTTATCAGTAATCTTTAAGTATTAAAGAATGGTTTTTGTATTATGAGATTCACACAAGCTCAACCAAAAATCCAATCCAATAGCATACAAATACAATACAGCATAGCCCAAGTCCCAACAACGCGCTTGAAATGAAAGTAAGTACCTGTGACGGACGTGCTCCTGACTGCTGCTTGCTTGACACGAGACTAGGGGTGCGCTATATGTATCGATGTTCGATATAAGCGTCTCAAATCATCTAATTAATTAACCTAACATGTGGTGCAGGTCAAACCCTCATGAAAGAGTACTCAAGAAGCTAGTGTATTAGTAGTAATTATATATTACATAATTAATTTTTAGAAGTTCTAAAAATAATCTAATTCATAAAACTGTTAAAATGTGGCCAAAGAGGAAAGTAATTATACCAATGTGGCTCAAAAAACTACAACAAAATAAAAAAATTATGCTTTCAGATTTTAAAATATCGAAGAAAACTGTATAGTATCGTACCTTTGCTTATCTCTTTGGAAATTGAAATGAATGAAAATATAACCAACCATGTTTGTTTTTGATAAGGCTATTATTCCAACATGCAATGATCCACTAAATAGGTTGTATGGCTTGGTCCCCTTGCCTTTTCTTAAAAGAAAAAGACACTAAATACCTACCTTCTACTATAAACCGTGACGTGACCACAATAAAACGAGTACCTATTCAGTATCGGGTATCGCGATCAAAAGTATCGATACCTACTCAGTATCGAAAGTATCGTTCGAACCCTATCTAATACTCGTTCCTAGTATTATCTAATAGATACCTATTCTACCTAGTCAACCTACTATTAGTAGCATAGAGGAGTATAATACTACGGGAATAGAGAGCCCTCTTACGGAATTTTTATGCATGTTTCATTTGATGTGTCAACCAGCGCCACCTACATTTCTTAACAAGAGTTACTGACGTATATATGATACCTACCTACAGTATGCTTGCTGGGTGTATATTCTATAACGTTATCTTTATGTTTACACTAAACCTCAAAACTATGTTTGTTTGTAAGGTTTACTATTACATGTTTTTGGAATAGTAAGCCCTTCAAATGGTTTGTTGAGGTTTTGTGCAAACATAAGATAACGTTATTTATTGCTACAAATAGCTTGTTTAATGAAAAACAGTACAAATGTAAAAAGTTTACCTTTGAAATAAAACAAACAAATTACAAACATAGTTGCCTTTTATTTTCTAGTTTTTTTAATTAAAATAATTTTATGCTGCTATTTTAGTTAAATCATTTCCATTAGAAGTTAGTTTTCCTGATAAAATCCGGTTAATCGATCGACACCAACTATAAATGATCACATTTAACATCGTAATAACAAAAACATCTTTTAATTTTATTTTATGTTTGGGACATTCAAACCTTTATTCAAATAGGCTAACAATTAATATGTCTGTGAACGTTCTAATGGTAAACAAAACACTACACAACACAAAAGCGTCTTTGTCGCAAAGAAAGGAAGAAAGTAATTGTCTTTCGGATAGTCTTCACAACAAAACTGAGGAGCAAGAGCTCGACTCAACGTTTGAATTACAGAAAGTATCTTGAAAACAAAGAATTACACCAAAACACTGTTAAAATATTATAAACAACTAGCTGGCTTCGTAAACGGTTTTATGTAACTGTCGTTGTAATTCACACATTGTGTAATTGTGTACCTACTATGTTCACTCATTCTCTTGTGACAGCGGTCTTGTATGTGCACTCTGTGTCTTACAAATAAATCTCGTTTTACTGCCTCAATCTATAGTTATTTCCTCATAATCCATCAAACACAAACGTAAGTACGTCGTTGCGAAATAGCGAAAAGTAAAACTGAATGTAACGGCCATTTTGACGTCGATGTCAACAGAGTACGTTTAAGAATAATAAGAATTCCATGTCACAAAACTGGTTTTATCTTTTTATCAAATTATGATGTTTTAGGGAAAATAAGTTATATTTGTTGTGTCATCATCATCATCTCAGCCAAAAGACGTCCACTGCTGGACAAAGGCCTCCCCCAAGGATCTCCACAACGACCGGTTTTGTGCTGCTTGCATCCAGCGGCTTCCCGCGACCTTCACCAGATCGTCGGTCCACCTTGTTGGAGGCCTGCCCACACTGCGCTTTCCGGTACGCGGTCGCCACTCCAGGACTATCCCGCCCCAGCGGCCATCAGTCCTGCGAGCAATGTGACCTGCCCACTGCCACTTGAGCTTAGCAACTCTTCGGGCTATGTCGGTTACCTTTGTTCTTCTGCGGATCTCCTCATTTCTGATTCGATCACGCAGAGAAACCCCGAGCATAGCCCTCTCCATTGCTCTTTGAGTGACCTTGAGCCTTTTTATGAGGCCCATAGTGAGCGACCACGTCTCAGTCCCGTATGTCATCACTGGCAACACACACTGGTCAAAGACTTTCGTCTTGAGACACTGCGGTATATCGGATGTGTTTTTAGAAAAATAAATATTTACAAATAATTATTTAAACAAAATAACTTCCGGGAGTGTTATTAGACGAGTACGACAAAGTTTATTGTTAAGTAAAGTAGATGGCGCCAGTTTCTTTGAAGTTAAAGCTCGATGTATGGAACTGTCCTACCCCTGATTAGTAGTTTCACGTAGTTACTGGTTGGAGTAGACGTCGACTAGTGCTGACTTAATCCATGTAGTTAGTACCACGTATGGGCAGAGGCGGGACTTATTACTTAAAGTTAAAAAGTCACGTAAGCATTTAAGTTTTTTTTAAAGCTGCATAGTTGCTTAAAAAAAATTAAGGCGTTTCTTGCTTAAAAAGTTATACTGCCAGGAGAACACGTAAAAACAAGTTTTTACCGGTTAGTAAACAAGGAGTGAGCAGGATGACAAAACACAAAAATAGTAATAATAATTTTGTCATTCGGCACATACAAATAGGACCTAAATTAAATTGGTTTCACACTCCACAGTATCACGCAATACTTTAAGCACTTATTCTTCTAGGATCTAGTCTTGTACTTACCTACCTATGGAATCTTATTCCGCAGCGTTAAAGTCGAAAACTGCGAAATGTATTGAAAAATTAGGTGTGCACAATACGCGAATACGTGTATATGGGAATATTACCTCTTAATGTTTCGGTGTAAGGTCGAAAATCGTGTAATTTACAAAAATACTAGGTGGATCACGTATATTTTTATAAAAGTAGAATAGGTGCCGCCTAGTATTGAAAAATACTTAGTGTATAGATCTGTTCTAGTAAATACGTCTCACCTCTGGAATCACACATCACCAGTGATGCCATATAAACAGATTAATCTGTACCCATACAGATTTCAAACCCAATACATACATTTAAAGAGTTTATTTTGACAATAACATCTGTGATTGTAGCAGTTGACTTTATTGTAAATACTCAGCAGCTGTTCGTATGCCTTGCTTTTTTTCAATTTATTTATGTTAGTACCATTTGAGCTGTCCCACACCTCAGGCAATGTCTCTAATACTAGTATAAATTCTTTTAAATAAGTCTGGTCGTACGAGACTCTTGACGGATGCCGTCTCGTTCAGCTCGAGTGCGTCCTCCTCCATCGCTGACAAGCCGTATAACCACAGTATTACCACAGTATTTGTGGTATAACACCCGTAAACTGGTCCTTATTAAGATACCAATTACCTACCAAACGTTTTATTTATTTCCTCTGTACCTACCAAACCAATAAATTATATATTTTTTGGTTATTTCTTTGTTTGACACTGAGAGAATGACGATAAATATCAACTCGAAGACTAGACGCTCGATAATTATCGCGCGATACTCGATATAGATCGTGGATTACTGGATTTTTAGAAATCCGACGATCCGTATCACGATCCGGCGATACACAGTACTACACAGTCGATAAATATCATGATCCTGGATCGAGATCCAAATATCGTGATAAATATCGAGCGTGTAGCATCCAATATCGCGGCAACGGCAAGCCGACAAGTTGTGACTTGTTCACTGAGCAAAATTCATTCATTGTAAGTAAAACTTAATTAATTGTAAAGTTAGTTTTATTTTTATCTTTTATTAAAAACATCTCTACGTTTATCATCACTTATTGGTTGGTGATTAAGGTGGCATGATTGGTGGTAAAAATAAACACCAATTAGGTACCTACCTTTAGTTTCTGTGAGACTGTGATTGGCTTAAAAAATGCAACTTAATGTCAATTGTCAATGATGTCATTTATTAAACAAATGGCCGCCAGTCCGCTGTCAACTGTTGCGCGTAGCGGAAGCGTATAGCTAATATAATATCAACCTGAGCCGCACTCATTTAGGTCGAGAGTTCGCGCGTGTCGTTATTTCGTAAAACCCATGATAGTTTGAAGTGCTAACGAGTGAAGTGCGATTTTTATAATACTTTAGAATAAAATATTGTTAGACTGAATGTGTAGTGCAGTCTGTGTTTTTAAAAACTTTTATTGTTTGCGAATAATATAAGTGCTAACATGGATAATAAATATTCGTAAGTTACAAAATTACTCATTAAAACTCGTTAAATATTTTCTAAAAGTTATGTTATTATTGTACATATTTAATTTAATATGGATTCTTCTAGACAAGCTCATACTTGTAGGTGATTATAATAAGAGACGAATGCCCTGTTCTTATGGCGAAGCCCTAAACTCTTTCAGAAGATAGGTACTGTTATATTTTTTTTAATAAGCTGATACATTTTTTAAGGTGTGATGATAAAGCATCAAAGTATAAAAAGTGGTAATTTTTCAAAATCTTTAATGTTGTATCCAATAAAGAAAACAAAAAATCTTTGCTTAGTTGTTCCTGCTTGTTTAAGCAGCAAAAGTATACCTCACCCAAATTTTTCTGAATTACTTATGACCATTATTTTTAGTTGTCTCCGTCTTTTGTCCTCTCTCATTAAGTACGTGTATACTATGTATCTGTGTGTTTCAAACAGTCATGTCCAGCAAATACCTACACAAACTAGACTCATCAAACCTTCTCTTCTCTTCCACTTATAAATTTTTACAGTTGGGGGTTGTTGACTTTATAGTCATTAGGGATAATCAGGAGTTTCACCAGAGTTCGTTGGTATTATAATATGTGTTGTGAGACTTTATCTTTAACTTAATCTGTATCTAGGTATTACAAAATAAGAATTATGCAATTCTTATTTTATTAATACAATACAATACCACTTGAAGTTAAGGCTTAATGCTAAATGCAAAGCCTAAGAAATAAACCTAATTAAGATACAATATTAATAAGAAAAATCATATGATGTACCAATTATTTATGTACCACAAAAAGTGGATGCCATTGCTTACATGTTCTTAAGTTATTATTATGAGCAGATGGGTGGTGGGGTTGCCCAAAAAGACCAATTTAATGGACTTTGTGAGACCTGCCACTGCCACTATTTCCCTCTCTTAGTATAGCATGTTGACCCATTGGGTTCATTTGGGGTCTCCTGCTAATCTTTTTCCTCTGTTAAAATTACTGCTATAAGATTAGCAACATCTTGTAGAGCAAAGAGCCTGCTTTGATTTCGGATTACTTGAAATTATATATTTTTTATGTATTTTAATATAGATTTATTTTATTTAAGACAAGAAACTATTGTAAAATTCTAATACTCGTAAGTGGTACAATATTTTTTTCTAAAGTTTACGCGAACACTACACATTGAAATGAAAAAACTTTTACGGATCTACTCGCGTTTATTGATGATGGCATTACTAGTGAGTTTGTTAATGTTTTCATTAAGTATTTAAAAGCACTACTATTTAATAATAAAGGTCTAGAGTCGATCTGATGATGGAGCCAAAAGACAGTCGAGGGAACTCATCAACGATTTACAGCAATTACATAGTGTTTGGGCTTGATTAATTTGTATTGATGAGAACTTTAGACGTAGATGGGTTGTGACTGTCATTAGGGGTCTGATGATGTAGACGAAGGACAGTCAAGGGAACTCCTCGACGTTTAACAGTAGCTACCTTGTGTTTGGTCTTAATTCATTTCTATTGATAAGAACTTTGCACCCATATGGGTTATAAGTGCCAAACAAACCGACTACATAAACAGGAAACTTAAAAAAGTAAAAACAGCTCTCAAAAGCAAGAAAAAATATTGAAATTATATTATTAATTACCTAGATACGCATGTCAGTTTAAAAAAATGTCTACTGAAGTCTGGTGGGGCTTTTATAATAAAAAAGTGGAGATAATGGTACAACTATAAAAGTTGAAATGAAACAAAATTGTCCCCCAGCCGACCACCAACCACCCGACTTCAATAGACATTTTTTAAAACTGACATGCGTATCTAGGTAATTAATAATATTATTTCAATATTATTTCTTGCTTTTTAGAGCTGTTTTTACTTTTTTAAGTTTCCTGTTTTTTGTAGTCAGTTTTTTTTTGTTAAAAATTATACCTGCCTCTCTCACTCACCAGCATGTTTCCTCTTCCAACATGGAAGGATGCTTGACATGAAGCTGTTAAAGTCTTAGAGTCTTCAGCTTACCACACCAGCATGAGAATTACTGCAACGCTGTGTGTTTTATTCAATACATCATACCTGTTGTGTTGTACATAGTATTGTTATTATATTAAATCAGTTTATTATAACAATACTATGTAAAATGTTGAGGAGCTCGATGGCGGAGTGGTTAACGCGCCCGGTCTGCGAGTGCTGAGGTTAAGCAACTTTCGCAAAGGCCGGTCATCGGATGGGTGACCAAAACTTTATCACCTCGAGCTCCTCCGGGCTTCGGAAGGCACGTAAAACCGTTGGTCCAGGCTGCATTAGCAGTCATTAACAACCACCAATCCGCACTGGGCCCGCGTGGTGGTTTATGGCCCATTCTCCCTATCCATCCATAGGCTTGTGCCCCAGCAGTGGGAACATGAGCTGATGATGATGATGATGTAAAATGAAACAGAAAATATTACACTTAATTATAAACTGTTTAGGGTGTTTATGAAACAAAAATACCTAAATAATTATAACCCAATCCTTTAAGGACTTAGTTTATTATAACTTTTTGCACTTTTTGCAAATATGTTAACCAGGACATAAAAATTTAATCAATTATATAAAAAAAGTAATTATTAAATCAATATCACCATTATTAACTACACAACAGTTTTTTTTTAATTGTTTTTTTACCTCTGTTATGTATACATGTATTTCTTGTACACCTGTACAAGAAATACATGTATACATAACAGGTAAAAAAAAAAAATATTGGTTATAAAATACCTATTTTATAACCAATATTTTTAGATGCCACAGCTGATCTGACCCACACAGGCATCAACATTAGTCCTGACCTGGCGTCCTTTGTAGTGTGACGAGATGCAATGAATGAATAATTAAACAACTTTAAAAATACTATGTATTCTACCTGCAATTATTGTTCTCAAACAGGTTTTAATTTATCTGATAGAGAATAAATAAATATACTTCTGTAATTCTTCTATTTTCAGATTTTCTATAACATTATTACTGTGTTTGACAAGCAGACACAATAGCCTGGGTGTTTCTGTAACAACCCAACAAATTCTCTGTGCGTATTTGAATTAGTCTTTATCAAAGCTTGGCCACAGACTAAACTTATTTTCTTTAGAAATAAGATTTTTTATGGCTATTCTCTAATAATGTAAGATTATGAATGACCTGAGGCCAGCAAGAGTAATAAAGCTGTTTGCCTATTATTGATTGATGAATAATCTTTAGCCAGTTAAATAAAATGGCAGTGTACCATGCTGGTGGTATTATACTGCTGGCTTAGTAAGTGAAATATCTTATAGAAACATCTAAGTAAGTAGAAACAGCTGACTTTATGCAAGAGAAGTTCTTTATTCTATTTTAGCTAGGAAATACAATTTTGCCAAAAATCTAGCAACTTCCTTACCAACAGATTCTTCGGGGTTAACTTTATTCATATTACACTAGAATAAGATCTTTTAATTGGGGTATGTTGTTAAAGTAGATGTCTGCCAACTACTTTATTTTAAAAAATTAAATTTTTAAAGCTTTTATTAATTTATTTAATACTCTGGGTATGAAGCTGAGTGGGTGGAATGCCCAGCCCAGTTGTCAGTCCCATTGTCGGCTAAAAACGTTACAGAAAATTGCAGAGATGGCTCCTTCTGAAATCCAATTTGACGTACTTCGGTACGACACACAGCCGTTTCCCTTGGAGCGAATAGATTCACGTCTGGGACGCCCCACATTTAAAATGTCGCCTCCACGGCTTGGGGTAAAAGATGCCACTCTGGTACTTTGCGATCCCTTGATAGGCGATGCGCAATTCCGTTTAGACTCCCTGGGAGTGTGTGTGGCTTTGAGAGTTAAATTTAACTGCTCTGTAAGTTTAAGCTTGCTTGTCAGCCTTGTTGCTCAGTGCTGGGAAAGTCCTCCCCCCTCGTTTTTGAGGTTTTTTTTTGAGAGAGATGCTGGTTGCCTCAGACGGCATTTTTAGCTTCACAGGCATCGATTTAGAATCGATGTTCACAGGGCTTGTTTGGGAGGCGGCGAGAAATTTAAAGGGTTCCTCAAGCCGTGTGAAACGAATCACCTTCGGAGGTTTTCTAGACGGAACGGCATCACGCACTTAAGTGCGTGCCCTACTAGATTCTCCGAAGAGTTCGAATCGGATCGGGCGTTTTGAGGTATGCAACAAGAGTCATGATGCCAGACTGAATTAGTATGTGCGCACCTTGTAGTCATCCGCTGACTGTTTATGGCTGCAAGCAAACGGCACCACACAGGGGAATGTAGTATGTATGTATGTAGGTGTATTAATTAATAATTCAATAAATTCTAAAAAAGGGTAACATCAACTCAGGGTTGCTATCTGCAAAATCAATAAACCAGGTAAACGTTGTGGAACCCTGGATATTGAAATTTAAGCCCACTCATTTTCAGTCATAATTTTGTTTACTTTATAGACCATTACTAATTAATTATTACTATTGAGTAGTTATAATTAAGTAGAACATAGTGCGTTGTCGGAGCAGCTGGCGTTGGCTGGTGTTCTGCAGGGTGCCTAGTTGACCTAGTACGAGTTTTATTTACCATTTGATCACGTTAACAAACACGAGGATTTGTATGGCATTGAAGCAGGCTCCTCTGGAAATATTTGTTATCGGTAACGTGATCAATTAATAATAAATAAGATTCATACAACCTTTGTTGCGATCGACCCTGGGGCCCCGAGAAAGTGTCCAAATAATAATCCTAGGTTAGGTTAGGTTAATCCGTTATTTCTTTGACATGGCACTTGTTAACGCTACTATCACTTGGGCCGGTGTGGTAGATTTTGGCCAGATTTTCTTATTTGCAATTCATGTGGGCCTTCCCACAATGAAGCTCATTTCCAGTAATAAAAATTTCAGAGTATCAAACATAACAATTTAAATAAAATAAAATTCCTTACGCCATATTCTTTTGGTTTCTATGACGACGTGTCCTATATTAATTTAGAATAAAAGTGAAAGTTTGTTTATGTGATGTGATATTACGCAATATTGCATCACTTTTTCTGTGTCGGTACGGTACGGTCCGTCTGCGCCATATTGTCGTGCGGTTCATTTTGCTGTGAGTTGCCCCTTTGGCTTTCTTAGTTGGTAGGTATGTACGCGGTCAGCCACAAAAGTTGATAAACACTAGTTTCATGTCCTACTAATTTTACTCAAACACCTATTCGATTATTTGTTTGCATATTTTCAACAAAAAAAAAACTAAAAGCTTGATTTACTAGTAATAAGAAAAGCACCCTTGTCCGACCCATTTTGGAGTAAGCATCAGGTTTGGAGTCTCTACTTTGCCAAAGACATTGAGCAATTACAAAAAGTGCAACAAAGCTTTACCAAGATACCCAGACCAGATCGGTGAAACGACGCACATATTATGAGGAACGGTTATATGCGCATATTACAAACTTGCAAGACCGCAGGAGTCGCGGAGACTTGATTGAGACCTATATAAAATACTAAATTTATATGCAACAGAGTGGTAAAAGAGTGGAATAAGCTCCCAGATGATGTTGTCTAAGCCTGCAACATCAACCAATTTAAAAATTGACTAGATAGATAGATATTAAACAATACTACAGTATATTATGATGATCAGGATACATACAGGCACTATCAGTTGTGGCAACTGCTTGCCTGTCAAAAGAATAATAAAAATAGGTGGAACCTAACTGTGACTAACTGGGTCTGATGATGGAGCTGGAAGATGGCCATAGAAACTCTGTAAAATAAGAATGAAATGGATAGAATGAGAAATGCTACAAACAACTAACCAGTAATTTCATAACTAATTGATATGTAAATTAATTAAAATATAAAATATGCTTTATGAGCTCAAAACAACACATTGTAAGCGTACTACGAGCTATGTAACGGAAAAACATTGCTACGCGCTACGAACTACGCCGTAGTCAATCTAGCATCAAAAATACTAAAAAGATAAAAATAAAATTAAAAGAAGAAAAAAACGAACGAGCCTTACAAAAGTCATATGATGTGTAACATTTGACAATTATCATGACCTTTTGAAATCAATATTACAATAGAAAATAGAATATAGAATTAACAATGACGTACCTACTTATTTTTTTTTCTCTTTTTATTTTATTTATTTATTTAAATAGGACAATAGGACAACGTACATTGGGCTTAAAGTGTCGATCACTGGTGGCTTCTCCGACTAACACGCAACAGTTACAGGATCACACTGTTACGACCCTACTTCCGTGCCTTTTCTACGAAATCACTCTCACAAATTGTATATGTATAGAAGGCGAGCGGAAAGATGTTACACATCAAAAACACTTTTTAAAAACAAGCTTTTATTACAATTGTTAATAAAAAAAAGAACTAAAAAGTTACCTAAAAATTATTTTTGTTTCTTCAGTTTTAGGCGCACGGGCGCGGTTTCTGATTTGTTCTGTATTCTGAGACTTTTATAACAATTTCATAATTATTTATAAACTAGCGACCCGCCCCGGCTTCGCACGGGTGCAATGATACACGCAACCCCTATATCCCTGCATTTTAAATCTGTAATATCTTCGAAAATGTTCATTTAAATTACATGCTGTAAAGGGCCACATTGATCTATATTAAATGCACAATGTATTTAAGGTACCTAATTGGATAAGGATTAATGCTGTATTGCTTAAAATCGCTTCGTAAATAAGCCATAATTTCTCGTAAAAAGTAAAGGATAAAAAATGATTATTGTGGGTTATCCCTAAGAGATAGACATATACCATCGCGGACTTTTTTGTAGACCTTTTTAAGGTGTACAATACTGTAGTACATTATTTTGATCTATCTCGTAGAGTTCAGCCAGCGTTTGCAATATAAGCGCAAAAAAATGTGAAACCTCTTAAGTTATCAGTGTTTCTCTTCTATATTATGCATGCAATGCAGCATGTAATTATTCACATAAACCTTCCTCTTGAATCACTATCTATTAAAAAAAACCGCATCAAAATCCGTTGTGTAGTTTTAAAGATCTAAGCATACATACATACATAGGGACAGCGGGAAGCGACTTTGTTTTATACTATGTAGTGATTACACCATAGAGTCCGTCAAGTAGTTTATTAAATACGTTTTCATTGGTTTTGTTGCTAGCTGTACTGTACGTTCTCTGAAGTTACTGATACTAACGTATTCTACTATGCTAACGTCGTGTTTGGAGTTGGTAGGTAGAACAAGAAAAGAAAGATTTGGAGTTGGTGGGGGACATACTGTATGGAGTTTTGAATTTTCGAGAACAATACATTTGGAGCTAGCGGTACTAAGCCGGTGACAGGGCACGCACATATAAATTGCGCTATGTAAGTAGTAGTTAGGGTTGCCAACCATACTTTAAATTAACGTATCCTACGTTATTTTCCATCCCCATACTTTATTCTTTTTAATAAAAATAAAGTGTGAAAAATACTTTATTTCCGACTAATGCGTGCGTTTGAACGGAATATTTCTCTTGACTTAATTTCTGAACTACTGAATGATACTCAGATTTAGGTGAAGTGAAACGAAACGCAACGCTTAAATAAATAAATTTGGAAAATACCTACTTTATTTTTTCTTCAAATCCTTTTTTTTTTACACTAGTTAGTGACAGATTTACTTTAATTTCCTGAAAAATTGTTGGCAACCCTAGTAGTAGTGCATGGGGTGACGATGCCGATGCCGGTGTGTGCCGTGTCGTGTGCCTAACTGTTCACCATGTTAGTTTAGTTCGATCCGATCCGAACCCCTTTGAGAATCTAGTAGGGAACGGGGACACGCTGCTCTAGTGCGTGATGCCCGCCCCCGAAAATGTCCAGTGACGCTGAAAATGCCGCCTGAGGCAAAAAAATTGCAAATTATTTTCAAAAAATTGTAGCTATAGAGCTTAGTTCAGATTAGGTTTAAGTTTATTTTGTAATAGGTAAGTGGGCTAATCATGTTCTTTCATGATGAATGACATAGAACATCCTTTATACCTACTAGCTGAAATATTAACGTAAAATAATAATAAGTCACAAACAGTACGGGTAGGTCGTCGGCCAATAATCGTTAAGCTGTAATGAAGGCCGCTTGCTTGATAAAATATTAAGTCCGGTTACGCTTCCAACAGCTGATATCCCTAGATAAACCTAAGTACCTATTATTTGTGCATCATGGGTGCTATTTGATTAATCAAAAAAATAAATAAATAAATAAAATGAAGTGGGAAAGTAATGATGACTGATAATAATAATATTAATAATATCGATTTTAATATATTACTAGTGGCACAGAATAAGATACTATAGTGGGTCGCCCGCAAAACTACGCGTTTATTCAACAGATTTTTTAGGAATTTGGAAACCTATGACAAGTTTCTTTATTTTTCTGCACATCTACGGCTGGAGCTCATCAAAATGAGACCAATATGTAGACATGCAAAAATTTACAATAAAAATTAATCAAATAATTTAAAATAAATAATATACCTACTTAAGTACTATGATAGAAATATTTTTATTTAACACATAATTTTTACAAATAAAAAAGGGACTCCAAATCGCTGCCAAGCGGGAGAGTGCCCAGGACGCTAGCGGCGTTGGCTCTTTGGATGACCAAACTTAGGCGTTGGCCAAAATACGCGCCAGCTCGTGGGTCATCTCATCAGTGTGGTCTCTATAAGTCGAGCGGAAATTTCTTGAAAATTCCATTCCATGGGCCTCTTTCCATCGTCACGAGCCAGCCCATTGGGTTCCAATACAGCTGGCACATTGACGGTAGAAAGGGCACGACGAATGACGTCGTTTAGATTCGTGTGTCGCGACAGACGACCAGCGCTTCGCAGGCAAGAAAGACCGTGGTGTCCAAAAATATCCACTCCAGTCCCGCAAAGGCAACCATGAGGTTTATTTGTTTTAATGCCCAGGCTTAAGCAAACTGACAAAGTGAGTGTAGGGCCGGCGAGAAGAGTGCCTGTGTTGGGTGAAGGTATGGCGTGTAGCCAAAAGCCCGCCTCCCTCTCCGAAACGGCAAGAAGACGAGCTCGTTCTTTATCATTTACAGCACTCTCTATTAGCGCGGAGAAAGTCATCTTACAGAGCGGCTCGTCCCACAGTGTCTTTGGGAGTTAGGGAAGGTTGGTTGTTAGGTTAGCTAATTACGTAATAACTTATGACAGAAGGTCCCTTAAGTAGGGACTGAATAAATTAATCGAGTTGGTAGTATAGTACTCACAGCTTTTTACGGTAGAAGAACTGAGTTGCGATACTTGGTTTTTTTTTACAAGTTTGTTTTTGATGGTATTATTATTTTGGGTTACATATCCATTAAATACCGATCACTCGTGCTGTGTCCTTTAGGCTAATAAGTTAAGTTTGTTTTGTCCGAGCATTTAATAATTTTCGCCATCATTAACAGCTCTTTTTATGTCTCTACTGCTGGGGCACCAGCCTTCCCTATGGTATGGATGGATAGGGAGAACAAGCCATTAACCACGACGCGTGCCCAGTGCGGATTGGTGTTTGTTTACGACTGCTAATGCAACCGCAACAGCGTCCGAAGCACGAAGGAGCTCGAGATGTTACATTTTTGGTCACCCATCCAATGGCCGGCTTTTTTGAAATTTGCTCAAAAATTTTTGAAGTTATAGGTTTATTTCTGGAATAATACAAACCAGCTGTTTCCAGCTATTCTTTGTCACTATAACTCGGCAACCATGTCTTAAAGTAGTGGCTCTTATCATTTACACCAGTTCAGTTGTTTAAATGTGAAGAAATAAAAAATAACTAGAGGTCGGCCCAGTGGTCGAAATTCCACCGGAGGTATTTTTTTTTAAAGCTGTTTTATATTTCAGCTGAATGACTTGTAGCCATGGCCATGAAAAATTAAAAAAAACATACCAAATTGTGTTACAGATTGACAGATTTTAACTTTAACTATGCCAAATCTTACAACCCCTGTGCGCGCAATGCGCTTAAAAAATAGTGCAACGGTTTTTTTTAAGGATCGATATACAGACCTTCCTTCCGTCTTAGAAAAATAAATTTAAACATAAATTCCTTTGAGACAATCTCTACTCTGCTCTGTGCGACTGTTTGACCACGAACCTAGAAAATGGTAGTCAAAATTAGTATACATGTAGGTATCTCAAAATCATCTCAAGTCTTGCGAATGAGATTCTTTACTACTAAAAGGGGACTATATTTCTGGCTCGGCTCGACTTGTAGTCTTTAGTCGGAACCTTAAAGATACACAATATACACGCCTGGCATAATATGTACATTACATAATGTACATAGTTTGTATGGGGCCCCCAGTGGAACTTTCATTCGAAGAAGGAGGTCATGAATCGGTTAAAATCTGGTGTGATAAAGACTAATAAGAGCTTCTCCATTAGGAATAAAAAAACGTCTTTTTGTCGTTGAAAGGTTTGTATCAGCCTGTGCTAGGCACTAAACACCTTGACAGCGCGGCGCGGCGCGCCCCTGCGCGCCGCTGACTCACGCACCCGATACGCGGGACCTAAACCGGATTGAGATCAGTGACGAGACTGGAGGTCCCTCCTCCAGTCTGTGCTCCAGTCTCAATATTCGTAATATTTTGCGATCAACTTATGCATAATGCAAAAGAAGCACATTTTACTTTAACGTGTAGGTATAGGAAATATTAACATTTATTAATATTAATTAATTAATGATATTGGATTGCAGAATACGCTGAGTTATTAAAAATATATTTAGTACCTAGGTATAGGGCTGCCATCAGCTAAATTACGGACCCAGGACAAAAACTTCAAAAACCCAGGACTTTTGGGTGAAATAAAGATATAACCCCGGACTCCATCGAGAAAAAATTACAATAAAATAAAAACATAGTTATCATATTTTTATTTATTTATAGAAAATGAACTTATCGACTAGGGAGGTCACGTCACGTCACGAGACTCACGAGTGCGCGGATATATTTGCCGCACCGAATAACTATGAAATGCTGTAATTTATTGCTAATCATTCCATTCTATCAAGTTAATCGGATTTCCCGCCCGGACGCTCCCCGGACGCCCTCCAAACTAGTACAAATCCGGGAAAACCCAGACGGATGGCAGCCCTACCTAGGTAGGTATATAGTTCTAAGAAAAAATATAAGTAGGTAGGTACTTATGCAAAATTACATACTTTTTTATATTACGGGTAAGCACACAGTGCCTTGATCTCACCTGATGTTAAGTGATGATAAGGCCAATGATGGAAGCGCACTTAACCCAGGATCCTCAACTAGTGAGGTACTGGCTATCTTATCTCTAGCTGCCGGAACACAACAATGCTACAAACATTGATGTTATGGCGACATGTTTAGATAAGATGGTGGTAGCTAGCCAGGCGGACAAACAAGCCCTACCACCAACCAAACCGAGTACACAAACATGTACCCCTCGCTGGGAATCGAAACCGGGACTTCTGGGTCTAAACCGGTGGTCTTGGCCACTAGACCACAGAGGCGGATAAGACTTAGATAAAGTTCTCGTTACTGACTGTGGCTCGTAGCTCTACCAGGGTAGGGTGATTTTGTTTCTCATCTTGATAGGTAATATTAACCTTTTCACCGCCAACAACTTCTATAGAAGTTCGAGATTTTCGTGCCGCCCACGCCAGCACTTCTATAGAAGTTTTTCATTGTACCTACTTTATTAAAATACATGTACGATACATAAAACATTTGTTTCTTTTGTGATTTTGTAAGATGGACACAACTGAAGCCATATTTTTTTATTTTCCCAGGCAAAACAGGCTTTTTTTGTGTTTTAAAATAAATAAAAACAAAAATGTCTCAAATATTTTTATGTCCCGCACGCCAACGACTTCATATCAAGTAGGCCAGTGATGTGACGCTAAAGCTGCATATATTACAATTCTCTGTATTTACTTTGATAAATTCCATCTAAATGTTCATAAATTCTATGATTTAAAATAAATTCCGGTCAGTAAATAACGTATTACACAATAAATTTTAAAATTAATGTACGTATCACATCACTTCATTCAAATTAATTAAGTTTACTGAGGACTTTCGATATTGCAACACCCATCTCTACGTAATGGCAAAATGGCAGTGCTAACAGCGCCAACGACTTCATTTCAAGTTAACCCGTGACGTCGTAAGCGCACAGGGGTCAAGGTCATCATGTCATAGTGCCGGGCGTTACAAACGAAACAAACGTGCGCATGTGTGTTTCTTTCCCGGTTCGGGTAATACCTAAACAGTGCAAAATGAGTGAATGTTATTCTGATGAGTTGTTGCGGATTTTAGGTGTGGAACCTGATTCAGAAACGTCTCCGATGACTGACTGAATGTTATTACTAGACTGTGACTATACTTTGTACATAGATATATATAATCACGCCTCTTTCCCGTAGGGGTAGGCAGAGACCACTTTTTTCCACTTGCTACGATCCATACATACTTGTTTCGCTTCGTCCACTTTCATTATTTTCTTCATACATGCTCTTCGGTTTAGGGTACTCTTGACCTGGCCTTTTTCCAAGACGTCCCCGATTTGGTCTCGAAACGTCCGCCTAGGTCTACCCCTTCCAACACTTCCATTCACACTCCCCTTATACACTTTTTTCGTCAATCGTTCTTCATTCATTCTCTCGACATGTCCAAACCATCTCAGCATACCTTTTTCTTTTCTATACTTTGTACCTGTGCGCAATTCCAAGCGTCTATCTATTTGTTTCTTTCTTCTTATTTTAGTAGGTAAATATATTTATTTATGACGTACAAAGGAAAGGTACTTACTCCATTGTCGTTCGTGCGTATATAAACAAGAAAGCGGCTACTAAAACACTTTTCAAATGTTTATTGTAAAACAAAACGTACTCAAACGTACACAGAGAACGTCCACTCGATAACTCAGCGGTAGTTAAAAGTCTGTAAGCCAGCCACTTAACCAAAATACGCTGTATACTTATCAACATTAAAACTCACCGTGAACACATTAGGTACATAAAACGTCGATAGGTTTTTTAAAGTTTAGACCAACAAAACTCTGTAATGAAAAAAAGCATAGACAACCCTTTTCCTTAAGAAATGTCTCGTGCTACGAGCGCCAAAGACTTGATATGAAGTCAACGGACGACGTTATGAAATGAATAGTGAAGTGCCTATTATAATATATCTCTAGCAAGTGTATGCATGTCTTTTTGTCTCTGATAATGCATACTCATTTTCTTACTAAAAATGTTCATAAAATGAAACAAACTACCATTATAATGTATCAGTGTTTATTTATATTTGTAAATTTAAATACAAACTTAAACTTACACATCTATTTTTTTTTTATCGATATGATGTTATCGCCATCCTTGCTTTCGTACTATAGAATCTGTTATACATTTATACGTTGGCGTACAGCGGGACATCGCGTGCAGGATAGATGGGCGGTGAAAAGGTTAAAGAAAATAATTGTTAATCAATTTTATTGTTTTGTGTTTATCCTTTATGCAAGACAATATACTTTTGTAATAAAACAAAAGAAGATCGCTAGTTTAGCCCAACTACCTAGCTGACTTAGCGTTATTAATCTAAGCTAGCTGATAGCTCCTGAAGGCCTGGTAGGTACCTACTTAAATAAAATTTTCATAAAAAGGCATGTCAAAAAATGTCTCTATAGTTAGGTAGGTGTATAATAAGTAGGTATCAGTTTTATATGAGTAGATAAGTACCTACCTATAAAAAACAAATAAATATTTGACTTTACGTTTGCGATAACAACAATAATCGATGCTTGCTTATTGACAGAGTTTAGTCATCATAATCAATAATCATAATCACAGATGGTTAAAATATGTAGGTACCTACTAGTACGCATAGTCTCGGTAGGCTATTTAATTAGGTACGGCACGGAGATGCTATCAAAAATCCTGACAACAACTAGGTATTTCCCTCCCACGCCGCATACGCGTATTTTTGTAAGCAATAGCACAGAATAAGTAATAGTATACGCAATAGTAACGATTATGCTAATAACGTTAACGAATCTCAGTCCAGCCTCAAGGTCAAGTTAATGACGTAGGTATTATAATATGAGTCAAGTGTTGTCGTCCTACTAAGCCAAATAAGCATACGGTCAGGTCACTAACATTGATTAAAGGCATTCACGATAAATGTATGTAGGTAGGTAGGTACGTATGATTCTTATTATATAGGTAGGTACTAGTTATCCTACGCTATAAAATAATTAACGCTCTTGAATATTAAAGTAGGTAGGTACTTAATTAAAGATTAATGAAATTATGCCTATGAGTTATGCGATGTAGGTAGGTATTTAACTAATAATAAAATAATCATGTGATAAAAGATTGATAATTGATTAATTAATTGAATCCCTGTTAATTTGCTTTAGATTTAGAACCGAAAGGTAGATATTGTAACTAAGCTTATATCACGCGTATGTGTATGACACGGCTATTATAATATTTGCCATTAGTGACGATTGCATCAACGCCGGCTTTGCCGTAGGCGCAGGAGTCCGCTCTAAGGACACGTGCGCATTTAGAATAAATTAAAATAGTCCAGTGAATCAGCAGATTGCTGGCCGGTCGTCGGTGCTCGCGGCTCCTTGCGCGCACAATATCGCCGTATGTTTTGCTCTCTCGGCTTGGTCAATATTGTCTTTTTGTAATACGGATGGTTAGGTATCTGCCGCTAACACGCTTTTGTAACTACATTGCTGAGTAGATGCATTGAAAGGTATTATTAAGAGTGATCATGTTGACCATATAAACATTTCACCAGAATCAACTTTATTAGGTGATAGGTACACCAGCACGCTTTGTTTGTATAATATTGTTTATGTTAAGATCATTTTACATTACTGTAATCAGAAACGGTCAGCTAACAATTTATTGCCAACTCTCCTTGTCGCCACAGACCTGATTGTCGCATAGTGTTTTTATGTTGCCTTCTGGTTTTTTTAATATACCAATAATAAAATGTATCCTTTTGTGCAAAACGTCGTAAAGTTGTTATCTTTCATGTCATAAATGCCATAAAATAAAGAAATGATGCGTCTCGATATCTCGGATTTTCATTAAAAAAAATATTTTTAATTAGGTGCGTTTAAAATGTTACATTACAACGCCCGTTAGTAGAATCGACATTTGCTTATCGATTTTAAATACGTAGTTTTAGATGACTGTCTGGTCACAGAATACCTACATATTAGTACAAGTGCCTGCTGAGAAACCTTTGACAAAACTGTTGATGAGATGAGTTACATTGTGCAGATTGAAACCTATTTTTTGTACCTATCGATTAGTCAAAACACCGAAAACACTAAATTCCGGCAATGAAAAAATTTTAGGTAGGTGTGGTGGACTGTATGTTTGTTGATTAAATCTCTTCGATGTATTTAGTATTTCTTCTTTATTTCCCGAATATTGATCCGATACAACTGAATTGCAACTGAATGATTCGCATATATTTTTTTTTTGTCAGCCCAGGGTAAAAAAATGTGCAACCATATTCCGAGAGATACTGATCTGAAGATCAGTACCTATAATCCGCAGATCTGGGATTGACCTTCGCCCTCTCAAGAGAAGGCTAAGGCCGACCACAGTAAAAACAACCACTGGGGATCGCCTTTGGCCTTAGGGGCCACAAAGGCTATCGGACGACAAAGGCTATCGGAGATTCATGCGAATCTCCGATAGCCTTTGTCGCAACAAACTGCGCTACTTATATTCGTTTTGGACGTATGGCAACTAGCGACGCGTTGACACAGGTGATTTTACGACCGTTACAAAATCTCATACTAAATGGACAAACAAATAAGTGGACTTTAACGTGATTGGCTAATTCATGTTAAGACGTGTTTTGACAAGATAAAACCTAACTTTAACAAATCATACCTATCGCTTTACATGTACTTATTTCTACATTGAGTTTACAAACAAAATAATCAAATACCCTTATGCTACGTATGTCTGAACTAATTTAACTCGGCGTCCTCAACATCCTCCCCCGGCGCAGCTCGCGAAGCCTCTTCTACCGGGAGCACGACGAGTTTGCTGACAGGCCTCTTGAAGACTCCTGTCTTCGTCTTCACATCTGCTATCTGGATGCCGCCATCTGGTCCTGGGTAGGTGCCTTCCACGATGCCCATAGGCCATACGTTTCGTGGTAGCGTGTTATCGGCCACTATTACGACGTCTCCAACTTGTGTGGGTCGCCGTCCGTTGTCGCGTGGCTCGCCTCGCGGTATCAGTGAAGGCAGATACTCGCGTAGCCAGCGTCGCCAAAAGTGGTCGGCTAACGCTTGGCTGGCTCTCCATATTCTTCGGTCCGCTTCGTCACAGGGTCCCGTCGTAGGCAGTCCATTTGATGATCCCAACAAAATGGTTGGGGGTGAGCGCCTCTGGATCATGGGCACTCACACTGACGTGGGTCAGCGGTCGGGCGTTGATAGAGAACTCTGCTTCGGTCAATAGCGTTCTCAGAACCTCTTCGGCGGGTGCCTTTTTTCGCAGCGTAGCTGTGAGTGCGACTTTTACTGAGCGCACCAACCTCTCCCAGGCGCCGCCTTGATTTGGCGCTACGGGCGCTATCTAACGCCCCTCCATGCGATGTAGGTACCCCTCTTCTTTCAATATGGGTGCCCACTCGGTGTACGCTGCTCGTACCTCTTGATCGGCTCCGCGAAAGTTCGTAGCGTTGTCGGAGTACATAAGCTTTGGCCATCCTCTTCTTGCCGCCATCCGTCGTAGTGCCATCACTGCAGAGTCTGTGGTGAGTGATGAGACGAGCTCGATGTGCACGGCGCGTGACGTGAGGCACGTAAACAGTGCGCCCCATCTTTTCTCTCGCCGGCGTCCGATCTTCACCATCATTGACCCAAAGTAATCCACCCCGCAATTAGTGAACGGGCGATGGAAAGGGTCAAGGCGGGCGCGTGGCAAATCTCCAGTGGCCGGGGCTCTCGGTCTTGCTTTTCGTACCCGACAGAGTGCGCATTCCTTTTCTATAGCGCGTACTGTGGGTCTCAAATGTATTATCCAATAGTGTTGTCGCAGGTCGTTAGTTACGCGTTCCCTGTTTGCGTGACCCGCGCAACAGTGTTCTTTCAGAATGATCAGTCTTGTGATGCGGTGCCGTCCATCCATAATGATTGGCCTCTTCATGTTGTCGGGCGCGGTAGCAGCTTGAATGCGGCCGCGTACTCTTAAGATGCCATCTTCTAACACCGGGTCGAGCTGAAAGAGTCTAGTCACTAGAGGAAGTCGCCTTCCTCTAGTGATTGGTTGAGCAGTCTTCATCTTCTTCATCTCATTAGGGAAGCTATCTTCTTGTGCTTGCTTGATGAGCTCTTGTTTCGCTCGTTCTATATGCCGGTATTCCAATCCCTGTGTCGACATATGTCAATAAATGCCAACACTCGCGCAGTCGCTCGTACTAATGTTTCATATTTAGAGAAGCGAGTCGGGTCCGGTATCCAGCTATCCCGTTTTAGTTCTACTTCTGTCGTGTGTAGAACTTCTTGTTCTTCATCTTGGTTGTTGTCTATGCGTTCGAGGGGCCATTCGTCTTCATGTTGATATAGGAAGCGAGGTCCTGAAACCATCGATCGCTCGTACTTGTACGATCGCTGGTCATTCTCGTGGCGTCGTCCGCTACGTTCTCTGTCGTTGGTAGCCATCGCCGTTCTTCCTTATGGGTGAGTTCCGCCAGTTCGCCGAGTCGATGCGCCACGAATGGTGTGTAGCGTCGAGCGTCGTTGCGCACCCAATGAACTACTGTAGTGGAGTCAGTCCAGTACACGGTTCTTGTTATTGTACTTCTGTGTTCCTTCTTGATTTGATCATCAAGTCGCGCTCCGATGATCGCTGCTTGTAGCTCCAACCGGGTATTGTTTGTGTGCGTTGTGGCGCCACTTTAGCTTTGGCGGCCACTAGCACGACCTTAACGTCGCCGTTGCTGTAGACGATTCTCCAATAAGCCACGGTTGCGTAGGCTTGTTCGCTTGCGTCGCATAGTACGTGTAGCTCTATTTGTTCGTAGGTTCCCGGCGAGAAGCATCTTGGAATTCGCAGGTTTGCAATTTCTTCGAGCTGCGATAACCATGCCGTGAATAACTCCTGTGCTTCTGCCGGTACAGGTTCGTCCCATGATGTCTTCAGTCGCCATAGACTTTGCAAAATTATCTTCGCTTTGATGGTGAAGTGACTCAGTAGTCCCAGCGGATCGTATATAGACATGACCGCGCTGAGAGCTTCTCTCTTCGTTGGTGCACGCTGCCGACTTCGAACTTCCACTGGAACTCTGTTCATTGAAGTGTTGAATCCCAGTTCGTCTCTTTCAGCGTTCCACATCAGACCGAGGATCTTACTCTCTTGCTGATCTCCCCCCAGTCGCTTAGGTGAGGTGGCGTATAGCTCCGTGGGCACGACGCGCAATGCTTCTGTGTCGCTTGCGCTCCATTGTCTCAAAGTGAATCTCGCCGCTGCATGTACCTTCCTTGTTTCATTTATTGCAGCCCGAGCTTCTTGCTTTGTTTCATAGCTGGCAACGAAATCATCCATGTAGTGATTTTTCGTTATTGCTTCTAATGCCCGTGGATACTCTTCGGCGTGTCGTTCTGCGTTGTGGTTGCATACGAAGTGCGCCATAAATGGAGAGCTTGCTGCGCCGAATATCATACTTATCATTTTGTAATGTCGAGGTGGACTTGTGCGATCTCCCCCTCGCCATAAGAACTGTTGGGCCGGTTGATCTTCAACACGTATCTTGACCCGTAGGAACATTTCTTGAATGTCTGCTGTGACGGCGATGGCTTTCTCCCGGAAGCGAAATAGTATTTCGGGCAGCGATAGCAGCAGATCAGGGCCTTCCAGCAGCAGGTCATTGAGGCTCACGCCGTCACATCGTGCCGCCGCGTCGAACACTAGCCGTTGTTTGCATGGCTTGTTAGGGTTGTGTACGGCGAAGTGTGGCAGAAACCAGCAGTGGGCGCTGTTCATCTCCGATCCGTCGCATGGCTCAGCGTACCCCTTCTTAAGAAGATTTTCTATTTGGGCAGTGTATTCGACAGCAAATTCTGGCGAAGCGTCCATCCTCTTCTCAATGTTCTGTAATCTTCGTAGTGCCGCGTGGTAGCTTGGTGGCGTGGTGACCTTGTCTTGTCGCCATGGTAAGCCAACTTCATAGCCGTAATCAATTTTCTTAATTGTGTTCTGTACTATCTTCATTGCGCGCTGGTCCGCCTCACTTATTCGTGGTTCCTGTGCGACGCCCAGCGCTTCTATCTTGAAATGAAACTCCACTAGGTCATGAAGCTGTTTGTCGTGCCGCTCTCTTGTATCGCTGTACTGATCGGGCTCGTAGAGATGAAGCACGTTCTCATTCTTCATAATCATGTTGCGTGGTACGGTTCCGTGCACCACCCAGCCGAGTTGCGTCTTTGAGGCAACCGGTTCGTTGGGGTCACCGATTCTCAGTTCCTTGGAGACAATACTTTCCCAGTGATCGGTTCCCACCAAAAGGCTTGGACGCGCTCTCTCGTAACATATTTCTTCTTGCTTCAGATCTTAAAGGTGCTTATGTTGCAATAATTCTTCTGGAATTGATTGTTGATGTAACTTTAAATTCTTCATTGTTCTCGCTTTCAGTTGGTATGCGTGATCTTCCTGCTTGCCGCGAACTTGCACGGTGACGAGCTTGCTGTTGTTCTGTATTTACCTCATATTGACGCCATGGAGATGTAGCGGATGTGCAGTTCCTTCCGCACCGACTTGTTTGGCCAGATCCTCGTCGATTAGAGTGATTGTAGTCCCTTCATCCAGCGGTGCGAAGGTGTTCACCTCCCCCCGTGGTCCACCGATGATAACAGGGCACATCTTCAAAAGAACGGCACGTGGTCCGGCAGTTTTGGTGGTAGCTACCGCCAACACGGCCTCGTTGCTCGTTGTTGCTTGTTCTTGTGTTGCGGTTGCGGGCTTTTCTTCTTTTTCATAATGAAGCGACGAATGGTGTGGACGTTTGCATTGTCTCACGCCGCATGGCTTGGCGCGACAGCGTCTCCGTCGGTGCTTGTGATGAGCGGATTTGAAACATACTTGCTTTTCTTTTAAAAAGTCCCATCGCTGTTCAGTCGTCATTTCTTGATACTTCGGGCATCGATGTAGTATGTGCGCTTGACCGCAGCTCAGGCACGGATCTTGCACTTCTTCCACGTTGTACACGTTGTTAGCCTTCTTCCTTGGCACTGTAATTGCTGCAGCAGGTCGAACTTCTTTTCTTATGTTCGTTGCATTCGTTGATGGAGGAGCGTATGTGTATCGCAACGCACGGTCCGCCTCTTGCATTAAGAATCGCGAAAGCATCACGATCTCTGGTTCCGCCGTCCCTTCATTTTCGTAAGCGTAGTCACACCAACGTGATCGGATGTGCGGGCTCAGCTTATCCAGCACCTCTCTTGCCAGTAGAGGATTGTAGAGGTACCCCCGACGATCGATTGTCTTCAATACGCAGATGGTGTTTTGTAACCGGACGGCGAACTGATTGAGGTCAGTGGCTGATGATGATGGTTTTGGCGTCTTCCTTAACTCTTCCATGGCTTGATCGATGATAACCTCAGGTCGTCCGAAGCATTGTTCTAATGTTCTCATAATGACGTTCGGATTTGTGGCCGTATGTAGCAGCGCCGACACGACGTCTCTAGCTTCTCCCTTAAGGCAGCTTCTCAACCGTTGTACATTCTCAGCGTCGGATATGTTGTACATTCTTGTGCTATCTTGCATCGCCGCTTTGAATGGTAGCCACTCGTTGATAGCCCCGGAGAAAATAGGTGGGTCCATACTTCGTGTTCTAGGCCGCACCATCTTCTCTAAAGTTTCTGCCAGTCGATTGATCCCGCTCCTTGTTCGTGATGGGGTATGTGATGTTTCTCTAGGTGTTTCGAAGCGTAGTTGTCGAACATCTTCTTTCTGGTTGCCTTGCACTTGTAGCCATTCATCAACTCTCTGGCGCTCTTCCTCTTTTGAGACGCGTCGAACCGGTTCATCGTGGACGCTATCGTCATCGTCTTGAATGGCCGACACTTCGGCGGCAAACCTCTTCTTTATTAAATCGGCTTCCAGTTCCAATTCCTTTCTTCTTATGGACGCTAGCTTCTTAGCGGCTTCTAATTCCGCCAGTCGCATTCTCGTAGTAGCGTTTGCCGTAGATCGATGTGAACGTACAGAACTCGTCGGTGACGGGACGTAACGTCGTTCCTTTTCTTCCATACTGGGACCAGCCTAATGAATCATGGGGCCCCTGGATTCGCCTTGCTTTGCCCCTGGTCTACATGTCTTGACGCAGGTGAAGTAGGTGCTTCCAGTGAGAGTCGCCGTAGTCGCTCAATTTCAACGCGTTGCAACTCTTGACGCCTTTGCTCTTCCAGCTCCGCTATATAACCTTGACTTCTTGTGACAACCATTGCGATCGGCTAATGGCAACGAAGATTGTAGCTAGACGTCTTGATAGCAGCTCCAAACGTTAATAAAATATTCAGTACCGTAGACGACTAAGGCTTGAATATTTTCTTTCTTCAGAATATTTCTTGAAATCCGGCTTCTCGATGGATCGTAATGTGGTGGACTGTATGTTTGTTGAATAAAACTCTTCGATGTATTTAGTATTTCTTCTTTATTTCCCGAATATTGATCCAATACATATGGAGGGGAAACAAACAATCATGATTTGGGCCGGTATTTGGATCGGTGGAAGAATCGATCTCATTTGGATCAGGGGCAACCTCAATGCTCAAATCTACGCAGAGAGGATTGTTTCAGATGTGATCATCCCCTTGCGAGGCCGATTGGGTGATTCGTTTTGACTAATGCATGACAATGCACGTCCACACACATATGGCTAGAGTCATAATAACACGCATTCTTGCCGATTCTCATATCAAACGTCCTGCCGTGGCCTGCATAATTACCAGACCTCAACCCAATTGAGCATGCATGGGACATGCTCCAAAGAAGAGCTCTGCCGAGTATGGATACCGTGCACACCCGACAACAACTTTTAGAAAGAACGTGGGCGGCTAATTCATCAAAGTGATTTGGATGAACTGATTTTAAGTACTTATGCCAAATCGCTGTGCTTGCGTGATTCGTGTGAATAGTAGAAATACAGTTTTTTTTAAATCTTTACTTAATATTATAAAGCTGAAGAGTTTGTTTGTTGTTTGTTTGTTTGGTTGAACGCACTAATCTCAGTAGCTACACATAAAATAATTATTATAATAATTCCAGGCACATCAAACTAGAATATCCTCAATACACAAGTGCGAGTGTTTATTCTTACGATATTAGGTAGTTAGGTATAACTACAAAACGGATACCTAGCTAACTGAAGTGATAAATGCTAACTTAGCCTCATTAGTAATAACGAAAGAAATTTGTCTTACCTTGCTATATCTGTCGGCAAAGTAAAAAAGGACAAACTGGGATTAGGTATGCTTGTTTGTGTTTAGACATCCCCATACACAACAGGTTTTTTTCCAGACATTTTCGATAGGCACCCACCTATAATATGCAACAAAACTCGCAATTGCGACACCCAAACCAAAAAAATACGTGTATACTGATCGGCAGCGCTCAGTGACATACTTGTTTTTCTTCGTTACTAAAGCGACATACTCTGCCCGATCCGCGTTTGCGGTGACAGCCGCGTCATCGGGTACTCCTTTCCCGTGCTTTTTTCCGTGTGCTAATGTAGGTGAACTTGTATGAAGTTGCCGCACTCTCGTTCACTCTGTTCATGATCCAAACGTGATAGGGTTAGGGTACTTAGGATACAACCCGTGCAGCCTTAATAAAATTACTGGGCGACCAGTCGACCACTAGTAATGATAATAACTCCTCGGTGGCTGGGTGGCAAAGCGTTTGGTTGGATACCCGAAGGTCCCGAGTTTAATTCCCAGGTCGGGCAAAGTGTGTTTCGGATTTTTCGATGCATAGCCCGGGTTTGTGATCACCAATCCGCATTTGGCAAGCGTGGTGATTAAGCCATTACCCAACAATTGTAGTGATGACTTGATTTCAATGATGGAGGCCTTTGCGCAGCAGTAGGAAAGTTATAGACTATTTACTTATTTACCTATAATAATCATATTCATTATAATATAACTATCTATACATTTATTTTCGTCTAGCCCAGATAAGCTTACCTCGCGAAGGCCAGAAAAAAAATGATATTCATAGTGATATAGGAAATGTCTAATAAATTGAAAATGTTTTATAGTATTTTAATACCATTTCTAAACACAACACACATACTTCACTATAACCCGTGGCGTGTCACGTCTAGTTTTTTATTATAGGGCAAGCCCTCAGAACAATTACTAAAGCTATTATTGTTCTGAGGGCAAGCCTGACTCGCATTCGCATGTATCTTGTCTCATTATGATGGAATGTCACAACACAACTGTCTAAAAATTAATAAATTAACTGCTGAGCTTAATATCTATCAGTTTTTGAGGACTGAACTTGAAAACTATATTTAGCCAGCGGCAGCGAAAATAGGATTCTCAAGTCGTGCTTTTTATTGTTTCAGAAATATCTGCGTGATTTTTGGCCTATTATGCCTAACTTTGCCACTTAGTGCACAGCCGACCGCGTGCTCCGAGGACTCGCAATGTCCGACTGGGTTCTATTGCGAGATCGCGCACTTTTGTCGCGAATGCCTAAGCTGCGAGTCGTTGAAGCGCGAGCCGCCGCTAGTTTCCTGCGCCAAGTCTGTTCTGGAGTGTGGACCATGCATAGAGGGGTAAGTGATGTGACGTCACTTGTGGCAACCTCTCTTTGACTTGTCGTTTATTCGACGATTCCTTATTACATAGTTATTACTTATTACCTACGATGACACTTTAATACTTACTCACTGTAACGATCTATCGAAAAACCAATAACCTAGAGTTTATGTGTACCTAGGGCTGCCATCCGTCCGGATTTCCCCGGATTTGTCCTAGTTTGGAGGGCGTCCGGGGAGCGTGCGGGCGGGGTTTCTAAAAAGTGTCCGGGTGAAACCTAGGCACTTTTTATGTCAGGGGAAATCTGATTAACTTGACAGAATGGAATGATTAGCAATAAATTACAGCATTTCATGTGCGGCAAATATATCCGAGCACTCGTGAGTCTCGTGACGTGACCGCTCCCAGTCGATTAAGTTGATTTTCTACAAATATATAAAAACATGATGACTAGAAATGTTTTTATTTTATTGTAAATTTTTTTTCGAGGGTGTCCGGGGAAAAAAATTATTTCAGCCAAATGTCATGGCTTTTTGAAGTTTTTATCCTGGGTCCGTAATTCAGCTGATGGCAGCCCTATGTGTACCGTTAGGTACTTATAATTAAGTATAACATTATCGAGCTCCATACAGCAAACGCCACCATAGACAAATAAAAAAAATTAACAGATTCTTTCTAAATATTGTTATTCTTTTAACTGCAGAGCTGATAACAAAATGATCAGATGCCTTTCGAATTCATGTAGGAGACTTATCGTTTATTATTCTAACAACTGCTCAAAAATGACAACGTGTTCTGAAGATTCAAGTCTCAGTGCCTTAGTGGGTCCTTACTATGATGGCTCTTGCTATATGGGTGGGTATGTAATGTACCGTCGTCGCTGCTATGCTACAGTAGCAACAATAGCGAGCGATTCTTCATCATAATCATCATCATCATCATGAAATAAATCCTACAGCTGGGCTCTTGAACATGAACCTAGTAGTAGTACAGTCAGCATCGAATAGACGGATGAATAGAAGATTGAAGAACTAATTAAGTGTTTGATTAGGTAGGTACTCGTAAAATATGTTTCTGACTAACTCTGATAATATTTTTAATTTAAGCAAGAAATGAAAGTCTTTCAACTTACGCAGTAAAATTAATTTAACTTAAATGGTATAAGATCTTTTTAACTTGCAATAAATATGAATGTACCTATACTTTAATATTTATCAGTCTAGTAGTACTATGAAAATAATGAAGCCTGATGGAGGTTTTTTCTGGTAAGGGATCACTGTAGGCCATCAAAGGGGTAACGCGCAAGCGTGTCTACTACTAGGTTCTCCGAAGCGTTCGGATCAGAATTGAGAGCGGAGCAGGGGGTACTTATAAAGGCTAGGACGAGGTCCTGGCTAAGCATGTCATGGGGGAGGGACTGATGGAGGTGTGATGTGACGGCTTGCAGGTTGGTGGAGGATCTGCGGCTGGACCGAGCGTGTGTGTCGCCCGGCGAGCGGTCAGGCGGCGGTGACGACGGCATCTCGGTCCCTGTCTTCACTTGGCTCTGTATCGGCCTTCTTATACTGGGCTTTGGTGCTATCGCCGTGTATGTCGTATGCAGAAAAGACTTGAATATATTTGGGATATGTAAGTTTATCTTATTCAAGTTATCATAATAACATTTTATTATTAAATCTGCATTGGTAATTGCTTTTTCTTCCATCGCTTTCTTATACTGTGGTGACAGAGGAGAAATACTTCTTGTCACAAAAAAATATATTTTATAATAAACGTCATAAGTTAGTTTTAGAGCTCCTGAAAGTCTGATCCACTTCTTCCTGGTGGTATAAAACTCTGTATTGTATCCGAGTGGAGTGTGACCATTTTCGTTCTTTCTGGACTCGTTGGCCAACCCAGTCACAGAAATAAGAACACTGGATTCGGACTGTTTGTAACATTGATAGATAGCTTCTCCATGTCTGTGGCTTCTCCCGATGTCGTAGTACTATTAGTTATTCTGTGGTATTACTTTACCGATTCGAATAAAGTAATACCACAGAATACTTAATCGTGTAGAGTCACGATCACGACAAAATGTTTATGATAGTGATTAATTAAAACTTTATTTACTTTAAATAATAATATTGTTTATGAGTAAACGCATATTGCATGACATGTTATTATGGTAACAACATATATATATATTTTTCGATATCGTTATGTATTTCTACATGTCGTACAATTTGTTGTGCCCCATCTTCTACACTGCTAAAAGATATCCTGAAAAGAAGGTAAAAATATGTTTTGGGCGTTTGGAAAGTAGATTCATAAAATAAGTTTGTAATTTTTTTTATTTTAAATTAAAAAAATAATTTTATTAATTGACTTGTGATTTTAATATGCGTTTCGTTTTGTTCGCAGCGACGCACACGTCGGTTCGTTGTCCACAAAGCAACGGGAATCCAAGGTCTAATCCAAGTGAGCCCGCGCAGCCGGTTGTGTCGCGACTAAGTGCGCCCGCGCAGCCGGCTGTGCCCAGTCCCAGTGCGCCCGCGCAAGCGCCGCCGCCGCCGTACAGCTATACGCCACCGACAGTGCACCCAACGGTGCACACGCCCGCCGCTCCACAGCACTACCCCAATGGGCATACTGTTGAAGATGGTATAAAAAGAAAACTGGTATAAACTGTTTGAAATGAACCATTTTATACGGTTCTAATAACAGTCCCTGTGGGTCCTGTGACCTCGAACGCAAACGGTTCGAAATGTTTGATTGAGTAAAAAATATGTAAAATATTAAACTTAAGAAAACTGATGTCTATGAATAGCCTTACAAACAAATAAAACAGGAGAACTGTTTTATTGACAATTAATCTAGTAGGTATATCAATATAGAAAATAACCAAAGAAATATAGCAAATTAAGAAATTATTAATTCATCATCGTCATCATCATCAGCCCATACACGTCCACTGCTGGACATAGGCCTCTCAAAGTGCAAGCTACTGAGCACGATCCGCAAGATTATTAATTTTAACATCATATTAACATAAACAAATATTTTCTCATCTACACAAGTAACAATATTTGCCGTACGTGGTATTAAGTATTAGATTAATAAGGCTACGTCGAATTAACGCTTTGACTTTACATCAGACTGTTGTATTACAGATTTGGCTACGCCGCTCATTAAGCGCGACTCGCAGAAGGGAGAGAGCGTAACGCGCGAGGCCGCCGGCCACCAAGCCGCGCGCCCCATCACCATCCCCAGTCGCGTCCGCGCACCTGCGCCGGGCATGGGAATTCCTGGGTAAACCTTACTGCCCCTTTTTTAACCCTGTGAAATGCATTCGGCATAAGCGGCGTTTTGGTTTTAGTTATGTGGAACTTCCACTCCCCCAAGATGGTATACTGGGAGCGTTTACCCGCTAAAACTCAGGTTAGATCAAATCAAATACGCTAGAGTAAGGCGAAGTTGCGCGCAGGGAGTCTACTTCAAACTACCCTTCACACAGCGTTGCTCAGTAATCTGGGCTTACCTTGCGCTAAAAAACGTGCGGATCAGATGTTGTTGACTCGCTAGGGCGGAAGGAGGGCGGCACATCGTCGCCTTCTTGTTCATGTCCGTCGGTGTTACTGACCTAGTTAATGATCACTGTTTCCTCGTTGGAAATAGGGATTCGTACTAATGTGCGTCAGTGTGACTTGTCGTCCTTGAACGACGTGATGTGACATCGATGCCGGTCGACAATGCCTTCATTATAACGTGCTTCCTTCACATAAGCCAGTATTTATAAATTAATAATTACTTGATATTTATAATAAGTAAATATTTTTAAAGTACGGTGAAAAAATTTAATGCCTACAAGACCCAGCCAGGAATCGAACCTGGGTCTTCCGCAATCCGGGCGGTTCCACCACCCAGGTTCGCTTCCTGGCTGGGTGGGTAGGCATTTAATTTTTTGTTTCACTGTATTTTATAAATATTTAATTCAGCTTAAGTGCAGCAAGTAGCACTTAAAATAAGCAGTAAAATTGACTATTAAATATAAAATCGTATTGAGGCACGCGACACGCCGCAACGACATCCGTCATCGTGTAAGAATCGCCTGAGGCTAAGCTTCGGCCCCAGACCGGTGTCATGGCGTCCTCACTATTTATTTGTACTACTCTTCATGGTTTCGTAGCTTGGAGCGCGACCTGAACATGGACGCTGGCATGGTCAACGGTTTCCTGCACGACGACGAGGACACGATGGAGAGCAACTGGATGCCCAACGAGCCCCTCAACAACAACGCCATTAATGCCAGGTGAGTGATGTGCGATTCCTAACCTTAGAAACACTGTGTAAAGTATATTTTTGTGTGTAAAGAAACTTCTTATTTGGAAAGAAAGAAAAACGTTTATTACACAAAGACAGACTGGCTTGGAAAGAAATATAGTCCTCCCATGACACTTATCGTCGCCTTTTAATTTCTATTATTAAAAATAATTAAACATTAATTTTAATATAATAAAGAGATTCATTTTGTTTAGAAATAAATTAATCATAAAATCAATCATTGTTTTTCTTCAAACTTTGCCAAGGATGCTGGGATAAAACAGGTAAACTTATCATAATCAAAGTTCTCACTTAATCACGGATTTATATGCAAAAAAGTTATTTGCCAATTGTTTTCAATTATTCATTTACTATACGAGTATTATAGGTATTGTTTAATGAAGAGGCACACATATTTAGTATTGCTAATAAATATCTTAAACTCTTTCTTCTGGTATCGGGACAGTATTTTACTGTCGTTTAGCCATGTGGTCATATCAGTTTTTTGTTTGCGCACTGTTGACCTACTTTAATTGCAATGTATAGAAATGCACCAATAAAATAGGCAGTCGGCGCAGACCATAGACCGAATGCCTAAGCCAGGACGGCAACCGCTCGTATACGTATTTCTGCCGTCAAGCAGCACTAGTTTACATCATTGCGTTGCGGTTAAGAATCGAAAAGCCAATCGATCCAATCGAGAATCGAAGCTTCAGGCCAGCCGCTCTTGGATGCGTTTTCGAATTTGACTCTGTACGAGCACTCACGGATACGCACGATACATCCCGATCCTCCGACTACTAAACTAAATAGTACTTCGTACACTAGGTGCGAGCTGACGTGCGTGTACGTGCGTACAGTTCCGAAAGCAATCCGATTATATTTGGATTTTTTACGCGTTCGTACGAATAAACGTATTTTTTTTATTATTTATTGTTTCGTTGCGTTTGCCACCACTTATGCGTACGAACACTTATTAAATGAACATTTTCATCAGTCATAGCGTGCACGCGACGGACGGCGCGGGCGACGCCCCCGCCCCCGCGCAGGCCCACGCGCTCGTTCCCGCCCCCGCCCCCGACGCGCACGACCGAAGGGTAAGTCAGCATTTCTATTTATTTATATTTACTAGAGTTCCCTGAGCACGCCCGCCACGGCCGACTTTTTACTTGTAGGAACCTAAAATCGAACCGATTTTTTCGCAGAGGTTTTATCACCTATTTAGTGACCATCATTTTGTATGACGTGTGCGTTGCAACTTAGAACTCCATACGGTTCATTTTCACTGACAAAAAATCGATCACCGATTATCTGATGTGGACGAGGGCTCTTACGCCCGTTCCTGTTATCTATCTGTTGTTTTGCCTACTATTGATACAAATTTGACATAAGCTCCATACAAATTATGTCAAAGGAGATGTTCCATTTTTGTATGGAGGCTGGGCCCCTAATTCTTACAGTGATGAAATTATATAAAAAATAAGGAACTTTTCCATGTATTAATATATTTTTTAAACATACCCATTCATTCATTGTATTATTTAATAAAAAAGGTCAATAATAAAAATTCATAAAATAGCAACCCTAAACTTTTTCTACCTTGGCAACTTCGCTTTTCTAATGTAAATGTATGTATTTAAAAAATATAACTTATTTTTTAAATTAGTAATGCAAAGGTACTATCCATTACAGCCAGCAATCGCTTGGTTTTATTTTCAGGAAATTGCATTGAAACCTTAAAATACCTTTTAGTATGTATAAATAAGTTTAGCAATATAAAATAAACACTTAAAACTTTCATTAGAACCCAAAAATAATAAGAAAAGCTTGATGAAGAAAACAAGATTTCAAGTTTTTAAATATTTATTAAATTATGTTGGGGGTTTATATATTTTTTTTCTTTTTGGAAACATCATCTCAGAAGGCAGATCTATCAGAAAAGCATCACTTCAAAACTGTAATAAAATAAGGGCCCAAAAACGAACATCTCCTTTGTAAAGCAAAACAACAGACAGATAGAATATAGGGAACGGACGGTAGTCTTTAAGCGCCGTAATGGTTACCGGTGATCGATAAACAATAAAATTTCTATTGTGTCTGGTTTTAAGACAGTCAATGTGTTAACCAAGTGTAAGGTATTTTAAGTGCAATAAAATAGAAAAATTAAAAGAAAAATATCAGTCAACTTCTGAGCCTAGAACGAATCTTTTTTCGAGCTTAGGAAATGAGTCGGCGGAGGTATAGCGTTGCCGGTATAGCCGCACTATACTATCCTCGCCTCGGTAGCCAACGCGACGCGTCGGTGGCCAAACGGCAAAGCGCTTGGCCCGATACCCAAAAGTCCTGGGTTCAATTCCCAGGTCGGGCAAATAATGAGTTTCGGATTTTTCAATACATAGCCCGGTTGTGTGATCACCAACCCGCATTTGGCAAGCTTTGTGAGCCAATACCCATTAATTGTAGCGATAACTTGATTTGAATGATGGAGGCCTTTGCCCAGCAGTGGGACAACCCTGCTATACACGACTTAAACCCTTTCAGGCCTGATGATAACATCCCGTCACACTTTGATTCAAGACTGAAGCTTACTTTTACTTAGCAATTGGGACCCATCGTCCCAAACGGTTCTGAGCTGTAAAATTAATTACTTACTATCATTCTAAAATTAAATTTAATCCATATTTACTTAATCTATGCAGATAATTTGAAAAACTAGTTTCAGTCCTGGCACTGCACCCCCACGCCGAACCGAAAGGGTTAAAAGTTTATACTGACACCCTCTACCAACCGTCAGGTTACAGAGTAGGTGTCAGACAACCTTGCGCAAGTAATAAACTTATAGGCTAGGAGGATGGAGGTTTATAGGCAATTTTATAGGCTTTTTACTTTTACTATGCTATCGATAATGATGCGCCTTATCATTCGAAAGGGCTCGAACTACAGTCGCCGACGGGATTCGGACAGCGACGACGCGAGCGACCAGCCCGCGCGCGCCGCCGAGGTCATCATCAGCGTCATCACCAACATCAACCACGTCGACCAGCGGAACAACGTGCATCTGCCCAAGCACTAGACGTTACGCCTACACTGAGCACCCCCGATTTCTTTTACTTTGTGACCAAGGCCAGTGTCACATCACGCGGAAATTCTGTCGCTGAGCTTTCGTCGCAGTAAATCCGTTAATTAATATTGCAGCTACATTCAATATTCCGTGGCGGATTACCAGTCGACTGTCAACCCTTATACGTTGTGAACTGTGTAGTCGACCATGAAGTTGCTTTATCACTTTTGACAAAAACTTCCATAACAATAAAATTTCGCTAAGGCTCATTGCCAATAATGACAACGTATCCGTCACTTGGTCTTTGAAACAAAAATAGAACTTGTTGTTTTATTAATGCAAACAAAATTCACTTCTAAGCTGGTAAAGCAATTTCATTGTCGACTATACATATCCCGAATATTCGTACGTGTTCGTACGGAAACGCACCCAAAATGCGGCTGGTCCTAGACCGCTAGACCTATATAGGCTCGGACTTTACCAAAGTGAACGAGACGTGTGATGTGTCGTAAAAAACTAATAGGAACTCAGTACCTTTTCCTTTCCTCTTATTGGTTGATTACGACACAATCATCTCTTCTCCTGATTTTGTATGGCCAAAAAATGGTAACTTTCCGAAGCAGCACCTTTTAGAAACAAAAGCGGAGAGTTGAAATATTGCCATACAAAAAAAATTTTCGTTTACTTGATTGAATGGTCAATAAAATTTGCACGAGTCATTCTGTTCTTAATCTAGGCAAAACATTGAACTAGTGTGGTGCTTCGCGATAAAAACAGCTTTGTGACGTTAGCCCAATCGTTAGCCCGAGACATTATTATCCGGATTATAACGATACGAAATTGGCCTTGTTCTCGTTGCGCGGTGTTATTTGTTTTGTTTTTCGCCTACAGTGGGCACGGTTAAGGTAAAGTAAGCCTTCATTTTGAAAGTTAAGGCTGATTATGGAATGCCCTCATGTTTTAACATCGACCGACTATATTATAGTGAGTTGGATCGCTATGTTTGTTTGTGCTGGGTATAGTGGGCTATTTTGCCACAGAGCGACATACTGTTTTGAATTGGATCTTTGTACTTAAACTGATAGCAATAGATTATGGAACGCAGCTCGTATTGCAGTCAAGCCGGCGACAAAGTCCAAACAAAAAAACACACTTAAAAAAAAGGCTAAGCCTGTTCAGTTGGCCCCTGAATGAATACTCTGAACTCATAATCTGTATAAACCGTTAGTTTGCAATTTCAATTTATTAAAGGCTGTCTTTTAATAAATTGAAATTGAAAAACTAACGGTTTTTTTAATGTTGTCTGTTTTAAAGATACAAGGTTTCATTAGAATTGGCAAATTTATTTATAAAATACTAGCTGTGCTCGCGACTTCGACCGCGTGGAATAGTGACTTTTGGCAGCATTTTTAATTTTGTAGGCTCTTGTTCCCGTTTTTGCAACATTTTTCTCTGATGCTTCGCTCCTATTGGTCGCAGCATGATGTTATATAGCCTAAAGCCTTCCTCGATAAATGGACTATCCAACACAAAAATAATTTTTCAATTCGGACCAGTAGTTCCTGAGATTAGCGCGTTCAAACAAACAAACTCTTCAGCTTTATAATATTAATATAGATTAAAAAATAATAGGCAGCAAACATGCCTATCTTAAAAAAATAATTAAGTCCTTAAGATAAAATATACATCGATCAAGCGTTTGTTTTGTGTAGATTATGAGTGCTCAGTCTACCTACAATAAAAAAAACTTTTGATTGGCGATATATCAACTTAAGACTCAGTCCTTAGTGTTCGAAATGTAAATCGGGCGAATGACGCTCTGCGGTAAGACTAGTCGTATTAATAACTTAGTATTATGGAAGTATTATATGTTATGGGCAAAGTAATAAATTGGGGCATTTTCCGTAATGCCCGGGCATTATGAATAATGACAAGCTACTTAGGGCAAAGTAAATAATTATAATTTGAACTTCCTTATTTATCACATTGCATAGACATTATAAATATTGTAATGTGGTTTTCGGGCAATCTGATAATACCCTGTGTATTTTACATTGCACGGAGTGCGGGGAGGAGAACAAGGGGTTTTATAATGTTTAACGCACAATTCATTAGCCAATTTTCATTCCGCAAGCAACATTTTGTCAACTTTTCATTTCACAAACTATTGCTTTAACAATGGCATCAAAACATAAACATTCAAATGGCAAGCTGTTATTTTAGAAATCATCATTTTATTTTATTTTAAAACATTAACTGATGTGTCTACATTTTTCAGAAAACAAAAGGTACGTTTTCCAAATAATTAATTTGACCAAATATAACATATATATTTTTGAAACAATACAATAATAATTTTCAAAAATGTGTTTCTGGCATTTCGCCGGCCGCTGCTGCCGCGACACGCTCGCTTCGCTCATTCGGCTCGCGCTTTGTTTTGGTCACTGATCTAACCTAACCGAACCATTCCTAACCTTGCAAACCCTCACCTTCCTGTTCTTTGTGACGGGGGACTTCGCCCCGCGAGCCCCCCTAGTGTCGTGTACGTCCCCCTGCTCTCCGTTTATCCTGGCCGGAAAGTTGCCTAATATCTTACTGGCCGAGTAACTATTTATTAAATTAAAATTGATTGATAGCTCTATGTCCATTTGACGTATTTGTGATGAATCTGACGTTATTGTGTAAAAAACAGTAATAAACCCTAGTTTTAATTACTTTACCTAATAGGTGATAAACATTATATATAATGCCCGGACGATTTGATTATTTCAATAGTTGTAATCACAATGCCCTCTCATATTGGGCATTTTTCAAACTGCGCAGTCAGTTTTTATAATGCTCTATTCAATCACTTGGTCCCTATAGTCTAAGCTCCCGTTGCATGAAACCCTACCTCACAAGGTGGCAGAGCAGAAATGTAATGTAGTGATAGATATCAATAAGGAACACTGGATTTTAGTAGGTTGCCATCGCATATCCTGGAAGAACTCTTATTTTTTTACGTCATCGTATCGCTATTTTGATCGAAATTTACATCATAAGGTGGCAGATTGAAACGTTTCCTCATCGAAAGAGACACATTTGGAGATAACAACCCGCATAGGTTGCCAGGCCAAACCCTGGCAGGTTTCAAGATCAGCCATGTTTTATGAGCACCAAAAATTGGGTCAATTACCTCATCAGGTGGCACGATGAAACTGATGCAGATCGATTGCCCTAGACGTGCCGTTCATGAATATATAGGGTTGCCTGCCTTCAGCTTGGCAGTTTTTCTGATCAGCCACCTCGAATAATGTATTTCAAAATCTTGGAATAAAGAGAAATTCTTGTATAGATGCAGGAATTCAGGGTATAATTTAATAAAAATCGTGATATTAAATTAAAGTCGACGTACTAACAGACTTGCGTCTTATGGTGTTGAAATAATAGGGTAAATGTACCAGTTTTGGTCATTGCTCATTGGTATTATCTTCAAATATTGAAAAAAGTGATGTTGCTTTTACGTTCAACGTGATATAGTTTGACGGGCATTTTTGTGCTACATCACAATATTTATTATGTAGAAACAAAATGAAATAATGAATCATTAATCACCTGTGATTTTTATAAGTAGATTTTATTTTACAAAGTTATTCTTCATCAGAAGATGAATCACAATTTATATCAGATTCATCTGATTCATTTTTATTAATACAAATTATGTCGTTGACGTGTAGTGGAGTGGGATCTCCTTCATACCACAAATATCATAGTTGTTAGAGCCCATCCGCATTCAATGGGATCATATAATAAACAAGATGTTTTTGTAGCATTGCGCCTCATTGAGCTCACAAGCAGTGTCCTTAGTAAATGTTGTTTTAAACTTTTCCAACATGGCGGTAGAGTTGCAGCATTGAAATTTGTAATTTTTTTCATAAATTTTGATATTTGCGTTATATTCCCATATTTTTTTGTCAACATTTCGAAACGAGCCTGATTCACGTCACTTTTTGGCGAAGAATATAACTTGCATGTAAACTTTTGAATTATTTGTATCTTTTTTTTGTTTTCAATGTCCTCTGGACTATTTAAAGATGCAAAAACATTTCTAAAATCATGGTCGGCCTCGATGAAATCAAAAGCATTAATTTTTCCTTTCCCTTTGAAGGAGGATGTGTAATCACAACCTGTGTAGGCGTGTGCAGCTGGTAAGGCTTTGCACATATAAGGTCCCAGCTTATGCGCTAATTCGGTACAGCTATAAGCTGATTGAAGGTGGGTATTATATACCCAAATTTGTGAACAATTTGTAATTTGGTGAATGTTTCCTATTATAATTACCAACTTTGGATTCAGGTTGAAATATTAATTGTTTTTGTATAAAAATGCATAACATTTACATAATATTTTTTGTATAATTATTATAAATTTAGCTCACAAGCCGCAGGAGAAGGCCTCTCCTGGCCGGGCTTTTTGCGGCTAACTCCCGACTCCCGAATCGATGACTGCAATGCACAGCCACCAACAATTCCTCACTGTGGCCACACAATGCCTGATATTAAAATCAGACAGTGTGATGTACGTGCGGAGCTGCAGTCAATCGATGTTCGGAAAGCTAATGGCCCTGATGGCATCCCAGCAATAGTTTTAAAAATGTGTGCAGCGGAGTTGTTCCTGTTTTAAGGTAGGTAGGTAGGTTTTTTTGGTAGGTACATTTTACCACGGGAAACGCCGCGGGGCAGAAAGCTAGTACAAACATAAAAATAAACTCTACTCATAAAAATCACAGGTGATTAATGATTCATTATTTCATATTATTTCTACATAATAAATATTGTGATGTAGCACAAAAATGCCCGTCAAACTATATCACGTTGAACGTAAAAGCAACATCACTTTTTTTCAATATTTGATGATAATACCAATGAGCAATGACCAAAACTGGTACATTTACCCTATTATTTCAACACCATAAGACGCAAGTCTGTTAGCACGTCGACATTAATTTAATATCACGATTTTTATTAAATTATACCCTGAATTCCTGCATCTATACAAGAATTTCTCTTTATTCCAAGATTTTGAAATACATTGTTCGAGGTGGCTGATCAGAAAAACTGCCAAGCTGAAGGCAGGAAACCCTATATATTCATGAACGGCACGTCTAGGGCAATCGATCTGCATCAGTTTCATCGTGCCACCTGATGAGGTAATTGACCCCATTTTTGGTGCTCATAAAACATGGCTGATCTTGAAACCTGCCAGGGTTTGGCCTGGCAACCTATGCGGGTTGTTATCTCCAAATGTGTCTCTTTCGATGAGGAAACGTTTCGATCTGCCACCTTATGATGTAAATTCAGATCAAAATAGCGATACGATGACGTAAAAAAATAAGAGTTCTTCCAGGATATGCGATGGCAACCTACTAAAATCCAGTGTTCCTTATTGATATCTATCACTACATTACATTTCTGCTCTGCCACCTTGTGAGGTAGGGTTTCATGCAACGGGAGCTTAGACTACTAACATATATACAATATTTTTATTAAGTAGGTTAACCTTTTACAACGTTGTAAATACTCTTTTACTGCATTTTAATATTTTACTATAAAGATGATACTGTTGCCCCAGTGTATACGAGTACGAAACGGTTTATGAAAGAACGGATTGCATCACTTCCTAAGCTACGACGATGAAAGAAAGCAAATACGACCCAAGTCAAAGTAATGTTTAAAGAGAAAATATTGAACAAATGAAACGATTTTAAAAGAAACTTGCCCGAACCCTAGATATTGTATCATTTAACGAAGCTTTGTTACTACGGTTAAAAAGTTTTCAATCGCGTAGTGATCTCTCTACGTCGAAGATCGTTGTTTACACATTTGCGGGATATCTGTCTTAAAGAAAAATGGTGCTAGTGAAAAGTAGTTTTTATTTTATTATCGAATAGTTTATAGTATAGTATTGTTACTTAGCATATTGGAATGATAATTATGATATTAAAGACTTTTGTAGTATGAGGATTGTCTGAAGGTGTGTCTCACTAAGAATGACATGATTACTGAAAAAATGCTCACAAACACATCTCGGAGGTGCTATTTTGTGTGCCTGTAACTTAATGTAATCGAGTTTTAGGGAAGTCACAACTATTGATGGAGTCTCAGTTATCGTATCTCAAATAAAATTTGTCGATTTCAATGTCGAAATGTAGTATTTGTAGATATTTGTTTCAATAAATAGATAGATTAAATATCAGAGACGATATGAAATCGAGTTAAAATAATAATATTTTCATATAGACGATCTTACTTTCCAGTCTAAGTGTTTCCTCATGTATGGATCAAATCGGTACTGTATACAAAACTGTAAATAAAGCTTCAAGGTGAACTCTTTTATACGAAAATGTTATGGTGATTCGATTTCTTTGCACGCAAGTGTAGTAGGATTGTGGAAATTTGTGAAATTGCTCAAAACATTATATGGGATTGATATTAGTAAATAATTGCATAATAATATTGATAGAAAAGTGATAAACATGTATACAGTTATACTGTGCGCTCAGCAGCGGTGCTCGAGTACTTACTCTCACACTATGTAAGACCTTATTTATCTGTGTGCATGACAACTTCACAATAAAAAAACTACAGCCCTAAAGAATTTACAACGCGTAACTTAATTGTGAACCAAGTATCATAGCATACAAATTTATTTCAAAGTTCAAAGTTCTTTATTGCATTCATGTTGTACACAGGTGTTATAAAAGATATAAAAGAAACAAACATGACCCTGCAAGGGCACAGCAAGTACTTACATTATATAAAATTACGGTATTTATTATTAAATATTAAATTACTTATATTATTTTCATAAAACTATATTTTTATTATCCATTTAACAAGTTTTCTTGATTAAAAGTTATGAATATTACATCAACAGATAAGCAAAGTAAAGATAAGAAGTAGATACAATAAAATAATATGAATAACGTCATTCTGAGCAATAAAATTTATTTAATGCAAGTGTATAGAAAGATATTCTAAGGCTTTTTACTGATTTCATTGAATAATCGTTAATATTATAAGAAATAATATTCATTTTATTATGACAAATTGAATATATTGTGAATGAGTTTTACTGTATCGCGCAATCATTACAACAATCATCACACTTATGATATATTAGTTTAAATTTAATATTGTTAGGTTCGTCGTGTATTCCAATCGTAGCCAAATATTATGTAAAATAACTAACTCAAAAAGAAAGTTAGTAATATTTTAGTTTTAAACACGTACCTACGCTTACCTAATGTTTTAACCACATACATAATAAGTAGGTGTGCTTATGTAAATCAACTAACTAAGTCGTCTAAATACATTTTAAATAATAGTCCCAATTTAAAAGAAGCTTAATTGCATTTAGAAGACTTTTTAGTGAAATTGCATCTTGAAATAGTCTGCATTTTGCATTTTGTTTAATCTAACTTTAAAAAATATTCAGATATGCCATAAAATCGTATACTTAGCTTTTTTTTTTACTTTATTTAGAACAACGAAACGAAGAGTGTTATTTTTTAAACAAAATGTATTACTTTTTTGGAAAAATATGCCTGTCAATTATTTTCATTACATATTTTCATTGTCTTTTGACATCGCACTTGAATAATCTAAAGTTTAGATTCTAAACCATAATATAATAAGCTTTCCTATCTATGATAACGATGGTTCGCTGAATGTGTTCAAGAAGTTGTTAAGAAGGATAAACCTCTTTGAATAAATTATATGGAAATATAATACACACCTTGTCGAAAGATTATAAAAATAAAACAATGAATTGTGATTTTTGTACTTCCTGTTTAGAGTCTTTACACAAATCAATTGTGGACAGTTTATTAAGGTATTCGTTCTGTTTTAAATTTGTTTGTACACGTTTATTACACTAAATATATAAGCTAATGTTGAGTATCTGAATAAACTGATCTCTTTTTAAATATGTATAAACTAAAATATAAATGTTAATATAAAATTTTGTTTCCAGTTTATAATAATATTATTATGTTGCGGGTGATATTGGTTTATATTTAAGTAGGAATTATAAATGGTTCTTCCAATTCACCCATTGTCTTAAGCAATAGAGGATATTAATAATTCTTATCAGAATGTTATTATTATTTTAAATATTTTTTACCAAATTATTTGTTAAATATAACTTCGAAGTATCATTGTCGTTTAAGAAAAAATATTATTTAAGGCGTTATTACCATGTTTTGTTATACTCGTATACCTACCTAATTAGTAATTACCTATAGAAATATCAGATACTTACATTTGACAATAAAACATGGTAATAATCCCTGTAATGATAGTTATAAACTCCATACTTCAGAACGCACGAGAAGCCGTTGGTCCCGGTTGCATTAGCAGTCGCTATCAACCAACAATCCGCACAAGGCTTGCGTAGTGGTTAATGGCCCGTTTTCCTTATAGGGATGGCTCGTGCACCAGCAGTGGCTACATAAAATGAGCAATCATAATCATCACCAGATGATGTTTATAAATAAGTCATAATCATCATCATCATCGTCATCATCATTATCATCATCATCATCATCATCATCATCATCATCTCAGCCAAAAGACGTCCACTGCTGGACAAAGGCCTCCCCCAAGGATCTCCACAACGACCGGTTTTGTGCTGCTCGCAACCAGCGATGAATTAAGTATTAATAACTAAGCTTTTATGTAAAAATTATAATGTCTTCCAAAATTGATGATGTTTATATTATTGGTTCTATTTTTTCATTGGTAGCTACACGTCAAGCGCTTCTATTGATATACCGCACGTGTGTTGGTCGGTCTAATCACAATATTGCAGGTTGTTTAAAACCACTCACGTCCCGATGACTCGATATCGAGTCCATTAGCATTGTTTTTCTATTGTGTCTAGGTTTCTTGGTACGGTAGGTGTTAAAAACCGGAACGACACCCCAAAAGTAAATTACTGGAACTAATATTACACAAATTATTTTAACCTAATAATTATTTTTCTCATCAGGCAGCTATACAGACGCTTGCATATCAACCTGTTCAAAACTGTTATATTTCTATAACAAATGTTCAATCGATTCTTCCATATACCTACTTACATAAAGTTCAAGGTCTAATGAAAGAATTTGACCGTATGTGGTAGTGTGATGTATACAGGCGTCGTGTGTAGATAGCTAAAACGTTGTACATACCAATGCATGTATTTAATCATTGTATTAAAACTTTTTAATATAGGTAGTTACACCAGAGCAAGGTGATAGCAAGTGATAGAAGTAATTATTTTGTTTTTATTACCAATAGCATTATTTATTTACTCGAAGTGCTTCTAAATAGGCTGTGATGCACTTTTTAATATTCACTGTTAAAAAAATGTTCCTCATGTACTCCTAATGTGAAAGCAAAAAACATTTCTGTTAAAAATTGATATTGATTAATGATTATTGATTACCTATGCCCGCCCTATGTGAAGATGTGTGTGAAATGTACAATTAAAAAAGATACCAAAAGAGTTTATCTAGCATCGTTTCCCATACAAAGTGCAAGGTTCAAATATGTTAAACTATGAATAAGCTAATTCGAAAGGAACTTTATTTCCTAAAGGGACAAAGGGACAGTAGGGTACAAAAATCTTAGATATTGCCTGATTCGATAATATTTAACAAAGCAGTTATTCTTCATTATTCATGTTTTTGAAATTTACCATGGAATATTAGAATAGAATAGGTAATAAATCGTTTGTTTGATACAAATACAAAATTAATAAGAAGAAAAAATCTAACTTCAAACGTTTTTATAAAAAGGACTCTGCTCAGCATTAAGTCGTGACACGAAGTGACATTACATGGCAAGTTTAAAGTCGCATGAGTTCAATAAATGACTGCCTATTAAATATTGTCTATTGAACAGGCGATACGATAAAAGCAATTTATTACAGTTACCAATAAATTAGAAAATTGTTGAACGGATTTGATTTTTGCTTGTAATTTAAGATTTTCTAGTCTTTAAGTCAGTCAGCTTGATATTGGCAATTAGAGGAACCTTTTATTATCAAAATAAATGTGATGATTTTTATTTTAAAGTTTTATTTTAACCCTTTATTCAGGAACTGACAAAACTAGATGTTTGTTATTGTCTCATGCTGCGGGCTCAGCATGCAGTTCAAGAAAAATACACTATTTTCTATTAGACAATGATGTAGGTAATTATTTGTAATAATTTTTGTACTCACATACAACAAAAAACTAATAACGAGCATAATAAAAAAAACTTAAGTAGTTAGCGGAAGAGGTTGGCTTGGCACACACATCACATCTTCACATCACAGTACCATCCCGCGCCCGCGTCAGCTATGCACCCACACACAACATATGGTAGGCCTGATCAGTTGATCACAGAAATAACTAAAGTAATTGTACTGGTTTGTATCTACACCTTTTATGATAATACCAAAAGAAGTAAGTCTTCATAAAGTGATAGAAAATATATTTGATAATAACTACTGATCTAAAATGATATGAATATGAGAACCTACGCGCGGCGTGATTGATTACCGATGACGAACTAACTTTATAATGACCTAAATTAATGCATGTGGCGTAAATGCTGATGTGACAAAGTGTACGTGTAGCCCGTACAGTAATAGTACATGATGTTATTTATTATATTTTGACTCCACAACAGGTTTGTTGGCATGGCATCTCTCCCGATGTTACGGTAAGACCGAAGGTGGAAGCTACTTTTACCCGGAAATTTAGCTGTGACTGTCGGAACAGCAATGCTACATCTAACATAGTTGTTATGGTGATAGACCTTAATGAGGTGGTGGTAGTTAGCCAGGTGGTGGACTTAAAACAAGCTCCACCTCAAAGCAAACCGATAACAGTAATATGCACCACAGCTAGGATCGAACCCAGGACCTCTGGAACTGGATCTGTGACAGCTAATAGAACCAGTAGACCAGAGAGACTTAGGTATAAGTGTGCTGTGTAGGTACTGTAGAATAAAGATGTAGCATTTTCTGTTATAGAAATAATTGGGAAAAAATGTTTCTCATAAAAGTACAGTTACATACAAAAGTGATTTTTACTGATGTTCGTTCGTTATCGTGACTTGAGTGATTTTTTTACTGTAGCACTCGGGTATAAAAATACTTAGTATTTAAAAAATATAAAAAGGCTTAGGCGTTTAAGAATTCCCTCCACACCCTTTCTGACTTTCGTCAATGAGGATCCGGAACACTAAGCCAAATTCGTTAGGATTCCAGATCCACGTGCTCTTTATGACGTACAAAGGGCATAACTTTTTGAATTATCGAAATCGGCCCTTTAATTACAAAGTTATTAGCATTTAAACATGGGCCGCGAAAGTCAGACCTCTGATCCTAGGCATAAGCATTATTTCTTCTGTGACCCTGCCGTGTAAAAAATTATAATTTTTGTCTGGTTTTGTCGTCGCTGCTTGCAACCAGCCAACCAGCGAGTAATTGCATTTTTTTATTTATTCATTTTTATTTAGTCAATTTCGTTCAACTGCGGGGCAAAGGCTTTTTTATTAATTTATTTGGTAATCAAGTTAAACTTTTTGTATAGGTATTACTGCTAAAAAATCTTTTTTCTCAAGAAACATTGTTTTGCCGATAAAGGTAATTTATATTATAAACAGTCCTATCTAGTCCGCCTAAGGTCTAAAACTTCCGTAGTCACTCGATGTTACAAACTAGTAAGAGGGTTCTTGAGAATCAGCGGGGTGTAGTAGGTATTAACGCGATTACGCGATGAGCTTTGAGCTAATGAATGACAAGAAATAATAGTAGGTATCACTTGGATGACGTCACAGAAAATATGTTTCTGACTGACTATGTACTAAGTAACTTTACACGTACACTGCCCGGTTTATTGATAATGATACCTAACACTTATTATTAAGTGCATCTGTTAGTTTTACACATACATTACATACATATAGTACCGGAAATATACCATGCCTTTTCTAGAAGATAGGTAAAATCTTTTATTTCAAGGCATTATCCTTTTCTGTTAATTGTCTTTAGTAATATATAACAATGCAGTGCTATAAAGATTGTGTTCACGACAGTATTATTAACCGTGCTAACGTGCCCCAGCGGAGAGTAGCATTGTTTTTTTGTCTGTTTGTCGAAAGAGCCAACAACAAGTCCCGACATGATCGCAGGGCGACCAAGTTTGAGTCACAAGTCTTCACCTGTTTGTTGGTTTGTTTTGTTTAGCGCTTTCGGTGCGCTCTCGGCCTCCTAGTAGATATTTTAATTCAGTCAGTTTCGGTTTTGCTGTAGTCTCGGCGCGTTGTTTGTTGGTTTGTTGTTGAAAGGCGAGTATCGTGTCGTGTGATCGTGTGTGATGATCGCGAGTCAAGTGAATAGGTACCTACCTAAGTACATACATTTTTATTGATCTGCTGACTGAGGTGACGTGATAAAAGTTTTGAAAAATCAAAGTTATTCAAAACAATGTTTTGGTAAGTTACCTATTTATTTTTAATATTATACTTAGGTACTTGCCAAGTAAATAATGTTAGATGTACGTAATACAAGTTATTTACTGACGCGGTAAGTGCGGTAGGTAATTGAACCGTATCTAGGGTTGCCAACCATACTTTGAAATAACGTATCCTACGTTATTTTTATCGCCATAAGTACTTTATTATTTATAATAAAAATAAAGTATGGAAAATACTTTATTTCCGACTAATTCGTGCGTTTGAACAGAACATTCCTGTTGATTTAATTTTTGAACTAAGTACTGAATGATACTCAGACTCAGGGTGAAGTGAAACGCAACGCAACGCATAAATAAATAAATTTGGAAAATACTTTATTTTTTCTTCAAATCCTTTTTTTTATATTAGTTAATGAAAGATTTACTTTAATGGAATCAATGATATTTTGTATTGAATAATAAAATAACGTTAGTAGGTACCTAAGTGGCAATTGAATATATTTTTTAAACTTCATAAGTACCTAGTTAGTTATTTTTATTTTTATTTTTAAATGCTAATTGCTGAATTATAAAAAAAATTATTAAGTAGTTTACCTATTAACTAATTAATATTAAGTAAATAAAAACAATAGTTGTACGTCTGTTTCTTTCAAGCAAGTAATAAGTAGTCAAGTTTCTAATGATAATATTGATGATAATAATAAGTAGGTACTTACCTAAACCCTTAGAATCTAAGCCTAAACCAAAAATAATTAGATTAGTCTGGAAGAAATCGCTTTTTTTATTTGATTATGTCGTCTAACAAGCATTCGTACCGTCTGATGGTAAACAAGTTGTACGCTTACAACACCATGGGTAACTCACGGGTTCTGTTCCTGAGGTCTTGTTGCCAAGCAATAATGATGACATTGCATTAATTACTACTGCATTACTTACTGCTTAGCGGCAGGAATAGGTAGATTGTTTCTTGGAAGTTCGCCTGCCCCGTATTGCGCAACATTACGCAACAACAGGGAACGCTTACATCATTATCGCTACAACAACTGAAGCTTAAAAAGTTAAAACCAAGCATAAGAAAACTAGCCTATAAGTATACCTAGTGAGGGCTTAAAAAATATTGTTTAGCTAACCAATGAAATATTGTGGTATAGGTACCTTGATGGGTCCGGCCCGGTTTCGATTCCCGCTACGTAACTTTAAGTCTTAATTTTTAACCTTAGAATGCAGTTTTTCCTAATCTTTTAAATAAACTTTTATGGTTCTTTCAGGTTCTACAACTTTACCTAATTGCTCACGTTTAATTTTAAAATAAAAATTTCAGGACATTATTTTTGGTGTTGTCGTTTGTATCTGCGACCCAGCCGCACCCAACTTCATGCGCTGAAGACTCGCACTGCTCAAGCGGGTTCTTCTGTGAGGAGACGCACGAGTGCCGCGAGTGCCTCCGCTGCGAAAAGCTGCTGCGCGCGCCCCCGCTGCCACTGCCGCATGACTACTGCGCCAAGTCGGTCCTCGAGTGCGGCCCTTGCAGGAAAGGGTATGTGACGCCCGCCATGATGTTTTTAGTCCGATATGTACACAGAACTCCTTTAACGTAGTAAGTATACTGTCACCTGCGACCACGTAAAACGCAAGGATAACATCGAATGTAAAAATTTACGTAAGTAAATTCGTAAAGGTTTTTTATTTCGATTTCAAAATCGATAACCGACACTATTTAAAGGTATAGGTAATTACTTTGTAAAAAGGCAAAATTAAGACCTTATAGCTTTTAGTGCGAGTTTTATTTAATATAGTATCACTAACTTGAGAATTAATATAGCGTTGAAACAGCGTCTATATTAATATACAAGGTCCTATGTCGTTTTCGTTAACTTGACCACAGAACAAAGACATTACTTGACCAAAGGATAGAATAACAAATAATACTTGCACAAGGCACTCTGTAGGCTAGTGACAGGCAAACCACCGGCTTTGAACCCTGAAGGTTCGATTCTAATCTGGAGTACATCATATTTGATTGTTTGATGATAAAAAGTGTTTGTTTTTAGTAATAAGTACTCGTAATAACTTAATGTGATAGAAATATTCTATCGACACATTCGCGCTCCATTTTATAAACGAAATTTTTATCGGGGTTTAAAGCAAAGTACCTACTCTATACTCCCTATGGTCCCGGCTGCATAAGCAGCCGTTAACAACCGTGTCAACCACCAATCTGCCACTGGGCCAGCGTAGTTTATGGCCCGGCCCGTTCTCCCTAACCATCCATAAAGAAAGCTCGTGCCCCAGCAGTGGGGGCATTTTTTTAATTTTTTTATTAGACCGCATCACATACATTGTTCTGATCCCAAGGTAAGTAGCTAAAGCAATCGTTTTATGGAAATCGGAAACAACGACGGTACCAGAACCACCCAGACCCGACACAATATCGAAAAAATCGTTTTTCGACATTGACCCGACCGGGAATCGAACCCGGGACCTCAGAGTTAGCGCTGCCCAAAGTCCGACGTGCAAGCCACTCGGCTGCGGAGGTCGTCTAAAGAACCCGATTAGAATGAGCTGGTAGTGATAAAACTAATACAAAAAAACTTATCAAAAACTCTCTGTTTTCAGTTTGGTCCAGACGTACGAAGGTGTCGTGAACGATGTGTGCAGCCCCCCGGCGGCGGAGCGCCCCGCCCCGCTGCTGCCGCTGTATGGATGGGTGGCCATTGCTGCCAGCCTGCTACTTATGATCGTCATTCTGTGTCTGTTCGCTAAGATGAAGACCTTCAAGATAGCCTATGGTAAAGTTGATGCAAAAGACTAGTTTTTATTAGAACTATTATTATTATTAAGAATTTAACTTTTTTATTCATATTTGAAAATAGACAGTGTTAAAAAAATTCCACGATTCCTTACTTCTCAACCGCTAGAAGTGTGCATCGCTTAGGTAAAATTTTGTTGTGTGTGACTTGTGACTCACAAGTCAAGCTCATAAGTTGTGAGCATGCGAGTAGATTACTCACTGTTTTATTGTGTCACTAGCGGCCCGTCCGTCCCGGCTTCGCACGGGTAGATATTTCTTTTTCCTCTAGATTTCTACTTTAAGAAGCGCGCGCCATTTCATTTGGCGAATGAGCGCGCGGTGGTAGAGTTGGCCGTCGGATGGTACCAACCAATCGGGGAAGCGCGCGCCATTTGATTTGACGAATGAGCGCGCGGTATTGTATTACTCTTAGTATCAATTAAATAAAATACAATTTTCATTAAAAATAATTATTCTTTGTTAAGAAAAATCATAATAATAATAATACTTGACCCTTTTTTTTCAGAATATGTTACACATGTTACACATATGCGACTACTGTAAGGCTCGCTCATTTTATTTAAATATAGCCTATGTTACTCAGCGCTAATGTAGCATTCTAATTAATGGTGAAAGATTTTTTTTAAATCGGTCCAGTAGTTTTGAGTTTATTCGTTTGCAAACATACAAAAATACAAAGCTTTCCTTTCTTTATAATATTAGTATGATATGATAACTAATACTAATATTAATATAATATGAATAGTATCACAATTATCACAAGTCACAACATAAGGAGACTGCAGAAAGTAAGCTTCAATACAAACGCGCTCGAACGACGCACACATATATTATAAATTATACAAACAAACAAACTCTTCAGCTTTATAATTTTAGTAATTAATTATCTTAATTAATGGCTCCGCGTTTAGCATTTAGCCAATTTTAATTTTTTTTTATTAAATATAATTAAGTTTAAGGGTACAATTGTACGGTAGATAGGAATTAAAATGGAGTCTCATAACACGTGTTTTATCGGAAAGAACTCTAGTGAAACTCCATAATATTAGTATAGATAACTTCTCACGGACACTTTTTTTGCAGTCTCCTTATTTTGTGCACAAGTGGTTACAATAAGTAATATTAAAATTCAAGTATTGTCCATAGCAGCGGCCTGCACGTCAGTCCAGTCTCTGCAAACCGAGCCGAGACCGGAGTACCACGCCCCGCCTCCTGCGTACCACAGCAGAGACGATCACTCGCCTTCGTCACCTCACCATGAAGAATCGCAGAATGCTTTCGAATTGCAAAAGCTTGTTGGTAAGTAAAATACCGGTCAATTGCAAGTCGGAATCATGCAATATCGGGTTCTAAAGTCGATATAGTTATACCGCTAGCACAAAATAAGGATAAATATCTCCTTACCTTATTCTGTGCCATTCGCTTTTTTACGACAGAAAGAGCGAGAAAGAGAGAGAGAAAAAAAAAAGAGAAATTATACATATACAATATACATTCGGAAGCTTCTTGGCGGGAAAGTGAAGCGTCATGTCTGCGGTTTTGTCTTATTTTCCAAAATTTGTGTTATGTCGAATATTAATGTGAAATAATGGTGGATTATTAACCGTTAAGTGTTCGTGAGTGTGCATAAGTGTTGGCAAATGAAACAAAACAGTGCAACGTCACTTTTCAAATTCTCTCAAGAAGCCCGCGTGAGGACTTAGTAAAGCCCCACATCTTTAATGAGATACTCGAGGGGTTGGGGGGTATATCATTTCTCACTTCCCATTTCTAATATCATTCATCATCATTTATGGAAATATTGTTTATTTATGTATTACTTGTATGAAAAATTACTTTGACACGGGCTAAATGTGCTAATCGCACGAAGCCATCAACTAAAAGAAAAAAAAAATACATTCCAGAACATTAAACAGCTAAATGAAATCACGTAACAGTTCTTTAAAACACTAACCTATTTTTTATTTGACCTAGGTAAATAAAAATAATATTATTTGACCTAGGTAATGTTCATTCAGAATTCACAATTCACAAAGTACTTATATGTAGTTAAAAGATATTTTTTCTTGTAAAAACAAAATATCTTGTTACTTACGTCTCCTAGGGACAGAGACGTCAAAACGTTAGTGTTTATAGAGAATCTAAAATAACATTTTCAAAAAAGTGCTTAACAGTGTTTGACAATTTTTGTCTCCAAAAAATAACATAGATTTTCATTGAATTTATACGAGGTGGCAGTTAGGAAGCAGGTCGTCTGTATACAATAGTTGCTAAATACTAAACACAGGTTGCTGACCTCTATTTTTAATGATTTTAATGGTAACGGCAAAAATGACGATCACTGGTTTCGGTCGCACCAGCCACTACCATACACCCTTTTATTGTTAAACACTTACTTTTAATAGTTTAATAAATTTATAAAAATAATAATAATAATCTTCTTCTATAAATTAATACGTGAAGCAAAAACTTTGAACCCCTTTTTACGAAAATTGCGCGTACGGAGGAGTATGAAATTTCGCACACTTATAGTTTATATAGAGGAGTGCAGAATGCTAATATTTTTTAAAAATTATGCATAAAAAAAACATTAAATAAAATAAATATGTCTCATACATTAAAAAAAAGAATCAAAAATGGAAGAGGAGACCGAAATCTGTCAATGGCAATCTAAACTCACTGTCTATCTTTTTTAATTTTGCTTCATCATTCAGGCGAAATAGTAAACAGCTTTTTATAAAAACTACGGTCGAATTTGACCACTGGGCGACCACTAGTAATTATTATTATTTCATTTAGTACAGTTATGTTAACCGACGTCTGCGGGTGCAGCAGCGTGTGCGATTCATTTTTTGAACTTTACAATTTGCAGATGTTTGAATACCTACCTTTGCAGAATTGAATTAAATGAATTAATATAATATGAATAGTATCACAATTATCACAAGTCACAACATAAGGAGACTGCAGAAAGTAAGCTTCAATACAAACACGCTCGAGCGACGCACACATATATTATACTAGCTGTGCCCCGCGGTTTCACCCGCGTTCTATTAGTCATAGCGTGATGTAATATAGCCTATAGCCTTCCTCAATAAATAGACTATTTAACACAAAAATAATTATTCAATTCGAACCAGTAGTTCCTGAGATTAGCGCGTTCAACAAACAAACAAACAAACTCTTCAGCTTTATAATTTTAGTAATTAATTATCTTAATTAATGGCTCCGCGTTTAGCATTTAGCCAATTTTAATTTTTTTTTATTAAATATAATTAAGTTTAAGGGTACAATTGTACGGTAGATAGGAATTAAAATGGAGTCTCATAACACGTGTTTTATCGGAAAGAACTCTAGTGAAACTCCATAATATTAGTATAGATAACTTCTCACGGACACTTTTTTTGCAGTCTCCTTATTTTGTGCACAAGTGGTTACAATAAGTAATATTAAAATTCAAGTATTGTCCATAGCAGCGGCCTGCACGTCAGTCCAGTCTCTGCAAACCGAGCCGAGACCGGAGTACCACGCCCCGCCTCCTGCGTACCACAGCAGAGACGATCACTCGCCTTCGTCACCTCACCATGAAGAATCGCAGAATGCTTTCGAATTGCAAAAGCTTGTTGGTAAGTAAAATACCGGTCAATTGCAAGTCGGAATCATGCAATATCGGGTTCTAAAGTCGATATAGTTATACCGCTAGCACAAAATAAGGATAAATATCTCCTTACCTTATTCTGTGCCATTCGCTTTTTTACGACAGAAAGAGCGAGAAAGAGAGAGATAGAAAAAAAAGTGAAATTATACATAAACAATATACATTCCAGAACATTAAACAGCTAAATGAAATCACGTAACAGTTCTTTAAAACATTAACCTATTTTTTATTTGACCTAGTAAGCATGAATTTCTATAACCTAACAAGTGATTATTAAACACTCAATTGATGGAACAAAATAGTGACGTAATAGTTTCCATTTTCATTTCCCGTTTTGAAAGCTGCTAAAGTTTGTTTATCAACATGCTATTAACTAACCAATCAACTAGGTACTTACCCAATTCTTTTACGTGATAATGACTTTCATACAAGTTATCTTACTAGAATTTCCTCCTGTAACCGTTCCAGAGTCGCCGCAGCCCCACCGCGCGCTGGCTGAGATGCGTCCGCGCGAGAACTCCGGCAGCCAGGCGGCGAGCCCTTTCCACAGCCCGGCCTACGTGCGACCGCCGCAACACGAAATGAGGTCAATATGACTAATTAAGCTACTTTATGCGTTTTTAGACTAGTACTTGTAGGTACCTACTTCGATTTCAACGATGGAGGCCTTTGCCCAGCTGTGGGACAGTCGTAAGCTATTAACTTGTTTTACTTGCTTACTTACGTCTTTTTTATTATTTTAGCATTCACAATGTTCATTCAGAATAAATCGATGTTCAGAATTCACAATTCACAAAGTATAAGTAGTTAAAAGATATTTTTTCTTGTAAAAACAAAATATCTTGTTACTTACGTCTCCTAGGGACAGAGACGTTAATAACGTTAGTTTTTATAGAGAATCTAAAATAATATTTTCAAAAAAGTGCTTATCACAGTGTTTGACAATTTTTGTCTCCAAAAAATAACATAGATTTTCATTGAATTTATACGAGGTGGCAGTTAGGAAGCAGGTCGTCTGTATACAATAGTTGCTAAATACTAAACACAGGTTGCTGACCTCTATTTTTAATGATTTTAATGGTAAAGGCAAAAATGACGATCACTGGTTTCGGTCGAACCAGCCACTACCATACACCCTTTTATTGTTAAACACTTACCATTAATAATTTAATAAAATTATAAAAATGATAATAATAATCTTCTTCTATAAATTAATACGTGAAGCAAAAACTTTGAACCCCTTTTTACGAAAATTGCGCGTACGGAGGAGTATGAAATTTCGCACACTTATAGTTTATACAGGGTCTAACAAAATCACATTCACATCACATTTACATTTTGCAGATGTTTGAATACCTACCTTTGCAGAATTGAATTAAATGAATTAGTAGTCATTAATGAATCTACGTTGTTTCGTAGTAAGTAGATGCGTGTATGGAGTATCCCATAAAATACAACGTTTAAACAGAAAACTTGTTGTTTTAGCACTACGCCAGAAACGCCAGCTCAGAGTCAAGATGAAGTCGTGATTAATAATATAGTTGCTGTGACACCCCATGGAGATCAAGTTGTGTCTCCCAGGACCAACAATAATGCAATGTATGTAGAGAAATAATTATTATGTTAAAAATGTATTTCAACCTCCTCTAAATAGTTCCATTACAGTTCAACACGAGCTTAGGTCCCACACCTTAATTTAATAGGATTATGTATAGGATTACTATTTATAATTTAATAATCATCCGTAGATACCTATCATCTATTATCATCAAACAAAGTCAGTTTAACAAAACCAACAGTTATAAGCAACACATTTTAATAATTAAAATATATGTAGGTGTATGTGTTGTTAAGTTTACTTTATAGATACAATAAATAATACAGATGCGTATTATTATACAATATAGAACATTGTTACATTAAAGATTTCATCTATAATTGGTATTCTGGACTGTAAAGGATGGAAATAAAGAAATTTTTTATTATAAGTCATTGAAATTGTTCTAAAATGTTTTTTTTTGTTAAATTTCAGTACTGGTGTCGTCGCAAGTAGAAAGCCGTCGCAGAATGCCCGCACTAGCGCTTCTTCTTCATTGGGAAAGCAAAGAGTAGACCTAGAGGTATTTTTAAAATCGTAACATAAACTAAAAATACGAACATTATTTAAGTATACTATTATGATTACACTACACTATGTACCGCAAAATCTTTATGTACCAGTATGTAATCCAGTTTCGACTATGGATCGTATATCGTTAACATCTGTCTAAAATATAAATTTTAAAATAGTATTCGAATAGAGTAACATTTTTGTGTAACAAAATATTTCAGTTTTATTTTTGTATGTACGTTGATTAATTATTAATTTATTATAATTTGAACATATTTGCACAAAATAAGGAGACTGCAAAAGGTAAGTTTAATAAATAAATACTGCGCTCGAGAAACGCACACATAGAGATCTCACGGTCACGGAATCTAGGACCATCTCAGACCAGGGGCCCGACCGCCTAACCGATCGCTTTAACTACGCAAATAGTTTATGACGTCATATTGCCACCTCGCACCGCCATAGAAAGCGATATCAAAAGCTAAAGGCTACAGCTTTCGAAATTGCATTCATAGGCGGCACAAAACGACAAGATGACGTCATAAACCACACACAAAGTCAAAGCGATCGGTTAGGCGGTCGGAGGGCAGTCCGTGCGCAGCTGTTGCGAGATTCCGTGTCCGTGAGTGGTTGGTTGCTCGGGCGCTTTTGTTTGAGCTCACCTGCAGTCTCCTTATTTTATGATTTTTATCACAACACACACGACCCTCAATTTTTTTGTCATAAACCTAACCTACTGTATCATACATAAATCAATATACACGAAGACTTTTTATCGGTGATACTGCAACAACTTCTATAGAAGTTTGAGATTTTGCGTGCCGTCCACGCCAGCAATTCTATAGAAGTTCTTCTTTGTACCTACTTTATTAAAATACATTTATACGTTGGCGTACAGCGGGACATCGCGTGCAGGATAGTTGGGCGGTGAAAAGGTTAAGTAAATGATGGCCATTGCAATAATAATAAAACTTACATGTCAGCATTCCATTTTTTATTTTTTGGGAAGTAAAGTCAATAATTTAGAATATTAAAAGCATGGTCATCCTACTCCTCCTTCTTACAAATAAAACCTCTTCGAACACTTTGGCACATCTCACTAAATCCTGTTGTTCGAATAATTTCAAAATTGATGTTCTCCCTTCCTGAATAATGCTTATGTTAGTATCACAGCCAGCGAAAGCATGTAAAAATAAAAGATGGTGTTTACATTTAGGGAAAGCCGAACACAGAAGATACAGAAGATACTCAATATAAACGTAATAGTCACACAAACTTAAAATTTTACTTATATTATGCGTCCAATAATGTTCAGAGACAGCGTAGTCATGCATATTATGGAGAATACAGCTCAAGCTAACTTTCGAATGACTTTTTCTCAGAAATGATGGCCAAATGGAAAATCTTAGAGAAAAAGTATAAGGACAATTTTAGTCTGAACTATTTTTATCGTAAAACTAACCGCTTGGCCAAAAAATATTATAAGCGAAGGATTCTAGGATTGAATCAATCGCTAATTTTCAACCAAGATACTTTCACTGCGACTTTGAACTTGCAACAATAAATGCAATATTATATCTACTTTTCCAAAAGTTCATATAATTGGCTGTTACTATCATTGATTGGCATAGATGTATGTGGAAAAAGGCGAATGCATTAAAATGTGATAACAAACCCGAAAATCGCATTGTGTCGTTAGTATCAGCGTTGGCACTTATACCTGCAGAGCGAATTTTGGAAGGATTCATACACATTCAATCAGAAAGCGAGATTTATAAAATGAACAAGTTTATAATAGGTACGTAAAAAGGACTTGGATGAGAAAAAAAAGATGGGAATAATAAGTGTGTTTGGCCAAATACATAGGACTAATAACATCGTCGAATCGTCGTGTCACGCCAAAATTAACAAAATTGAATCCTTCGCTAATAGTATTTTACAATTTAATCACCAATTCTTTTGGTAGTACCAAGGGTAAAAAAAATCTCCCGTGGTACTACCAGACAGGATAGTAGTACCACGGGTAAGACCCGGAATAAACGGGATTAATGGGGACTTTTCAGGATTTCATTAGAGTAGTATCCCTTACGTGCCTGTAAATATTCAGCTTGTTGTGAATTAATGCAAGGGTCAATGTCTATTTTGACCGGGCTATTAGTACACTTGGAGAGGCCTATGTCCAGCAGTGGACGTGTGTAGGCTGATGATGATGATGATGATGATGATGATTAGTACACTTTCAAATGGCAGACAACGTAAAAAAAAACACTTTAATCTTCACTTCATAAAAATGTATTAAGACCATACATTCTAATATATTTTGGTTTCTTAATTAAAAATACAAAATTAAATTTATAAAAAGAAAACATTTAACTACTATTATTATTGCAAAGGCCATCATTTACTTAGTCGGAATCAGTAGGTCCTGATCACCGATCTTCTTCGTGTATATGTATATTATATTATTATTCTCTTTATTTATTTTTTACATATTAATTTACATTTTTAAATATTTTATAAAAACAAAACAAACATTTAAAAATATAAAAAATAGGGGTCCGCCGGCATCGGGACCAGGGTCTAAACTACCGGTGATTAGGGCTCCAGAGACAGGAACCTCCTCACAATGCGTGCCGTATCGAGGAGAACTGCCTTCTGAATCAGGCCCTTGATCCAGCCGCCTAACGAGAGCCTCATGAGATGTTGATCGAGGCTCTTGGCCATCAGGCCGTTGGCCGTAACAACAATCGGCACGATGACAGCCGAGTCCACATTCCACATGTCGACAACCTTATGTGCTAAGTCGAGATATTTGATTTGTTTCTCTTTCTCAGCTTTCACGAGGTTCTCGTCATGGGGAATGGTGATATCGACAATCATCGTGCGGCGCGCTAATCGATCTATCACCACAATGTCTGGCTTATTGGCTACAATATCATTTTCGAGAACTGGGTCGGGCACATACTTGTAGGACGGTACCTCATAATCCACAAGTTTGTATTTCAAAGCAAGTTGCTGGTGGATAATCTTGGCCACTTGGTTATGCCTGTACAAGTACTCGCCGTTAGCCAGACGAGAACAGCCAGAAATAATATGTCTGATAGACTCACCATTATTATTATTATTATTTATTTATACATATGTATAATCATTAATCTATGAATAAATCAAATTGGAAATTCTTGTTTGCAGGTTGCGCAAGATTCGAACAACAATTGCTCGGCAGCAGAAGCGTCGAGCAGCCAGCAAACGCGGCGGAGCGCTCCATACTGCGCCAATGTCATCAGCGGACCTTCCTTTGTAATCAACGTCGTCGAAAACATCACTAACGCAACACTACCACACGCTGAATTCCATACGTGAATAATTTTAAGTTTTTATTTAGCATTAATTAATGTTAAACGGTACCAAAACATCATTGTCACCATTACACACAGTTTCAAGCAATGACTTATAGTTTCGCTAAATGTCCAGCGATTTAA